>JAJLRJ010000002.1:2013782-2613782 GCA_024195265.1 Dendrophyllia cribrosa | reverse complement strand
TTTCTCTCCTCCTAAATTATCACTTCTGTCGTTAACTTTGATTAAATTTATAAGTTTAATTCAAAATGTATTATAATAATGGCAGGAATACTTCCAGCAAAACTCTCAATTCGAAAAGTTGTTTTAACCCCGGTTCCGGACCAGACAAAATAAACTGAAAGCTTCTGACACAGTGGACACGCTATTTTAATAATTTGCGTGCGATCTCGCACGCTTGTGTCTTCTTGTTTTTGAAGGTTAAAGCGCTTCTTTGTTAGCGTGCTCACACTATTCCAATACTCCCTATTATCAAATCGTGAACTAACGTGCATGCAGATTCCTTAGCAGATTCCCAAGACATGTAAGCTTATTTTCCAATATGCCTAATCTGATGCCTAATACAACGACGCCTAAGTATACGCTCCCACAGCGTCTTGTTCAACAGAGATCCAGGAACTACGTTGGCCCTGAGAAGAACCTTTGTCCATGTTCAACTGATTTCCAGTGTACTTTTAGACATTACCAAGTCGAATGGATAGCAAAAGAAGCTTGAAAACCAGTCCAATATGGCGTCGAAACAGAAACAGCTTTAGTCGTGCATCCATGCATGTTCGAGTCGGCCTGTCATCACTTTGTTTTGATTGGATGCCGAGGCTCCCGACGGTTTCGTAGTACATCTTGATTTGTTTTCGAACAATTCATTGTTATATTCGGAAAACCGAGACAGACGGACAGAAAAATTCTCCTTCCAACACCATTAGTAAACTGCCTGCGGCAGCAAAAATGCTAAATTTAAATTACACCTAATTACAATAACGTTGTAATAGAAAAATGAAAAATGGAAAAAAAGGCCAATAGGAATTAATTAGACACACAAATAACAATGGCCGCTGCACTCTTAATTTAAATTAACAATAGCCGCTGCACGCTTAATCGTGCCGCGTGTCGCTGTGAATGATGATTAAGCTAATTTTAATTAGGAATTAAAATTCCTATTTGGCTTTTTTCATTTTCCTATGACAACATTACTGCAATTTGGTGTATATCCTAAGAATATTCTAAAAAAGTGGATATTAAAACTTTGTCTCAATATCAATTACAGCAATTGCAGTTATACAAATGTAATATTACATTTTGTATACTCTAAGTGGACCACAAACAAACGGATAAGAAGAGCTACGAGAAGTTTTAACATCTCGTCGTCCGCCATCTTGAATGTCGAGCTTGAAATCACGTGAGCTTGCCATGCAATTTTATTGGCTAATCGATTAATTTGGCTCAGCCAGATTCTCGCGGCGCCCGCACACGATGAGGAATTTATCTCGTGAGGCAAAAAATATCAAACACGTCAGATATTTGCCTCACGACCTCGCGAGGCGAAAAACTCACCAAAAATCCAGCGCACACTTGCGGAAACAGCTGAGCTAACTGCCTCGCGAGGAACTTTGCTCAGCACTTTCCTCAAGTGTGCGGCAGGCTTCACGTGATTGATATTTTTGGCCTCACGAGACAAATTCCTCATCGTGTGCGGGCGCCGCGAGAATCTGGCTGAGCCAAATTAATCGATTAGCCAATAAAATTGCATGGCAAGCTCACGTGATTTCAAGCTCGACATTCAAGATGCTTCGCGCTCGCGCCCCAAAACCCGCCCCCAATAACGCCTGTTCTGTATGCTAGCTCAGAGCCCTTACCCGAATTTTTAAAAATACCGATTGCTTGACGATTTGTTTACGGTCATTCAGCCCCCAAATTTAATAACACACTTAGCTTTAACCGTCATTACACACTCCAGTTTAAGTAGGGGAGGGGGGGGGGGGGGGGGGGGGGGGGAATGTTAGAAGGGGAGGGACCGGGGTTCCTCCAGCCCCTTCTCTCGCCAAAAAATTTCAAGTGTAAAATAGGACCCTGGAGCCCTACCAATAGAATATTTCACCAAGCAATTTGATCTGAGGAAATTTGATCATCAGCTAACTACAGGTCAGTCAGGTGAAGCCATCCTGAATACAAACAATTCTCAGAAATTCTGAATATTTTCTTAGAAGCCAGACAACGTCAAAACGTGTCAAGTGACGCTTTGTGATTGGTTGAAAAGCCCCCTTGGGGAAAGGTAATTGCCAACGAGCCAGCCGAGCGAAGACGCGAGGCTGGCGAGGCGGCAGAGAATAGTGCCGCGCGAGGAAGTGCTAAGGCAGAAAAATTCTCGATGGAGCCTGAAAAAGTGTAAGGTAATGTAATGTAATGTAATGTAGACTTTGGTTTGAGCCAATTGCAAGGCGGGAACTATTAGAGCCAATGAAAAGACGTGTTTTTGCCACACCAAGAACCCGTTGCCTAGCACGTGACCAAAATCTTCCTGAAGTGAAATTCTTGAAATTACAAACTGATTTTAAAAAGATTTTGCACATATCGCATGTTTTAAACTCCTAAAATAATGTCAGCGTCAGAATCTTCATTTTAATTAACGTGTTTCGTTGCAACAATTCCCTTCCAAACAAAGCATCGTGAACGGCTCGCTTTTTTAGGTATTTGTTCAAGCGTAAAATATGCAACTTTGTTTGTCTAGACAAACCGTCGCGCTTCTTCACACACAAACAAGGGAAATTCGTTCTGTCGAGCAAACTGACGATAATTCGAACGAGTGAAAAGGCTTAACAACCGGCACTAAACAAGTTTTTGTACAAAATAAATCTTGATTACACGTGCAGAAACATGAAGGCGGTAACGCAACGGACTTGCATGTTTCACGCTTGAACAAACACGTAAAAGGGTTAGCCTTTGAACAAGAATTCTCCATTTCAACTTTTGCAGCACGCTTCATATTTCCAAACCTTTTTCTACTCGTTCTACTCATTTTAAAACGTTTTCAATAGCTTTTAAAACGTTTCTTGGCTGCTTTATTGTCTGATATGAAATGTTTACTACAACATTACAGCGATTTTTATTTCAGTTAGCCGATCAAAGCATGACATTTTTTATTTCTTCGGTGAGTGTGGTCAAAGGGCCACCAAACTGTCAAAAACATAATTCCGTTGCCACACAAATCAAAATCATTTCCTCGTTGGCACTCTATCGATAGGTATGCCTAGTAAAGTATGTAATGTATGTCGGTCATGATCAGAGGATCGAATGTTTGTCGTTTTCCGTATTTTCGACTGTCTTGTTGTCTTCATACCCCATCATGGATATTCAGACCTTTTTGCACAATCTTCATGAAGAAGTATCCTGTTCTGTGTGCATGTGCAAGTACACTGATCCAAAGCAGCTGCCATGTTTGCACAGTTTTTGCCTTCACTGTCTGAACGGAATTCAACGAACGAGTGCGAGCCGAGATAAAATTGCATGTCCGGAGTGCAGACAGGAATTGAAGGTCCCTGAAAGTGGAAACCTAAGCGCTTTGCCGACAAACTTTCGTATTAACAGTTTGCTCGATGTATTAGCCATCAAAGAGTGCAATACAACCGGGGTAAAGTGTGGAAATTGCGACAAGCAAAGCAAACAAAGCTTTTATTGCTTCCAGTGCTGTGTGTTTTGGTGTGACGACTGCATCAGTTTCCACAATGGAATCAAAGCCAATAAAGCACACTATGCGCTGGCACTAAAAGACTTTCAAGATCAAGACTTTGAAAACATTTTAAAGCGGCCGGCATTTTGTGGAATCACAGGCCACGAAAAGAAAGAATTGGAATTCTTTTGCAAGATTTGTGAAGTTGGTATTTGCAATGCCTGCGCTTTGACAGATCACGAAGGACATGCAAAGATGCTTTTAGAACTGGCTGCAAATGAGCGGAAGTTAAGTGTTAAATCTGCGATTAAATTTCAGAAACAAAGCATACAAACAAAGATAAGTAAAATTGCCAACCTTGAAGAAAATATTATTGAAGTCCAAGAACAAGCTGCCAGTGTGAAGAGAAACGTGCAAGAGTATGCTGACAGTATTATTGCAGCCATAGAAGCTAAGAAGCTGGAAATCTTTGAAGATGTGGAAAGAAGAACAAAAGTATCTCTGGAACATCTAGGAATGCAAAAAAATGTGTTTGAAGAACAAGTGAAAATACATGAAACAGTCGTTGAAAAAACTGAAACACTTTTTAAGCGAAGCACAAGTGCTCAACTCATGCAGCCAAATGCTTTGCTAGACAAAATATTTAAGGAGGAAGGTGACCAAGAAAACGCAGGTGACAATGGAAGTTTTCCCAAATTTGATTTTGTGAAAAATCAACAGTTGTTTGATCTTGTAGCGATTCAACAAATTGGCTCTCTTTGGTTTCTTACCCAGACCAAACCACAACAATCAAGTGCTGAAGGAAAAGGAATTAGTGAAGCGACTGTTGGACTTGAAGCACAGCTTGTTGTGTTTACAAGAAACATAGAATTGCAACAACATCATGAAGAGCATGACTGCATAACATTGGAAATCAGTAATAGCAAAGGAGAAAACTGTGCAACCGAAGTGCAAGTCCAAGATAACAAAGATGGCACTTACAAGATCAGCTACTTTGCCAAAGAAACTGGAACATGCAAGGCATCAGTGAAAGTAAATGGTAAACATGTTCATGGCAGTCCTTTTGTGGTTCAAGTGAAACCCAGACAGTTCAGACCCCGTTATCTTTCGGACAACAAGGTTCATCTGCTGGAAGCTTGAAACATCCTTGGGGGGTAACAGTGAATGAACAAAATGAAATTGCAGTAAGTGATACTCATACACATGAGATTTGTGTATTTAGGAGTAATGGGACTCACGTAAAATCGTTTGGTAGAGAGGGTGATCAACATGGAGAGTTAAGCTGGCCAGCCGGGATAGCTTTTCATCATGGTAATATTATTGTGGTTGAAAATAGGAACCACAGGGTTCAAGTAGTGAGTGGACAGGGGGGGTACCTGAGTCAGTTTGGGGGAAAAGGAAGTCTTGATCACCAGCTTAAGGGTCCTTTGGGTTTATCTATTGACAGTGATGGTAATATCATTGTTACTGATAAAGGCAACAATTTAATTAAGATCTTTTCTTCTGGTGGTCAGTTTTTACGTAAAATTGGCACAAAGGGTTCTTTCACCAAACCCTGTCACTGTATCCAACATGACAACTATCTTATAGTATCAGACATGGATGATCATTCTATCAAATGCTTTGATAGGAAGGGAAACTTTCTTTACAAATTCGGAAAGAAGGGAAACGCAGATGGCGAGTTCAACATACCTTTTTGCTTGTCCATCAACAAGGCTGGACACCTGATGGTTTGTGACAAAGAAAATCACAGAGTTCAGGTGTTTGAGCTGAGTGGAAAGTTTGTTGGCAAGTTTGGAACAAAAGGAAATGGGATAGGAGAGTTTAATACACCAATCTCAACAAGCTTCAACAGCAGTCCTTAGTGATGGTAAAATTGTTGTGTCTGATTACCTTAACAGTCGTATTCAGATTTATGAATAGACAGGATGTTAAGTCTCTAACCCTAACCCTAGCTAGGGATGGATGGAGATGGTGATTTTGTTCTCAGACCATTTACTGGTACTTATTTGACAATTTCGTTTCCAATAACTCATTAAGTTATGAAGATTGAAAAGCTAGAGTTCTAATTTAGTGAAACGATACCAATCCTAAAACAGTTTCCAAGTTTGCATATGTAATAAAATAAATGCTCCACAGTGCTGAACAGTAAAAATAGAAAGTATTATATGCCCCAGGGCCAGTTTGTTCAAAGCTGGTACCGGTAATTAAGTTGACACAGTATTGTCAATTTTGAATCCAGTTAAATACATGTAACTAGTAAATCAGCTTCTGCTTTCACTTGTCATCACTCATACCTTAAAATATGCCTTTGAAATTATTTTTAATTAACAATTAAAAGAAATAAAAACATGGGTTAGCTTTTAATCCTGGGTTAGCCCAAATATTCAGGGTATTTTAACAAAGTTACAATTTGTGTACCTAACTTGCCTATTATTTTTTCTTTAATTAAATTAAAATGTGTCCTCGAAGGAACCAAGTAATAAACACCCTGGGCATTTATTCAATAAAATATTAATTGATTTTCATTTGCAAGCAAGTTGTTGTAAACATTATGCAGCATTTGTTAATTTTGCAACAAATTTGTTGTCCAGATAATAAAATTTCAAAAAATTTCAGGGCCCAGTTGCTCGAAAGTCGATTAACGCTAATCCAGGATTACAAGTTAACCGAGGATTTGATTTCTCTTGTTTAAAAATGTTTTCAAACGCTAATTTTAAGCTAGAGGTGTCAAAGACAAGTCAAAGTCGAAACTCAAGACCAAAAAGTTAGTAGAAAAAATTTCATTGATTAGTTATTAACTGGATTCAAAATTGACGCTAATCCTAGGTTAGCTCAATCGCGCTTTGAACAACCTGGCCCAGTATTGTATTGATCAGAGGGTTAGGTAATTAACGGTGAGAATATTGTGTTTAAGCTTTGTTAAGCTTTGTTTGATTACAATAAAGTGAAGTTATAGTAATGGAGAGTCATGTCCAGGAGATATTTTATTGTCCGTTTGAATTACCTGCTTCTGCTAATAACTATTAGTAAATTTTTACCTCTCGATAATGATTTTCTAGATTTCTGATTGGTCCCACCGCTACCGATCTGAGTCGTTATTGGTTAATTTGCCCAAATATGGAAAAATGATGACGAATTACGCGAAAAAAAATTGTTTTCCTCGTCGCGGAAAAAAATGGCACGTGCATGTGGCGGGCAAATCTTTTCTCGTCCGCAGTATAATTTCCACAATTGTTATGTTCAAATCCATAACCATTTCTGCCAGTCCGATTAAGACTTATTTTTGAAGGAAACTTTGACATTCTTCTCGATCTTATTTTAAAGGAAACTACTTTTGAAAGAAACATTCTTGTTAGCATTTACTCGCTTTCGATTTGCGAAGCGGTCATGTGACACTTGTTCACTGACGTGACAGTCCTGTATTTTTTTGGAGCGGAAATAATTTTTTTTTCCAATTTACGGTTATTTGAGTGTTTGAAAATTTACTAAAACAGTTATTCATCTCGGCCTCGCCGGATATGAGCTGAAATATAACCAACTCGGCGCGGCGCCTTGTTGGTTATATATATATCAGCTCATATTCGGCTCGTCCTCAATGAATAACTGTTAATTATTTTGAGAACAAAGAAGGGAAAGCATTTTAGAAAAGATGCAACATGAATTGAAGACAAAAATACAGACTGTTTCTAGCAGACCTCCTACGCGGGTCTGCATGAGTGAACCACCACACTTATATACTGCATGCTGGGGTAAATATCTTTGGCTCCCAAAAAAGGGGTACCCTCTAATGGACTAGCATCCCAAACATGTGAGAATAGTTATGTGCCTAATTGCTTTATGGTATAGGCAAGAAAAAACACAAGGACAACCAAGAAAAACTTATAAACAACCTAACTTTAAAGGCACTGCACTTTTATTATTAAACAATGAAATTATCCCAACTTTTCTGTCGAAATGATGAATCCTAGTTAATGCAATTTCAAGTTTTGAACTGCTTAATTTAAATAAAAATACCTAAAAGTTTTTATAATCTTCCCAACAGAAAGCTCTGTAAACATCTCATTTACATAATTATTCACAGAACCCTTTGTAAGGAGGTACATATAACAGTTTTTAGCGCTGAGCAAAAGGATTAAGAGGGTTTGCAGATGGAATGTTTCTTGGTGGTGGAGGTGCCAGACCAGGTGGCATGCCCTGTTGTCCACTGCCTCTTTTCTGTTGCTGCTGTTGAATTTGATTTGGTGTCAGACGGAAATGGAACTGGAGGAAAAACTGAAAGAAAATTTACAATGATTACAATGTGAATAAAAAAATACAATTATTATCCAAAAGGTGTGGGAAAATTAAATGCACTGTACATGTACAAGGTTAATGAAACAGGCTGTGAAGTAAAGATAGTTGCTGGGAAAAGTTGTTTTCTTACATGTATGTTGTCAGAGTTAATCAGGGGCTCGAACACACAAAAGCTGAAAAAAATTCCCAGCCTAGAGCCCTTTATTATTGACAGCCCTGCATACATCCATGTACAGTATCATATTGTATTATTAACAACAACAATTGTATGGTTGACAGATTGAGAACTCTCACATGACATGCATTTGATTGTATGAATTTTAAACAATTTGACATGTGATACTATTGAACTTTACTGTGCAAATCAAAAAATCGTGAACACTTTGATTTGATTTTGACATTTTCCATTGTGCAGCAACCAATCAGAAGCGACTCGAAACCGCAAGAAACCCAAACAAACGGTTAGTCACGAAACCACGCTTCTCTGTTTCCTTGCAAAAGAATCGTCGCCGCCTCGCTGTAGTTTTTTTATTGCTAGATTACCTTTCGTCTTTCTTTGTAACTAAAGTAGAAATCTGAGCAATTTTACTGTAACGGCTAAAAACCAGACAGACGTTTAGCTATACATTTGCCTCGTGCTCAGTTGTCGCGTTCATCGGTTTGTCAGTAAGAGCAGTGATTTAAGATTAAAAGTGTTTTTGTTCACTCATATTGTACGTCTGTTTTGTTGAGAACTTTGAGCTATTTCCGACAACAATGGTAAAATCATATCTGCTGCAAGCAATTCCAACTGCAGCAAATCACTGCATTTGAATGTGGTCCTCAGAAGTTCACTTATGAAAGATTTAATTACAATGTACTATTAAGGGTACATGGCATCCCACATAGACCTCCTTTGGGCTTGTCATGCAGGGGAAGGAGCACTTGGCAGTCAACAAAGTACCAATAAGTGTGTTTCAGAGGCTATATTAAAACCAGCATAAATAAATTGTCAAACGGACAAAAGGCAACAATTAGACTTAGTATTAAGGTCGGCACACACCAGGGGACATGTTGCGGGGACATGAAGCAGGGACATGTTGCAGCGACAGTTTTCCTCTTGTGACATCCCTGTTTTTGCGAAAAAGTTCTGTTGCGGGGACACAATTTTGTCCCTGCGACATGTTGCATGAAATTCAGCAGGTTTGAATTCGTGCGTCATGAAGCGGGGACAAAATGACCCCCATTTCGATGTCGCATCGTGTGCACTGCTCTTGCAAACTGTCCCCGCTACAAAATAGGTGTAGTAGGCTCCTTTTTCTTCTCTTATTTCAGCCACTTGCATATCCATCGTTTTCGGTCAACATAATTACACATTTCTTCATCTAGTAATATCATTGACAGTAGTAGAAGCTTCTTTTTCCTAACCATAGAGTCCACCATCTTTCTTTGCTCGAATACTAGTTCCCAGGCGCCCTTAGTGATTTCTGTGATTTTTATACCTCAATGCGCTTTGTGTGCACCAGCTTGCGTACTGCCCCTGCAACATGCGCCAGTATGCTGTGCACACGAAGGGGCTTGTCCCCGCTTCATGTCCCCGCAACATGTCCCCTAGTGTGTGCCGGCCTTTACACTTCAGAAAGGGTTATTTACAGAATACCGGATGTGTCATTTTACAGTTATTTTCTGTGTTGTACTGTACATTTTGACAAAATAAAAAACAACAACAAACAAACAAAATTTAATGAGATGCCATCATAAAGGTAATAAATGTTTAGTATTTCCCCATTAACAACCACTGTTATTTGTGATTGGAGATTTCTATTTTTGCTGACCTGTTTGGTGTCTTTATTCCACTGAGTCCAAAGCCTTCCTTCGTCTTTGTCAATTTCCCGACTTGGAATCTACAGGAACAAGAGAACATTACTGATTGAAATGTGTTATCAGGCGTCACCCCTTTATTATTTTGTCACTATGCCACCCATACTTCGCCCTTATGAAATGCTAAGTACTGTAACTGAAATAATAGTGACCTAGAGTGGCATGGGATACTGGACAAAACACATCTTTGTAGTTCCCTATTTAAGAATCCATGCCCAGTCAAACTTCTCCTAACAGACAGTTCCATAATACACTTACCTTTTTATTAAACAATAATTCACTTGGTTGCAAAAATGGATTTCCACTGTTGCATAGTTTTTAAGTGCATACATTTGTATGGATGTAATTTTAGTTGCCTTGTAAAAAAAAATAGAGATGAGTGAATGGCTTACATAAATGTTTAATGTTGAGTGCAGTCCAACTTTTGACTTTTATGCGAGCTGTCCATAGTTGGGCCCTTAATTTTTTAAGCATGTGAAGCCAACTAAAATTATGTTGTTACACATTATTCAACAGCAGAAACCCACCTTAAAAGACACCAAACAAAGTTAACAAAATCTAATGCTGAAGTGCTGGCAGCTCTTTTATAAGAACACTTACATGCATAAGGAACAAACTTTGTTTAAAAAAAAAATAACCAACATACTGTACCTTAAAGGCTATAGTTTCATAAGGTTCAGCTGCAAACAAAAGGTACTGCCAAGCTTTATCTGGTGGTTCAATTCGCTGCTCATAAGCTGACATGAAGCGGTGTCGTGGAGTAATGCCTTCTGCTATCTCTGGATAATCTACCTACAGAGCAAACAAAAGTAATTATACAATGAAGATATTCATTTACAGCAAGTGGAATTCGTAAAAAGTCACATTTAAAATTACCTGTTTGAATTTAAGCTTTTAACTAATTTGACCAGAGGAAAATGTCACCTAATTTATTATACACTGTATATTGTATATAATTTTCATTTTAAAATTCCATCTGTCAAAAAAAATAATAATTTCCTTTGTAGAACTTTGTTGTAAGTTGAAACAGAATAGACAACGAAGAGAACTTACATGTAACCCCATAGTGACCATCACCAAATTTCTCTTTGAAATATAATATTGATGCCTAATCAGTCAGAGAGGTCATGGACATGCATCATGAAAAAAAGACATGATCACCCAAGATAAATTCCTTTGATATTTTTACAAGTTCTCCCAACTACAAGTTTCTATTGGGAAGGTATGGGGACAATAAAGGAGAATTTTTATACCTGGTTAAGGTTGCATACATTTGAACACAAGAAGAAATGGGGTGAATGATTCTATGAATAGGCCAAATAACCAGCGAGAAGTAAAAAAAGTAAAAAAAAAAATACAAAATAACTAGAAGGAAGGAAAATTTGACAATTTTGCGCTTGATTCCACAGCAACATAGGACCAAGCCCTGGTTATGGTAAATTTCAACAAATGAAAATGATGTTGAAGCAGAATCATTGGCAAAGTGAAATTTATTTTATTTTATTTTGTTGAATATTTATTTAGGAGCGTCTGATTAGCATATGCTCCACGTTTAAACAGAGCCCTGACTAAATTAACAATTTAAACAACTAATACTAGATAATACGGTACTTTCAAATATACGGAACTGAAATAGAAATGAATATACACATACAAATGCAAACTTGTGGTGACAGAGACATCGAATCTCGAGGACTAGGGACATGCACATGCAAATACATGCGAGATGTTGATCACTCACCTGAAATAGAAGACTGTGCTGTGTAGTGTCTGGATCCCTTTGTTTTGTAACTGTATTAATGTAAAAAGAAAACAAAAAAATTAAATATTACTGTACAAATTGTAGGGCGAAAGCCTGGGCAAATGGTGCACCATCATGTGCAACTTTTAAAATTAATCTTGAAACTGTTATTAAAGCATTGCATGCAACGTTGCAGAAATACATGTTGAAGAAGAATCAGATACAGTGTATAATGTAATTCTACTGCTGAAAACTGAATTGTGTCCAAGCATTGTGTACAGTCATCATGTAAGTAGATCTATGCACAGTTGTCTTGCAGTTTTCATCCTCCAGCACTTTTTCATTTGTGTATTGGCATTGAAAACTTGCCTAAACAAGTCAAAACTGAAGATGATTAACATTATTCTCGTAATTATTGTGACCTTTGAAGATGAATCATTTAATGCTCAAAATGGGAAAAAATGGAAGGTTTTTTTAATGCTTTTCCAGAGCAACATTTCTATTTGTTTTAAAAACAAGTTTTCACCAATAGAGGACTTCACACTTGTTGCGGGATCATGGGCAAACATGCTGCTAAATACATGTACAGTGTTTGTATGGGAATCCAGTGCCATGTTTGCCATGATAACCCAGGATTCCCATTAAGTGCAAAGTGGTCTATAATAATTTTTCAACCCCTACTTCCACATTCATTCTTAGAGACAGTCCTTGACTGATATTTGTTTAATTATTAAACTAGGCATACCTATCGATAGAGTGCCAATGAGGAAATGATTTTGATTTGTGTGGCAACGGAATTATGTTTTTGACAGTTTGGTGACCCTTTGACCACACTCACCGAAGAAATAAAAAATGTCATGCTTTGATCGGCTAACTGAAATAAAAATCGCTGTAATGTTGTAGTAAACATTTCATATCAGACAATAAAGCAGCCAAGAAACGTTTTAAAAGCTATTGAAAACGTTTTAAAATGAGTAGAACGAGTAGAAAAAGGTTTGGAAATATGAAGCGTGCTGCAAAAGTTGAAATGGAGAATTCTTGTTCAAAGGCTAACCCTTTTACGTGTTTGTTCAAGCGTGAAACATGCAAGTCCGTTGCGTTACCGCCTTCATGTTTCTGCACGTGTAATCAAGATTTATTTTGTACAAAAACTTGTTTAGTGCCGGTTGTTAAGCCTTTTCACTCGTTCGAATTATCGTCAGTTTGCTCGACAGAACGAATTTCCCTTGTTTGTGTGTGAAGAAGCGCGACGGTTTGTCTAGACAAACAAAATTGCATATTTTACGCTTGAACAAATACCTAAAAAAGCGAGCCGTTCATGATGCTTTGTTTGGAAGGGAATTGTTGCAACAAAACACGTTAATTAAAATGAAGATTCTGACGCTGACATTATTTTAGGAGTTTAAAACATGCGATATGTGCAAAATCTTTTTAAAATCAGTTTGTAATTTCAAGAATTTCACTTCAGGAAGATTTTGGTCACGTGCTAGGCAACGGGTTCTTGGTGTGGCAATAACACGTCTTTTCATTGGCTCTAATAGTTTCCGCCTTACAATTGGCTCAAACCAAAGTCTACATTACATTACATTACATTACCTTACACTTTTTCAGGCTCGATCGAGAATTTTTCTGCCTTAGCACTTCCTCGCGCGGCACTATTCTCTGCCGCCTCGCCAGCCTCGCGTCTTCGCTCGGCTGGCTCGTTGGCAATTAATTGACTTATCAGTCAATTTTTACTTATTGAATTTCACACAGAACTGTCAGGGAAGTGTACATTGTATTATGAGAATTAAAATTTAGTTATTAGTAATTATTCTCCCTACCTTTATAACCTGGTCGACCAATCTTGACAAACTTTTTGACAGATACCCTTGGTTTTTCCTAACATAAAAGCAAAAAAGTGACTTATTTAAGTTCACATACTGTGCATATCTACACAATTAAGGTGACTCGACCCAGTTTTTTGGGGGGGTACCATCCTACTTTGAAGCTCTCTGGTATCCCCACCTTTACTTTTATCATAAGTCTAACACATAGAATGGATAACATATAGATCAATCTACAATATAATATAAAATATTTGGCGATCGGAGTAAATGTCATGTGGTTATAATGGCACGCCCCTTTGAGGTCTGAGTCGAAAATCTGCTGTTACCGGCATTTTTTCAAGGAAATCTCTCGGCTACACATAGTGCGCATTAGTGCCTTGCGCTGAGCAGAATTTCACCAACATCGCAAAGACCCAATTTGAGAAATTCAGTGGTTTCCAAATTTAGGTCATAATTTATGCAAAAATGATAAGCAAACTTTACACGATTATATCTAATAAACTATGAGACTTATCCCTTTATTTTGGGGATCGTTATAACAGATAAGTCCTTGCAAGTCAGCAAAAAGCTTTAGGGCCTTGTAAATGCGCGCCATTTCAAGCAAAGGAAACATATAGAAATTATTGTTTTAGCTATTTCTTGACGTTTGTCAGCGTTTAAGAGTCCTCACGAAAAAAGCATTTTCTTAAAAATTCGTAGTTTCTTTTTCCTTCAAATTTTTCAGGGCCACAATTGATTAACTAACTGCCCGGATTCTGAATTTCATGGTCATTGAAAAATTGTGACATTATCTTCTTTAAGCCCAAACTTGAGTAAACATTGAAGATTTTTAGCGTTTTGGCTGAGTTTGTGCTCTGGGAGTTGTCTATTGTTTCTAGTCTGTCATTATACAGCATTCTTGTTCAGCACGCGTGCAATGACCACGCTTGGCTGACTTCCGAATGCTCACCAAGATATGGTAATTTTGGCACGGCCTGAGACAGGCGATCGCGTAATGTACATAGAGGTTTAACTCATGATTTTTAATCAGTTCTCGGCATGATGTACACTCCTGGCTGCAGACGATAAGTGACGGGAATCCCTTCTATTTTTTCATACTAATTACCATATCTCGATACTACTACAAATTTTTAAGAAAATGCTTTTTTCGTGAGAAGGACTCTTAAACGCTGACAAACGTCAAGAAATAGCTAAAACAATAATTTCTATATGTTTCCTTTGCTCGAAATCGCACGCATTTACAAGGCCCTAAAGCTTTTTGCTGACTTGCAAGGACTCATCTGTTATAACGATCCCCAAAATAAAGGGATAAGTCTCATAGTTTATTAGATATAATCGTGTAAAGTTTGCTTATCATTTTCGTTTAAATTATGACCTAAATTTGGAAACCACTGAATTTCTCAAATTGGGTCTTTGCGATGTTGGTGAAATGCTGCTCAGCGCAAGGCACTAATGCGCACTATGTGTAGCCAAGAGATTTCTACGAAAAAATGCCGGTAACAGCAGATTTTCGACTCAGACCTCAAAGGGGCGTGGCATTATAACCACGTGACATTTACTCCGATCGCCAAATATTTTATATTATATTGTAGATTGATCTATATGTTATCCATTCTATGTGTTAGACTTACGATAAAAGTAAAGGTGGGGATACCAGAGAGCTTCAAAGTAGGATGATACCCCCCCAAAAAAACTGGGTCGAGTCACCTTAATTGAATTCTCAATATTTCTTTAGCAATTGCTGCATTTCTGCACACAGGTATTACACAATGTACAACATGGAACATGGCCAACAAGCAGGTGTAATGCTTGACAACTTCAAGTGAGATCACTGTAAAGTACAGAGAAACCTCCTTGGCATGGACACCAAAGGGACGCCCATGTGTCCACATTATACAATGTGGAGGTGTCTGTATTTTTTAGGTGTCTGTATTATAGAGGTAGGGCTTGTATGAATTTTGGTGTCTTCATGACCCAGAGAGCTGTCCACAAAAGGTAGGTGTCAGTATTATCAAAGTGTTTGTAAAAAGATGTTTGACTGTATATTCCAGTTGTGTATACCAGTCCATGTTAAGCATACATGTATATACAGTCTGTACATGTCAGGGCTGTCATTAGGGGCCATCATCCATAGCATCTGTTACGGGTGAGTACACTTGATGAGGCCTTGAAGTTGCGGGTGATCTTGCCAGTTATATGTTAAATTTACTGACACAGCAACAAGCTTGTTACGGGTGTCAAGATCAGAGCAACGCCTGTCTCAAATCTTAATGACAGCTCTGCATGTATGAATGTGAATATATGAAAATTGTATATTTGAACTGCAGATAAACATGAGTGAAATTTGTGATCCTCGCATTTGTGATACTGCTTAAGTTGAGAGCACACTGCAAGGATCACAAATTTCACTCAGCTCACGTATTGTTACAACAACAACAAAGAAGCACTGTTTTAGTTATACATAGGAGGGGGTATAACCAGAATAATGTTCTGTTACCAATTTAAACTGATAGGCCTATAACCGTGTGGGCTTATAACCAGGGGATGGATGTGGAAAGCTTGTAAGGGGCATTTTCAATATTGCCTGAAAGACAAGAAAAGTACTCACAGGTGCGGGCTGAGCTGGTGCCTCTTTGGCTTCCTTAGCAGCACGACGAGCCCTAAAAAATAAACAAATTTCATTACGCTAATCATCAAAATAACAGCCTTGTAACATATACAAGCTTTAGATTTGTAAACTAGCACTCAGCAACTTGCCCAGAAAAGATGCTAACCAATTAATGCTTTTAATTACACAATGATTACTATAAAACACTGAGATGGAGAGGAATCACACTGATGGTACACTGTATGTTTTAAACTCTGCTATTTGTTGTTAAACAGCATCTACATCTACAGCAGGGCTTCTGATATTACGCGATAAAAAAATGGAAATTATGCGATTTTTTCGTGGCAAATTATGCGATATGCAAGGACTATTATGCGGAAAATTATGCAAATTATGCGATTTTTTCTGGAACTTTTTATGCATGTTTTACTAGGTTTCAGAGGAAGAAAACGAAAATACCTGTTTTAAAACGGTGCTCGTTATTTTCGTGGGACATGTTGAAGCTTTTAGCTATGAAGGAACATCCAAAACGAACGACAGAATCCAAGAAAAAAGTCTGTAAACGAGCGGCCATCTTGGTTAACCTTAGTAACCAGGCTAAATAAAACATATGCTCAAGAAATTTACGCGGTTACCAAGCTTGTTGTGGCCAAGAACGAATGCAGTTTCGATCAAAAGTGGCGGTTTGTTTATTTGCTACAGGATAATTCAATAGAAAAAAACAAATTTTAGCTTAAGTTTCTTAGCTAAAGCGATAGTGTATCGTGTGGTTTGTTCACATTATGCGATTATGTGTGATTTTTTACGAATTATGCGATTTTTCGTGAATTATGCGATCGGATGCGATTTGAGGCCGATTATGCGAAATCGCACCATCGCGTAATATCAGAGGCCCTGCTACAGCATCGTAATTGAGTGTATGATCTTTTTTCTTCTATCCCCCAACTGTAACTCATAGCCAACTGCTATCAAAAAAATTCAGGAGACGAGAGAAAATGATGGAGGAGGTCTGGAACAGGTGAATTGCAAGTGACATCATTTTTCTTCTTCCCTTACTGGCATATTCCATGCACTTGCCATTCACTTGTTACAGACCTCCTTTGTATTTTTTTCTCATTTTCTGAATTTTTAATAACGACTGGGTACATGTGAGCATGCAACTGTTGAACTGTCTTTGTTGAATGATTCACAGGTCAGTGAAGTTCTGATGCTTACAGGTTTGATTGATGTTTCTTCCCTTGGGTATGAGCCAGGTAACTTCCCTAAAGTAAATAACAAAAAAATAGTAAGAAATGAAGAAAATCAACCTGTATCTCATCAACAAAGGCAACAGTTTGAGAATACAACATGGTTACTGAATATTTGGTTTTATTTGCATCTCCCAATCATTTTGCAATTCAGAATTATATTCATGCAAATCTCTGAGGGCACAAAAGCAACAGTTGCTTAAAGTCAGTTTATGCGATTTGTTATGGGAGTTTGCAAGTGTAAACTAGCGCTGATTTCTGTACGATTCAGGTGAAATTTGCCATAAGTTTCCAATTGTATCTGTGCCCAAATTACACTGAAATTGCCACTAGTTTACTCCAGGGATTTTCATCACAAGCTCGAGCATGCTACATAAAATTGCTTGTGTAAACTGGCCTTAATGATAACAAAGGAAACTCCATGACAGCACTCCCTCCCTGCTGAGGGGAGAAAAATTAACATTGATATAGTGATTTCTGTAAGTACCAACTCACCTCATTGTTGTGTAGTGTAAGGCACAGTTTGCATTCATAGGAACCAAGATGGTTTTTCATAAAATATGGATCCTGCAAAACAGGAATTAATTAATTTTGAGCTAATGGCCGTTTCTTGTTTGATAATAATATTGCTGAGAAAGATGTAATGTTCATCACATAACAAGCATAAGAAAAGAAGCTTGAGCCTATGACCATCTGCACACTGGTCGAATGCTCTAACCACTGAGCTATGAGAGACTCGTGGTAAGCTAGGCCATACACTTGTATTAGGTTCATATACTGTAGATTACGGATTTGCTTAATATCAACAACTCCAATGCTAAATATTAAATGAGATAAAACTCTTTTCCACTCTCAAGAAAAAAATTAAGCAGCTTGAAATTTGACAAGACTAGTCCAGAGTCAACAAGGGTCACTAGAAGTACACGAAAGTTTTTGGTCATGTGAGAGCTAGTTAGAGTTTACTTTTAGCGGTTTACAGTCATTTACCCCTCAAATTAAACAGGCTTTACATGTAGCTCCCAATAAACATGGATTTAGAATAAGGAATATGCATGTATGATCCAATTTTCTTTCCCACAGCACAGTTGCCGTTTGGGGGACTAAATGTCTGGGGCTAAATGGCTAAATGACGGGTTCATACCCTCTACATGTAGCTTGGCAACTCTCATTCTCTTGGCTTTGGTTAGAGAACAAATAAACCACAAATTCCTCTAATTATGAAACATGCATTTATGTCTTGTTATTTTGATTGATTCAGTAGACAAGTAAACAAGCTAAATGATTCTGTAAAAAAACTGCAAGCATATTTTGCTACACGTGTAGTCTCGTTTGGTCACGAGAAGTTTTTAAAGCTAGCCAAATCATCACTTATTTCACCTTGTTGAGGTCTATTGTCTCTAAAGCAAGCTGCCTCAGGCGCTCTCGCCGGTCTCTGTTTGATTCTGACCAGGAAGCAACGCCACCGGAGCCTGTTTTACCACCCGCTCTGTTCTGAAAATCCATCTTGAGTTTAGAAAATCGCTGTAAGAGAAATATGGCTACGAAGATAGGACGCTAATAGGAGCAAGACTGGGAACAAACTTGAAGACGAGGCTGTGATTTGGCGGGCGAAAAAACAAAGATTAGTCAGCGGCATTTTGAGAGAGCATGCGTAGTGACCATGACAACTTTCACAAATTTAGGGCAAAACGAAGGTCCGATCAGGTTTATAAATTTTCATGCATGAGTCTAGATGGAAGAGCTTAGCGATGACGATGTGAAAGACTTTGCTTCAGACTGGGTAAAAAGAATCCAAAATTCTATTCTGACTGAAGGGGATGATGTCAGCACCTCGGATGTCGTCAGGAGTCGTTTCGGTTCAAGTGACGAACGAATTTACACAAACCACGAATTTCGTGAAAAAAATGGAGAAATCGATTTCTCGAATTCTCGCTTGGAAAGCTCTTTCCTTGCAGATTTCAGAAATTCTGTGACTTTGGCACAGTTTCCTGACCGTGTAGAAGCTACAGGTGTCGGCGAAGAACACGTCGTGTCGTTCGAATGCACGTCAAAACATTCGAACGTCGATCGGTTATCAAAAACAACCGACCAACAAGAGAAGAAGATTACTCCAAGACCGAATGCTGATTTCTTACGCCAGAAACGCCTGGCCTTTTTTGATAGCAGTCTGGGACCGCAAGAAAAAGAGGATTTAAGTTTGTTTCATGACAGAAATCGCAATATATCAAAGCACATCTCTGCGAGCCAGGTACCACTATGTGATCATGAAGCTCATGGCTCGAGCATCGAACAATTCGACTTATATCCGTTACAAAGCAGCGCAAAGCGGGGGACATCAGATGAAATGTATAAGTTGGAGTCCTTAGAAACGCCTCTCTTGAGCAGTTTCAGTGGTGGTAGTTACGACACTGTTAACAGGGATAGCTTCAATTATCAGAACGTAAATTCACCTCGAGGTTTTGAAACTGATGAAGAAGAGATCAAACTTGAGTTATGGGGCTTAAAAGAGGCTGTGCATTCTGGGGAGCTTGATTTAAATGCATATCTCAAGGAACCAAGTTGGAAAGATCAAAGACTTTTCCCTGCATCATCGCGCAAGCATGAAAACAATTATAAAGTACACTATGGTGGTAAATCTCCAAGAGAAACACGCAGGACATTGCATGATAAAATAAGACCTTGTGACTTAAATGATAAAACAACAAAATGCACAGAGTTTAGTTGTCCTGAACCCCAGATAAATGGTCCACTATATTCTGGCTTTGAAAATTCTGATTCTGAGACAAGTTTGTTGAGTTTTGGCTCAAAGTGTGACGATGTTCATTATCGGAAAGTTGTAAAAAAACAAGATGCTGCCATTGTTAATGGGGAAATAAGTCCAAGACAAAGAGATCATTCAATTAACAAAAAGCAATGTCACAAATTCAAACCAAAAAGAGGCAAGGATAAAATTCTTATGGAGCTGACTGAGTTTATAGAAGGTTGTGGAACTCCAAAAGATTTAAAACATTCCAAACAAAATAGCAGTATTGTAAATTGCCTGCATCCTCCCGATGTACCATCAGTCATCAGTGAAGATGGCTTATCTGTCACTGTAGGTCCCATGCAAAATGAATTTGCCAGAAGAGATGACCTAATACATAGAACTGAAGATCCATCATACAAAACCAGTATTAATGAAAGTAGTACTGTACAGTCACATGATTGTAAACAAACAAATGGTGCTTTGGTGCTATCTTCAGAGGGTCATGGAAATGCCAAGGGAAAAGTTTGTCCAAAATGTAATGAAGTCAACAGCAAGGCTGCTAACTGGTGTATTGAGTGTGGTACTGCGCTTATTTCTGTAAAAGTGTCTTGCTTGACAGCTCAACAACAAAAAGTCTTTGAGAAGCAATGTGAAGAGACACAAGACTTGATCAAGGAAACATTGAAAACACCAATGAATTTTTCACATCTCTTAGCTACACGTAATGATAAAGTTGAAAGGGAGAAGTCATTAAGTGAAGAGATCTCCAACCTTTCTTTACAAGTTTCACAAAGTACGAGTAATTTAGAGGAAGCAAGGTACTCCTCAAGCCCTTATGGATACAAGCGGCGCTGGATGCGATCAAGCATTGCGTGGAGTACTTACCATCCCAGTGAACTTACAAAGAGTCCTTCTAATGTCAAGAACCAAGTTAAAACAAAAGAAAGGCAAAGAGCCATTTCATTTTCAGATCTCACAACTTGTTCTACAAAAGAGAAAGGCGGTAAACATCAGAAGAGAAGCAGTCGGAACAGATCTGCACGAAAAAGGACAGTTAGCTGCAGTTCGTTTGGTCCTGAGGAGGAAGAGATGAATACTTCTGAAGGATTCACAAATTTGAAAGCCTTTGGCCATCGTCAGAACAATTCCTTGAAAGGTGGTCAAAAAGAAAAGCAAAATCAGACTTTCGTTGTTCAAAGAGCGAGTCCTTCCATTGAGAACCAGATTGAATCAACTGTATCTGCTAAGGGACGACACAGTGCTAATTTGCATAAAAGGATGATTAATACAAAAACTTCTTCAAGTCATAGCCTGCTGAAGGTATTAAGTTAATATTGTGCAGATTGACAAACAAACAAACTGATATACATGTAGCAGAAGATTTCTACATGTATTCTGTCTTTGTGTACTGTTACAAAAGGCGTTTCGCGTTTTATTTTCTCTGTTACTATAAGGTGTTCTGTGTTTGCAGTCTATTGTTTAGTCTTTTGTTTTTGAGTAGCAGTTCACCAGGACAGAACATTTAACAGTGTAACTGATGTTTGTTTTTGTTGGTAGTAGCTGGGGGAATTCTCCAGCCCCCAGCTCTGTACTCAAGGCTGTCATTAAGCATTGAAGAAGCTGGCTCCATAAGGAACGTAGTCAGTCATAAAATAAGAAAAAACTTCCATGCCTGTTGTTTTTTAGTCATTTTCAAACTATGAGAAGCCAGTCACCTCTAGTGTAGTTGCTGGCCATAACAGCCAGTTACCAGCTACTGAAGGCAGCTCTGTCCTTATACGCAAATGATTTCTAGCATACTGGTATACTTGTTATTGAGCAACAAGCTTATACAGTGTACAAGGCTGCATACAAAATGGTAATGTCACATGAGTTTTAAACAGTTGACCTTCATCAGGCTTGTCACAAGAACAAAATGCCCGCTAAACTCTTGTTGTGTAAATATGTTAGTGAAGATGAGAGAACGAGTCTCAGGTCTTGTCGCTGCCAGCAGTGTGTCCCTACTACATGGCCTTAAGTGTGGCCTCAAGTGTGGCCTCACACTCTTGGATGATCACTTTTTGTTTCTTGGTGTTATTTGTAACATTAGTTCCTTGTATTTAGAGTTCAAGTGCATCATCATTGGATGAAGCGATGGGACCTTCCATATCACAAGTGTCAAAGGCAGTTGTGCCACCATTAAATTTACAGGGTATGTAATTTTTTTTAGAGTACTTTCAGTTGACTGTTTAAGTTTTTGTTGCATGGAAAGATTGAAACTCCACAAGGCTGAGTTTACACCAGAACAAAAGAAAAGTATCTGGGTTAGTACATGTCAACAGATTTGTCACACACAGAGTATATTCTGAGATAGGCAATCATCCACCAAAAAATTCATTGTGGACATACATTGAGAATTAGACAAACAACAATATGAAACCTTTTGATAATGTGTATTATGAAAATAAATTTATATGAACTGCAGAGAAAGAATTAAAGAGAATGTGAACATCGAATCATTGTGGCAAGGAGTTGCAATTAGAGCCGGAAAAAAATTTCAGACCTCGATGGGATTCAAACTCATGACCGTTGCGATTCCGGGGCAAATGGTCTACCAAAGAAACCTTTTTTAAGGATTAACGGGATTGTATGGATTGTAATAATGGGAAAATAACCTTGCTTCTGAGATGTGAAAATGAAAGTTTGTGTCTTTTATGTTTTCAGATGTTGGCAGTTATGACAGGATACTGACTTTGGTGAGCTGTGTGAATATCAGTTTATTATTGATCCCGCACGTCCTTTGAATGGCTTAAAAATCAGTCCTCTTCATACACTGTTAGTTTCACTCTGCGGTTTCAAAAAAGTTCATCACATGATCAAAATCGGTAATGCTGAAGTTGCGAAGAATGTTTTTGAACTTGCAGACCCCAATTTTTTTTTTTTAATTTATTATTTTAATCTACTATTTATTGTAATCTGAACTGCTGTAATCTGAACCCTCGTAATAAGCCTAACTTAATTATACCTACCCACCTCGACTAGTTTTTCAACTATTTGTGGGTAGGTGCTATTTAAATCAATATTTGTTATTTCATAAAGTGTTTTGTTGTTGTTGTCATCAAATAATGTATTTCTTGAACTTTAGTTTCTGTAACTTGAACAGGAAGAACTGTTTTTGTAGGGAAGTTATTATCTGAGCAAATATGAGGTGATTTCAAGATGAAATTTGTTCATTGCAAGTTCAACATTACGTGACAAAACCGATTTGCAGTCAACACAATTTTGATCATGTGGTGAACTTTTTTCAAACGGTGGAGTAAAACCAACGCTGCATAAAGCAGGTCGATTTTCAAGCCATTGCAGGATCAATAGTATTCTTCATTTATGTAAATTACCTGTGAAGTATGTGATTTTAGTTTCTACTATGGATAGAATTCTAGAGTGTTATAACTACATGTATGGTATACGTGTATATGTTGTGGTGCAATTTTGTCCCTTTATTTTCCTTTGTTTTGGGGTATGGTAATGTATGTTAATGTGTGATAATGAGTTTTAAACAAAGGAAAATAAAATTTGCACCAAGGATAAATTTGCACCACAACATATGTATATTCATTTAAATTGTTATTGTGTCTGTTTCAGTGGTTTAATGTTCTTATATCTTAATAACATCAACTAGCTATTGTTATTACTGTAATTATACAGATTCGTTCTCAGCGAGACAGTGATCCAGTGCCATACTTGTACCTTCCTGATGAAATCCTGTTGCAAATCTTTTCCTTTTTGCCACATAAAGACTTGGTGTCTTGTTCAAGAGTTTGCAGCCAGTTCTATCGCATCTCCATGGATGAAACTTTGTGTAAGAATTATGAAGATTTTCTGTATAATCTGTTATACTATTGCATGAAGTGCAGTTGTTAATTAAAAACTATCCCTAGGAATTACCTTCAAATTCCATTTATTTGGCAAGTGTACTCCTATTTCTTTTATTAATTTGCTATGGTTACGGTTCTAAGACTTGCATTTACGTACATATTCACATTGTGCCTGTAAAGCCCCCGGGGGGGGGGGGGGGGGGGGGGGGGGGGGGGGGGGGGGGGGGGGGGGGGGGGGGGGGGGGGGGGGGGGGGGGGGGGGGGGGTACTCAACAAAATTTTGTACGAGGATGCTCCGCCCCAAGGTCCAAACCCTTACCCTTTCATATACCGTTTTTGACAGAAAAGGTACCCCTTTCATATACCTTTCATTGAAAATGCTACCCCTTTCATATAGCCTTTACGAGCGTCTGTTCGATATATTTTGAAAGGCGCTTTTTTATAACACTTAAATCACAGTTTTCCCTACGTTTTTTATACTTCAACTCGTGTTTTCGCTATCCTTTCCTATTCTTCGTGAAATCCCTACCCTTTCACATACTTCAACTCGTGAAATCCCGACCCTTTCATATACCTCCAGCCTCAAAAAGGTACCCCTTTCGGGCGGAGCATCCCCATATAGCCCATTATAGGGAGTTCCCCCCCCCCCCCCCCCCCCCCCCCCCCCCCCCCAGGCAAATGGTATCACAATACCTCAATACCTCAATTACAGATTACATTTTAGCAAGGACTGCATCTTTATTTATATCTGAAGACTAAACCTTTTCATTCGCCGACAGTCTGCACATGCTAAGATGACAGAAGAAAGCTGTCTTTTATATTAGGATCAGTTGCTGTACAAAGGTTTCCACGCAATTTGTGTTTTAATACAATAATAGACTATCCCCCGGGTAAAGCCTTTTCTAGGGATCCTCAGTTGAGTGTATGACTGCAGGGCCGTAGCCAGTATGAGGCAAACTGAGGCACTTGCCTCAGTTATGATCCTATGATCCAAAAAAAAAATGATCCCAGTGTTTTGTTGAAACGTAGTCATCATAAAGACCCTAAATAGCTAGGCGGGGAATTTAACCGTGGATGTTGCCTCAGTCCTTATTTTTTTCTGGCTATGGCCCTGGTCACTGTATGTAAAGCCCCAACAGAATTTTTGTGAGTGCATGTTAATAAAAGACATAATTTACTATTGATGTTTTCTTTGTTTATTAAAAAAAATTAATGTATTGATTCCTAGGGAAAGTCATTGTGTTGAAAAAGAACAACAACATTTCTGACGAATGGTTATGTGCTATTGGCAAGCGCCGGCCCACAAGTTTGACAATCTCCCAATGTCATAGTGATAAAGTGACAGCTAAAGGTCTCAGAGATTTGTTCCGGAATTGTAGTGACTCCTTAGAGGTATGTATGGTTCTTCATAAAGTATAAACAAATATTAAATTAAATCAATTCATCCATTGTCAGCTTCTTGTAGATAACAAAGAAACATGCTAATATTGAACTGAATTGCCTCACAGGACCTTGTACAGTTCCTAGGCCAATGGCTGCGCTATACAAATGCTAGACTTCACATGATAACAATTAAGATATGAATAAGACACTTACAAATCCAATCATTGAGCAAACACAAGCTAAGCTATTACAACCACCAAAGACAATGTGGTGAAGATGATGATTGAATATGCAGGGGGTGGAAACAAAGGAGGAGCTGGCCTGTCTCATAACAGACCGTGATGTGTGTAGTGTCAGGCTCCATACCTGAACTGACAATATATATATGGCTATAAAATGCTTCAACAAAGGATACAAAGGTCTATTTATATGCCTAATTTGTGAGTTGAAGTATAGTGCAAAAATACATGCGCCACAGAGCGTTAGAGCGTCACGCTCCATTTTAGCTGCATTTTACACTTGTATTGTAAAACCTTTTTAATTCACTGCATTTTAATCTCTACGTATAGGAGCTACATTTCAGTAGTTGCCGTGGCAGTGAGTTGATTGGTGAGTCTGTTCTGCTGCATGTCGCAGCACGATGCTGTTGGTTGAAGTCAGTTGATGCCAGCTGGAGTAATGTCAGTGACAATGGTGTACAAGCTGTGGTTGACAATGTGAAAAGGTTTGTTCTTGTCATTCACTAATTTATTATTGCATTTCATCACACGGTTATTTTTTGTGGCCAATATTTTATTTTAATATGCATACATGTATGGTTTAAATTTTGTATTTTTCAAACCAGTTTTATTTTAACCCATTGACGGCCGTGCCGGCCAAAACCGGCCGTACAATACTCCACTGCTTTAAAAAATTGCAACTTTCTCAATCGCGCGAACATTGCCTTAACCATCAGTTGTAAGCATTGACTAGAAAGTCCTTCAAATTGAGATACCCAATAAACACAAAAAAGTTAGCGATTTTTGCAGAATATCAGCGTTTGAATTTGGACAATAACAAAAATGACCGTTTTTAACGTCATAGAAAAACAACAAAAATCACGTTTTTGCCTTTAGTTTTTTTTATTCAAATCATCATGGCAAACCCAAAAGTCAACATTCACAGCAAAATTCAGTCCTAGTCCTAGCTTAGCAGTGAATTTTTTTGCTCTTATTCGTTGCTCGGGCCGAGCTCTAGCCTCCCGTTCTAATGCATACTGACCTTGCCTCGATTTTCAATATCACCACCGCACTGCATGCTGGGAAAAAGCCAAAAATTTTGACAGCGTTCGATTCTTTCCGCACACATTTCATATTTATACTAAGTCCACAGCCACTCCAACCCACCGCCGAAATTTCGCGCTTGTTGTATTCTCCTGTGGTCGCAACTTCCAAAATATGCCGCGGTAGGTCGAGAAATTCATCCAGAATCGAGTCCCAAAGCTACTTCGTTTCATGGCGGCCATTTTTCCAGTTCAACGAGCAACGAGCCAAATTCGTAAACGAAGTACAACACCTAACTCGCTTAATTGTTGAGAAGTGGACTCTGAACTACCTCCAAGTTTAATGATGCTCACCAGGCAGCTACTAAAGATGAAAAATGGCTGTGGACTTGCCAAAAATCGCAGAAACACCATTTTGAAGACTTTATTGCAATCCAACAAAGCAAAATCACAATGTCAGAATGACGTTTCCAGTAAACTCAAGCCTTCAGTGTTTTAGAACAGCAGCACTTTCAATGGTAACTTCAAATATGGAGTCACGAAATCCTATGGATCGTTTATATACAGAAAATCACTCAAAAACGAAAAAAGTCGCGGGCGTCAATGGGTTAATTATCATCTGTGTCAGCTTCATTACCATAATCTACAATGTAAGACAAAGAAAACTAAAAATTACACTCTGGTTTGAAATTAATCTAACCTGAAAGTAAATTTGACCTGTAACATATAATTTTATGCTGTAGCAAGTGTGAGAAAGCACCTTGAAGTTTTGAAGTGTAAGAACTGTACAGTGAACTGTGTGTAGTTGAAAGCACTAGCTTTTTTGAACAACTGTTACACTACCCCTTTAGCCCTTGAGTACACTCTTAGTTTCATATGAGGGAAACGAGGGGAGGAAAGTAGACCTGCATGTAAGGCCCCAAATTTTTAATTCTGCCCTTGCAAGGTGACAGCTTGTCACACTTTATATATTAAATAACCAACTACTGACAGTATTTTTAATTGAATTTTCAATCTTGTTGCAGGTTGGAGTGTCTTTGTTTAAATGGTTGTCAGGCAGTCAGTGACGAGTCTATCAAGTGTGTAGCAAACAAACATGGCAAGACGTAAGTTTCCTGACTACTTTGCATACAGATGCATGGACAATAGAAAATGACATTCAGTCGCCCAGTTTTATAGACAATTAGATATTTTTCATTCTGTTTAAAAATGGCCCCAACCTTTCTCAATTCTCTCATTTTTTTTATCTATCCTTTACATGTAAGGTTTAATTTATGACTGTTGTTGTCGGTAACCAGCTGCTGGCCAGCAATATTATTACTGAACAATAAAGATGGCAGACCGGCCACTTAAAGTTTGAAAACAACTTAATGCATGGACAAGTTTCTATATTAGTTTTTGACCGGCTACTGTTGAGCCGCTTCCCCAAAGCTTTAGAAAGTAAACATTTTCCCTCCTGTTCTTCAGCCTCAGAATCTTTGAAGTGTTTGGCTGCTTTAACATCACACCAGCTGGGATAAGAATTCTTGGCCAGACTTGCAAGCAGCTACAGACTTTGAATATTGGCCAGTGTCATAAGGTAACAGTATGAAAAGCACTGATCCAGTATTAAGCTACTAAAAGAGTACATTCGTAAAAATACATGTACATGGGAATATAAATTACAATTTCATTTAATTACTAGCTGATTTTGTCAGCAATTATTTTTCAAACTGTGGAGGTACATATTGTACAGTTACATGTAATCTTAAGGTGTTAAAACAGTAGTCACATTAATTTTGTTATGCAACCAATGTATGAAGTAAACGTCTTGTTATAACATAAAATTTGTGTAAAAATATTCAAGCAATTACAGATCTCAGTTTAATGATGGGAACTATCACTTTCCTTCATACATTTTACTTTACTTTTCAAAACCTTTGAAATGTAAACTCTAGAGGTTACAGTGCGACCACATGAACCGAGGCCACCCAGACAAATTTTTTAGACAAATTTTGAAATTAGCCAATCACAAGTCAAGATCTAAACAATCAAATAGCGCATAATTATACTTGACCAGTTGTTTGGTACTGCCGAGCGAAAAATTCAAATTCTGAACTGTGCGCTGTGTCGAGAATCTTCGATGACCAAAGGCTAAAAATGAATTGCTGCGTTTGAATAAATCAATCCGGAAGGTATTTTGTTAACGGCGCCGAAACTCACTAATTCTTCGCGAGGAAGTATTGAATTTATATCACAAAAAATTTGGCACTTCTCAGCGAGAAATCATGAGCTCGTGAGCTGAAAACTGCGAGTCTCTCAGGCGTGTTGGAAAGCAAACATGATCATTGGCTTTTTTATTAATTCTTCGAGTTCTGATTGTTGAAACAAAAAAAATCAACAAAGAAGCAAACTATTTTCTTATAAGAGAAGTGTATAAATACGTGACAAAAGCGGGCAAAGTTGGCGGCGAATAAATTTAATGAATCACAGTCGCACAGGTGACAGGAAGTAACACATTCCGACGTGCGATCAAAAAAATAGAACTCTCAAAAGAAGAAAGTTATTTCCCTCCTTTCTTCAAACGAATAATTCACTGCAGTTTGCTCCCGATTTCTCAACTCAACGGCAAAAATCGCGTGGACAAAATAGCACTATTTTCTGAGAAACAACTGCGAACTATCCGTACGGATCCACTCGTTTATCTAGTTGTCAGAGTTGTGTATACTTTGTTATCCAGCGACCATACACTGAAAGCGGTTATTTTACTTTTTATACAAAATGTTCACGTTATTTATATAAAATCCCTTTGTCGTCTCTCTGTTCCCTACTATACATGTACAGGCCGGGTTAAAGCTTTGAAGTCCTAAACTATAAATTGTGATCGAAGTTTCTCGAGACACAAGGTGCCAGGGGAGAGTGAAAAAAATAACAAATTAAAACTCTCAGATCACAGATGTGTGAAGAATCGCTCTCAAATTGAAATGGAACCAGAGAGAAAGTTAGAAATTACCGCTTGAATGTACATAAAAACGTCTTCGAAAAATGAAGACAATCTTTGTTGACAGCTCTGTTTAGTAATCACTGAAACTGCGAATCGCTCGCGGCGCCCGGTTTGCTTGAAATGAGCGGCCGTCACGTTTACTTTGGATTGTTCAAAATTTCTTTACTACTGGCTTTGATTCTGGCCAACCCAGACGTTGTCATAAAATTTGCCAGTTTGATTTATACAATGTACAAACATGACAATTCTTCATTGTTATCATTTGGGTAATGAAGAATTTATGGATATCGAAGGTTCGCAACCCATCTCACAGTTCAGAATTTGAACTGGTCAAGTATAATTTTCCGCTATTTCATTGTCTAGATCTTGACTTGTGATTGGCTAATTTCAATTTGTCTGGGTGGCCTCGGTTCATGTGGTCGCACTGTAACAGTCTGTCGAAGTTATGCAAATATACTATAGGATGAGCAACAAAACTGGTTTAAAAAATTTAAAAATAACATACATAACTGTAAAAAATGTCATGTTTACAGCTGCGATACTGCACAATAGAAATAAAAACTAAAATTAATATTTAACAAAACACACCATTATTGTTGCAGATTACTGATTCAGCTATTGGCTCTTTGGTGTCAAATCTGCCTGAACTTGAAAACCTTGATCTCAGAGGCTGCAAGCAGGTAAAATAACATACTTACTGGTACCTTGCATTTCTAGTCAATTACTTATCGACATGCACAACAAATGCCTGGGTACTGACAACTATTCCTGAGAGAATAGAGAAACTACTAACCCATCTTCCCACCCTCAATATTGTGTGGCGAGGGACAACAGAGCCACTTGTATGACTGCCGGGCTGTCAGTAAGGTCCTGGAAGCCAGAGATTTCCCCCCACTTTTATGTGTTCAAACCCTGGCTACTGTGATGAAAAAACATAACATTGACAATGCCAGAAACCAATTTCCCCAGGTACTTTCTTCATTTCTCTGCCTAGTTAAAAAATTACTGACAGCCCTGTATGAGAGAAAAGCGTTCATAAGATCATCTAGAACGTCTGTGATCATTATAATGTGTTTGGCTTACCCAACTATTCCTGACAAACAAGATAGACTACATACACAGTACATCTGTGTTCTAGGATGTTAATTCTGTAGTGGACTAGCACCCCATCCTTGCTTTTGTTCTAGTACATATGTAACATGTTTAATTTAATTCAGGTTCGTGATTCAGCTGTTAAAAAGATTGTTCGTCACTGTCCACTTGTCACCACCCTGGTGCTGGCTAATTGCCCTCTCATTACTGATGTGTCGTTAGCAGAAATTGCCACCAATCTTCCCAGAATAAGGTAACAGACTCTTACAATAATATACAAATGTATAAATATTACAATGTATGTTCAATGAAAAAGTATTGCATTGCACTGCATTTTGGGAGGTAAATAAATTTTTAATGCATTGAAGCTGTCATGAGCATGGGTATGCATGACATATTTGCACACTGTGACCACTGCCACTCATGGAAGAAAATAACTGGTTCAACTGTGATGCATACATGTGTGACATAGTGGGATAAAAATCGTGTTGAATATAATTCACGAGATACTGCCAGAAATGAAATGGCCTTCTGACCTTTTGATTGGCTCTGTCCTCCTTAGCATATACATATAAGGTAAATTGAACTGCATACTGTTAATTTGTGTCATTCCCAGGTCTCTGGATATCTGTGGCTGTTCTAGAGTGAGTGATAATGGCATCTGTGCTCTCTCAAAGAGCTGTCAGAGACTGGAGCTGTTAGACTTGACTTCAACTGGGGTTGGGCACAAAAGGTGGGCTATTTATTGTTTGACTTTGAAGCACTTGGGCTTAGTTGCTCTTCTGCAGTTTTGTCCACTAAATTGCTCATTTGGTGGCATTTGTTTACTTGTTTGTTTGGTATTTTAAACAATGCATTTTTTTTTGCAGTGTCTTGTCACTTGCTAACTACTGCAGTCAAAGTTTATGTAATCTTAAGCTGAGTTTCTGCACAGACATTTATGAAAATACAGTGGTACACCTTGCTAAACACTGCAAAAGGTAACTAAATAATATAATTAACATCAGCAATAATATTATTGTTTTCAGTTTTTGCAGGCTGCAGAATTCCTAGTTTATGCTTGATTTTCTGTTCCAGTTCCAGTTGTAGGGATAAACTAAAGCTGTAATATCATTTGTTTCTAAGATTACAATCCGAGTGATCTGCATAAATTATGGAGAAGGATCACTCAGTCTGGTATCTGTTTCTGATTTTTGTTTTTAGATTACTGTACACAACTGTGTATGTTGAGGTCAATCTAATCAAGCAAATAGTAAATGTGTCCTTCAGGATCCATATTTTGTCAGACATTTGTCCCACCTCATAAGAATCCAGCAAGTCTGGATTGACTACAGTCCTGACCAATCGGTTTGGGACATTTGGCACTTTTTTGTAACAAAGAAATGACTTTTACATTAATTCCCCTCTCCTCCGGGTAATGTTGATATCACTAAACGTAGGATACTTGTCTTACTCTTGGAAATTAATTTTATGGACTTCAACATTGTGTAGGGGTGGGAGGGACAGATTTTTTAAGTTAGATTTTAGTGACATTAATTATCAGTGGTTTTCAAATTGTCCACCAAAATGTCTGAAAATGCTGAGGTGTCCCTAAACCAATTGGCCGGGATTGAAGGTATTCCCTAAACTGGATTTGCTAGAAGGAACCCAACCTTTAATTCATCAACATTTCTTTTTCAATATTGCAATAATTGTATTTTGTTATTTATTGCCATTAAAGGTTTCAACAGATTAACCTCCATGATTGCAGCTGTGTTGTTCAATTCACGTCTTTCTTTCTCTCTGCAGGTTGACCATACTTCACTTATATGGCTGTAAGCGCATACGTAACACTTCAGATCTCAGGCTGCTTAACCCTGCTCTTACTATTGAGTGTTGAGATGTGATCAGACTGATATTTTGGTGATTCCAATTTATTATGTTCCCACAAGTTTTCAACCTCATTAGTAAATTAGCTTGTACTAGGCAAACAAACAAACAAAAACATGGAGTAAATGCTCTGACATCTTCCTGTATTCTCTCATTCTCTCATTAGCATTTTGGAGTTTATTTCAGAGTTCTTAAAACTAATAGGGTGCTTATTCAATGGGAGACACTTTATCCAGGGAGGCACTTAATATAATGTGGTAATGAAGAAGTTATTTATGACGGCTTTCATTCTCACGACCCACCTATGGTGTTACATATAAGATCCAACATAACAGCAATTATACTCCCTCTTTGGTCGAAAGATTCATGTGGCACAAGTTTGCAGGTTATATATTAACTAAACAATGAAGTGTTTTTTTCTGTTGAGGGTCTGTCATCAGATACTTGCAGTGGAGGACATTTGAAGGGATAGATGAGAGGGCCCAACCAGAAATCAGCCACCTTATTGAGAATTATATAATGTAAAAAAATGGAGTTTAGTTGGTTAGCTTTTGGAGGAAGGGGTAGCAGGTTGTATAGTTAAATTTAAACAGATTTAACTTGAGCGGCCTGGTGGTGCTCTGGAGGTGTGGGTTGTCTAACAGCCGAGACACTAGCTGAATGACAGGTTCAGTTCTGGGTGGGGATTTTAGACTTTCCTTTAAATACTTAAAAACTTTATTAAAGATAGATTTTTTATGTCATATAATTTACAGTAAGGTGTCCAACAGCCTGTGGCCTGGCCCTGTCATCTATCCCTTCAAGTTCCTACCAATTGCAGTGGGTATAAATATTAGGGAATATAGATTTGTGCCATGTACATACATCACAATGATTGTTAGCTTCTGACGGCACCCATTGTAATTATTATTGCTATTATTTGTTTTGCTGTTTTGGCAGAGGTTTAAAATCTGTTGGTGGTAGGAATATAGGATGGGTGAAAAGCACCCAACCTCGAAAATTCCTTACTTAATTACATGCTCAAACCAGATTGAAAAAAAAAAAGCAGCGAAACAAATTATTCAAGTACAAAAGTACGGAAATTTTGAGCAGGTGTCGAGAAGGCAGCTGCCTTGAAAAAATCTCATCGAAAACTGAATGTGTGATTCGCAAGGGATTGCTCCAGCAACCACACATTTATTATTGAAAGATAAAAAAAAGTACATAGATTCTAGGAAATAATTATTTTAAAAGCTAAAAAGTGTATTTTGGTTTCAAAGGGTATGTATATAATTTCTTTTGTATATGATTGTAAAGAGTGGGAACTTCTAAGTAATAAATTAATATTATTGTCTGACACGTGTTGAGCAGACTTTCTAAAGGTGGCTTTTTTATTTTTCTAACTTTCTAAAAGTAGTTTAAAATTATTCTTTATCAATTAACAACCCTGGCCAATAAATTGGGGACACGTTCTGATCAGACATTGCTCCCCTCCCCTCTCTTTTTCGTTATTGTAGAACAAAGCGCTACAAATAAACTCCTAAAAACGTAAAAAATGTCAAGTGTACCAAATGTTTTTGGCCAGGGTTGTATAGTGTTCTTTTGCATTGGTTTTGTTTTGTTTGTTTAGTTTATGATTTTTATGATTTTTTTTTTGGAATCATTTATATTACTTTTATTTAGGACGTTGGATGTTGTATCCAAAAGTGATCTGAATTATTGATAGAAATATAACAATTATATTTTCTTTTAAAAGTCATGCTTTAAGTTAAGTTCCGTTTGTTTTATTTTCTCGAAGCAAAGGATTTCGCCGTCTTTTCGTCAATTCTTGGATTCATTTCTGTAAAGGGAAAATGTATAAATGGAATGATGTATTTATTGTACTTGTTAACAAGTTTGTTAAATAGTCAATTAATGTAAATTCTAAAAATTGTCGTAATAAAAACTACTTTGTTTTTTAAGTGAGTTTCCGTTTACTTGCTTAAAATATGTACCACATGCACTTTAGTCAATAGATATAGAGGCCTTTCGATATATTAAAAATACAACTTGACAACAAGGCCTAGGTGACAGGAACAAAGAAAATTAATAAGCATGTTTATTCATTTCGTTTGTTTGTGTCCTCTAGGCCTAACTATCAAGTTGAATTTTAATATATCGAAACGAGCCTATTCCAGCAATTGCCATCGCATCCCTGGGTATTTAAAAGCACTTAATGACTGGCACCAAGGGAAACAGTGAGTTTTGTTTCCCCGAGACTCTCAATGTTCCCCGAGGCGAAGTGGAGGCAGTCATTAAGTGTTTTGTTTTTCCCCCAACTCAAAAATAGTAAAGACGCAAAAATGTTTGTGTGGCTGGCACACAAATTTTCCGCGGTTTCAAGGCCCACGACCTGATAACGTGCGAGTCGAAAGTTCAAGTTGTTGTTTCCCTAGGGCGTTAGTGAGTTTTGTTCCTTGTCACGTGACACGTTCTTGTCCAATCAAAAAGGTGTTTGAGTTGGGAGGGCATGAGTTGGGCAATGGGCATTGTTGGGCACAGTTGGGCATTGGGCATTGAGTTGGGGCATTATCTCAGGTTTGTAATCCCAGGGGTCGTGCATTAATCTCCCTTCGAGGCATTTGACAACCTTGGAGAATCCCAGATTTGTTTTAATTTCAGGAAAGACCAACCAGCTTTAAGGAGTGACGCGCAAGATTTTTGCAATGTAAAACCAAAGCAATCGCGAAATTACTTTCCATACTCAATTGAAAACCGCGGTAAAATAATAGCTATTTAATAGTTCTCAGCTGTAGTGTAGGTTCCTTACCCCCCACATGCCTCTTTCTTCTCCAACCAATAGGAGAGTTACCATTATTGTTCACTGCACCTGACTGCTCTTCGTTCCTGTGTTCTCTTGCCTTTTCGAGAACTTCTTCGTATTGTGGGTCAGCTTTTGTTTCCTGTACGATTATTAGAATACTGGCTAGTGAAGAGACGACACAGACTAATACTACAAGTCGCATCTAAAAAAAGAACAAGAAAAACATAAGACGTATGCAAAATATGTTATTGAGTGTCGTAAAAGCAAAACAAAACTACTTTGGCCAAATGGGTGTTTCTTGGTGTTGAAGCGGAAGCCATAGCTTTTGTGTTGTGGTGTGGGTATTGTTCAGTGTCTTTTGAATCTTTTGTTTTACGTCATTTGGTGATCACACCATCCGCAACACCGAGAAACTACCAAACAAATAGTAGCGGGGTTTTATCGTCCCCTAAAGACTACTTACATCATGCAAAATTAGAAAATTTTCTTGAGAAATATGTAATGTTAATCGTGTCAAGAGCGTGAGACAAAGAAAAAAATCCGAGTCCACCTATGACCTTCCGTACATGTACACCGGTCGGATGCATTAACCACCGAGCTACGAGAGACTCGTGGCGAGCTAAGCCATATACTATAGGCGGTTCATATATGACATGCGTCCTTCGTATTGCTATAATCAGCAATGTCGAAAGCGCCATGTGAGGTGAAAAATAGAGAAAGATAGTAAATGTTAAGCTCGGTAATGAAACGAGAAAGGTGTAATGTTCATCATTACACGAGCGTGGCACAAAGAAATGAATCTGAGTCCCGACATTTTTACACGAGCCTCTGGCTTGGGAGATTGGGTAACCACTCCCTACGTTTATCGACTTTAAATAAATTATTACTATTACTTACTACAGGATTCGAACCTGTGACCCTCCCCGGACTCTCCGCTCACCGGTCGGATGCGCTAACCACTGAGCCACGAGAGAGTCGCCGGGTGGCGAGCTAGGCCATGTACTCGGTTCACAATAATTTCATGGATCTCTTCTAATTTTCGGGTTACATAAGGCTTTTTAACAATAAAAGGTTGGAGAGATAAATATCTCTTTTGCAGCAAATCTGTAATAGTAATAGTAAATTAAGTAATATATAGTAATATTGAAAGAAAGATTTTGATTTAGAAATTATGATGATTTAGAGATGCAGTAATTTGTTAACATTGATTGAATAATTTGTGGCGAATTATTTTTGTTTCTTCACTGATATACGAATTAACAATGCCACTCTATTAAAAGCACGTGAATGGCATGTAGTTGTTGTAAGGGTTACTTTACCTCTTCAACGCGCAAAAAAATGCTATTTGGGCTATATCCACTTCAGTCAAAGAAGTGATCTCTTTATCCCGCGAGAAAGGACTACCTGACAGTATTGCGCCTCAATAAAAAATCAGTAACACTTCTTTTGTCTTTGTCTTTTATCGGTTTTCATTCAGTATCTGTCGGCATACTGGTAAAGATAAATTAATCCATTGTCGATTAGGCTTCCGACACTGGGCAAACCTTAGCGATCGCTGATAGGTCGTGTGATTAAACGTTCGTTTAATCAAACTAAGTTAAAAGTAATTAGCTACTGACAACGACTACCGAGATATGAATCATTCTTTTGATTAAAACACTTCCTCGAATCGTTGTTCAACCGATCCGGCCGGGTGGGCTTAAGTTTGCTCTTTTTTAAGTACAATTATATTATATCGATTATGGTTCGTGTAAACATTACTCCTGATTACTCTACAATAGGAAAATTGACTACAAAAAAGGAAGGTTTACAACAGCAAGATTTCAATATAATTGAATCATTTGGTATAAACCGTATGAAAAATGAAGCCGTGTGATTCACTGAAGACTTAAACAGAATAAAAATTTAAGTTACTGAGCTTCAGTCATGTTTTAGACTTCTGTCATATTTGAAAGTTATAGGCCTTTCTCGGCATTTCAGTGTCCTAAATCGATTTGGGACACAATTGGACAATTTAATAATTGGAAACTTTGGAAAGTGAACTGAACTTCACGGAAGGAAACTGAATAGCTTCAAATCGTAAAGGCTCCCACTTTAGTTGAAGGTTTTTATTCCGATCCTTCGGCCATTTAGTCATGATCAGGACCATCCGCATATGTCATTTCCGACTGTTTGAGGAAGTAGATTGATTAACTGCCGCATACGCAATGTCATATTCATTTGAATTATTATTAGCAATGACGTCCAGTCATATTTGCCATCTAAGATAAATAATGGCTACAATGCGAGGGATTTTCCTTGACTTGAAACGTAATCTTTTTGTTCTTAAGACCGCCCCTTGAAACGATTTTTTTGTCTGACATACTGCCTGACAAAATCTGGTTTTGGTCGAAAATTAATTCCTGCAGAAATAAACGTTAAAGTCGGGATCAAGATGTAACTGATGTAATAAAGGCTTCTTAACAGCGGATTTCCCAAGAAATAGCATAGCTTGAAAAAAAGAACTGAACCAAAGTTTGGGATGAGTTCACGGAATTAAAACACATGCTACTACAGCAGCGATTTTAACGAGAAAACAGTCCCTAACATGCGCATGGTTTGCGAGAAAACACGAGAAACGAGAAAACAGTCCCTAACATGCGCATGGTTTGCGGGTATCACAACCGCGGATGATCTGACACAGAAAAACAGAAAAAACAAAACAAAACAAACGATCGATTAAGATTTTATATAGTAGCCGGCATAGGTCGACTAAAAACTCCCAGAACAAAACAGTTTGGTACAAGACGGGGTAGAAAATCAGATTTTATATCCGCGCCGATAGATTCTTATGATTTGCGAGTCGATTTACACGTCTGTTTTGCTTCACGTGCAGTCAGTTAGAAGTTTAGGGACGTTTTCGTTACCTTCAGATAGTCCACAATTTGTCTTTGTCCAACTCGTTGACTGAATAAGGAAAATCAAAGCTCCTGACGGTAATCCAGTGAGATGTTGTGCTGTATAAAGGGGACGTGGATACCCCTCGATTTGTCTCAAGTTTTATTATCGGATGTGAAAATCAGTGTCAAGCCTAAGTGATTCGGCAACCTGACTGGTGAGATTGGTGTAAAGTCTACTGAGCCTTTTGTAATTTGAAACCATTTCAAATTGCACTGTCACAAATTCAGTATAGATTTCAGTTCGTTTCCTATCAGTAAAAATTAACTTATATTACAGAGTCGGAAATGAAATGTAAGTTCCCGGTAAATAAAAAACGGCCGTCTCGGTGGCTGCATTTAATCATTCTTGCTGTAGTAAAATTTTAGACGGTAATCGACCTGAAAGATATCACGTTGTTCACCTAGAAAAATAACTACTTGTTTCATAAATACCTTGTTATCTTGTGCTTAATACTCAACAAGAGGTATTCACTTGCTGAATGAAAACACGACGATTTCCTTTTTATCGAGTGTTGAAATCAGATCAGTTTTTGTTTCAAAATCAGAGCGTATTTAGTTAGACGGCCTGTAGACGGACGGCTGAGTAAGCAATCGGGTGTGTTTGGTTTTAAGAAAGACATTTGAACATTATTTGTTTGATGCAGATGTGTTCAACAGAAGCCCATCCATTTTAAGCTAAGTGGCGAACCTTTCTTGAGGTGGGGGTGGGGTGGGAGGGGGGAGGTTTGGTGCTTGAAATGTTTTCCTTTATCTGTGATTCAGTGTTGCTGCGGGAATTTTTTTTACAAAAAGAAGAAAACGAAAAGAAAGTAACAAAGATTCAAGTCAGGATTTCGCAGTTGCAGGATATTTTTTCAAGAGAGTTGGTTTGCAGGATATATAGCTTTCTTTACCATCGTCGAGTCTATCCTCGTCCCCAGGGCCCTCTCCGCTTCCAAAATGGCTGGTCGGCCGTTGGTCGGCCGTAAACATTTCTATTTTGCGAGCACGGTCTGCACGGTTACCTATGTGATACATTTCTAAACATTATATGGTAACCGTAGAGTACAGCATTGAACCAGGGTAAAGTTTTTGTATCGCAAAATAATTTGAATTTGAATATGAATATGAAGTTTATTTTGCATTTAACAAATTAATGTTTTTTAGCACAAGTAATATTTTCCAACAATGCCTCGCCCTCAAAACAGTAGAGTTGAAAACAGCAGTTTGTTTGTGACAGAAACACGCAAGATAGCGTGATATAGGGGGCGGAGATTGCGTGACCTTCTTCCGAAGGGCCTTATGGGATAGGGAACTTGCACTTTCACTTTGATTTTCATTTCAGCTTGTGAGGATGGAAGTATTTTCCACTGTGCACTATTAGAAGTCCTATATTTCTTTTCCAATGGTTCAAAGGTAAGATGGTATTTCAGACATATTAAATAATTATTCAGGAGCGACTGGAGAATACACGCTATGCCAGCTATTAGTATTCTTCTTCGTGCACTGTATGTCGCCCTAGCTACGTTTCCCGGCGCCTGTATTTGCCGACACTTCTCTTTCTTGTAGGTTATTCTTTGCATGCTATAGATAAAATCTGATCGAGACTTTCCGATGATTTTGTGATAAACCACTTTTATCTACCCAGCTTCTTGCCTGATCTTGTGGGGTTTTATACTGAGGCGGAAACATTCAAGTTCTTGTCGAGGGAGTTGAATTTCGTTTCTTGCTTAATTTACCTTTCAATACGCTGTGAAGTTTATTGTTTCATTTCGCGGTCGGTTCTCGCAAAATACTCAACATAGGTTATTAATTGTTGAAGCAGTTCTAATAAGGCCATTGGGAACATAAGCTCATTTTCCATACCCGTTTCGCAGATACGGCAGCCATATTGATTTTGCTCCCAGAGCATCCCATAATGAACATTGAAAACAAAGGAATATATTAATTTAATGGTCATTATGGAATGCCCTGGGGGTAAAATCAATATGGCTGTCATATCTGCGAAACTGGGTATTACAGAAGTAATGTTGGTAAGAAGGATTATGTAGGCCTGCCAAGTCTCACGCCTTACTGTAAGCCCCGTCTACACGGGCAATTTTTATGTGGCAATTTTTTATGTGGCAATTTTTATTTGCCCGTGTAGATGATGAAAAATGGCCAATTTTTATGTGACAACTGTATTTGATGATAGGCTGGCGTGTTAGTTTTTATGTGGCAAATAAAACTGATTGCCACATACCGATAATTGTCTGTGTAGACGAGACGCCACATAAAATGTGACAATTTTTTCGACGTCATCTGTAGAACCCAGTCCCTAATATTTACAACAAATTAACAACAAATATTTGTCGATCATCTACACGGGCAAGTAAAAATTGCCACATAGAAAATTGCCACATAAAAATATGCTCGTGTAGACGGGGCCATCTACACAAGCAAATAAAAATTGCCACATACAGTTGCCACATAAAAATTGCTCGTGTAGACGGGGCTTTAGGCGTGAGTCTCACACCTTAGGCGTGAGTCTCACGCCTTAGAGTCCAAAACTCCGATCTCACGCCTATGGAGCAATTTCTCACGCCTGACTTACAGATTTGAGCTATGAGCCTTAACTGATCGCATGCGTATGATCCAATTAAAAATATAGTTACGTTCATGAAAATATGGCACTTTTTTGTAGGTTTTCAACGTTCTGAACATTACAATTACAGAGGTCTGAGGTCCATGGAAATTTCTGAATTCTTCGGAACATCTTCGGACAACTTCGGACATCTTCGGAATAGATCGGGTTTTCTTCGGATTTGGTCAGGTCGCCTTCGGAAATCCTGGCACTCCTATGAAAAAATTCTCACGCCTATCACTCAGAAAAAGTTCGATCATGTTAAAACGCAGACTGCAGACTGCAGACTGCAGACTGTGCAGACCATGCAGACTGTGTCTTTTTTTATCGTAATTATTTTGTTACTTTTCCAAAAACCGTGAACACTTTGATTTGATTTTGACATTTCCCATTGTGCAGCAACCAATCAGAAGTGACTCAAAACCGTAAGAAACCCAAACAAACGGTTTATAGTCACGAAACCACGCTTCTCTGTTTCTTTGCAATAGAATCGTCGCCGCTTCGCTGTATTTTTGCACCTAAAGACACTTCTGTAACTAACCAACCCAAACGAGTACCCCTTGCTTCTGTTCTCTTTTGCAGTTACACCGTCGTAAAATTTAAAATTTTTGTTTTTTCTGCTTTCGCGGTTGATTGGTTTGCGCGCGATTTTCTTCTCAATGGTTATGTCACGCCGTACAAAGCTTTCCCCCGTGACATTTCGTTGAGAAAAAATCGCCCAAACGGCCAAGGTTCGATTCGGAAGTTAAGAAATTTAAAACCTATAGAAGCAAAAGAAAAAAAACCAGTGGGTCAGGTTTTCAAACTTTATTAAGATTATTGCAGGTGGCGATTATTTTTCGATCCACAGAAACCCTCATGATTATCAGATATCATCGAATATTCTCTGCCGTATTGCAATTAGCCACACACGGCAAAGTAGCTAGCTGCTGATCAGCGGGAGATCAAAGCAAAAGAAACGTTGTGCAGTAGCTGTAAAACTTACCGTGTTGGGAATAAAAGTTGACAAGTTTACGGCAAGTTTAAGCGGTACTGTAGTGTAGTTACATATTTGCATGCTCGTAAGTTAACACTTTCTTCATTCGCCGGAACAGCCGATTTTGTCCTCGCTCAGTAGCTTTTTCGAAAATTCACTTTTTCCAGGGAAACTAATCCTCAGGAACTGTCATGTGTTATTTTCCGGCTTTTTCGCTAAATGTTTTTGCGATACTGCCGCGACGGACAAGTGTTCAGTGTACACTGAACACTGACAAACCGATGAACGCGACAACTGAGCATGAGGCAAACGTATAGCTAACCGTCTGTCTGGTTTTTAGCCGTTACAGTAAAATCGCTCAGATTTCTACTTCATTTACAAAGAAGGACGAAAGGTAAACTAGCAATAAAAAAACAGCGAGGTGGCGACGATTCTTTTGCGGGAAACAGAGAAGCGTGGTTTCTTGACTATAAACCGTTTGTTTGGGTTTCTTGCGGTTTCGAGTCGCTTCTGATTGGTTGCTGCACAATGGGAAATGTCAAAATCAAATCAAAGTGTTCACGGTTTTTGGAAAAGTAACAAAATAATCAGGATAAAAAAAATCAGTCTGCACAGTCTGCATGGTCTGCACAGTCTGCACAGTCTGCAGTCTGCAGTCTGCGTTTTAACATGACCGGAAAAAGTTGGCAGGTATAATTATGTTTTCGAGCGAATCTTTTTTTTTTTCTTTTTTTTTTCTTTTTTTTTTTCTTTTTTTCTTCTTTTTTTCTTTTTTATTGAAACCAACAATACTTACGACTCCACAACTACTTACACTATTTACAATATGTTCGATTTTTACGATACAAAAGACTACGATACTAACTAGGGATTAGTATTAACTTACAAAAATAGTTTTTAAATGTATGACAACATAGTACAAGCTAAACGAGCTAAAATAAGCCAAAAAGGACATGTCACAAACAACAACAACAACAAAAATTACATAAAAAAGCTCAAAATTTAACTTCCAATTTGCATTTATGTTCTTCCATATCCAGATGATTTTTCATAAAGGCGAAAAAAGCTTCCCAGATATATTTTTCTTCTCTCCTTGAAGCGTTGTAAATATAATATTTAGCTAAAATTATGCAGAGGTTTAAACCAAGATGAAGAGGGAGATTATTAGTGATACCGTAAATGATATTTGTCTCCGAAAGAGTCAACACTTCTTGATTTTTTTCATTCCACCAATCGGTGAAACGTGTCCAAAAGGACATCACGTGGGAACAAGTTACAAAAAGATGTTTTAGAGTTTGTTTCTCGGTGCAAAGATGGCATTGTTCGCTTAAAATAATTAAATCCCTGAATAATGTAGCGTTTGTAGGCAGAATGTGATGGATGATTTTAAATTGGAAAATAGCAAGTCTAGTATCTTTTGTCACTTTAAAAGGGATACTGTAGATATGATGTATTGTTTCTTCGTTAAGGCCAGCATTTTTCATTCTTTTTTCAGCTGTAGGTGTTTCGAATTCCATCTTCACATACATTTGGCCAGCTGACTTGCAAGAAATTTTATCTATTGACATTCCGCTATGATCGTTTGCTTGTAAAACCACTGGCGCATGTACGTTATGCGCCTTTAATTTTTTAATCCATTTTTTAGGAATTGCATGGCACAGGCCATGATATCTTAAGAAGTTCGTCTTTATAGGAAACTTAGAAGAAAAATCATAAAAAGTTAAGAAAGAGCCATCTTGGAAGATATGATTAATTTTAGTAATGCCTGCCTCATGCCACTGCCTATAATAGACAGAGCAACCTTCAGTTCTAATGAACCTGTTGTTCCATATTATTTCATCTAGGATTTGCTCTTTCGTTTCAGGATTAGTACAGTTGACTTTTTGCCAAGATTCTAGAGTTTCCTTATAGAATAATAGTGGTAAATCAATTGGGAGATATTTTAAGTCGAAGTTGCACCCAAATAAAAAACGACCGCCTACAGATTTTAGGTATTCCATAGGAATATGACACCAGCTAGCGTCTGCAGTGCTATCATTTAACCGTTTGATCCACATTGGAAGTTTGAAAATCAAGTTTTGGGTTAAAAAGAATCATAACGCCTCTGGAGTGAGTGGATCCGTGGCTGTAAAAAATTTTGCCTCCCCATTCAGATTTCCATTTTTCTTCTACATCTTTCGAAGAGTACGTTTCTTGTAAAAAAATTATATCAGCTTTGTTATTGTGTCAGCCCAACGGAAAACCTGTCTCTGCTTCAGTCCCTTGTTTAAACCCCTTGCATTTAGGGATATCATTATAGATAATTTGAATGATAATGCTGTTTACAATTTAACTGCGGAGAGGAGAATATATTTGCATTGGTATGAAAATATAAGCGATTTAAAATGCGAAGTTTTGAGCAAACAATAAAGAAAATATAAACAAAAACTAACCGACGTGAAAAGAATTACAAACACAAACATACATGAAGGAACTAATAGTTCCAGATTGCAATAATTTGAACGATGGTAAAATATTTCAACTGGAACCATACTACTTTACTATTAAAGTAAAGGAAAGGCAAGGAAGTCGACCTGTAAACTAAAATAAGAACTTCCTCGAATATAATAGCTCACCGTGCAAGAGCTCTCAAAGAAAACTTGTTTCTCTAATTACATATTATATTAATACGCGAAGAACTTAGCTTATCATAATCTTGCCGTAATGGGGAAGCTTTCTGGTTTCGGGACCACGGTAAACCTGTCCATCAATGATCAGTTTGTCAACGCTAAAAGAAGCTTGCTTTTTCTCCTGTTTGGTTTTTTTGAGAACAGGCAACAGTGCTTTCCTCATTTGTTCTACTTCCTTCGGGTAGTCATCCGCCACACCAATTTTAAGATCTTTGTTGATGTTTTTGACATGTTTAAAGATGCGGCCTTTATCTTTGAAGAAAGATAGCTTTGCGACAATGGGGCGAGGTTTGTTTTCAGTGGAATCATGGTTAAATCGAGTAGGGATGCGATGCACTCTTTCAAATTCCAAACGGTCAACTGCGTGGTCAGGCATTTTAAGTTGACTTCGCAGAAGATGTTTTAACACCCTCTCTGTTTCTTGAGCGCTTCCATACTTTTCGGTTTCTTGTACGTTGAAAACTTTTATATTGTTTCTTCTGGAGTGGGCTTCTAGCTTGATATTACGCATTTTCTGTGAATTAAGCTCTAATTTTGTTTTCGTCAATGTATTATTGGTTTCCTTCAGGTCTTCAGCGAGTTTGTCGTATGTCACCTTCAGATTTGTCACCTCCTGCGTTTTAGTTGCGAGAGATTCGCGTAGCTGCCTGTTTTGTTCTTTTAACTCCTTAAATTGTTGTTTGAGTTCTTCAAACATAGGAAGAATACTTAGTAGCTTGTTAATTTTACTTGTTATGTCCTCTTGCCAGCAACTGTGAGAAGGCGATTCAATGTAGTCACCATCTTGTTCATCGATAAGCGAGTCATTCGCCTCTTCGTCTGTTTGCGAACTAGCCTCTCTTTGTCGTTTTCGTTTTGGTTCTCCCTGCAAGTTGTTTATAGCTTCGCTTTCATCTGCCATTGTTAATAATGCTTCGAGGGCTCAAAGAATTATCTTATTCCAACATCTTGGCGGAGCGAACAGAACACCATGTCGCCGCCATATTATGCGCACGGGAGGATAAATCTTCGAGCGAATCTTGTCATACTTTGTTTCCCCCCAAATTTTGCACAAATTATTGTTTTCAAATGCTCTAACGGTGGGCACAGATTCACTCAAAATCGCTCACCATTCGCGTGCTAACAAAATGGCGGAAATCAGGGGCCCATCAATTTTCGAAATGTGATATCTTTGGATCTCATCAACATATTAACAAACTTTTTTCACTTTTAAAATTATTATGGCGTGTACTTTCAGAAACTGTCATCAGATATCCCATAATACTAATTTCAAATTTTGGCGCCATCTTTGTGACGTCATTTTTCCGCCAAAATACTTGAAATTTAAAAAACAAAAAACATACGATTTTTGCGAATGATAACTTCTATATTGTTGTAAAATTTCAGCTTCCTAGGTTCAAAACTGTTAAAGTTGAATGAAGCGCAAGTTTTTCAGTCGATTTTATTCTAAATGACCTTTGACCCCCGCAAATAATGTGCGGGGAGTTCAAATTTTGAAACGTCATATCTTTTGATCGGATCAACATATTTACGAGATTTTTTCAGTTTTGAGATGCTTGCGGCGAGTGCTTTCAGAAATTGTCATTAGATATCCCATAATACTAAGTTATTTTTTTGGCGCCAACTTTATGACGTCATTTTCCCGCCAAAAAATGGAAAAACAAAAAATATTACTTTGTGAAAATGATGAGTTCTGTGCTGTTGTGAAATTTCATGTTAACAACATCAAAACGGAAAAAGTTATTATTATATCGCGAAATGTCGAGCGATTTTGAGTGAATCTGTGCCCACCATCTCTTGGGAGGACTGCATATTCCCATGGGTATTTCAAAACAATAGTTTACGCAGAATTTGGGGGGCAAACAAAATGTATTATGGGATTGGAAAATAGAGAATTTTCCAGACAACGACGATAACCACAATTTTAATTAACAGCCAAGATAATAAGGTATGCATTCACAGACCTATATCGCTGCTTCCAAACATTTAGTATAACGGTCAGATTTATCAGCTGTGCTAATTAACTTATACAATAATAATTAATTTGTAAATACTCTTTCCAGCAGTATCGATGCTTTGTCTGTCCTAAAGCTGGAAAAAAAGTTAGAAAAACTATGAGGTAGTCTATGAGGGACTGACTTACTGTGACATATTTCATGAGAAATTCATCTGTTGAAAGTTATAACATAAACTAGTGATTCTTAATGGAAGGTACATGTAAAGTGCTGCGAGCAGATGGTCTAGTTATAAATCATCATATTTCTTAATTACACTAAAAAATATTGGAAGGTATTCGGCTGTAAATGTCCAAAATTGATTGTAGTAAAGAGAAAGGAATGTGTTCATAAAATAGCAGATGTAGTAAGTTTTCGGTGTCTTTTGATTTAGGTATTTGGAGTCGAAACATGTAGGCCAAATAAACTAACGCGTACAGGAAGAACAACAATGACAACAAAGCTAAGCATGAATAAATGTCATTAATGTATAATGTTTGCGACCGCATTGGGTTGTTTGACACATTGGCCACCAAGTGCATTCGCTCAGTTTGGTTTGTTTGCGACCACAATGGGTCGTTTGGCACATTGGCCACCGAGCGCATTCACTCAGTTCGTTTTTCTGCGACCACAATGGGTTGTTTGATCTGACACACTGGCGACCGAGCACTTTCGCTCGGTTCAGTTTGTTTGTCACAGATCAGAGCAAATTGGCTCAACTCGTGATTTGGTTTTTAGGTTGTTTTATGCATAGGCGTACAAGGGAGAGGGGCTGGGGGGGGGGGGGGGGCTGCAGCTCCCCCAGTCATAAAAAATATAGTATTATTCGGGCAACTGGGCGACTATTCAGGCACCACAGACACAGTAATATTTACTGAATTATTTTGTGATTCAATGTCTTAATTTATTTGTTTTTATTTCGTATTAACTCACATTACTCGCTTAACTTTCTAACCAAGCTCTATACTACATCATTCATGTGATAGCTCCATTAGATGCTCACCACGTGAGCAGGCATAGAACGACAAATTTGCGTTGTGGTCTGCCAAGCCGGGTGGAAATGATAATGTAGTCCGCCGATTGAAACTAAGGGCGCGTTTCTTTTCTACGTATTCTGCCCATTCAAAAACAGAAAACCTCAAACTATTGCACCTATTCCTCTCGTAAAATATGGAAAGATAGTCGCTACTTTGACTATGTGTACCTGGAAAAATTTTCGTGTGTGAGAATGTAAACAACATGGTTTTGTTAGCGTATTCTGATTTCAGAATGACCAGAATATGTCCCAAAAAATGCGCCCTAAGTAGAACATTTAGTGACCATCTTGCATGTGTGGTTGGTATCTGGTTGTGGTCGATTAAATAGTATGTCTTCGACGTCAAAGTCTCGTAAAAGATCTTATCAGTACCTGCAAGTGAAGTGCAAAGAATGCGAGATGTAGAAGCTCATTATCAAATCGTTCACAGCGGTAGAAAGTAAAATGTCAGCGAGTGCTAGAATCATCATCATCATGACAAATAAACATGACGTCACAAGTTTCATTCGGGCAAATAAAGTTCAGCACCCCCGACAAATTTTTTCCCATATGCCGATAGTTTTATGTCGCTTCTTTTGCATGATTTGCATTCAACGATGTTTTGACATTAACAATGTTTTGAAAATAAAGACCGAACAACCCCTTAAGTGACATGGTAGCAAAGCAGTACAAATTCTCACCAAATAATCGTCCTGCATGAACACGTCAGGCCTATGGAAGAGCTTGAGAAGGAAAAGCATGTGTTTGAGCTAGCATTGCAATGGTCAGCGATGCTGTTGAACCACATGAAAGCAAGGCAGAATGTTTGATTAACACATGTCGAGAATCAAACCGGTATCTGAGTTAAATTGGACTGGTGCTCGCTATGCTCACAGCAATAATTTACACACAACAATTTCTGCATTCTGATTGGCTGATAGTATGCCAATTTGTCCCAAACAGTACAGAAAATTGTAATGCAAAATGGTGAGACTGAACATGATTAATGAGGTTATGATTGACAGTGGTGATAGCTGAACAGCGGAATCTGTCAATCAAATAAGACATGTAGAGATCATGTGCAAATAATGTTTGTCTGATTTTTGTCTCCCTCTGCCATTTTTTTTGTTTTATAAATTTGTAATTTTGCAACAATACAGCTGATTTTGAATTTGATGACTCACACAGTATCTGTAATCTACTTGGATTTTTCCTTTTAATCTTTTCTATGTCTTCTTGAGACAACTGAGTTAAAAAGAGCGAAGGAATAGTTTTTTTACAAGATTTTAAAAGTGAGCTGTCTAGCTAGTGCTCATAATGCATTGCGAGTTTAATGCTAGCCTGCTCAAGTGCAGGATTTGTATTCTGGAAACCACATAGATAAGCTTTAAAATACGTCCCATCTTCAACCAGGAGGGAAAAAACTATGATTTTAGTGTATAAATGGATCTAGCTAAAAGAATTAAAACAGCAAACGTCTTGGTGAATATAGTAGACGGTGGAATATATGCAAATTTTCACTTGATTATAATTGCTGGGATGTAAGTCTTATATACATGTATTTTTTTAATTCCCCAGTGTATACGTCATCCAGTTGTCTAGACAGTCTTGTTTCACACAATGCATATTTATGTCATTCTGATTAAGTTGTTCATTCTGATTTACTCTTCAATTCTTTGACTTCAAACTCATATGGAAAATTAAAACTGCACGATCTGTGGACTATGAATGGATTTTGTAGCATTTGGGGAAAATGTCGCTCGATCGCTGTTATCGCTTGCTCGCTCAGCTGTAAACCTTTGTTGGTAATTCCCCAGTGTATTACGTCATCTGTTTGTTGATCTCGTTTTACACAATGCGCTGTTTGTGTCACTAAGATGTTTTCATGTCATTAATTTAAAGTTATTAATACTGCAGTGAATTGCCGCTAAAAGTGAAATTTAATCAATTAGTCAATTATCAAAAGCTTGAAACTTCAGTAATTAATAATTAATTATGTTTCAAGCTTTTGATAATTGATGTTGATTATTTGAATTTTAGTGGTGTCACTGCTAAAATACATGTAACTTTATTATGTTTGTTTTGTATTCACAAATTATTTGTGTTATATTACCAAGAAATCAAATTTCCTCTGGTCAGTTGATTTGTATTCACTGATTTCATTTTCAGACTTGTTTTATTTCATCACTCAAGATACAATTTCCAACCCATTAAAAGTGGACAGTTCTCTGGCCCAAGTTTACCCTGACAGGTTAGTTTGAAAGGTCTCAAGTAACCTTACTTTTGCTTTTGCACTGACTGGACAGATAACCAGGAAGAAATTCAGAATTAACCGAGGTTTTTAATGTACTATTTGCATGGATTAGGGACCTGTCATTTATTAGAGATGGAGGGGTGGGGAGCGGGGAGTGCTAAGTGCATTTTTTTTACTAGGTTATTTTTTGGCATACCCTCCCGCCATTTGCTACAGAAAAAGCTGCAACCTTCTTAAAAATCGTTACAAAAAGTGCATTTACATGTAAGTGCCAAAAAAATAAATGAATAGTTCCCTTAGCAACATTGCGACATCTTTATCTGCTTGCAGGTCAAAATTTGTTTATGACAATGTAAATGCTAAGGCCATAAACTGTTTTGAGGCAGACTGAATTAAATTACTTCAATGTCCTGCAGTACATTTTCCATCTTTCTCACAAAAGTGACAATTATTTTTTCCATTTTGCCTCCCCTCCCTTGTGGTTGGAAAATTCTTGTTTGCAACCAAATTTTGGTTGGCATGTGACCAGCTGAAACCAGGGACCTTTCTCGATAAAGACATAGCTGAAGAGAGGACCCTGGGAAGTGGAACATCCTGTAAGCGACCGCTCAAAATGCAAAGCCAAGGTGCCGGGTCACTTGTGGGAGGCGGTCATTTATGAAAGGTCAGACCTCAAGGGGTCTTAACTTTAAATCACATTGCAGGGCTCGAAATAGAAAAAATTATAGCCTGCCATTTCTTTTATTTTTGGCAGGCCGAACAAATTTGGACCTGCCATTTAATTTTTTGGCCTGCCATATATCGAATTTTTTTCTTTTAATGAAGTAGTTTTTGAGACGCCACGCGATAAAATTCTAGACTCCGATCAGAGACTTAGAACACGGGAAAATCGACTAAAGTTTGGGAGATCCCTTTTATTTGTTTACATCAAACCTTTAGCAAGAGTGAAGACAGGTAAAGTATTGTTTTATTGTTTTTAACTTTCATACTTTCGAACTTCTGACTTTCATGTAGTCTGTGAACAGGCCTCCTTGTGGGGTATGACGAAAGGTACCCCTTGTGGGGGTGTGACGAAAGGTACCCGTTGTGAGGATATGACGAAAGTAGATAGCGCCGAGAAGATAAAACTCGCGAGGAAAAGTCGGCGAGTGAAGCGAGCCGCGGGAAAACTCCCCGTTCGCTGTTCACAAGCTCACAAGCTAACTTTCATGCTGATGTGCAAGGATGTTGAAATTTCCTTACCGAGGTTTTTGGTCGCTATTTATAAATCGACACTCGATCGAATTGAAACACACAGTAAATAAAACAATATTTAGTTCCTTTTGAACGTTGTACACAGTTCCCGGACAGTTCCGTTGTTTTCAATTGCATTACGGCCAGACTCAAAAGTTAGAAAGTTTTTTTGAGCGAAAAAAACAGATTTTATTCCAGACAGCAAACTAACAAAGTCGGAAACCACCAAACCGTGAATACCGTATTTAATTTGCACACTTACAAATGTCAGATTACATACAATGCGCGTGAAAGTAACGTAAACGGGCGCTGGATGCCGTGTCAAGGCAGGCAAAAAAATCTTCAAACGAAAATCGGCGTTTTTTGACAACCCTGTACTTTAACCATTATTATTTTGCGTCGGGAACAATTTATTTGTGGAAAGAAATAGTAGATAAAGGATGGATGGATGGATGGCCTTTATTTTAAAACGATAAGTATTAAAGCTGTATGAGCTTGTGGGGTCGTTTACAATTAACTAAAAACTTAAAAACTAGGTATATACAAAAATAACGTTTGGACTAAAAAATCAGCGATGCTTACAAATATAAAATTATAAATATAAATTTAAGTATATACAAAGTCATCTTTTCTAAAATTACAAGTGGATGCAGACGTTATCTTGAAGCTGAGTTCATTAAAATTAACTAAAGATTTAAGCTTTAGCCTGAGGTCACGGTAAGGAATGTTTATTGTCAGGGCACTACAATTGTTGGTCACTGCATTCCACAGGACTGAGCCTCTAAACGCGACAGAGTCTTTCATGTAACGCGTCTTGAAGCGTGGAACAATTAAAGAAGCGCAAGTCCGGGTTGAATAATTTGCTGTCCGTTTCTTAGAGATCAGATCGATTAATGTGACAGGTAACCTATCGTGGAAAGCTTTATGGAAACAGATAAAAATGGCTGATTTATAATAAATAAACAGAGTCGGCCATTGGGCCCGTTGTAGGACATCAGCAGATGCCATGTCTTTCGGCAAGTTAAAGATGAGTCTCGCAGCCCTGCAGTGAAGTCTTTCCAGGGACTGGAGCATAGTAAGAGGAGTAGAAAATGTTATAAAACCAGTCCAGTTAGTTTCGCCTGCCATTTTATTATCAATCTGGCAGTTCATCATTATTTTCGCCTGCCAAACCTGAAATTTGACCTGCCGTTTGGCCATTAATTGGCAGGCCGCTATTTCGAGCCCTGAAAAGACATATTTTATCACAAAAAAGGGATGACGTCACAAATGGTAGAAGGACCGTGGTTCCATCATGGGTGGTTTGGTCAAAGGGTTAAAATAAACTTGGGAATTAGGTGCCACATTAGGAGGGATGTTTTTATTGCTGCTAGTGCTAAATCTATTAGCATGACAACATGTCTATGGCAACCCTGAGGGAATCTTTCCTCCTCCCTCTCACATGCGCAATGTAAAGTTTTTTGTTAACACTATTCAGACCAGGCTTTTTTTGGTCTTCTAGGACCGGGGAAAATCCCCCCCCCCCCCCCCTAATTCCGTAACTTTTAGCATATTCACGCTATGGCTATGAGACTTGAAGGGTTTATGGTACGTCATAAAGTCTCTATGTTAAGCAGGTCACTTGACGTGAGAAATTGCGTCATCATTCCGAATGGCCGCCATTTTGGATTTTTATCATGTTAGAAAAGCGCCAACATTGCATAGAAATTAAACAAAGTCAAAAGAAAAATACTAAAATCAGCTTAAATTGTAAAATTTACTTGGAAAAGGTAAAAAATTTCAGGTAAATGTAAATTTAAACAGAGAATTCAATTTTTGGGTAAAACTGCTTGTCAAGATGTGGTTGTTAGGGAGACGTCACATGCATGAACAAAACTCTGTCACATCAAATTGTTTCCAGGTAAATGTCAGAAGAAGTCACGAAGTTTGGTGGGTATTGATGAAATACTTCTAATGTTATAAACGTTCAAAGTCAGCGCGGGCACTTTCCGCACCCCCCCCCCCCCCCCCCCCCCCCCCCCCGGGCTGAATAGGGTTAAGTAAATAACTGAAGAAAGCAGTGTAGAATCACCGCCGTGCTAACCACTACATCGTCACGCTGATGACTTTTATTTCAGTCAGCTTATGACAATTATGGCTGTTTATTTTGGTGTTGCGAATGTTGCGATCACCAAATCGTGTAAAACAAAAGATTTAAAATATGACGAACAATACACACATCACAACACGATACTTAACCCACAACAGTTTCCGCAACACCAAGAAATTCTCCAATTATGACACTGTAATGGGCCCAAGTAGAAATATTTAACAATTTAATGCCAAACATCTCCCTTTTGGATTTATCTTTAGAAGGCGGGATGAACATATCAGAAGACCAAAAGCGTTGGCTGGTTATTGGGATTGCCTTCAACAAGCTGGTGTCTCAGATTCGCCCTTTTGTGGAACAATCATTGCAGGCAGAATACCAGCGTTTACGATCCACCAATAATATTCATGTCCAAACTCCGCCTGGGATTCTGAAGAATCATCCCAAACATCTGAAATATGAAAACATCAATAGCAATATCAACCACAAACTCTCTTCTGGAAAATTTGACTTTTCCAAGTTTGACTATAAAGTAACAAGCCATGTTGACTTTGCCAAACTTTATGTTCAACCATTCATGGCCAAGTTCAGTGCATTTGATGGGAAGTGCGATGGTTCTGCTGTCCTTTTGCTACTTGGTGAGGTGCCAGTGTTTTCTCCTGCACTACAGTCATCAGCCAAGACAGTGAGAGAACATGTGAGAAATGAGTGGGCCCACTGTAACTTTACAGACTGGGATGCAGTGAAGTTCCAGAGCTGTTTTCGGGAGATGCAGCAACTTGTCCAATCCGTCGGTCTGCCTGCAGCAGATGAGAGCAAAATCTTGTCCGAGTTGAATGATTGGGAGACCAAAGGTTTTTATCATTTATCTTCAAGTTCAATTAGTGTTTTAAGATTTTGTTTTTATGACTAGAAATTACAGTCGCTTTCAATGTTCTGTGTACTATAGAGGGGGTAAGGTAAAGTCACTCTCAGGCTACAAGCCCACACGAACGGTTCATATTTTCGATTTTGGTACATGAATCAGCTAGAAGTATTACCATTTCCCCCTGTGGAAGAGATACAATTTTGTCCAAGGAAACAAAAAGATGACAGGCATTAGGGCTCGAAACACTAATCTTAGGTGAATGGTCCAAAGCGCCGGGAAAAAAGTATCCATGCTTGCGGCACTGAGAATTTTCCCATATTTTACAAGAGAGTTGTTATTGTTAGAAAATATTATCAATATGTTTTGTTGTTAGAAGACTGACGAATCGGAATGTTAGATGGGCTGAAACACTGTCGTAGCTATACTAGCTATATTCTCGTTCATATGTTTCTTATACCGTATATAGGTTGTATTGTTAGAGCATGGAGACTTTGTATGATGCTTTAATTGCGTATTATTTTTAAAATATACTATGATTCAAAGATTTAAAACAGGTTTATGTAGAGGTGAAAATCATCTCTCGAAAGAAGGTCTATGGAATGAGAAAGCATCTTTTGATTCCTCATATTACTCATGGCGATAATGATGATGATGGATCCAATAAGATGTAACGGGCTTATGACATCTTAGAGTAATTTCGTATCTTTCCATATAGAATAAACTTTTTTTTTTTTGCGACTATTTATGTATTAAAATAATTTTCATAAATATCTTAATGCTTCTTTCATTTACAGGTACAACGTTCTGTGGGAACTCCCCAGTTGATCCTTCTCTTCTAAGCTTGGTTCAAAATGAAGTGTCGCAACTTTCTTCAAATTTGGAAAACTTTGTTTGCCAGTACAAAGAACAAAACGACTTGTTCGAATCTCAGTTCCTGGAAGTCAAGCAATCCCTCTACCAGAAAGTTGAGCGGATAGATGACGAATTGCAAACCTTGAAACAACAGGTGGCAGATCTTAGTTGTAGTTCTGTAAAAAGCAAAGAGAGCAAGAAGCTTCCGATATTTTTCGGTGCCCTAGACAGAAATGAGTATTTTACAGGCCGAAAAAACGAGCTGGAAAACCTACAAAAGGATTTCAACACAACCGTGACACCGGATACCCATGGAGTGACGCGGAGAAAGGAAACCGTGCATGGGATTTGTGGACTTGGAGGGTGCGGTAAGTCATCTCTTGCCTTTGAGTATGCTTGGCGCAACATGGAACGCTACCCTGGAGGCGTTTTCGTGGTAAATGGAGAGAGTGATGATTTGATGAGGGCATCGTTTCAGAGAATTCATGGAGCGTTTGTACACAATACTCAATCTAATCAGCATCAGGGAGAAACCAAACAGTTTGATCAGTTGCTGAATGAAACTCTTTCGTGGCTTGGTAATCTAAAGGACAAGTGGCTGCTACTTGTAGACAACATGGATCAACAGGAACTTAGCTCCTGCGCAAGAACAATGTTTCTCGGCCAGTGGAAAAGCAACACGTCAGTTGACATTCTTGTTACTTCCCGTAAAAATACTCAAGCGTTGTGTGAGGACCTAGACCTTTCGTCTGAAAAGTGCTTTGAGTTGGATCCATTTGCTGTGGACGAATCCGTCGAATTCCTCAAGAAGCGCACAGGCTTAACATTCAGTTGTGAAGATCAGGACCAAGGAGAACGAGAACTTGCCCAGGAGCTTGGTGGATTACCATTGGCTTTAGAACAAGCCGCCGCCTACATTAAAGCCCTGAAGTGTCCCATTCAGTTATATCTCAAGCAGTATCGTTCCCAAAAGTCGTCGTTTTTAAATACAAAAAGAGCCAAACCACGTTCAGAGATCTACAACGAGGCACGTCTGACAGTGCAAACTACGTGGCTTCTCAATTTCAGTTATATCGAAAATGACGAAAAAGATCAAGGACTTGGAAAGGCAGCTGCGTTCTTCATGACAATTGCTGCATATTTATCCCCAGACGAGATACCCATTGAAATTTTGAATGTTGGTGCCCCAGAGATTGAGAATGAGGACCTAAAGAAACGTCTGGAAATGCATCTCGTTAAAGATCAAATTGTAGAATTGTTGCTCAGGTTTTCTCTTTTTAAACGTAAGTCGGATGATGCTTTAAGCATGCACCGCCTTGTTCAAGAGACCTTGAAGGAACGCTGTGATAGTGGAAGTGCAACTGACGAGGTCTTATCTTCTGCTATAAGAATGATGCACCAGTCATTCTTTAACTGTGTATGTGGGACAGAATACTTGCACGAAATGTGGGATAGGTGCGCGTTTCTCACACAAAAGAAACCAAGCGACAAGAAAACACAACTCGAAAATCTCAAGCGTGAATTTAAAGAAGTCACATTTGAATCTACGCGCTGGACAAAACTTTCAGTGAATGCTTTTCACCTGTTAATTAATCTCTCAAAGAGTTCATTTTTGAAGCCTTATCTCTTTCGTGAGGAATCTGCCAGGCTTTTCGGTGAAGCCGCCGCCTATTGTTGTTTATTGGGAATGGAAAATCAAGGTTATAGTTTGCAACAGTTCGTCCTCGAGATTATTTCTGCAATTAAAGAGCCCATTCGCTATTACAAAGATGACGACCTGCTAAAGCTAACAAGAATCTTACGTCCAATTACTGACTCGGTATTACTTTCCTTTGCGAAATCAGTTGGTGTCGGAGAAAAGGTCAGTGAAGAAACAGGCGTCATGGTTGATACCAATCAAACTGATGACAAGTTCTTAGAAGCGATTAAACCGCTAGAAACAGCGGCAAGAGATGCCTTCAGTAGGCGCGATTTTCAAACCTCCGCTGATCTCTACACTGTCATTGTTAAAAGATTTAATTTTGAAGCTAATTCAGGTATCATTACACTCGAGGCGCCACGCTTAGTTCCCCTTGGGGATATTTTTTGTCGCCGTGACATTGCGCATGTACAAATGGGAAACTTTGAGACAGCTGTTGATGACTTTAACGCGTGTACATGCGTAGACATTCAGTGTTACCGTGGATACTTTTGGAAAGCATATGCACTGTGTAAACTCGTTGAAAGAGGTAGAATCGAGTTCACCAGCAGAGCTCAAGCTGCAGCGGCATTGCTACATTACAAGTTTTTAGACTCCAAGACAAATGACATTCACAAGCTGCAAAAGAGATTTCCTGAATTACTTGAACGAATCGACTACAAGTTTGTGTCTCAAGTTAGCGAGCTAAAAGAACTAGAAAGACTCTCTGAAGTCCGAAGTGACTTGTTAAATTGCTCACTTACTATTATTTTAGCTGAAGGTTCCTATGACTTGAAGAAGTTGACCCTTTTAGGAGGACGGTATTATTTTGTTTGTCTTCCTGGATGTTCCGCGTCACTTAATTGCATCAAAGGGATATGTTTATCACAGGGAGCTTTCCTCTTTGAAAACATTCAGTTTAACTATTGTAATGAATTTCGGTCGGTTTCCGGCTGTGCGGCGCTGCAAGAAATGTCCCCCGTGATGACGTCGGAGAACGGTGTGAAAGAAGTTTTTGTTGCTGGAAACTTGGACACTTTAACGTTTGAAAGAACAGACCAAGCTAAAACAGAGGCTGCTGGTGGAACTGAACAAGAGCTTTGTGCCTTGATACAGGCTGATGACGTCCACTCTTTAGTCGTTAACCACTGTAATATTGATGGTTCAGCGTGCCACGGTATATCGGTTACCCTTTCTAACTCTTCTCTAAAACAAAGAACTGTTTCAGTGAAATCCTCAGCCATCTTATTGTGTGAAGGAGCTGGGCTTCAACTTCAGGGAGACGCAAACATTGATATCCATGGCAACCTTCTAGAGGGCAATCTGTACGGTATATTTATAGATTCGACATCGCGTTTCGACATTGAAAACAATGTCATTCGTGGTAACATTCACTCTGGCGTTGTGGCCAAATCTGTTTCTAGAGGGAGATTATTAGGCAATTTGTTATTCTCAAATGGAAGGCATGGCATTTTGCTTAGCAAAACCAATGCAGTAATCGAGAAGAATCAGATTTTGAATAACCAAGGTTGGGGAATTGTGTGCTCTTCTGAGAGTAATTTGGATTGCAAAGAAAATTTGCTTGTAGGTAATGTTTGTGGCGGACTTCGAATAATATTTAACGGTAAAGGAAACGTTTTGGTTCAGGGATGCGAGTTCAGGGAAAATTCTGGTCCTGCTGTTTTGCCCACGGCTGCAAATGAACTTTGTCGAGTGGAGCTGGAATGGAAGCAGTTATTCGCATCCCCCCCAGATCATGCCAAGCGGTTAGGACTTTACTTGTTTTATTTTCTCGAATGTATTGTACCGAATTGGGAATCAATCAGGGAATTCAAGTCTCCCATGCTGCTTGATAACAGAGTATCAGATGTTTCCGACATGCCGTTTCATATTGAATCACATTCCTGTTGTACATGCTTGCAAGATCTGCAATTGGGTAGTGACCTGATTGAGTGCCCCAATTGCCGCGTTGCACGGTACTGTAGCCAGCAGTGTTCAGAGGCGGCAAAGGCTGTTCATTACACTGGTTGTAAAGCTATCCTTGAGGCAAACAAGGAATGCCTGGATTATAACACAAGAAAAGTAAGCGACGCACAATCATCCGTGCAAGAAGGTGATCGAAATAGTGAAGGAACTTCTTTGTGTGTCATTGCTTCTATTACTCCAGTACCGCCCCCGGGCGATATGAAAGTCGACCTTACCCTTTACTACCGAGCTTGCCTGCTAACGTGTCCACAGCGGAACCTTTACACTGTAGTGAACTCATCACTCCTCCACCATTTCGTATTAATCCATGGACGTCATCTCCCAGACCACATGATGGGCATCAAGGCAGCTTGCATTTTGACAAATTTTGATTCAGAATCTAAAATGATTACTGTTTACAAGCATCGCATTTTTCCCCTTGAGAAAGTTCCAGATGCTTTGAAATGGGTAGAAAAAACATTGCACGTGTTTGAGCAACGTGTTGTTGGTGGTGATGCTCCCAGAAATGATGCTCTGAGACCATGGAAACGGACATCCAGAAAACGTAAACAACGTGTTCGTTGAATATTTTCAAAACCAGTTTTTACGTGGATGACTGTTACTTGTGTAAGGTAACCCCATGAGCGATATTGACAGCAAAAGTCTGAAAGCCACCTCATCTTTCGCTTAGCTTGATCCCACAGAAGGTCAAAGAGAAAACTAAGATTAAAATGTACAGTGGTAAAGGTCACACTAGGGACTATACAGGAATATAACTGCAAGAACGCCGATAATGTGATAGCTGGTAAATTCGTCATTTTTTTTAGACTCCTAATATATATATAGATAGGCCGAGCCAAACAGCGTCGCTCTCTGAACAGAAATTAAAGCCGATGATAAGCTTAGCTTAGCTTAACTAAGGTGAAAGGTCGGAAGCACAAGAATTAAGATTGACGACTGGGCTATTTTTCAATTTTAGCAATTCTCAAAAACAGTATTACGCGACCGTCTGCACAGTACATTTAGACCGTACAAAAGTTCACCAAACAGCTTTTTCTCGGTCTAGAATAACTAGTTTGACTAATTTCCGAATAAAATACACCTGTTGCGTATCAAAAATTGCCTTAGAAATTGACTTGGAAATCAAAATTGCAAAAAATACACAAACATATTTGCATAAGGCGACGCGAGTGAGTTTAAAAAGTAAAATCCAAGTCTTGTTTTGTTTACATAAAATCACTTTTCAACCTATGTAATGAATGAACAAACACATAAAAATGGACAACACAAGCTTCTTTCGAAAAAAATTATTCAAATCTCGAATAGTTTATGTTTAAAAGCAAAACGCGTACCATTTATAGGTTATCGAGTTCGAGCTGCGTTCGATGAAATTCAAGAAATCGATACAACTGAATTTAAACACGTTTTGAAATCAATTCTCCAAAACTAACAACACAAATTGATATCAACATAAATTCTCTTTGAAAAATGTAATCTGTTTTATTTTTAAGTCCCTCGCTTGCTTGGAAATTCAAATCTCCGCTTCTGGTTCTGAAATCCGTAAAAAACAAACATCTCCCGCATTGATAAAAATGTAATACATGAAGTTCTCGAAGCAAGATTTTATCCCTGAAAGCTCGTCTTTTTCCACTAAAGCGGCTTCTGAGTATCCCTTAATTAGTATCCTTGTCTTGAGTAGCAAACCGCAAAATATTCAGGGAAATAACGCCTTTAATTTAAACGGTTTCCTCCGCTTATTAAATTCACAGCAAAACATCAAAGTGTTTTTCCAGCTGACGTGACATTCGGCCGTGTAACCGCGCGAAAAACAAAGCCTCGCTTTGGTTTCAAAATTGCTAAGATCCCGGAAGTTGCATGACGTCGTACGCGCATGTTTTGCGACGTCATACGCGCCCGCGAGCTAGTCCTGCGCGACGGCGGAGGGCGGCGGGCACACGACGCGCCCGCGAAACATTCCGCTAGCCATGACCATGAAAAATGACGGGCATAGGTTCTATGAGTATGGGCTCCGCGCGGGCCTTCGGCCCGCAGAGCTCCGCTAATAAGATCTTTGATTTTTTAAAACTTCATACTTGTCATATGTACCCCAGTTAGCACCCCGTAAAGGTCCTAGAAAATTTGACATGGACATAAAGCTAATGTCATATTATTATTAAAGGAACAAGAAAATAGAAGTAAGAGGGAATGTTGGACATTAATGATTCTTTTAATTAGAAGATACCCTTTTGCTTACGTCTCGATTTAACTAAACTTGTTTTCGGTTCAACAGCCTGTATTTCGCAAGTTGTGATAATTTTAGTTACATGGAAAAAGTTTGATAGTTTCACTAGGGAGTTTTAAAGTACAAATTTTGAGTACCCAACTAACTGCATATTTCTCAAGTTTGTTTTGGTATCTTCTAGACTAAGGTAATGGGTCTTGTTAAAATCAACGCGAACCAACAAATGGATTGAAAGTTTAGTACTGACAGGGCTTGCGAAAGTATGTAACAATTTATTAGCGTAAAATTTATAGAGTCTAGCGCAAAGTCTGCGGGAATTACAAAGTAAACAAGCAAAGTGTAAACAAGTATGTACTTTTGTTTGAACACTTGTGCGTTTTTATGTTTCTAGGGACGAAATTGATTCGTTTTAAAACTGTATGAGAATTGAACGGTGATCCACTTCCTGAATAACTCCTACCTACCTGGATTATTTCCCTTTTGTTAACTAATAAGGTGGATTTGTTTGAGACTATTCCGGTTATTCTTATCCGGTTTAGGAATACCACAATACATCGTAGAGTATCACCTAACGAAAAAGCGCAACTTCGCTTATTTCGAGTAAACAAATTTCCCGAAAGAAAAAAACCAAAACCAAAGTAATTACTGTGACCAATCAGAACAAACACAGAATATCGAATGAACCAATCAGAACTCAAAGTAAATACATGTACCCGGCGCCAAGCGCGGGAAAAACGCGTGCAAGCAAGTCACGATTGGTTCTGGTTTTCTTCTGACTGGTTGAGAGGGTGGCGCGAGATTTCTTAGCCAATCACAAAGTGTAGCAATGCAAAACCAAAGGAATCGCGAAACACTCGATTGAGAACCGCTCTAATTTTGAAGTACGGGGTGGTTCTGAGTTAAGATCAGTGGATGAAAATGTGGCTCGTTAAAAGAAGCTATTTAGTAGTTCTCAGCTGTAGTGTAGGTTCTTTACCTATTACATGCCTTTTCTTTTCTCCAGCCAATAGAAGAGTTACCGTTATTGTCGCAACGATTACTCTTCGTTCCTGTGTTCTCTTGCCTTTTCAAGAACTTCCATGTAGTTTGGTTTAGTTTTTATTGTTTCCTGTGCGATTATCATTGCAATACTGGCTAGTGAAGCGACGACACAGACTGTTAGTACGAGTCAAGTCTGGGCCAAATATATTCTTGAGAGCAGTTTTCACAGACAATCCAGTGAACCAATCGGAACTCGTAACAAATATTTGTAGCCCACGCCAAGCGCGGGAAAACGCTTACTGGCAAGTCACTGTTAGCTTTGGTTTTACTTCTGATTGGTTGAGAAAGTGGCGCGAGATTTTTTTGTCCAATCACAAAACGTAGTACTGCCAAACCAAAGCAATTGCGAAATTACTTTCGACACTCAACTGAAAATGGTCAGTATCTTTTGAGTGGTCTGATTGACGTATTTTGTCCACATTGGCAAGAGATCTGTTTTATCGCCAAAGTGTTGAATTAGCCCTGAGTCGACGAAGACTAACTCGACCAATATGGAGCCATTTTGAACATTTGAGGCCCAGTAAACCCACCATGGAAACCAATTTGACCTTGAGTGCATTTTAGCACCTGAATTTATCATGGAACTATATCCTGGTCCCAGAGGTTTGCTTTCTTCTTTCTCCTCAAATGAACTTGAACCGGAAAGCGGCGCCAACCGGCTCAAGTTCGTTTGAGGAGAAAGACAAAACAGATATTACCGCCCTCCCCAAGTAGAATTGCGTTTTACTCGCCAACGTTTCCAATCAAAGATCTAAACATATGCCGGGTTGGTTTTGCTCGACGTATCTTCAAAGATAAAGGGCACTTCTAGCAATTTTTGACAGCGCGTTTGACATCCTTTCTGCGCGCATTCTAGCTCTTGACATAGTTAAAGTTTTCTTTGACACTGCACTGTTTGGCGTCGAAGAGTAAATTAAAAGTGCGTCAACTATAAACCACAATGGTGGCCCTTGAGTTTAGTCAAAGTGTTCGAAGGTCTGAAGGACTCTGTATTTTTAATTTTGCGGTCAGTGGCGCCCTCAGTGAAAGGTGAATGTCAAAAGCGGTTTCTCTTAGAGGAACTAGTCTTTCCCCTGGTCACCAGGACTCGTGGCTGAAACCATCAACAAATTAATAGCAGCGGGGTTTTTTCGTCTCCTAAAGACTACTTGCATCATGCAAAATTAGAACATTTTGGATCTTGAGAAATATGTAATGTTAATCGTGTCAAGAGCGTGGGACAAAGAAAAAAATCCGAGTCCACCTATGACCTTCCGTACACAGGTCGTATATTCTAACCACCGAGCTACGAGAGACTCGTGGCGAGCTAAGCCATATACTATAGGCGGTTCATATATGACATGCGTCCTTCGTATTGCTATAATCAGCAATGTCGAAAGCGCCATGTGAGGTGAAAAATAGAGAAAGATAGTAATTGTTAAGCTCGGTAAGAAAATGAGAAAAATGTAATGTTCATCATTACACGAGCGTGGCACAAAGAAATGAATCTGAGTCCCTGACATTTTTACATGAGCCTCTGGCTTGGGAGATTGGGTAACCACTTCCTACGTTTATCGACTTTAAATAAATTATTACTATTACTTACTACAGGAATCGAACCTGTGACCCTCCCCCGGACCCTCCGCTCACCGGTCGCGGATGCTCTAACTACTGAGCCACGAGAGAATCGCGTGGCGAGCTAGGCCATGTACTCGGTTCACAATAATTTCATGGATCTCTTCTAATTTTCGGGTTATATAAGGCTTTTTAACAATAAAAGGTTAGAGAGATAAATATCTTTTTTGCAGCAAATCTGTAATAATAATAGTAAAAGTAATATATAGTAAGATTAAAAGAAAGATTTTGATTTAGAAATTATGATGATTTAGAGATGCAGTAATTTGTTAACATTAATTGAATAATTTGTGGCGAATTATTTTTGTTTCTTCACTGATATACGAATTAACAATGCCACTCTATTAAAAGCACGTGAATGGCAGGTATTTATTGTAAGGGTTACTTTACCTCTTCAACGCGCAAAAAAATGGTATTTGGGCTATATCCACTTCAGTCAAAGAAGTGATCTCTTTATCCCGCGAGAAAGGACTACCTGTCAGTATTGCGCCTGAATAAAAAATCAGTAACACTTCTTTTGTCTTTGTCTTTTATCGGTTTTCATTCAGTATCTGTCGGCATACTGGTAAAGATAAATTAATCCATTGTCGATTAGGCTTCCGACACTGGGCAAACCTTAGCGACCGCTGCGGATCGCTAATAGGTCGTGTGATTAAACGTTCGTTTAATCAAACTAAAAAAAAGTAATTAGCTACTGACAACGACTACCGAGATATGAATCAGTCTTTTGAGTAAAACACTTCCTCGGATTATTGTTCAACCGATCCGGCCTGGTGGGCTTAAGTTTGCTCTTTTTTAATTACAATTATATTATATCGATTATAGTTCGTGTAAACATTACTCCTGATTACTCTACAATAGGAAAATTGACTACAAAAAAGGAAGGTTTTCAACAGCAAGATTTCAATATAATTGAATCATTTGGTATAAACCGTATGAAAAATGAAGCCGTGTGATTCACTGAAGACTTAAACAGAATAAAAATTTAAGTTACTGAGCTTCAGTCATGTTTTAGACTTCTGTCATATTTGAAAGTTATAGGCCTTTCTCGGCATTTCAGTGTCCTAAATCGATTTAGGACAAAATCTTTCTCAAAAATTAGAGGAAATAAACTCACGTATCGACGCGTTTCCGGAAGATAACTCCCTCGTAGAGGAGGCCAAGAATCTCAAAATAGAATTAGATGAAATTGCTGTGCAGAAAACCAAAGGCTCCATAATTAGGAGCAGAGCGAGATGGTACGAAATGGGCGAGAAATGCAACAGATATTTCTATAGCCTAGAAAAAAGAAGTTATGAAAAACGACATATTAAAGAACTGAAGACGCCTGAGGGTATTACCGTTAAAGACCCAACACCCATTTTAAATGCTATGAAAAGCTTTTACAATGAGCTTTACACCTCTCAAAAACAACAAGATGCTACTGACCCACTATCCTTCTGCGATTGTGAATCTCTACCTAGACTGGATGATGAAAAACAAAACATTTGCGAAGGTTTAATAACCGCAGAAGAATGCCTTGCCGCTCTAAAAACTTTTCAACATAATAAATCTCCGGGCACGGACGGTTTATCTGCTGAATTCTACCTACGTTTCTGGAATGAGCTATCTAATCCTTTGATTGAGTGCCTCAACCATGGTGCCTTATTGGGGGAGCTTTCTATTTCGCAGAGACAAGGAATCATTTCTTTAATTCCAAAAAAGAACAAAGATCCTTTATTGCTCAAAAACTGGCGCCCAGTCTCTCTTTTAAACACTGACTATAAAATAGCTACCAAATGTATTGCAAGGCGATTAGAGAAGGTACTCCCTCTGCTAATAGAAAGGGACCAAACGGGTTACATTAAAGGCAGATTTATCGGTGAAAATATCCGTCTAATTACAGACATAATTGAACAACACGAAAATAAAGAAGGTATGATACTTTTCCAAGATTTTGAAAAGGCCTTCGACTCCTTAGAGTGGGACTACCTTTTTAAGGTGCTCAATATTATGAACTTTGGCCCAAGCTTCCTCAATTGGGTTCGAACATTCTACAGCAATATCTCTAGTTGCGTCATCAATAATGGACACTCGTCCGAGTTTTTTGCTTTACAAAGAGGAGTCAGACAAGGGTGCCCTCTCTCAGGTTTGCTCTTTGTTCTCGCGGTCGAACCACTTGCACACCAGATTAGAACCACGAATTCCATTAAAGGCCTCGAAAACGGGAATAAGATCACTAAACTTAGTTTGTATGCAGACGACACCACTGCTTTTGTCCGAGACGACTCTTCAGCAGCGTCTCTATTCGCGCTCCTTGATCAATTTAGCACTTGCTCAGGTCTCAAAATTAATAAATCAAAAACTGAGGGTCTATGGCTAGGTCGTTGGAAAAATAGATTAGGAAAAGATGAGCCTTTTGGCATCTCATGGGCAAAAAATTACGTCACCGCACTTGGAATTGCCTTTCCATACACTGCTAATGTAGGAATCAAATTGAACTTTGATGAGAAGCTCGCTAAACTTAAAAAAGTTCTAAACATCTGGCGTATGAGACATCTTACCATCTTAGGCAGAATAGCAATTGTCAAGAATTTGGCAATCTCCAAACTCGTTTTTTGCTCCTCGGTCTTAAACATTCCTGCCGATTTTGTAAAAGAGGTCAACAGCAACATATTCTCTTTTGTCTGGAACTTTAAGCCTGATAAAATAAAAAGAAAGACGTTGATTGGCCCAGCCTGCAAAGGCGGCCTAAACATGGTAAACTTTGTGGATGTTGCAAAATCGCTTAAGATCACCTGGGTAAAACGCTACTGCGAATCCACTGGCAGTCATTGGTGCGCTCGTCTCGATTCCTTGTTAGCTAAAGTCGGAGGAGCTTTTCTATTCCAATGTAACTACGACCTGAAAATGCTGAACCTAAATAATCTTCCTTCTTTCTATAAAAATATCCTCGAGACGTGGCAAGAACTGAATCGCAAAAAGCCGCTCAAGGTAAACGAATTTAAGCAAGAAATTATATGGAACAACCGGTTTATAAAGACAAACGGTAAAACGATGTACAACAAAGCGTGGGTCAATAAAGGCGTTTTAAAAATAAGTGATCTCTTGGACAATCACGACCAATTCCTTTCTTTTGAAAATTTTAAACGCAAATTCAACGTTCGATGCACCTTCCTCGACTATGGTGGCGTCATAGCGGCAATCCCTAAAGCGTGGAAAAACGAAATCACGAGCAGTATTGCCAGGGATGTTAGTGAACCCTCCAACGCTGATCATGACACCGTCACCGCGAAACAAGCCTGCTTGATGCTAGCGGAAAAGTCCTTTTCTCCGCCAACAGTCGAAATCACTCTAAGTAATCTAGTGCCAAACGTAAAAGATGTCTATGAACTTCCATTTAAAGTCACCATTGAAAGTAAAATGAGGAGCTTCCAATATAAACTTATACACAACATCATACCTACCAATCTATCACTCCATAGAATGAAAAAAAAAGAGTCACCATTTTGCGACCACTGCAATGGCCAAAACGAAACACTCCTTCATAGGTTTTGTGAGTGCCCCAAAGTTAAGTCTTTTTGGGAAGACGTTATAAAATGGTGGAATATAAGGCGCTCGGACAACTTAAAGCCTAACTCTTGCGAAATCCTTTATGGATACAAACCTGAAAATACCAAGTTTCACGCATTTAATCACTATCTTCTTATAGCTAAATATCATCTATATCTCGCAAGAAACCAATCGGAGACCCCTAGCATGAAGGTCTTTCTTGCCTTATTGGAAAGTAAAATCAAATGCGAAAGACAAATTGCTATTAAAAACTCAAACAACAAAAAGTATGAAGCGAAGTGGACCACTCTCTGCATAAGCAATGCGTTAGCTTTTACACCACTTTCAGTGTAAAAAAACTAGGCTTAGGCGTAATTAGTAAACTTATTTAATCATTATTTAGACTCCGAAATTTGACCCTTGAGCTAGTTTATTATATCAATAAGCCTTTTTAGCGTGTAATTAAGCTCTTTTGTAAAGTTAAGCTCTTTTGTAAAGTTAAGCATAGTACTTAATTGCCTTAGTTTAACTGTTATATTATTATTTTGTATAATGTTGTAAAATGTATGTGTAGGTCACGTGGTGTCAAAAAAAAAAAATAAAAAAAAAAAAAAAAATCGATTTAGGACACAATTGGACAATTTAATAATTGGAAACTTTGGAAAGTGAACTGAACTTCGCGGAAGGAAACTGAATAGCTTCAAATCGTAAAGGCTCCCACTTTAGTTGAAGGTTTTTATTCCGATCCTTCGGCCATTTAGTCATGATCAGGACCATCCACATATGTCATTTCCGACTGTTTGAGGAAGTAGATTGATTAACTGCCGCATACGCAATGTCATATTCATTTGAATTATTATTAGCAATGACGTCCAGTCATATTTGCCATCTAAGATAAATAATGGCTACAATGCGAGGGATTTTCCTTGACTTAAAACGTAATCTTTTTGTTCTTAAGACCGCCCCTTGAAACGATTTTTTTGTCTGACATACTGCCTGACAAAAAATCTGGTTTTGGTCGAAAATTAATTCCCGCAGAAATAAACGTTAAAGTCAGGATCAAGATGTAACTGATGTAATAAAGGCTTCCTAACAGCGGATTTCCCAAGAAATAGCATGGCTTGAAAAAAGTTGGGATGAGTTCACGGAAAACAGATGTTACTACAGCAGCGATTTTAACGAGAAAACAGCCCCTAACATGTATACGCATGGACTGGTTTGCAAGTATCACAACCGCGGATGATCTGACACAGAAAAACAGAAAAAAAAAAACAAAAGAAACGATCGATTAAGATTTTATATAGTAGCCGGCGTAGGTCGACAAAAAACTCCCAGAACAAAACAGTTTGGTACAAGACGGGGTAGAAAATCAAATTTTATATCCGCGCCGATAGATTCTTATTATGATTTGCGAGTCGATTTACACGTCTGTTATGCTTCACGTGCAGTCAGTTAAAAGTTTAGGGACGTTTTCGTTACCTTCAGACAGTCCACAATTTGTCTTTGTCCAACTCGTTGACTGAATAAGGAAAATCAAAGCTCCTGACGGTAATCCAGTGAGATTTTGTGCTGTATAAAGGGAACGTGGATACCCCCAATTTATCTCAAGTTTTATTATCGGATGTGAAAATCAGTGTCAAGCCTAAGTGATTCGGCAACCTGACTGGTGAGATTGTTATAAAGTCTACTGAGCCTTTGTAAATTGAAACCATTTCAAATTGCACTGTCACAAATTATAGATTTTAGTTTGTTTCCTATCAGTAAAAATTAACTTATTTTACAGAGTCGGAAATGAAATGTAAGTTACCAGTAAATAAAAGACGGCCGTCTCAGTGGCTGTATTTAATCATTCTTGCTGTAGTAAAATTTTGGACGGTAATCGACCTGAAAGATATATTACGTTGTTCACCTAGAAAAATAACTACTTGTTTAATAAATACCTTGTTTTCTTGTGCTTATACTCAACAAGAGGTATTCACCTTCTGAACGAAAACACGACGATTTTCTTTTCATGGGGTGTTGAAATCAGATCAGTTTTTGTTTCAAAATCAGAGCGTATCTAGTTAGACGGCCTGTAGACGGACGGCTGAGTAAGCAATCGGGTGTGTTTGGTTTTAAGAAAGACAATAGAACATTATTTGTTTGATGCAGATGTGTTCAACAGAAGCCCATCCATTTTAAGCTAAGTGGCGAACCTTTTTTTTGAGGTGAGGGTGGGGTGGGAGGGGGGGTTGGTTGGGTGCTTGAAATGTTTTCCTTTATCTGTGATTCAGTGTTGCTGCGGGAAAATAACAAAGATTCAAGTCAGGATTTCGCAGTTGCAGGATATTTTTTCAAGAGAGTTGGTTTGCAGGATATTTATCGCCTAAGACTTAGCCGGCTAAAATTCGGCGATATCACGCAAGCTTGAGCGCTATAATAGTTTGAAGAGAAAATATCGCCGACAAGCCTTTTATTTTAAAAAAAGCTTACATATGTTTTAACGCGCGAAACTTGCAACAACACACAGTTCATGAATGAAAGTGGCGCCTTTGTCAATATTGCGCAAACTTGAACAATATAAGTACTGTTTTATAATTCAACACACTGAAAAAACTGATAACAAATCACCCTCTCTGAAATCTAGTGCCATAGCCCGTTTCTTTTTAATTTTGCACATGCTAACGAGGCTAGTTGGGCTGATTAGCATGAATATAAAAGAATAATAAACCAGCCGCCATTTATGAATAGGGTCTATATGGTTGCCGTAGAGTACAGCATTGAACCAGGGTAAAGTTTTTGTATCGTTAAATAATTTGAATTTGAATATGAATATGAAGTTTATTTTGCATTTAACAAATTAATGTTTTTTAGTACAAGTAATATTTCTCAACAATGCCTCGCCCTCAAAACAGTAGAGTTGAAAACAGCAGTTTGTTTGTGACAGAAACACGCAAGATAGCGTGATATTGGGGCGCGGAGATTGCGTGACCTTCTTCCGAAGGGCCTTATGGGATAGGGAAACTTCTTTGGATCGATTTGCACTTTCGCTTTAGTTTTCATTTCAGCTTGTGAGGACGGAAGTATTTTCCACTGTGCACTATTAGAAGTCCTATATTTCTTTTCCAATGGTTCAAAGGTAAGATGGTATTTTAGACACATTAAATAATTAATTGAGGAGCGATTGGAGAATACACGCGATGCCAGCTATTAGTATTAAAGCTTACAATTTTTCGTCGTGCAAATAGTTTACAGTATGTCGCCCTAGCTACGTTTCCCGGCGCCTGTATTTGCCGACCGTTCTCTACTTTTAGGTTATTCTTCGCATGCTATAGATAAAATCTGATCGAGACTTTCCGATGATTTTGTGATAAACCACTTTCTTTTATCTACCCAGCTTCTTGCCTGATCTTGTGGGGTTTTATACTGAGGCGGAAACATTCAAGTTCTTGTTTTTAATAGAGGAAGTTGAATTTCGTTTCTTGCTTAATTTACCTTTCAATACGCTGTGAAGTTTATTGTTTCATTTCGCGGTCGGTCCTCGCAAAATACTCAACATAGGTTATTAATTGTTGAAGCAGTTCTAATAAGGTCATTGGGAACATAAGCTTTTTTTCCATACCCCGTTTCGCAGATACGGCAGCCATATTGATTTTGCCCCCAGAGCATCCCATAATGAACATTGAAAACAAAGGAATATATTAATAGAGTGTGTGCGCTCACGTGACCCTTGAATTACCGTCCGCCATGTTGGAGGACCACTTTGATGGGCTTTCCCTGTGTTTACCTTCTGGAGAGGGGCAGTGCGAGCGCTTTTGAAATCATAACTCGCGTTTCCTTTAACGTTGTGGATTAAAATCGAAAAGGAAGCTAATGTACAGTGCTTTTTTGTCATTTGTGCAAATTTAAATCCCAAAATCCCTTTTCTTTCGATAATTATATGGGGCCGTATTTGTTTCGATCAATTCGATTTGCCGATTTGCCTTCACGATTTTTTTTTTAAATCTTGAAAACATTATCACAGAGTAGAAAATCAGCCACACTTATAAAATCGGTTTTACGTCAACAATATTTCTTATAAAATGGAATCATTTTCATGGTCGCGACAAATTGTAGAATCAGTCTTGTAGCTAGTGCGTCTCTTTTATTATAGCTAGTTTGTCGGTTCCTTGATTGCACGCTGCAATTTGTCTGCACAAAATTTTGTTTCGAAGTGGTTTCTGTGGGGAACTTGTTACCCGGGTGCTTACTATTTAGCCAAGAAAACCGGTATTTTCGGTTGGAAAGCAAAAAGTTATGGTTGATTTTCAGGGAATTTGGGTTGGAACTAGTGGAAAACCTTCAGCGATTAGTAACGTGAGCCCGGCAGCCGGGCACGGTCTTCAAAGGGTCTTTAAACATGTATGAAAATGCCTCAGAAATTCTCACAGAATTTTCACGAAAAGCTCCATTTAAACCTCCTAAGAGTATTCTATCTTTGTTTAGAAATGCCAAGCGCTTCGAAAAATTATTTTGGTTTTGTAGTTGACGAATTCTCCGAACTTCTGCATACTATAAAATCGCTATGTTCTCGACACTTAGAAAATCTGAGTGTCGAGAACATAGCGATTTTATAGTATACACAAGCTCGGAGAATTCGTCAACTACAAAACCAAAATAATTTTTCGAAGCGCTTGGCATTTCCAAACAAAGATAGAATACTCACAGGAGGTTTCTGAATGAAGCCTTCGATATTTTAGCATATTTGACAAGCATCGGAGGCTCAAGTTATGTTGTTTCAGTCACCATTTTGATTACGTCAGTCCTCCAACATGGCCACCGGTAAATTTGTGACGTCATCCACACACACACTATTTAGTATATACCGAAACAGTGGATAGCATTGTTGGCGCGCTCTGATTGGCTACTGAAACTCGGAATAGCAAGTGCTATTCACCTCTCAGCAATTTGCGCGCGAAAATTGTAATCGTTGACAGGAATAAATGAGTTAAAAAGCATCATTTTCGTTATATTATCTTACTGTTTCAGTATATACTAAAACAACTATTCACCTCAGTGTAGGTGGGTCCTCCACTTCGGTGAATAGTTGTTAATTAATGGTCATTATGGAATGCCCTGGCGGTAAAATCAATATGGCTGTCGTATCTGCGAAATGGGGTATTACAGAAGTAATGTTGGTAAGAAGACTAAGAAGGATTATGTTTTTGAGCGAATCTTGTCATACTTTGTTTCCCCCCAAATTTGGGAGGAAAAAAAAAAAACTTGGGAGGACTGCATATTCCCAAGGGTATTTCAAAACAATAATTTACGCAGAATTTTGGGGGCAAACAAAATGTATTATAGGATTGGAAAATAGAGAATTTTCCGGACAACGACGATAACCACAATTTTAATTAGCAGCCAAGATAATAAGGTGTGCATTCACGGACCTACACTGTATATCGCTGCTTCCAAACATTTAGTATAACGGTCAGATTTATCAGCTGTGCTAATTAACTTATTTAATAATAATTAATTTGTAAATACTCTTTCCAGCAGTATCAATGGTTTGTTTGTCCTAAAGCTGGAAAAAAAGTTAGAAAAACTATGAGGTAGTCTATGAGGGACTGACATACTGTGACATATTTCATGAGAAATTCATCTGTTTAAAGTTATAACATAAACTAGTGATTCTTAATGGAAGGTAAAGTGCTGCGAGCAGATGGTCCAGTTATAAATCATCATATTTCTTAATTGCCCGAAAAAATATTGGAAGGTATTCGGCTGTAAATGTCCAAAATTGATTGTAGTAAAGAGAAAGGAATGTGTTCATTAGCAGATGTAGTAAGTTTTCGGTGTCTTTTGATTTAGGTATTTCGGAGTCGAAACATGTAGGCCAAATAAAATAACACGTACAAGAAGAACAACAATGACAACAAAGCTAAGCATGAATAAATGTCTTTTAATGTATAATGTTTGCGACCGCATTGGGTTGTTTGGCACATTGGCCACCAAGCGCATTCACTCAGTTCATTTTGTTTGCGACCACAATGGGTCGTTTGGCACATTGGCCACCGAGCACTTTTGCTTAGTCCGTTTTTCTGCAACCACAATGGGTCGTTTGATCTGACACACTGGCGACCGAGCACTTTTGCTCAGTTCAGTTTGTTTGTCACAGATCAGAGCAAATCGGCTCAACTCGTGATTTGGTTTGTAGGTTGTTTTATGCATAGGCGTACAAGGGGGAGGGGCTGGGGGGGGGGGGCTCAGCCCCCCCCCCCCCCCCCCCCCCCCCCAAGTCGTAAAAAATATAGTATTATTCGGGCAAAACTGGGTTACTATTCGGGCACCACAGACAGTAAAATTTACTGAATTATTTTGTGATTCTGTGTCTTAATTTATTTGTTTTTATTTCGTAACTCACATTACTCACTTAACTTTCTAACCGAGCTCTATACTACATTGATCATGTCATTCATGTGATAGCTCCATTAGATGCTCACCGCGTGAGCAGGCATAGAACGACAAATGTGCGTTGTGGTCTGCCAAGCCGGGTGGGAATGATAATGTAGACCGCCCAGGGATTGAAACTAAGGGCACATTTCTTTTCTATGTATTCTGCCCATTCCAAAAACAGAAAACCTCAAGACTATTGCACCTATTCCTCTCGTAAAATATGAAAAGAAGTCGCTACTTTGGCTATGTGTACCTGGAAAAATTTTCGTGTGTGAGAATGTAAACAACATAGTTTTGTTAGCATATTCTGATTTCAGAATGACCAGAATATGTCCCAAAAAAGCGCGCCCTAAGTAGAACATTTGGCAACCATCTTACATGTGTGGTTGGTATCTGGTCGTGGTCGATTAAATAGTATGTCTTCGACGTCAAACTCTCGTAAAAGATCTTATCGGTACCGTGTGAAGTGCGAAGAATGCAAGATGTAGAAACTCATTCTCAAATCGTTCACAGCGGTAGAAAAGTAAAATGTTAGCGAGTGCTGGAATCATCATCATCATAACGTCCCAAGTTTCATTCGGGGAAATAAAGTTCACGCACACCCCTGACAAAATTTTTTCCGTACGCCGATGGTTTTATGTCGCTCCTTTCGCATGATTTGCATTCAACAATGCTTAATGACATTAACGATGTTTTGAAAATAAAGACCGAACAACCCCTTAAGTGACATGGTAGCAAAGCAGTACAAATTATACTCACCAAATACTCGTCCTGCACGAACACGTCAGGCCTATGAAAGAGCTTGAGAAGGAAAAGCATGTGTTTGAGCTAGCATTGCAATGGTCAGCGGTGCTGTTGAACTGCATGAAAGCAAGGCAAAATGTTCAATTAACACATGTCGAGAATCAAACCGGTATCTGAGTTAAATAGGACTGGTGCTCGCTATGCTCACAGCAATAATTTACACACAACAATTTCTGCATTCTGATTGGCTGAGAGTATGCCGATTTGTTCCAAACAGTACACAAAATTATCCTAATGCAAAATGGTGAGACTGAACATGATTAATGAGGTTATGATTGACAGTGGTGATAGCTAAACAGCGAAATCTGTCAATCAAATGAGACATGTAGAGATCATGCGCAAATAATGTTTGTCTGATTTTTGTCTCCCTCTTTGCCGTTTTTTTTGTTGTTGTAATTTTGTTCAACGATACAGCTGATTTTGATGACTCACACAGTATCTGTAATCTACTTGGATTTTTCCTTTCAATCTTTTCTATGTGTTCTTGAGACAACTGAGTTAAAAGAGCGAAGGAATAGTTTTTTTGCAAGATTTAAGTGAGCTGTCTAACTAGTGCTTATATGCATTGCGAGTTTAACGCTAGCCTGCTCAAGTGCAGGATTTGTATTCTGGAAACGACATAGATAAGCTTTAAAATATGTCCCATCTTCAACCAGGAGAAAATTTAAACTATGATTTTAGTGTATAAATGGATCTAGCTGAAAGAATTAAAACAGCAAACTTCTTGGTGAATATAGTAAATTAATACGGTCATGGCATATATACAAATTTTCACTTGATTATAATTGCTGGGATGTATATATTTTTTTTAAATTCCCCAGTGTATACATCATCCAGTTGTCTAGTTCACACAATGCATACAGTATTTATGTCATGCTATTAGCTGTTTTTGTTGTTCATTCTGATTTACTCTTCAATTCTTTGACTTCAAACTCATGTGGAAAATTAAAACCGCGCGATCTGTGGACTTCGAATGGATTTTGTACATTTGGGGAAAATGTTGCTCGATTGCTGTTATCGCTTGCTCACTTGACTGTAAACCTTTGTTGGTAATTCCCCAGTACGCCATCTGTTTGTTGATCTCATTTTCCACAATGCGCTGTTTGTGTCACACTAAGATGTTTTCATGTCGTTAATTTAAAGTTATAAATACTGCAGTGATGCCGCTAAAAGTGAAATTTAATCAATTAGTCAATTATCAAAAGCTTGGAACTTCAGTAGTTTGTAATTAAGTAATGATCCGCATAAGAAGGATAGCGCTGAACGGCAATGGAATGTCAAACACGATGGAATGTCAAGATTTTTCATTGTTACAACTAGTGATCTCATTGGCCTAGACTCAAAAACCGCTAAAAAGTTAAGGTTCAAGGTGCATTTTGTCTAATTTTTTTAAGGTTTCAAGTAATTTGAGACCCAATCGCACAACATACAATTTTTCAAAGAAATTGTATTTGGGGAACTTCATCAAAGAAGCAAAATTATTAGCTATTGTCTTCTGCTATTCTGATTGGTTAAGCACTCTGAACATTTCCTAAAATTAATTTGACGCAAATGGATTTTCTTTATTTTTATAATGAAATATAATTATTAACCATCAGCTCCTCCTCTATTCTTGAAATCAAAGATATTCTATGTGGGAAAGAGCTAATCCCGCAGAACAATGAAGTTTGCTATCATTCTTATGTGGAACAATACTTAATTATGTTTCAAGCTTTTGATAATTGACTTTGATTATTTGAATTTTAGTGGTGTCACTGCAGTATTTAAATAACTTTATTATGTTTGTTTTGTTTTCACAAATTGTTTGTGTTATTTTACAAAGAAATCACATTGCCTCTGGTCATGATCAGTTGATTTGTATTCACTGATTCCATTTTTAGACTTGTTTTATTTCATCACTCAATACAATTTCCAACCCATTAAAAGTGGACAGTTCTCTGGCCCAAGTTTACCCTGACAGGTTAGTTTGAAAGGTCTTAAGTAAGCTTACTTTTGCTTTTGCATTGACTGGACAGATAGCCAGGAAGAAATTCAGAATTAACCGAGGTTTTTAATGTACTTTTCATGGATTAGGGACCTGTTATTTATTAGAGAGGAAGGGGTGGGGAGTGGGGAGTGGGGAGTGCTAAGTGCATTTTTTTACTAGGTTATTTTTTGGCATACTTTCCCACCATTAGGCTCAGTCTCCAGCCATGGGTGTCTCGATGCGCCCGTGATTCTCCCCACCTCATGGCTGGGCGCATGGGTTTGGTTATTGCTTAAATTGACCAATCAGAAATAAACCTGCCGAAATTTGCAGGGGCATAAATTAACTGCTATTTGCATAAATAAACAAAGGTGGCGGACTATGCAAGCTTTAACAGTAGGTTTGAAAATGCTTGCTCGTACGCGCTTCAGAAGTTTGGGTTTGATCATTTCAAGTAGAAACAGTCTTGCTATGAAGGAGCTTATTTTGGGATGAGATGCATTTGTCATTCTACCGACTGGTTCGGGTAAATCCTTAATTTCGCTTTTCAAGATAGTAAAAATAAACACGCAACTTAATCGTCATTTGCACAATTATGTAAATGACGTTTCCATTTTCCGCGTAATTTCAATGACGTCATGAACAAGCAACCAAACTCCAGCGTGGGGAGAATCGCTGGTGCATCGAGACACCCATGGCTGACTGAGCCTATCCCACCATCTGCTACAGAAAAAGCTGCAACCCCCCCCCCCCCCCCCCCCCCCGTCCTTCATACAATACAGAATAGTTATGACTCCCCCGCAATGATATATACATCAAAGAGACAACCTTCTTAAAATTTGTTATAAAAAGTGTCACAAATCCTTCTCATTGCTAAGCATTTAAGTGGCAAAAAATAAATGAATAGCTCCCTTAGCAACATTGTGACTGAGTCGACAGCAACGTTATCTACTTGTAGGTCAAAATTTGTTTATGACAATGTAAATGCTTGGCCATAAACTGTTTTGAGGCAGACTGAATAATTACTTCAATGTCCTGCAGTACATTTTCCATCTTTCTCACATAAGTGACAATTATTTTTCCATTTTGCTACCCCTTCCTTGTGGTTGGTAAATTCTTGTTAGCAACCAAATTTTGGTTGGCATGTGACCAGCTGAAACCAGAGACCTTTCTCGATAAAGACGTAGCTGAAGAGAGGACCCTGGGAACATAACATGGTTGGTTTTGACCGTGACTTGTGGACCGAGGACTGTGAAATATGGACTGTATACAGTCAAACCTCCTGTAAGCGACTGCCCAAAATGCAAAGCCAAGGTGCCGGGTCACTTGTGGGAGGTGGTCATTTACGACAGGTCAGACCTCAGGGAGTCTTAACTTTAAATCTCATCAACCTGAAGAAGTTCAATATACAAAGAACCTGTCAAGTTTTGATGTAAGGGACAAAATTTTCGTTTCCTTGAATAATAATAATAATAATAATAATAATTTTTTTTGAAATAATAATAATCCTTTATTTCTCCTTAATTAAATCATCAACCATTAATTTACATAATAATAATAATAATAATAATAATAATAAACTTATATAGCGCTATTTTTCAGAGGCTCAATAACGCTTTACAATAATTGAAACAGATACAGGCTACAGCTAAGATCAAATGAAATAAATCAACATAAATGAAAATTCAATAAATAAATAAATAAATATTAATTAATGATCAACATAAGCTTGTGAAAAAAGAAGGGTCTTAAGTTTAGATTAAAAAATGTTAACAGAGTCGGCGTTCTTAATAAAATCCAGCAGAAAGTTCCAGAGTGACGGAGCGGCAACAGCAAATGACCGTCCACCATAAGTTTTAAGGTTTCATTTAGGTCTGATTTAGGTCTTATATTCAGTTTGCATAATATTTTACAAATTAAAGAAAAAGGGGAGGAATCACCAAAGAATAGTGGAATAATAAGTAAAGGTGATGGGAAGTTGACATTTAAAGTCTGTCTCCTCCCACTCAAGCTCCCGAGTCAAATTCACCATTGACTCGTAGAGAATTTGCAGAAAACGGCAATTTGAAGCCATTTAAATGCCGTTTTTTGATTGCTGTGGAGGCAAATTGTTAGCAAACTGTCCTAAACGTTGTTTGCAGCACGAAAAATAAGCTTCCTTTTCGTTCAGGATCAAATAAACCGACTTTTGGTGTCGCGCATGCGCACAAAGCAGAATTTTGAGATTTTAAGAAGCTTTCTTCGTTCTACCCCCCGTTCTTTTCGTTCTTATTCCATTTTTTTTCTCCTCGTTGCTGGCCTTTCACTAGACTTTATTTATGAAGTAATAGTTTCCTAGAAAACGCCGAAGAAGGTGAATTTTTTAACAGGAAGTGGCAAGTGGAAGGAAGACTGGATTCTCCTTCGATTTTGCCAGTCATATCTGATAGGTTTTTCGCGTGTAAATTTGGCCAAATTCACGAGAGCTCTCATTTGGGAAGTTTTTGAAAGATTTATTCCTTCTGCTTGAGTTAGGTACAAAAGATTTATTTAATTATAAAAAGGGATTACGTCACAAATGGTAGAAGGACCGTGGTTCCATCACGGGTAGTTTGGTCATAGGGTTAAAATAAACTTGGAAATTATGGTAGGTGCCACATTAGGAGGGATTTTTTTTATTGCTGCTAGTGAAAATCTATTAGCATGACAACATGTCTATGGCAACCCTGAGGGAATCTTTCCTCCTCCGTCTCACATCCGCAATGTAAACGTTTTTGTTAACCCTATTCAGACCAGGCTTTTTTTGGTCTTCTAGTACCGGGGAACAATTTAATGCCAAACATCTCCCTTTTGGATTTATCTTTAGGAGGCGAGATGAACATATCAGAAGACCAAAAGCGTTGGCTGGTTATTGGGATCGCCTTCAACAAGCTGGTGCCTCAGATTCGCCCTTCTGTGGAACAATCTCTACAGACAGAATACCAGAGTTTACGATCCAGCAATAACATTCATGTCCAAACTCCACCTGGGATTCTGAAGAATCATCCCAAACATCTTAAATATAAGAATATCAATAGCAATATCAACCACAAACTGCCTTCTGGAAAATTCGACTTTTCCAAGTTTGACTACAAAGTAACAAGTCATGTTGACTTTGCCAAGCTTTACGTTCAACCTTTCATGGCCAAGTTCAGTGCATTTGATGGGAAGTGTGATGGTTCTGCTGTCCTTTCGTTGCTTGGTGAAGTGCCAGTGTTTTCTCCTGCTATACAGTCATCAGCCAAGATAGTGAGAGACCATGTGAGAAATGAGTGGGCCCACTGTAACTTTACAGACTGGGAGGCAGTGAAGTTCCAGAACTGCTTTCAGGAGATGCAGCAACTTGTCCAATCCATCGGTCTGCCTGCAGCAGATGAGAACAAAATCTTGTCCGAGTTGAATGACTGGGAGACTAAAGGTATTTTCCTTTTATCCTCTAGTATTATAAACGTTGTGAGAGTGGCTTTTAAAATGTTTATAGACTTAAACATACAAGCACAATGTTTTTATATCTTGCAAGCGAAGCACTTTCTCAGTCGTTCTTATCTAATTGGGGCATGCTTGATAAAAGGGGGGCTCTGCTTGCAGGATGGATCCACAAGACCGTCCCTATACTCCAGTTTCCAACGCATGAATAAAGCAACTATAGTCCAGGAAGGATATCGCGATTAAGTATTGAAGGTCAAAATGCTTGCAACATAATTGTTTTCTTCATCAGACCTTTTTGCTAAAGACTACATACTAAAAGTCAACAAAAATCAACCCATGCGAAATACGTAAAATTCACACGTTTTGTATTTCCCTCATGTTGGCCTTTAATATAGATGCCATATTTTTAAGCAAATTAGCCGTATTACAATTGTTTTACTCACAGTGGCAACAAAATTTTGCATTAAAAGTTAACAACATAAAAACAAGTGTAAGGTAAAGATTTTCTCCAAGCCAGAGGCAAAATGACGGTCCTCAAAAGGCAAGGATTAGAACATCCAGGTTGATTTCCCGGTCCTCGGTAGAACGGAGCATAGACTTGACTGTTTGTCGGTTGTAGAGAGTGTCGTCGTGGAACTGCTTCTTTTAATTTACCAGTTCTTGAGTCTGATAGCTATAGAAACTTTGAATTTTAAAATGTGCTTAGTCGATTTGGTTGAGGAGGCACTCGAGTTTGTGGAAGCTTTATTGCATCAATTAACACTTGCGATAAGATTGCCAAATTTATCTTTTTAACGCGTGACACAATGTACGGGATGTTTAAATTATAAACACGGTTCATTCTTTTAAAATACCGTAATCCGCGATATGATCATATGTGTGATATTTCATAAGGTCTACAAATTCTGTTCAGTAGTAAAACGACATATGAAAGTTGACCTTTAGCGCATAAATCTTTTGGCGGAAAACCACGCAGTGGAAAGCTCGCGACCCACCCTCCCTTCCCGAGTGATCTGTGTTCGGAGCTTCCATACAGTGGAGCGCAGTTTTTTCCCCTTGTGCGTTTGGCGGGTCCACCAAACAAAATGTTTTGTCTTTAGCTGCAATCCGACCGCGTGTCCTCCCCGCGGCCGGCCGGAGCAAAAAATTGCACTCTTCCAGCGACACTCCGTGTCGTTTCTTGACTACGCCGGAGTGTCACTCTCCATATCTTAATCCAACAACAATGACGGCAGTAATAATCGCGTTCGAAGAACGCAATCCTAATTTCGTGTTGGTTGTCCTGTGGTTTATGTGCAGTAAAATTTGAGATTTTTTGGTAGACGGTCTTCCAAATGGCCGCCCCTATTGGTTTTTTACAGGGGCTCATTTCCGCCGGAAATTCCTTCGAACGCGTCTCCATAATCTGTGATTACTGCTAGTATAGTACTATTTCAATCAAACAATGCGAATTTGTACTGTCACGCTAAGACATGAAGAACATAAATTTGGTTTATCCATCAAAGGACTCCAAATGCGAAATATCTTTAAGTAATGGTTCTAGTAAGAAGTAGGCAGCCTAACGGCAAGGAATGCAGAAAGGTGTTAATTGTGATATTGTTAAAACCGTCCACTTCATTGGCTAAAACGTGAAAATCTACCATAACTTAATCAGGTAGTGCATTTATTTATCTCTAGTTTACTAATTGATTCCCTTTTAGCGAAAACTATTCTGAGTTTTAATGCAACCAAAATTCTATGTGGGAAACATGTAAAATTAGAGGCCTTTCTTGGCTATTGTTTTGGAGTTTCACAATTGGATGAAATCTTGTAGCACAAAAGAAACATCACTTTAATATAAAGTTCCAGTACATTTTATTTTAAAAACATGTTGTCCATACGTTGATGTATTCTCAGTAAGAAACACCTAAACAATCTTATGTGGTGGAAGCGAAATGCCGCGGAACAATAGAGCATTGCCTAGTTCTTACACGCATTGTTACTTAAGCTTATTGTTGTTCATATTCGTTTACAATAAATTAGTTATTGTTATCGCTGGATTCGCGTTGTTCTTGTTACGCAACACATTCGTAATAAACAAAACTAATTTAAAACGTTACGTGACAAAAGTTTACAGCTGGTGGAGTGAGTGAGTGAGTGCTCATTTGCATATCATATCTGTCCCCGTTACAGATAACCCGTTCATTACGCATGCGCGTATTCACGGGTTTGAAATCAAATGAACTAAAACATATATTTTACTTTCCCTATGGCTATACATCTTTTTATTTTTTACGTGTTTAGTATTACTAAAGTTGTGAAATTTCGTTACAGAACGTTTTCAAACTGGCTAAGTAGCATAAACATGACGTTCATCGACAAGGGTTTTTTTTTTTCGTAATTCCCATGGGTTGATTTTTGTTGACATTTAGTATGATGATATAGATTCCTCAAAGGTAAGCATTGTGAAAAGAAAAATCATGTTGCACGCATTTTGACCTCCGGCATAGCTGTTCTGGACTACTAGAAGTATTACTTATATATCATAAAAACAGGTTATAATCCCACCACTTTACCTCCTCGTATATATTGGTATGCCACACAGCTCCTCAACGGCAATTCGTTACAAAACGTTACACTTGATTGACTAAAACAACGGTTCGCTTTCACAATGGTTTTTGCTTGCCAGTCAAAAACACCTACGAAGTGGTATGAGTCCAGGGCTTACAACGAGGGTTTTTCTGGTGTTCTCTATTGGATTGCAGCCCATTTCTGAGTTAGGTGTTTGCTTCAGCAAAGTGTTTTCTTCAGCAACTATAAATGGATACCACTGAGGTTGATATTTAAAATGGTGTTTATCTTACCGTATTGACAATGACTTTGTTAATCTTTTTTTATGTTATTTTATTTACAGGTACAACGTTCTGTGGGAATTCCCCTGTGGATCCTTCCCTTTTAAGCTTGGTTCGCAATGAAGTGTCACAACTTTCCTTCAATTTGCATGACTTTCTTTTCCAAGACAAAGAACAGAAACACCGGTTGGAGTCCCGGTTGCAAACCCTCGAACAGCTGCTGGAACTTCCTCAGAAATTTGAACGAATGGAACATGAGATGGAGACCTTGAAACAAAGGGTGGAAGATCTTAGTTGCAGTTCTGTGAAACGTCAAGAGAGTGCGAAACCTCCAACGTTTTTCGGAGCGCTGGACAGAAATGAGTATTTTACAGGCCGGAAAAAAGAGCTGGAAAACCTAGAAAAAGTTTTTGGTGTTACCGACACTGAACCAGATGTTCGTGGAGTAGCAGGGAGAAAGGCTTGTGCCCATGGCATTTGTGGACTTGGAGGGTGCGGTAAGTCATCTCTTGCCTTCGAGTATGCTTGGCGCAACATGGAAAGCTACCCTGGAGGCGTTTTCGTGGTAAATGGAGAGAGTGATGATTTGATGAGGGCGTCGTTTCAGAGAATTCATGGAGCGTTTGTACACAATACTCAATCTAATCAGCATCAGGGAGAAACCAAACAGTTTGATCAGTTGCTAGCTGAAACTCTTTCGTGGCTTGGTAATCTAAAGGACAAGTGGCTGTTACTTGTACACGAGAATTTAGTTTTATCGACTGAGTCGATAAGGTAAATTGACCACCGTAAAAAGATTCAAATAGCTGACGTTTCGAGCGCTAGCCCTTCGTCGGAGCGAATCAAGGAATTGTGGGTAGTGTGTGGTTTTATATAGTAAGCGGTGGAGTCACGCTATTGGTGGAAATTTGGTGACGTGAAAAACAAATGTAGATTAGTTGAATGAAAAGCGTTCGTTGATTCCGTGGGGTTTGAGAGTGCCGATTTGAAAGATGATTTTTTGTTCTAGGTTTTTACGGCTTTCTGTGTTACCCTGGTGTAGGGAAAGGCCGCAGATTGTCATGTGTTGTTTAGAATGGTTAGTAAGATTAAAATGGCGCGCGACTGGTTTGGATGCGTCTTTGTCATTTTTTTCAACGTCTCGGAGATGTTCACGAAAACGGTCGCCCAGTCTCCTCCCTGTTTCGCCAATGTATATCTTTTTGCAAAAAGTACATGTTATGCAGTAGATAACATTTACGGAGGTGCATGTAAAACGATCAGTGATTTTAATGGATCGTTTGGGTCCTGTTATTTTGTCCGCGTTGTGAATGAAAGGACAAGTGTTACATCGTGTGCGTGTGCATTTGAAAGTTCCCGGTACATCGTCAGATTTCAGTGCGCTCGTAACTAGAAAGTTGCCTATGTTTTTGTCACGTTTGAATGAAATTAGTGGGGGTTGTGAAAAAATTCTGCCAGTTTCGGGGTCGTTTTGGAGTAATTTGAAATTTTTTAAAATGATGCTTTTGACTGTGTTGTTGTGTGGGTGGAAAGTGAGGGTGAATGGAATTCTCTCGTTCTCTTCCTTCTGTGGCGTTTGTAGTGCTGATTGTCTGTCGATCTGTTGTGCACGTTGTTGGCCCGTATTAACAACAGAGTCAGGGTACCCACGTTTCTTGAAAAACTGGCACATTTCTTCTGATTTGTTGGAAAAATCAGAGTCATCACTACATAGACGTCGGAGTCTGAGAAATTGAGAATACGGAATGGCGTTTTTAACGTGCGATGGATGTGAGGATGAATGTAACAGATAACTGTGGGAATCTGTAGGTTTGTAGTGCACACTTGTGGATAAACTGTTACCGTTGATTGAAATATTAATGTCAAGAAAAGCGACTGAGGTTTCGGAAATTTCCCAGGTATATTTTAGAGCTGGATGAAAAGTATTGACAGAAGTTATGAATTGATTAAGTTCCTCTTTACTGGAAGAGGTAGCGCCAATGCAATCATCGATGTAGCGGCCGTAGAGTTCGGGTTTGGTTCCGTGGTACTGATTAAAAAATTTGTCTTCGATGTGGCCTACAAAAAGGTTAGCGTAGCTTGGTCCCATTTTGGTGCCCATGGCGACTCCATTTACTTGTTTGTAGTAGTTTTGGGAAAATGAAAAACAGTTAAGTGTCAAAACTAATTCGGCTAAGCGGAGCAGTGTTTCTGAGCTTGGGTTTTGAATGGAGCGCTGGTCGAAAAAATATTTTAGTGCTTGAAGTCCTTCGTCATTGGGGATGACGGTATATAAAGAGGTAATGTCCATAGTGAAAATTAATTTGTTTTCGCTGGGAAAACTGAAATCCCGGAAAATTTTGAGTGCGTGATTGGTGTCCTTAATGTACGAGGGTAGTGATTTGACAATGGGGGCCATGATTTTGTCTAAATAGCTAGAAATTAGTTCGGTAGGACAGCTACAAGCGGAAACAATTGGTCGGCCCGGATTGTTTGGTTTATGAACTTTAGGTTTGAAATAAACGCGTGAGGTTCTAGGAGTAGTGATGATGAGATTGTTGGCGGTAACTGGTAATTGTTGTTTAGTAATGAGGTCTTGGATAGTTTCTTTGATAATTTTTTGGTTGGTAGAAGTGAGATCTTTATCAACTTTGGCATAGAAAGCGGTGTCAGAAAGTTGCCGAAAAGCCTCTTGTTGGTAAAGGTCGGTCCGCCAAACAACTACCGCCCCGCCTTTGTCGGCCGCTTTGATAACAATGTCGCGTCGTTTGCTAAGACTTTTGAGCGCTGCCCATTCTCCTGTTGAAAGGTTGGAAATTTTGGTGTGGCGGTTAAATTTAAGTTTTTGGACATCGTGACGACATTTGAATCTTTTTACGGTGGTCAATTTACCTTATCGACTCAGTCGATAAAACTAAATTCTCGTGTTTCATCCCCCCACCGACGCTGTTACTTGTAGACAACATGGATCAACAGGAACTTAGCTCCTGCGCAAGAACAGTGTTTCGCGGCCAGTGGAAAAGCAACGCGTCAGTTGACATTCTTGTTACTTCTCGTAAAAATTCTCAAGCGTTGTGTGAGGACCTAGACCTTCCGTCTGAAAAGTGCTTTGAGTTGGATCCATTTTCTGCGGACGAATCCGTCGAATTCCTCAAGAAGCGCACAGGCTTAACATCCAGTTGTGAAGATCAGGACCAAGGAGAACGAGAACTTGCTCAGGAGCTTGGTGGATTACCATTGGCTTTAGAACAAGCCGCCGCCTACATTAAAGCCCTGAAGTGTCCCATTCAGTTATATCTCAAGCAGTATCGTTCCCAAAAGTCGTCGTTTTTAAATGCAAAAAGAGCCAAACCACGCTCAGAGATTTACAGCGAGGCACGCCTGGCAGTGCAAACTAGGTGGCTTCTCAATTTCAGTTATATCGAAAATGACGAAAAAGATCAAGGACTTGGAAAGGCAGCCGCGTTTTTCATGAAAATTGCTGCATATCTATTCCCAGACGAGATACCCGTTGAAATTCTAAATGTTGGTGCCCCAGAGATTGAGAACGAGGACCTAAAGAAACGTCTGAAAATGCATCTCGGTCAAGATCAAATTGTAGAATTGTTGGTCAGGTTTTCTCTTTTTAAACGTAAGTCGGATGATGCTTTAAGCATGCACCGCCTTGTTCAAGAGACCTTGAGGGAACGCTGTGATAGTGAAAGTAAAACTGAAGAGGTCTTACCTTCTGCTATAAGAATGATGCACCAGTCATTCCTTAACTGTGTATGTGGGACAGACTACGTTAGCGAAATTGCCAAAAGATGCACGTTTTTCTTACAAACGAAACCAAGCGACATGGAAACACATTGCAAAAATTTCATGCGTGTAATTGAAGATGTCACATTTGAATCTACACGCTGGACTAAACTTTCAGTGAATGCTTTTCACCTTTTAAGTAATCTCTTAAAAAATTTATTTTTGAAACCTTATATCTTTCGTGAAGAATTTGCCAGGCTTTTATGTGAAGCCGCGGTCTATGGTTATTCATTGGGAATGGAAACTCAAGGTTATGGTTTGCAACAGTTCGTCCTCGAGATTATTTGTGCAATTAAAAAGCCCATTCGCTATTACAAAGATGACGACTTGCTAAAGCTAACAAGAATCTTTCGCCCATTTGCTGACTCGGCATTTCTTTCGTTACAGTTAATGAAATCAGTTGGTGTCGGAGAAAAGGTCAGTGAAGATACCAATCAAACTGACGACAAGTTGTTAGAAGCGATCAAAGTGCTAGAAACAGCGGCAAGAGAAGCCTTCAGTAGGCGCGATTTTCAAACCTCCGCTGATCTCTACACTGTCATTGTTAAAAGAGTAAATGTTAAAGCTGATTCTGGTAACATTACACTCAATGCGCCGCATTTAGTTCCCCTCGGGGAGATTGTTTGTCGCCGCGGCATTGCATATTTACAAATGAGAAACTTTGAGATAGCTGCTGACGACTTTAGCGCGTCTACGTACGCAGACATTCAGTATTACCGTGGATACTACTGGAAGGCATATGCACTGTGTAAACTCGTTGAAATCGGTAGAACCGAGTTCACCAGCAGGGCTCAAGCTGCAGCGGCAGTGCTACATTTCAAGTTTTCAGATTCCAAGACAAATGACATTCAGAAGCTGCAAAAGACATTTCCTGAATTACTTGAACGAATTGAGTACAAGTTTGTGTCTCAAGTTAGCGAGCTTAAAGAACTAGAAAGACTCTCTGAAGTCCGAAGTGACTTGTTGAATTGCTCACTTACTGTCATCTTAGGTGAAGGTTCCTATGACTTGAAGAAGTTGACTCTTTTAGGAGGACGGTATTATTTTGTTTGTCCTCCTGGAAGTTCCGCGTCACTTAATTGCATCAAAGGGATATATTTATCACAGGGAGCTTTCCTCTTTGAAAACATTCGGTTTAACCATTGTAGTGAATTTCGCTCGGTTTCCGGTTGTGCGGCGCTGCAAGAAATGTCCCCCGTGATGATGTCTGAGAAAGGCGTGAAAGAAGTTTTTGCTGCCGAAATTGACACTTTAACGTTTGGAAAAACAGACCGAGCTAAAACAGAGGCTGCTGGTGGAACTGAGCAAGAGCTTCGTGCCTTGATACAGGCTGATGACGTCCACTCTTTAGTCATTAACCACTGTCATATTGGAGGTCCACCGTGCCACGGTATATCGATTACCCTTTCTAACTCTTCTCTGGAACAAAGAACTGTTTCAGTGAAATCCTCAGATATCTCATTTTGTATAGGAGCTGGGCTTCAACTTCAGGGAGACGCAAACATTGATATCCATGGCAACCGTCTAAGCAACAATCTGTACGGTATATTTATAGATTCGACATCGCGTTTCAACATTGAAAACAATTCAGTTTATTGTAACAATCTCTCTGGCGTTGTGGCCAAATCTGTTTCTAGAGGGAGGTTATTAGGCAATTCGTTATCCTTGAATGGAAGGCATGGCATTTTGCTTAGCAAAACCAATGCAGTAATCGAGAAGAATCGTATTTCGAAAAACCGTGGTTGGGGAATTGTATGCTCTTCTGAGAGTAATTTGGATTGCAAAGACAATTTACTTGATGGTAATGTTTGTGGAGGACTTCGAATGATATTTAACGGTAAAGGAAACGTTTTGGTTCAGGGATGCGACTTCAGGGAAAATTCTGGCCCTGCTGTTTTGCCCGAGGATGCAAATGAACTTTGTCGAGTGGAGCTGGAATGGAAGCAGTTATTCGCATCATCCCAACCTCTCAAAAGTAAATTTCCACTTTACCTATGGTATTTTCTCGAACACACTATGCCGAATTGTGAGTCCATCGGGGAATTCAAGCCTCCCGTGCTGCTTGATAACAGAGTATCAGATGTTTCCGACATGCCGCCGTTTCCTATTGAAACACCTTTCTGCTGTACATGCTTGCAAGATCTGCAATTGGGTAGTGACCTGATTGAATGCCCCAATTGCCGCGTTGCACGGTACTGTAGCAAACAGTGTTCAGAGGCGGCAAAGGCTGTTCATTTCCCTGTCTGTAAATCCATCCTTGAGGCAAACAAGGAATGCCTGGATTATAACACATGGACAGTAAGCGACGCACAATCATCCGTGCAAGAAGGTGATCGAAATAGTGAAGGCACTTCTTTGTGTGTTATTGCCTCTATTTCTGCAGCACCGCCCCCACACGATATGAAAGTCGACGATACACTTTACGGTCGAGCTTGCCTGCTAACGTGTCCACAGCGGAACCTTTACACGGTGATGAACTCATCATTCATCCAGGATTTAGTATTATACCATGGAAGCCATCTTCCAGACCACATGATGGACATCAAGGCAGCTTGCATTTTGGCAAAATTTGATTCAGAATCTAAAATGATTACTGTTTATAAGCATCGCATTTTTTCCTTTGAGAAAGTTCCAGATGCTTTGAAATGGGTAGACAAAACATTACACGTGTATGAGCAACGTTTCTTTGGTGGTGATGCTCCCAGAAATGATGCTCTGAGACCATGGAAACGGACATCCAGAAAACGTAAACAACGGGTTCGTTGAATATTTTCAAAACCAGTTTTTACGTGGCTGGCTGTTACTTGTGTAAGGGAACCCCATGAGCGATATTGACAGCAAACGTCAGAAAGCCACCTAATCTTTCGCTTAGCTTGATCCCACAGGAGGTCAAAGAGAAAACTAAAATTAAAATGTACAGTGGTAAAGATCACACTAGGGACTATACAGGAAAAAAAACTGCAACAACGCCGATAATGTGATGGCTAGTAAATTCATCATTTTTTTTAAATTCCTATAAATAAGTATCTTTAGTATAGAATATTATAAGAACTTTGATTTTTTACGACTTCATACGTACCCCGTATGTACCGTCATATGTACCCCAGTTAGCACCCTGTGAAGGTCCTAGAAAATTTGACACGGACATAAAGCTAACTTCATATTATTGTTAAAGGAACAAGAAATTAGAAGTAAGAGGGAATGTTGGACATTAATGATTCTTTTCATTAGAAGATACCCTTTTGCTTACGTCTCGACTAACTAAACTTGTTTTCGGTTCAACAGCCTGTATTTCGCAAGTTGAGTGACCATTTCAGTTACCTGTAAAAAGTTTAAATTTGATTGTTTCACTAGGAAGTTTTAAATTAAGTACCCAACTAGCTGCATATTTCTCAACAAATGGATTGAAAGTTTAGTACTGACAGGGTTTGCGAATGTATGTAACAATTTCTTGTGCGTGAAATGTCTAGAGTCTTGCGCAATGTCTGGGAATTAAACAAGTATTTTCTTTTGTTTGAACACTTGTGCGTTTTTATGTTTCTAGGGACGAGATTGATGGTTTGACGAAGGGTGATCCAGTTCCTGAACTCCCCCTACCTACCTGGATTATTTCCGTTTGTTTACTAACAAGAGGCTACACTTAGCCTATACTCATGCGCAAGAGACTCTAAGACGCGCGATTGAAGTTACCAATTTTTCTGTGCTCGCTTTTAATATTTAATTTATTGATTCCGATCAAATCCACACTCGTCTATAACTTTCCAAGCTGTGAATTATTTCTGTTACATTTGAAAAGACTACTTAAAAAAATAGGCAGTAGATGACATGCTGTAAAAAGAAATTTGATAATCAATATAAAGATTTAGTTTTCCTGTGTTATTTAATCGCATGCAACCAGTGTAAAATGGGTTATTCCAGAAAAAATCCCCCCCCTCCGACGGATGCAATATTTTTTTACCCCTCCCCCGCCCGGATTTCCCGGCCAGGCCGACCAACCCTCGCACCTTGATTTTTAACCCAGATACCCCCTCCTGCCCAGATGGCCATTAACTTTTTGTAGGCCCTAAATAAACAGGAAATCGCATTCAGGAGATCCGGGATTTTTTTAAAGATTTCAAATCTTTGGTGAGAATTGCTATGAATTGGTCAAACATTTTGTAAATAAACGTTGCGTGACGCATTCACTAAAATCTTTCCGTGATTTTAAGACCAAATCGAAATGAAATGTTTCCATAACTTAAAGCTGGTTCTGTAAAAAAATGCTTTGATTTTGCCATCTGTAATAAGTTTTTTCCAAGCTTCACAGTTTCTTCAAAGTGTTGTCGCAAATACACAATTTTGCTTTGTGCAAATTTTATGTCAAATGTAATTTGATATCAAGCTGTTTTTATAATCACTGAATCTAAAATATATTTTCTATAAAAGGTCAAAACTTTTGAATGAAACTCATATTTCCTTGAATGAAAATGTCTTTCCTTTGATTAAAAGAGTCAAACACTTTTCAGAATTCAGTGATTTTCTGCTTCTGGAGGTCTTGGCGATATATTGTATCCTAATTACTGCGAGGAACCGGCTAGCGTCTGCGAAAATATAATAAACATCACAAAATAATTCAATTCAGCAACCTATTTTTATTATACTTTCTAAAATCGCCGACTTTTCCTGTGTAATAGAATGCCAATCTTATCCGGAAAAATGATTCGTATAATAATGCTTTCGCTAATAAAAAAAAAACAGTTCTGAATGGTCAAAGGTACAGAAATGAAATGCTGGCGGCGTTTGAATCATGAGTTCGGATAGCTCATGGTCTGCTAACAAACACTTCGATTCACAAGAATTTAGTTTTATCGACTGAGTCGATAAGGTAAATTGACCACCGTAAAAAGATTCAAATAGCTGACGTTTCGAGCGCTAGCCCTTCGTCGGAGCGAATCAAGGAATTGTGGGTAGTGTGTGGTTTTATATAGTAAGCGGTGGAGCTACGCTATTGGTGGAAGTTTGGTGACGTGAAAAACAAATGTAGATTAGTTGAATGAAAAGCGTTCGTTGATTCCGTGGGGTTTGAGAGTGCCGATTTGAAAGATGATTTTTTGTTCTAGGTTTTTACGGCTTTCTGTGTTACCCTGGTGTAGGGAAAGGCCGCAGATTGTCATGTGTTGTTTAGAATGGTTAGTAAGATTAAAATGGCGCGCGACTGGTTTGGATGCGTCTTTGTCATTTTTTTCAACGTCTCGGAGATGTTCACGAAAACGGTCGCCCAGTCTCCTCCCTGTTTCGCCAATGTATATCTTTTTGCAAAAAGTACATGTTATGCAGTAGATAACATTTACGGAGGTGCATGTAAAACGATCAGTGATTTTAATGGATCGTTTGGGTCCTGTTATTTTGTCCGCGTTGTGAATGAAAGGACAAGTGTTACATCGTGTGCGTGTGCATTTGAAAGTTCCCGGTACATCGTCAGATTTCAGTGCGCTCGTAACTAGAAAGTTGCCTATGTTTTTGTCACGTTTGAATGAAATTAGTGGGGGTTGTGAAAAAATTCTGCCAGTTTCGGGGTCGTTTTGGAGTAATTTGAAATTTTTTAAAATGATGCTTTTGACTGTGTTGTTGTGTGGGTGGAAAGTGAGGGTGAATGGAATTCTCTCGTTCTCTTCCATCTGTGGCATTTGTAGTGCTGATTGTCTGTCGATCTGTTGTGCACGTTGTTGGCCCGTATTAACAACAGAGTCAGGGTACCCACGTTTCTTGAAAAACTGGCACATTTCTTCTGATTTGTTGGAAAAATCAGAGTCATCACTACATAGACGTCGAAGTCTGAGAAATTGAGAATACGGAATGGCGTTTTTAACGTGCGATGGATGTGAGGATGAATGTAACAGATAACTGTGGGAATCTGTAGGTTTGTAGTGCACACTTGTGGATAAACTGTTACCGTTGATTGAAATATTAATGTCAAGAAAAGCGACTGAGGTTTCGGAAATTTCCCAGGTATATTTTAGAGCTGGATGAAAAGTATTGACAGAAGTTATGAATTGATTAAGTTCCTCTTTACTGGAAGAGGTAGCGCCAATGCAATCATCGATGTAGCGGCCGTAGAGTTCGGGTTTGGTTCCGTGGTACTGATTAAAAAATTTGTCTTCGATGTGGCCTACAAAAAGGTTAGCGTAGCTTGGTCCCATTTTGGTGCCCATGGCGACTCCATTTACTTGTTTGTAGTAGTTTTGGGAAAATGAAAAACAGTTAAGTGTCAAAACTAATTCGGCCAAGCGGAGCAGTGTTTCTGAGCTTGGGTTTTGAATGGAGCGCTGGTCGAAAAAATATTTTAGTGCTTGAAGTCCTTCGTCATTGGGGATGACGGTATATAAAGAGGTAATGTCCATAGTGAAAATTAATTTGTTTTCGCTGGGAAAACTGAAATCCCGGAAAATTTCGAGTGCGTGATTGGTGTCCTTAATGTACGAGGGTAGTGATTTGACAATGGGGGCCATGATTTTGTCTAAATAGCTAGAAATTAGTTCGGTAGGACAGCTACAAGCGGAAACAATTGGTCGGCCCGGATTGTTTGGTTTATGAATTTTAGGTTTGAAATAAACGCGTGAGGTTCTAGGAGTAGTGATGATGAGATTGTTGGCGGTAACTGGTAATTGTTGTTTAGTAATGAGGTCTTGGATAGTTTCTTTGACAATTTTTTGGTTGGTAGAAGTGAGATCTTTATCAACTTTGGCATAGAAAGCGGTGTCAGAAAGTTGCCGAAAAGCCTCTTGTCGGTAAAGGTCGGTCCGCCAAACAACTACCGCCCCGCCTTTGTCGGCCGCTTTGATAACAATGTCGCGTCGTTTGCTAAGACTTTTGAGCGCTGCCCATTCTCCTGTTGAAAGGTTGGAAATTTTGGTGTGGCGGTTAAATTTAAGTTTTTGGACATCGTGACGACATTTTTTGATGAAAAAATCTAGAGAAGAAAACTGGCCCTCTGGGGGAGTCCATTTTGATTTGCGAACGTTGAGTGTTTCAAAAACATCTTTTTCCGAGGTGTTAGAATTGTCTTCTTTGTCGTGGAAAAAAGCTCTTAATTGCACGCGGCGAAGGAATTTTTCAACATCTTGTTTGACTGAAAATTCGTCGGTTTGTTTCGTTATAGGAACAAAGTTTAAACCTTTACTAAGAACAGACCTCTCTGGGTTAGAAAGCGGCAAATTTTCCGGAATGGTAACGACGCCATTGTGACTATCGAATGAATGGTCGCCGGATAATTGAGGACCTATTAACTGTTCAAGTTTTTGGGTCTTGATTTGGTTAAGGCTGTTGAACAGTTTAGCATTGAGTTCTTGAATTTTAGCGCGAATTGATTGTACTAAGACAGCTGGACAAATTTTGGAAAGTTCGGAACGGTATTGGATAATTTCCTTTTCGAGATTGTTACGTTTAAGGCACATAGCTCTGATGGTGATCCTCATAATATTACGCGAGAAAGAATTTTGGGCATGGTGAATTTCGTGAAAATATTGTTGATTGGAATCAGAGAATGTAGAAGCGTGAAAATTTGAACGAAACCCTTTAGGAATGACTTTGGATTGGAGGCAACGGCCGATGAAATTGATGTGACTACATCATTGATGTGACTAATTCCTTCGCCGCGTGCAATTAAGAGCTTTTTTCCACGACAAAGAAGACAATTCTAACACCTCGGAAAAAGATGTTTTTGAAACACTCAACGTTCGCAAATCAAAATGGACTCCCCCAGAGGGCCAGTTTTCTTCTCTAGATTTTTTCATCAAAAAATGTCGTCACGATGTCCAAAAACTTAAATTTAACCGCCACACCAAAATTTCCAACCTTTCAACAGGAGAATGGGCAGCGCTCAAAAGTCTTAGCAAACGACGCGACATTGTTATCAAAGCGGCCGACAAAGGCGGGGCGGTAGTTGTTTGGCGGACCGACCTTTACCGACAAGAGGCTTTTCGGCAACTTTCTGACACCGCTTTCTATGCCAAAGTTGATAAAGATCTCACTTCTACCAACCAAAAAATTGTCAAAGAAACTATCCAAGACCTCATTACTAAACAACAATTACCAGTTACCGCCAACAATCTCATCATCACTACTCCTAGAACCTCACGCGTTTATTTCAAACCTAAAATTCATAAACCAAACAATCCGGGCCGACCAATTGTTTCCGCTTGTAGCTGTCCTACCGAACTAATTTCTAGCTATTTAGACAAAATCATGGCCCCCATTGTCAAATCACTACCCTCGTACATTAAGGACACCAATCACGCACTCGAAATTTTCCGGGATTTCAGTTTTCCCAGCGAAAACAAATTAATTTTCACTATGGACATTACCTCTTTATATACCGTCATCCCCAATGACGAAGGACTTCAAGCACTAAAATATTTTTTCGACCAGCGCTCCATTCAAAACCCAAGCTCAGAAACACTGCTCCGCTTGGCCGAATTAGTTTTGACACTTAACTGTTTTTCATTTTCCCAAAACTACTACAAACAAGTAAATGGAGTCGCCATGGGCACCAAAATGGGACCAAGCTACGCTAACCTTTTTGTAGGCCACATCGAAGACAAATTTTTTAATCAGTACCACGGAACCAAACCCGAACTCTACGGCCGCTACATCGATGATTGCATTGGCGCTACCTCTTCCAGTAAAGAGGAACTTAATCAATTCATAACTTCTGTCAATACTTTTCATCCAGCTCTAAAATATACCTGGGAAATTTCCGAAACCTCAGTCGCTTTTCTTGACATTAATATTTCAATCAACGGTAACAGTTTATCCACAAGTGTGCACTACAAACCTACAGATTCCCACAGTTATCTGTTACATTCATCCTCACATCCATCGCACGTTAAAAACGCCATTCCGTATTCTCAATTTCTCAGACTTCGACGTCTATGTAGTGATGACTCTGATTTTTCCAACAAATCAGAAGAAATGTGCCAGTTTTTCAAGAAACGTGGGTACCCTGACTCTGTTGTTAATACGGGCCAACAACGTGCACAACAGATCGACAGACAATCAGCACTACAAATGCCACAGATGGAAGAGAACGAGAGAATTCCATTCACCCTCACTTTCCACCCACACAACAACACAGTCAAAAGCATCATTTTAAAAAATTTCAAATTACTCCAAAACGACCCCGAAACTGGCAGAATTTTTTCACAACCCCCACTAATTTCATTCAAACGTGACAAAAACATAGGCAACTTTCTAGTTACGAGCGCACTGAAATCTGACGATGTACCGGGAACTTTCAAATGCACACGCACACGATGTAACACTTGTCCTTTCATTCACAACGCGGACAAAATAACAGGACCCAAACGATCTATTAAAATCACTGATCGTTTTACATGCACCTCCGTAAATGTTATCTACTGCATAACATGTACTTTTTGCAAAAAGATATACATTGGCGAAACAGGGAGGAGACTGGGCGACCGTTTTCGTGAACATCTCCGAGACGTTGAAAAAAATGACAAAGACGCATCCAAACCAGTCGCGCGCCATTTTAATCTTACTAACCATTCTAAACAACACATGACAATCTGCGGCCTTTCCCTACACCAGGGTAACACAGAAAGCCGTAAAAACCTAGAACAAAAAATCATCTTTCAAATCGGCACTCTCAAACCCCACGGAATCAACGAACGCTTTTCATTCAACTAATCTACATTTGTTTTTCACGTCACCAAACTTCCACCAATAGCGTAGCTCCACCGCTTACTATATAAAACCACACACTACCCACAATTCCTTGATTCGCTCCGACGAAGGGCTAGCGCTCGAAACGTCAGCTATTTGAATCTTTTTACGGTGGTCAATTTACCTTATCGACTCAGTCGATAAAACTAAATTCTCGTGTTTCATCCCCCCACCGACGCAGCACCACAGTTTCTCTAGAAACTAACCCCATTCACTTCGATTCACAGCTCGATTTTTCACTTAAACCTTTTTCCAAACCACGAAAATACCTAAAATAATATTTGAAAACAATACTTGGCCACATTTGGTGAAAGCTGTGCTTGGTAAAGCAGTAAAAATAACGAGAAAGCTCCGTTTACCTTTTCCACGAATCCAAAGCGCGCACGTACAAACAGAACTGCCTTGACAATCGAGTCGTCTAATCCGAAGCTATCAGAACTGTCTCATCGTACAGCAATCGGGTGAACTTGGCACAACTTCGCGCTTCGGAAAGTCGGACTTACTTACACAGGTGACAGCATAGTGGTTATTAGTATCACCCAACTAGTGGACTAATGCAAATCCTGCATTTTGATTGGCTACGCTACTAGGGGTCTAATAGTAATAGTCATCGAGTAGCGAAATTCGCCGGTTTTATTTTTCGTTTTATTCCCAAATAAATATTTCTTCAACTTGCAATTGCTTTTTTTTATTATTGCCTTTTTCTGTCCGACTAGTTGGGTGATACTAAAACAATTAGACCCTACGCCCTCAAGGGCTACGGGTCTAATTGTTAACTAGTAACCTAGTAACCACAAAAAGCAATAAAGTCAGTAAAAATCTACATTAATATGACACGCATTCCCTAGTCCATAATCCACAGAAGTCCAGTCCCAAAGTCCAGATGTTTTATTAAATCTGATGGGTTGAAGTAACGACGCTGTTTTGCCGTGTGTTTCTATTGTTCTTTCTTGAAAAAAGTCTTGAAATTACTCACCACAGGCAGCGAGGACTGCTCCAATACAGACATTACAAAGAATCGGCAGTAAAACGGGAAATAAATTGCGAGTGCGAGAGATCGATGTTTGACATTTTTGCCTCGGAAGAACTCTGATTAAAAATAGCTCTTAGTTTTTTCAGAATCGCGACAAATTCGGCTTCAAGTTGTATGCTGTGTATCAAAGCAACGTTCACATCTGGGAGAAATACAGGACTGATCTGACTTATACACCAATAAGACCAAATGACGGAAAATGTTTGTCATGCGCATGCGTATCAAACATTTGTTTTATACTTCAATGTACCATAAGAAAAGAAGCAATTTAAATTTTAAAAATTTAAACAAGATAAGAAGACGTCCGACATGGAGAATTCAGTCATCGTACCTGCAAACCACGTTACTATTGAATGTTTTATAAATGAAGGCTGTACCACAATGAAGCCAGTCATTGTTGTGAAGATAATATATACCTGACGTGAACATTACTGATGTGAGTAGGGTTGTAGGAGACGCTGTCGTGACACTTCAGTAACGATGTTTTGCCGGAAGTGAGAGTAGCCGGAAGTCACTAAACCGGAAGTGTAAAAATCAAAGCTGTGAACCGGAAATACACAATTTAAAATATGCGTGAATAAATTTGCATGCAAAATCGTGACACAAAAAATAAAAAAATTATAAAAAGAAAAACGAAGCCCATTTTATAACTCATGCCGCTACGCGCATGAGTAATAAGGTGGATTCGTTTAAGACTATTCCGGTTATTCTTATCCGGTTTAAGGCTGGTTTTCACTAACGACGGAGTCGGAGTCGGAGTCGTAATCAGAAGCGCAGAGCGTTACGATCTAGTGAAAATCAAACCGACGGAATCGGAAGAAGATTACGGAGTCATAAGCGAAATCGGAAGAAAATGGAACCGTTCTGATTCTTCCGAGCTTATGACTCCGCTTACGACTCCGATTTTCGATTTTCTCTAGGTCGGAAGCGCTCTTACGATTCCAACTCCGTCGCCAGTAAAAACCAGCCTTTAGGGAATACAAAAACTGTACATCGTAGAGTATTACTTAGAAAAAAAAACGCAATTCTGCCTATTCCAAGTAAACCAATTTCCCGAAAGAAAGCAACGCTTCCTATTTTAAAGTGAAGCGTATTCCTTTCTTTAAGTCCATTCTGAATTGGATCTCAATAGGATAAGAATACCACCTGTCCTAAGCAGTCTCTAAAGGACGCACCCATATACATACGACCGTGAATAACAGTGTCCCATCCTACACTTTCACACACTAAAATTGTTTATGATATTGGGTATGAGAGGAAAATTTTGCATAAGCCCTACAGTGGGAGTAAAATTTTGGAGAAAGTCGACGCCGTTTGCAGATGATTGCAAAGGTAGCACCATCGCCCGTAGTTATTTTTAAGACCCTGGGTGTTGGTCCGACCGGGGATCGAACCCGTGACCTCATGATCCCGCTCAGAAGACCAGCGCTCTGCCAATTAAGCTAATTCTGCGGCAGTTTGACAGAAGACGTCAAAATGCGGAAAGAACGTACATCAGTGCGTGGAACATCAGTGAACACCTCGCCTGCGGCTTGTTGGCCACTGTTTTGTTCGTACCACATTTTGACGTCAGCTGTGATCTATAACTGAACAGACGCGCGGTAAAATGGAATCTATTTGTTAAGCTTTTTCTCAAACCAGTGGATAGTGTTTTTTCGTGCGCTCTGATTGGCTACTCAAACTCGGGATGGTATCCGTTATTCACTTCCGCTTTGGCGAATAATTGTTAAAGGCCCACCTTCACCCAAAATGCTGTGCGCGCCGTGATCTCTTTCTGTGCTGATTACACGAAATTCATGCTTGAATGCGTGCAACCAATCAGATCATGAATATGAACAATGGAGCATTTCAAAACAAAAACTAACGACCGCAACGTCTTTTGGGTGAAGGTGGGCCTTTAAATATGTTATTGTTGTTTATGCAGGACATCTCTATTGCGGATCATAAAAACAATCCTCAAAAGTTGAAGCTGTGTTGCAGAAAAAAGCATTGTTAATCGAAGGGGATAAGAAAGTAACTAGGTACCATATTTAGCATATTTAATTACTACAGTCGAAGCTCTCTTAACGGACACTCGTAAGCGGACAGCTCTACTTACGACCGCCTTGTTTGAAACCCCGTATACATACAAACTCTGTATTTTTACATTCTCGTAAGCGGACATTCCCGTAAGCGGCCGCGGACACTTTCAGAGATTACGACTTAGACTTTCTCTTTGTTTTTAAGCTCCCGTAAGCGGACACCCCAAAGAAAAATCCTATTAACAACCTCTGTATCTTGTTTTTATCAATCAACTTCACATCGCCGTTCGTCACAATGATTTTACAGTAATTACAGTACCATATTTCAGTGTTTGTTTTGTCGACATCCACGTCCGGTTACATTACGAATATGTTGATGTTGGTTGCAATTATAATTTGTTGTTTTTAAAAATCACTAAGGGAAAGTCCTAGTACTGCAGTATACACTATAATACTGTTCAGTTATCGTCATTATATCGTAGGGTTGTACAGTATAGGGCGCAATAAAACAAAAATGTCATTTAATACGGCGGTATTTTTTGTATTTCCAATACGGTACTGTATTTATTGTTAGCTACACCTCTAGTGGCCGCTTACGAGAACCATTCTCGTAAGCGGCCAGCTCCAGTTACGGACGCTTTTTTCGCGTTCCGAGGGTGTCCGCTCACGAGAGCTTCGACTGTATTAAAGTATAGCTCTTGATATAGCCCTAAAAGATGATAACCTTTTATTAATGGACATGCCATTAATTGGGATAAAAATTTTAGCTTAGCTTTATAATTTAAGGTGACTCGACCCAGTTTTTTCTGGGGGGTACCATCCTACTTTGAAGCTCTCTGGTATCCCCACCTTTACTTTTATCGTAAGTCTCACACATAGAATGGATAACATATAGATCAATCTACAATATAATATAAAATATTTGGCGATCGGAGTAAATGTCACGTGGTTTTAATGCCACGCCCCTTTGAGGTCTGAGTCGAAAATCTGCTGTTACCGGCATTTTTTCGTGGAAATCTCTCGGCTACACATAGTGCGCATTAGTGCCTTGCGCTGAGCAGAATTTCACCAACATCGCAAAGACCCAATTCGAGAAATTCAGTGGTTTCCAAATTTAGGTCATAATTTAAGCGAAAATGATAAGCAAATTTTACACGATTATATCTAATAAACTATGAGACTTATCCCTTTATTTTGGGGATCGTTATAACAGATGAGTCCTTGCAAGTCAGCAAAAAGCTTTAGGGCCTTGTAAATGCGCGCGATTTCGAGCAAAGGAAACATATAGAAATTATAGTTTTAGCTATTTGTTGACGTTTGTCAGCGTTTAAGAGTCCTTCTCACGAAAAAAGTATTTTCTTAAAAATTCGTAGTTTCTTTTTCCTTCAAATTTTTCAGGGCCACAATTGATTAACTAACTGCCCGGATTCTGAATTTCATGGTCATTGAAAAACTGTGACATTATCTTCTATAAGCCCAAACTTGAGTAAACATTGAAGATTTTTAGCGTTTTGGTTGAGTTTGTGCTCTGGGAAATGTCTATTGTTTCTAGTCTGTCATTATACAGCATTCTTGTTCAGCACGCGTGCAATGACCACGCTTGGCTGACTTCCGAATGCTCACCGAGATATGGTAATTTTGGTACGGCATGAGACAGGCGATCGCGTGATACATAGAGGTTTATAAACTCATGATTTTTAATCAATTCTCGGCATGATGTACACTCCTGGCTGCAGACGTTACGTGACGGGAATCCCTTCTATTTTTTCATACTAATTACCATATCTCGGTGAGCATTCGGAAGTCAGCCAAGCGTGGTCATTGCACGCGTGCTGAACAAGAATGCTGTATAATGACAGACTAGAAACAATAGACAACTCCCAGAGCACAAACTCAACCAAAACGCTAAAAATCTTCAATGTTTACTCAAGTTTGGGCTTATAGAAGATAATGTCACAGTTTTTCAATGACCATGAAATTCAGAATCCGGGCAGTTAGTTAATCAATTGTGGCCCTGAAAAATTTGAAGGAAAAAGAAACTACGAATTTTTAAGAAAATACTTTTTTCGTGAGAAGGACTCTTAAACGCCGACAAACGTCAACAAATAGCTAAAACTATAATTTCTATATGTTTCCTTTGCTCGAAATCGCGCGCATTTACAAGGCCCTAAAGCTTTTTACTGACTTGCAAGGACTCATCTGTTATAACGATCCCCAAAATAAAGGGATAAGTCTCATAGTTTATTAGATATAATCGTGTAAAATTTGCTTAACATTTTCGCTTAAATTATGACCTAAATTTGGAAACCACTGAATTTCTCGAATTGGGTCTTTGCGATTTTGGTGAAACTCTGCTCAGCGCAAGGCACTAATGCGCACTATGTTTAGCCGAGAGATTTCCACGAAAAAATGCCGGTAACAGCAGATTTTCGACTCAGACCTCAAAGGGGCGTGGCATTATAACCACGTGACATTTACTCCGATCGCCAAATATTTTATATTATATTGTAGATTGATCTATATGTTATCCATTCTATGTGTTAGACTTACAATAAAAGTAAAGGTGGGGATACCAGAGAGCTTCAAAGTAGGATGATACCCCCCCAAAAAAACTGGGTCGAGTCACCTTAAAGAAACACTTTCATTTAGTTCTCAATTCAAACCATCATTAAATTTACATATCTGCTAATTCTTACCGAGGCAAGATGTCAGATGCATGTGGAGACTGGGCTCCTGATCCTAGTGTGATGGTTACTTTAGCCTTACCGTCGTAAATGAATGCATTTGTCATGACGTTATACTTGCTAAGTGATGCCAAAAGTAAATCAAGGACAACTTATGTTTTTTCTCGTACCTTTTAAAATATGTCGACAAACAACAGCTACTCCCCGCGAGAAACACTACAGGTTTATACCACATCTCACCCGCCACCCGCATCTCACCCTTTCGCCCTGTAACCAGTGGAATCGTCTCATTCCCCTTTCCATTGTTCTTATCGCGCCAAGAAGAGCACTGGAAATGAGGCAGTACCACTTTCAAGATGGCGGCAGAGATAACTCGGGAAAATGTGCGTGTAACTTGTTGCTGGAGGATAAAGTTCTTAATGTAGTCAATGAAAGAAAAGGTAATTAGAAACAAAATATGCCATTGTCGGTGCTTTGGTTTAACTCTTTGCTGCTTAGATAAGCATCCTTGAAAGAAAGAAACTGCCTTTTCCGCGCTGCTACACCGACAGTGCAGTTGACAGTGCTTGTCATGTACGCGAAGCAAATTAAGGCTCAGGGAAATTTCAGCTACTTACGAGACACAGACTTAAAAGTTAGAACAACCACGGGATTTCATTCGCAGACTCAACGTTAGTAGTACCTCGAGTTTTTTTCCCGTACACTCACTGCTTGAGCAAGATGACCTTTGAAGGGTTCCATAGCAAATGTTAAGGATTTCATCAGACTCCAGACTCACAACGAGAAACCTCAACGACAAAAATATAAGGATTTGTATAGGATTTATTCAAAATTATAAATAAAATCCCATTTAAATCCTGAGATTTTTGTGGTTGAGGACTCTTGCTGTGAGTCTGGGTGCCCTGTGATTTCATCTATAGTCTTATAAGACTTAAGTTAAAATCACGTTATACAGCATATATGAATTTGATAGATCATGAACCTCACCACAGAAATAAACAGCTGTATCAGTGTAAGTATAATTATATTAATATTAAGCTTATTTTAATCTACACTGTAGCTTTCATTTGTATGGTCACACTTATATACCTGCCAACTTTTCCTAAGTCAAATGCGTTTGATTTTCTAATCCATATCACCCGAATTTCCGAAAAATTCTTACGACTCCCCGAACATTGCCAAAAATGTTCCTACGACTTCCGAACATTTGTGAAGATTCCCGAATATGTTCCGATGATTTCCAAAGGTTGCCGAATGTCGCAGTGCTCAAAAGCTTGGCGCGATCTTGCCGAGATAGCGCTTATCTAAACGAGATCACGCATATCTTGCCGAGATTTGCCGTTAACTAGACTATTTTGGGTGGAAATTGAATTTTGTTTTTCATGTTAATGGTTAATGAACAAGTAGTCCAGAATTGTGAGTCAGGCATGTGGAATTGTCCTGTATGCATGTGATCGATGTTTTTGATCCGCAGGTACAGACACGCATTATGAGTTGGTAGGTATACACTTATGGAGATAATTTTTCATCCACAAACTGAAGTGCTAAATCTGAAAACCACAATGCAAGACTCTTGAATTGGTGGTAAATGGCTAACTTATGTCTGATACATGTATATGTACAATGCAAAGTAAATCTAGAGTGATTTTTACTGATCTGTCTCATTTTCACTCTCCTTTCTAGACAATTTGCATCTGCAAATAATTCATAGATAAAGAACTTGGACGATAACAAATATCACCTCATGTAATTCATCAAAGCAGGAGTATAACAATGGAGTTTGAGACATTGGGGAAAATTACAGATAATTTAGAAGACATTTCAAAGCCAATTAAAACAGTTGAGGTGTGTTTGTGTTGGTATGAAGGCTTAGTATACAGTGTTGCTACAATAATACAGTGGAACTTCCATAAAGGGGACACCTTCTGGACCAGGAGAAGTGGCCCCTTTATGCAGGTTTTATGACAAGATTTAAGATTTTTAGATTTAAGTGCACATAAAGTGAAATTTCACTTCAATATTTTGTTTTCGGTAATCTTAAAAAAGGTGTTTTAAGAATTATTTTGATGGGAAAATAAGTCACTTAAAGTGATGGGAATATATTTTAACAAGCGACGCAAGTTGGACATATTAGACAAGGACCTTGGTTCTAGTGATGTCATTAGTGTGTTTACAACTGAGCACATAACTCGTTTTAAAGTGGAGTTTTGGTAACTTGTGCAAGGATTATTTTGATTCAATTTGGCTAAAACCAGTGAGTATTATAGTCCTGAGTTCATCCCCTTCTCTGCTATGTTTTGTTGTGTGATCTTCTGATTGAACACACAATGACATCATAAATACCTTTTTGGCCGCACTCAAAATGTCACAAATTTCAGGCCCTAGCGGGAGTTTTCAAACGGCTAAAAATAGTGCATCCGCTTTGTGCAAAAATGGCTGCAAATGAAATAAAGGTGATATAAACAACATAAAACCCTAAAACAAAATGGTAATGAAATATCACTTCAAGAGCTTTGAAAGCTTTGAATATTGTCATTGTCATATACATGTAAGAGTGTCCCCTGAATGGAGGTTGTACTGTTTTATTATTCGTTATGTCTATTTAGTGTTAAAGGCTTGAAGAGAACAAAATTGGCATTTTTTCTCTATTTTTAGGACAAATGGAAACTGTTACCTGCATTTTTGAAGGTAAGACAAGGTTTATAGACATTGATTATCAAATCTAAAAATCATTTGTGTAATTATTTCATGGCGAGAAAATCAGAACAAGCTGTTTACAATGTAGTTGACTAACACGACAGTGACTTACTGTTTACTAAAACACCTGTTGCTTGCACAGCTCACCTGTTTACTGTACTTCAGCAGCCATAGGCCCTTTGAAATCTTTTCAAATTCTTGTTTAATCTTTCTAAAACATTCGGATACAGTTTGGGATGTACTGGTGATTTGAAGCTCCCGTAAGCAGACAGTCTCGGAATGTGTCTACAACTGGAGATTGCTGCTTACAGAAATAATTCTCGTAAGCCACCACTAACAGTATAGGGGATATGTGGCCACCTATGGGAGTTGCATCCTTCACACTTCACAGCATTACTGTGAAAAAATATACCACTGCATGAAATGATTGTTTTATTGTCTCACACAATGCTGATCATGCCAAAAGATTGTATACTAGGAGTGGCAGTGGCCCTTAGTAATTAGCGAACAAAATTATAGGATTTTCCTTTGGGGTGTCCACTTACGGGAGCTTAGAACAAAAAAAGTTGTCCGTTAAGAGAGCTTCAACCTTACTGTAGGTGGAGTAATTCAGTACATTTGCATGTACAAGGTTGAAATTGTGTCTCATAAATTATATAGAGTTTATCAAAGCTGTTGCTAGCAATATCCTTAACAAGTCTTCTACTCAATGATGATGAACTGATGAACATTACTGGTAATGATGATGATCATGACGATGATTTTCTAATAATTATAAATTAAATACGTAAGATTAATGTTGAGGGCATCAAAGTCAGATGCCTCATTGGCTTTTTGTTCCGAAGGGGTGTAACTTGAAATTTAGCCTAAAAATGCAGATAACCTCTGTTTGAACTAACCCCTCACAAGTAAGTGTACACATGTACAGTGTATTCCTTCAAAGAGTGGTTACAGAATAATTTATTTTGCAGGTGAAGGGACTGGTCAAGCAACACATTGATTCTTTTAACTACTTTATCAATGTGGATGTGAGTAGAAACTGTATGAAGTATAAAGTGTTGTTTAAAAGAGGACTTGACCCCAACTCAGTTTTAATGCTTGTAATCAAACTAAAAAAAGTGTTTTTGTGACAACATTTTGATAATTTTTTGACAATTTTTTTTTCTTTCCCTTTTCAAGTCTAGTGTCATGAACATACATATTTAAACTTTCTCTTCGACTGGTAAATAACAATACAAGAACTCTGGGAGGCAGAGTTGTCAAATTTGCCCTCACCTCTTTGAACTATTTTGTTACTAAATAGATTAGTGGTCAGAGAGAAATCATTAATGATAATTAAAAGTACAAAATATTGTAGTTGTGACGTGTTGCCAAATTCTCCAAACTAAAATTTAAAAGAAATACTACCCAGTAGATGAAAAAAGGTAATTGATATTTTCCAGCTAATTTTTGTTCTAAGTGCTTGGACTTAAAGAACTAATATGCTATTAATTATTAGATATTTCTGTAAACATTATCGTGTATGAGTAATGGAAAAACAGACATTGAATAATTCTTTAAAGCTCTTTTTCAAGAGTGCAATTTTCCTTTTTTTTAATACAAATTCCCTGCCTTCTGTTTTCATAGATAAAGAAGATTGTCAAAGCTAATGACAAGATCACCACAGATGCTGATCCAGTGTGGTATTTAAAGTAAGATGTTCATTAAATATATGTTGTGGTTCAATTTTATCCTTGGTTCAAATTTTATTTTCCTTTGTTTTTGGCTATGGTAATGTATGATAATGAGTTTTAAACAAAGGAAAATAAAATTTGAACCAAGGATAAAATTGAACCACAACATATACATCCTGATTAAATATGCTCAGTGTAGTCTGTTTTCATTGGTTAATGTTCTCGTGTTCATGTTCATGTTCATGTTCATTAAATACATCCTGATTAAATATGCTCAGTGTAGTCTGTTTTCATTGGTTAATGTTCTCGTGTTCATGTTCATGTTCATTAAATACATCCTGATTAAATATGCTCAGTGTAGTCTGTTTTCATTGGTTAATGTTCTCGTGTTCATGTTCATGTTCATTAAATACATCCTGATTAAATATGCTCAGTGTAGTCTGTTTTCATTGGTTAATGTTCTCGTGTTAATACACACAGCATGCCTATATTTCATTTCTTAAACTGTTGCCCTTTTTTCTGTCCCCGACTTCATTCTTTGAGACATGCTGTATTGAACAATTCACTGACCCTTGTATGTGGCCACACTTTGATCAGGGAGGTTGTTCAGAGATGGTTCAGCTCACAAGATATTCTAAACAGCATTTCACTGATAACTGATTCAAATTCACATGGAATTTAGTCTAGTGACCAAGGGTCAATCAATCAATCAATCAATCAATCAATCAATCAATCAATCAATCAATCAATCAATCAATCAATCAATCAATCAATCAACCAATCAACCAATCAACCAATCAACCAACCAACCAATATGCCAATCAATCAATCAATCAATCAATCAATCAATCAATCAATCAATCAATCAATCAATCAATCAGTCAGGCAGTCATTCAGTCATTAAGTCCTTTAATCAATCAATCAATCAATCAATATGATTGATCAATCAATCGATCAATTTGTCAGTCAGTCAGTCAGCCAATCAGTCAGTTAGTTAATCAGTCAATCAGTCTATATGAATAAATAACTAAATACTGTAAATAAATAAATACATTTGTCAGTGTGCATAAAAATATTGAGTCATCAGACTCATAGGAGACTAGGCAATAAAAGGAGAAATTTATGTGCTCTTTCAAAAAACAAAACAAACTGGGGATTTATTATTCAATCCACTGGAATTTTAAAAGTGGTGCAACAAAATTAATAAAAATATATTTTTTATTCTCCACTTACTGAAACAGATCTGATCTTTTTTGTCAGGTATCTGAATATTTATGTTGGCAGTCCTGATGTGGAAGAATCATTTAATATCACCAAACCCATCTCACCTCATGAGGCAAGTCAGTTTGTCAGAATTAAAACTACTAAATCAAACATTCACTACAGAAGGTTTGCAGTAATTGTTAACAATAACTCATGCACTTATCAATGACATCAACAGAACAGACAAGCAATATAGACTGAACTGAGATACTGACAAATTTGGCTAAAATTAATAACAATAGACTGACTGAACTGAATTACACAACTTACTTTTATAACTGTATTGTGTGTTTTGTTAGTGTCGCCTTAGAGACATGACATACTCAGCACCCATCACCGTGGACATTGAGTACACCAGGGGAAGCCAGGTTAGCTGATAGTTATGATTTCATTAAGGCCTGTGTTTTAAACAGAGTCTGGCAAAGGGTCTGAATCTGTGATTGACTAGTTTCACCTGTGAAATGAGGGCTACTAATCTTTGAAACAGACATTTACAGGGAGGGAAAGGAGACTGGGCAATCATGATTCCAAAAAATGTCTGGATAGGGGGTTACATATTATTTTAATGCCTCTTTTAGTTTGCAACCATGTGGTTTGACCTTTTCATAATCAACATTCTTGGCTTGTTGCTTCAATAATAGTGCAAGTGCCACTGTGCTAATTTTATATTTATATGAACACATACAACATGTCTTACTGCAGTGACTGTTTATTTTTCAGAGAGTTGTGCGACATAACTTACCAATAGGCAGGTATGTTGCTAGATTTGCTGCTAGTCAAGAGAAGTAGCAACAAATGGGGTTGCTGACATTTGGTATCTCATAAATAAAAAACCCCATGCATTTATGGGCAAATTTGAATTGTTGAAGAGTGCTTGCATAATTATTGTAATGCCTTCAGAAGAAGGTTGGGTCAATGTTAAAAGCAGTAAACTGTGTGTATAATGGCTGACTTGTTGTCCTATAGAATGCCTATCATGCTTCGGAGCTCTAACTGTGTGTTGACAGGGAAAAGCCCGGCAGAGTTAGCCACTCTTAATGAGTGTCCTATTGACCCAGGTTAGTTGGTATATCTATTGTCTTGTTTTTCGACCCAAAGTTCTTAGAATTGGAATTTGTCTTAAACAGAAGGATCTTTTAAAATGATGTAATTACATTCACAAACCAGTATTTTTTTTGTTTTATTTATAGCTCTACTTCTTACCAAGCAAACTCTTTTCTTGTAGGAGGCTACTTCATAGCAAATGGAACAGAAAAGGTTATTTTAATTCAAGAACAACTATCAAAGAATCGCATTATTGTAGAAGCTGACAAGAAGGGAAATATTGGGTGTTCTGTTACAAGGTTTGTTTCAATCTAGAAATTGTGCATATTCCAACTGGTACTTGGAAGTATGTAGTGGCTTCAGCTTCAGTGGCAGAAAGATCTGTGAAAACGTAAGAAACTAACACTCACAAATTCCACAAGGCTCAGATTTTTTATGGAAAAACTCAGCAATATTGTTTTTTTTTAATAGTAGGATGTGCTGGGGTGGACACTCTGGTAGGATCCAAGTCTCAAACAGCAACAATTGATGGTTTCCGTTGAATTTCTGCGAGCCTTACAAAATTTTACACACCAATAATTTTTGTGATCTCTAGGGGAAAATCATTGCTTGTGATCTATTTAACCAAAATTTCCAGAAGTTCTGGTGTAGAATCTAAAGGAACAGAAGTTTTCTGGGAAAAGTGTTCATAAATTTATAGAACTGTTGCATCACCAAACTGCCAGCCATTTAACTGAATTCTAGAAAATTCCGCGAAGGAAACCAAATGGAATGGAAAATTCCAGTAAAACCAAAAATTACCACCAAAATTTTCAGAAATTCTTATTGGAATCTTAGGTCAAATGGATCACACCCATTGTGATGTAAATGCAGTTTAAAAACTGGAAATAATCTTTAAAACTGAAGCACATGTGTGTCAGGACATGTATTGCACAAAACATTTACTTACTTGTCACTGATATCTTACTATTTTCTACAGTTCAACAGCAGAGAGAAAAAGCAGAACAAGTATTGTGACAAAAGCAAACAAGTTTTGTTTGAAGCATAATGCTTTGACTGAGGTGAGACACTATAGCACTGGCTTGTTAACAGTTCATCCACATCATAATTTTCTGTTCATATTACCACACATCCATTAATTTTTCCTAATTTATAAAGAGAAAGGAGGTAAATGTGGAGCTTGTGTAAAATGTAAATTAAATAATAAAATGACATTCAGCTTGTCACGAGTACAGAACTACATGTACATTGTATAACTGTTTTGGATCCAGCTGGTTTGCTGAGGGTCATGGGTTTGACTGCCACTTGGGACTAATGACATGCTGAATATATAGCATTTTTTCTTCCAAGATTGTTCTCCAAACAGACTGGACTATCTTTGTGTTCAGTTCCTGAAAAATGGATGTCCTAGCCCTATAAAAGCATGCCTTGAGTAAGGTTTTAAAAGCTTGTGTAGTGGAATTCCCCTTGGACTTCTTGAAACAGTTTGTGTTCTTGGTGGACATCAGTCTTATCTTTCTATAAACCTCTTAGGAATTTTTGGCACATCAAACAAGCAAATAAACAAACAAAAACAACAACTGAGAAGTCACTTAGCCTTGTTAAAGGGGCTACATGTTTCTCACCAATTTTAGTGTTACTTTAAGAAGCCCAAAGTGGAAACCCAAAACAATGGTTCAGTTTTGAATTAATTATATTGATTTACTAGCAGCTCTAAGAGGGGTGGGGAAATGCAAATGGCCAGAGTGGAAAGAGATTGCCATTTGAAAAAATTAGGCCATTTGTTTCAAGTTTATCACCTTGTAACTTGGAAAACTACCTAAAGCTATGATTACTGTTTATTCTTTCTTTGAAAAAAAAATTCAATTGACACAAATGTATCTTCCTCTTAGTGTTCTACAAGCATTTCATTTAGTAGAAAGGTACTTTTAACTTCCCAAAATCATCAAATTTCCTATGACATAATGTACCCAGCTCTTAATAAAAAAATGGTTAAAGGATAATTTACTAATTAACAACATTTGATAATTTTAGGATCTCCCAGTGGTGGTGGCTTTTAAAGCCATGGGTATAGAATGTGAACAGGAAATAGTACAGATGGTTGGTTGCGAGGAAGAGGTTATCTCCACTTTTGCTCCATCACTGGAGGAGTGCCATAAACTTAACATCTACACCCAATTACAGGTATTCTAATGCATGTGTAAAAAGCTATAAACCTTGTCAATTGAAGGGCCGAGAGCATGTCCAGCCTATATGACTTTTTAGGCCTTTTTCTATTTTTTCTCGCTCAGAATAGCTCAGAATAGCCTCATTTTATCGTACAACGAATAATATCACAAGCCCTTGTCGAATTTGCACTAACCCTAAGGAATTTGACCAATTTACCTGAAAAAAGCAGAGTTCTGGCCCTCCAGTGCTTTGACGGTACATTCAGAGCGTAATTTCGAAGCCATTTGAAAGCAGTTTGGCCGTGAGAATACGCGACTGCAATACTTCTGACCAGTGCCAACAACTAAACGAAAATACCGTTATTTACGCACGCCTGGCTCGCTTATCTATCGTGAGCTCACTGCGGCAACACATCGCCTCTGTAGCGTGTGTGTAAGCCAACGTGTATGAGGCCCGTCCGGTGATTGAAAGACATCATTAAGTCCGGAAATCCTTGAGTCTCTAGCACTTCTCAAAGAAACGAGTCGTGTTTCTTGTCCTTCCTTGTGTCTGAAGCGCCATTTAGCGCTCGAGGTGAAAAACGGACCTTGGTCGGGAAGACGAGCCGGCGGGAAAGTCTGGAATCACTTCGGATCAGAAAAGGGGCAGCGTTGAGAGTTGTGGGCCATTTCCCATCCCGTGCCGTGGTCGAAATGCCCGATATCCGAAGTGCTTTGAGACTTATAGTATTTTGCAATAACTTTCGGGTGGGAACTCCATTTCGGTTTTGTTGTAGGATTTCCCGACATGCTTTGCGACAGTGGTAGATGGGTCCGCTGTGCGTGGTCGGGCACTTGAAATACAGCTTTGGGCAGCTCGAAGTGAGTTGTTGCTGGCCGGCGGGAAGACGTTTCGCATTTGGAGTCTTTAATGCAACATTAAATTCGATCTAAAAGGATTTTGAAATCGAGATACGCGTTTTGATGCGTATCAACCTTTTAATAATAAAACTTAGGCTGAAGTGAGCATGTGTTCGTCTGTGGTCTAGTGGTTTGGTCGGGGATTTGCGCTCGGACGGCTCCGGGTTCGAATCACGCTCGGCCTCATTTTTTTTTTTTTTTTTTTTCTTTCTTTCTTCGAACTGGACATTATGAAAGTGATTTACTTTTTTTGCGTTCGTCAAAATTTCTAACGTTTAATTTTACAAAAATATCGAACCGTGTCAGTGCGAAAACAGAAGCTTACCGCAATATTGCGTTACAATAGGAGCCTTTGATTGATTGATTTTTTTTTTTTGAATACGGTATTTCTCGAAAACGACGGAAAAAACAACGGAAAAAAATTCGGAACAATGTTTTGCAACTAATTTCTAGTTCACATGCCAAAATTGGACAAATCTGAGCAAGAAAAAATAAAAAAGGCCTAAAAAGTCATATAGGCTGGACATGCTCTCGGCCCTTCAATTATAACCTACAACATTAAGCTTAATGTTATTGCCAGTAATAATGAATCTTAATACATACAGAATAATAATACTGTCAGTCAAAAGGGGATACTCCTCATGTTTGGCTTTTTTGTTGTTGTAATTTTCACCTTACAGAAAAATTACTGATAAATCTGGTTGGTGTTTTTATGGGAAACGATTAAGATGACAATTCTACTGTCAATATTTAGAAAGAATGTAATGCTTTTAGCTGTAGAACTCATTACATGTAGATATTTTTAACCTGCCATTGTCTTAGTTTTATGACATTGCATCTAAGTCATTGCAGGTTTAATGTCAATTTTTTTCAGTCAAGTAAGTTAATTTTAGTTTTTTATCATGTGTTTGTGTACATGTATGTTTTTTTATAATCTCAACAGGCTCTACAGTATGTTGGATCTAAGGTGCGTCAGCGAGCGACATGGGGCAAAAGTAGAACAAAAGTGGAGGAGGCTAGGGAGCTGTTGGCAGGAGTCATGCTTGCTCATGTTCCGGTAAAAAAACATCAATACATGTACATTATGTCACTAATGTTTGAAGTAGCAGGTGATACAGAAGAATGTAGGTCAGGAAAATTGGTTTCTGATGCTGTCAATATTTTGTTTAGCTTTCAAAGTAGCAAACTTTTGAAAGCTGGGGAAAATTCCCAACCCCTAAGCCCTTATTGACAGCCCTGCATTAGGTGAATTAGGGATCTTAATAAGTTTGTGATGAATGTTACTGATAATCTGTTTACTATCGATTGCAGGTTCTCAAGTATGATTTTAAACCCAAGTGTGTATTTTTAGCTCTTATGGTTCGGAGGGTCATCCTCGCTTGCAGTGATGAGGTAATATTAATTAATACACTAGTTAACAGTAACATCAATCCCTTTTAACTGGTAGCCTTGAGGGAAGTTCACAGTTTTAGTTAGTTAATGTATGGTATATTAATTCAATTTTTAAATTTATTTGCAGCACAGAAATCTTTATTGTCTCCAACACCATTCATTACCACCTGGAACATTTCTAACAACTGTAGACATTTACAATTTTTTTATCATTTTTAAGTCACCATAGTTGCTTATTCCCTTTTTATATAATAATTTAAATTTTATTATTACCAGTAATCACTTTTTACCCGTTGCATAAAAGATTGAGATCTACTAAGATCCATGTGTCTTATTTTTGTTCTTGTACACATGAAATTAATGTGTATATGTCTTTGTCGTCAATTGAATAACTAATTAAAAGCTTGTTGTTTTGCATTTCTTCAGGCTAATGTGGATGACCGTGATTACTATGGAAACAAGCGGCTTGAACTAGCAGGGCAGGTAAGACAGACCCAAAGGTTTTGCCATTTTTACATGCAGGATGTCCAGTGACCAGGCATCATGACCACACCATGACTCCTTGGAAATATTATGTAAAAGTTGTTGGGAGTCTGCTTAATTACTGGAAGAGTTGTTGTAGATGGTTATTTGTTAGACATTTAGAATGTATCTTTTTTATCTTTCAGCTCTTGTCTCTTCTCTTTGAAGATTTGCTCAAGAGATTCAATGCTGAGGTAAATGTTTGACCACCCATCTTTAAAAAAAAAAGCAAAGTAAAAAAGACCAAAATGTACTGGCTTGGCAGTGGCATAATAATTTATTATGTTTTACAAATATATTTAAGGTGGCTGAAAATAATTTTTTGTTTTCCCTATTTAGTAGTATATAGACCAATATCACGCTGGCATGGCACAAAAATATATTTGGTTTATTGGGAAAAGGAGCCCAGCATCAAATTCAGCATATTGATATTAGTAAAACTACAAAGTTTTGTAAAGATTGCTAGAAAACTGACGAAGATATGAAATTTTGAAACTGAGCATTTTTACAAAGAAATGTATGGTGGACGGGCATAGATTGCCCGTCCAGCCTCGTTTTCGTGTTTTTTCCATACATTTCTTTGTAAAAATTAGGCCAGAGTACTAAGTTTCAAAAGCTCAGATCTCCGTCAGTATACGAGCAATCTTTACAAAACTTTACAGTTTTACTAATATTGATGTGCTGATTTTGATACTGGACTCTTTTCCCCATTAAATTAAGTATATTTTCATGCCATGCTAGCATGATATTGGTGTATTTGGAGGCAAAACAATATTAGAGTTATACTGTGTGGATTGCTGTCACATTACCCTGAAATCAAGATAATATTACAGTATTAATTTCCCAAAGATGTATCGAGGTTGGTGTTTTCACGGTAACACCATGGGCTTTTAAGTAGGACCTCAAAACAGACATATCTTTAATTTTCTTTAAAATCCCATGGTGAATTCTGTTTAAATTTTTCACCTGAGTACCAAGTTAAATAAAGTCTGTCAAAAAATGATGTTTTTTAGAATTTGTTGGTAATTTTTTTCTCTGTTGGCAGAATGTTTTCAAAATCACGTAAATCAGACTTTGGATAGAGCAAAGTCGACATGCAAAAAATGAAAGAAAAAAACTACCGAGCGGAAGCAGAAGTGTGGACGTCAAAAGTTTCAAATAATTATCTTAATATTAATTTTTTGACACGACAAGATAGACAATTATGCATGGGTAGCAGTTGTTACACGGGTAAATTCCTACCCAGTCTGCGTGCGCCAAAAAACTATTTGAGCCACCTTAATACATATACCAAGGTTTTTTTTTGATATTTTGACAGCCATTAATTTTGTGATGTTTGTTTTTTAGCTTAAAAAGATTGCAGACCAAACAATTCCAAAACCCCGAGCTGCACAGGTAGATATTTACCCCTTACGCTAGCATAAGTATCACACACTTAGGAGTAGAGCATGTACATGTACTAATTAAAGGGCTTAAAGCAGAACTATTGTAAGTGACGATTTGACCTTGAAATACAGCTTTAACTTGTGCAAAGACTGATTACCATGTAAAAAAAACTTAGTTCTGTAATATGTTTTTTTTAGCAAATTTAGAATTCTCAACCAAACAACCAGAGCATTTATTTACTGATTTCAATAATTATTTTGTCTGTTTGAACTGAATCAAAGGACATTTATAATAACAACTGTTTAGCTTGAAGCGTTGTATATTAAGTAGCAAATGAGAAGGTACACGTAAATGACCATTAAAAAAAGGGTGGGGTGGGGTGGGGTGGGGGAGGGGGGCAATAAAGGAAGCGGGTGAGAGGTGGAAGGTCACAGGAAGTGACAAATTCGAACACCATGTTCCACTATCTACATGAACCTCTGGATGTTCCAATGCACTAATTGTGTTTCCTTTTCTGTCTAGTTTGACATTGTGAAGCACATGCGCCAAGATCAAATAACAAATGGACTTGTTCATGCAATCACCTCGGTAATAAATGTGTCACTTGATTTCCATTTTTGTTGCATTACAAACTTAAATATTGTTTTCAAATGAATCCCGTTAGAGGTATTTCCTAGCAAGTTTATGTTAGAAATAGTGAGATTCTATGGTAACCATGAACATGAATTAATTTTGAAAAAAAACATCATGTTTTGCACACCTGTGAAGAGCTTTTTGTTCCTGTTCAGTTAATGCTACCAGGTTTATTCTAGAATGCAGCATTGGAGAGTTTTGGCAGTTCAAATTTACATTGGTGGGTCAAATGTTCAACAAAACTGTACATTGTCATTTTGTCTACCATTTGGAAGTCTGAAGCTTTGATGGAGAAACATTTTATAAAGGTTTATATCAGACATGGGTTCCACTGACTGTCCTACATAAATATTGAAATAAGTTTGATAAATATTTTTTTAAGAAAAAAAGGCGGGCCTTTTAAATTTGAGAAGGAAGCCCACCAGGTCATCATAAGCTAATTATTTTTGAATAAATCTTGGTTACATAAATTATTATGTCAGGTACTGAAATGTTATATTTCTTTTTAGGGTAACTGGATCATAAAAAGATTCAACATGAATCGAGCAGGTGTTACTCAAGTGAGTTTCTAGCTTGTTGTTTTTGCAAGGAATTCTAACCTTTTTACCAGGAAGAAAACAGTCATGGAATCAGTAAAATCATTTCAAGTTGGCACCCTTTTACTTACACTGTAATAGAGACGTGGGGGGGGGGGGGGGGGGGGGGATTACAATTTAGCAAAATGCAATGTCATCCAAACTTTCTTCATGTGGATTATGGTAATTATGATTATTTTTTAGTACCGATGATATTTTCCCCAAAGCTCATGAGTACTGCATGTCAATTTGTGCCCGCATCAATTGGTACTGAAAAAAATAACATGATTGTGCAACACCAATGTTGGGGACATTTTGTTCCTGCGAGGTGTCTCACGGAGTTCAACTTGTTGAACTTCACGGGACATGTCGCTGCTACATGTACATGTCGCTGCGACATATCCCTGCTACATGACCCCTCATGTCTGACCACCTTAAATCTGGACATTCTTGAGATTTGATAATTGGTTTTCTCTTACATAACAGGTGCTTTCACGTCTTTCATTTATTTCTTGTCTTGGAATGATGACAAGAATTAGCAGTCAGGTAGAGCTACTCAAATAATGATGAAAAAAACGAGTTTACAGTGAACACTGTTTGATACTTTAATTTTGCAGTAAACACTGTTTGATACTTTAATTTACTACAATAATTGTAGTAAATTAAAGTATCAAACAGTGTTTACTACTTATTATTAGCACATTTAAAGGGCTTTGTCGAAACTGTGATTAAATGTTTAACTTTACTACAATGCTGGACAAAAACCTGGGGACACTAAAAAAAAAATGCAATGAGAAAGTCTTTTGAAGAGCTGGGGTGCAAAATCCTTCATCTTTTATTTTGTTTTAACATTTTTATTAGTCCTAAATGTAATAAAGCTTTATTCAATATTCATTATTGTTGTTTGTCACTCACAGTTTGAGAAGACTCGTAAAGTGAGTGGTCCACGATCACTCCAGCCGTCCCAATGGGGAATGTTGTGTCCTTCAGACACGCCCGAGGGTGAGGTAAGTGCTCAATACAAAATGCATTAAACAGCTGTACTTGGTAAATTATCAAATAATTTATACATGAGGCATACTTTTACAGCTAAATTACAATATGAACTTAGTCTTTAATATTAAGATTGACAAAGAAAGTAATATGACCGAAAGTAGAAAAATAATCAGCCAAAAAAAAGACAGAAAACAACATAGTCTGATAAACCTGCAAAGATTTCTATAGGAAATGTTATTCCTCTCGCTAAATATCCCAGGGTGTTCAATTACATGTTTACTGTCTAAAAATCCAATGGCGTACTTGCCTTTTCGAAATATTCTTCTTTCTGACATGATTATTTCTAAACATTTTGGAAACACATTTAAACGTTCAGAACTACTAATTTATGCAAATTTCTTTGCAAATTCGTCAGTTTAAAAACAACACATTTCACAGTTGATGTTTCCATAACTTTGTTGTGAACACTTGTTTTTCATCACATCTAATCTTGCTGGCTGTGTAGGCTTGTGGATTGGTGAAGAATCTTGCTCTAATGACACACATCACCACAGACCAGGATGAGGAACCTATCATTCGCTTGGCCTACAACCTGGGAATAGAGGTTTGTTACATGTACCTGTCACCATAACTAAGTAAAAAACGTTTTGTTGATCTGTTGCTACATGTTTAATTAAATAAACAATTTTCCTCTGTCGGTATGTGTGGGAAAAGAGAATCATTCTAAACACTTCATACATTAGTTTTAAACATTGTGATCTCTTTTTTAAATTTTAGAACATAAGTCTGCTGTCTGGTGAAGAAATCAGCCATCCTTCAGTTTACCTTGTGTTTTTAAATGGTGAGTCTCGCTTGTTCCTTGTGTTTTTAAATGGTGAGTCTCGCTTGTTTCACGGGCTCGATCACCCTTAGAACCCTTGTCATTTCCAAGATTTGTTCATGTTTCTTTATTTGTGTTATATGTATTCTTGGTACACTGTAGTTGACGACATTAAACACAACATAATTTTCTCGTAGGAAACATTCTTGGTGTTGTAAAGGATTACAAGCGTTTAGTCCAAACTTTTCGATTGATGAGGAGAGGTGAGAGTTTTTGTAGAAACTATAACAGACGGCTTTTAAGTAATTCTTGAACTGACTATTGATCCCACACGTCCTTTAAAATGGTTTGAAAATCAGCCTGCTTGATGTACAGTTTCAGTTAAAAAAAGTTTATTACTTGATCAATTTTTTGTTAACCGCACGTCAAGCAGAATATTGGTTTGCGCTGAACTTGCGAACAGTGAATTTAAACTTGCAGTCACCTACATGTATTACTCCTTCAAATAATATATTTCTTGTAAACAGGCAGAACTGTTTTCTAGGAAAGGTATTATCTGAACACATTTGAGGCGAATGCAAGTCAAAATTCATTCATCGCAAGTTGAACGTTATGTGACATCACAGGGAGCCTAAGCTCACGAACAGACCTCGTAGTGGCAAAAATATAAGGATTTGTATGGAACTGTACTGTTGATTTAGCAAGAGAGCGGAAAATCATGGACAATAAACAGCCATTTAAAGTTTACATACCACATCAAACGTTGTCCATGTTTTTTTCTTGACTGGAAGCTCTTTGTCGCATTTTAGCCTGTTTTTAATGTTTTGTTCTCTCTCACCTAAATTTTCCAAGGGTATTTATTAGCACTGATTTATTTACTGATTTCTTTGTTTTGTTCTTAAATAGTGCTTGTTATTATTTTTCCAGCTGGATACGTGAATGAGTTTGTTTCCATTTGCCCAAATCATCATCACAGGTATTTCTGTCTAAATCATAAAGATGAATGAATGGTCACACTTTAGGGTTTCATCCACAGACTCAAAAGTAAAGAACCACCTTGTACAGCATAATAAACAGCACCACAGGAAAGTAATGCTCAATAGCTTTCATTTGAATGGTCACACTTTAGGGTTTCGCCCACAGACTCAAAAGTTAGAACTATCTTGTACAGCATAATAAACAGTACCACAGGAAACTGAAGTACTGCTCAGTAGCTTTCATTTGAATGGTCACACTTAAGGATTTCATCCACAGACTCAAAAGTTAGAACCACCCTGTACAGCCTAATAAACATTACCACAGGAAAGTACTGCTCAAAAGCTTTCATTTGAATGGTCATACTTTAGGATTTCATCCACAGGCGCAAACGTTAGAACCATCTTGTACAGAATAATAAACAGCACAACAGGAAACTGAAGTACTGCTTAGTAGCTTTCATTTGAATGGTCACACTTTAGGGTTTGAATCCACAGCCTCAAATGTTAGAACAACCTTGTACAGCATAATAAACAGTACCACAGGAAAGTCACTATAGGATTTCATCCACAGACTCAAAGGTTTGAACCACCTTGTACAGCATAATAAACAGTACCACAAGAAGGTACTGCTCAATGGCTTTCAATTAAATGGTCACACTACAGGATTTCATCCACAGACTCAAAGGTTAGAACCACCTTGTACAGCATAAAAAAAATGCAACATGAAAGTACTGCTCAATAGCTTTCACTTAAATGGTCACACTTTAGGATTTCATCCACAGACTCAAAGGTTAGGACCACCTTGTACAGCATAATAAACAGTACCACAGAAAAGTACTGCTGATTGTGGTTTCACTTGAATGGCCGCATCGTAGGATTTCATCCCCAGACTCAAAAGTTTGAACATAACTACATGATTCGACTCAACGTTTGCCCAATTATTACACGAGATAATCTTACACTTTACCACCACATGAACCATTTGTCATTATTTAACATTGATAATCACTGATTTTCAGTGCAATGTTTACAGGTAAACTGTAAACTTTTCAGCGGAATAACAACATTTTTTTCTCATACATATTGCAGATTTGTCAATATTGCATCTGATGCAGGACGTGTGTGCAGGTAATATAAATATGAAGTGGGTTGTTATTAATATCCAGGGATACTTTTGAACTCAACACCATAACTCTTGGTTTGTTCAATCTTTCAGACCTTATATTATTGTTAAAAATGGAAGACCAAGGGTGGCTGATAGACACATTCAAGAACTTGTGCAGGGATTTAGGTGAGTTCACTTTTGTATTAATATACTATAATATGTGTGAATGATAACTTAGGCACAGCTGTACTCAGATACAGTCTAGCATCTGTGATAGCCTCTCTTAACCAAGTTGACATCAGACGCAGTCTTGTCGCAGGGCTGCTATTTACAGATCCGGAGGTGTAAGAGTAGATTGTTGGCGCCCTAAAATCAGCTTGGTTTGGTAAGTCCGGGAGGGCAGCTCATTTTGAAGAGTGTCATATCTGATTTCGAACCCGGGTAGCTGGTCACCCATTAGTCCCGCAAGGCAAGCATCTAGGGGATGGAAGACCCCAACAGAAACCAACTGACCCTCCAGGTTGGTGGTTAGGCGGAAGGGTGACAGCTCCCGTAAAAATACGCCTATATATTTCTAAAATTGAAACCTGTTCTAGAGATGTTGCATTATCAGAGAGTGCGGTGACTGAACACATGTACTCAGATACAACTCTCATTACTCAGATATCAACTGCCTTCCCGATCCTTTAAAATCACTGTCAGTAGTAAATAGTATAGGTTTTGTGGAAAATGTAAAGACACGACGGTTAATTTTCCTTTCTTCTTTTGAACTGGAACGCCATTCCTTAGAATTCAGCTAATGGCCAATTCAGTCACATTAGACAAATTAAACAAATTGGAACAATTGCAAAGTAGCTTAAAGAGTGCAAATTCCTTTTTCTGAGTGAAGTTTTCCTTGGCTTTGCCGTCATGGTTGCTGAAGGTTCCCATTTACGGTTTTTCAACCGTTTTTTTATTTAAGCGAAGAAACATTTTGTCATTTTTCATGGCTCTGTAGAAAACCTATCAGTTTGACTCTACATAGTGCTATTTGCCTTTTATTTTTATTTTCAGGAGCTTTGAAGATTTTCTACATGAAGGACTGGTTGAGTACTTAGATGTCAATGAAGAAAATGACTGCTCAATTGCCCTTTATGAAAAAGAAATAACACGGTATAAAAATGTATCCTGAAATTTATAATACTGATGGAAACACCTCAACTTACTATGGTCATAATGTATACAGTCATTTGTAGTCTAAAATCATTTATAGTAGGCTCACAGAGTGAGATACAGTGTATCTAAAGGCCACATTCATACCATATAATAAGGCAAATATGACCCATGACAGGGCGTAAATACTAGTAAAAGCTCGTATCCCTTAGACGTTTCAAATTGGCATTGGACATGTCAATAAAGCCTTTTTCAAGAAGTGATTCTTCAGGCAAAAGCAGAGTCACTTTTACTCAAAATAATGTTCGAGTACGTTTTGAGATCACCAAAAAAAATTCAGACACTTGGTAAGAATAGCTTATAGGTTAGCAATCCATTTCGGTCTCTAAGTTTTCTATTACAGAGTAATAATTCTGTCAGTCTAGTGTCATATAAGCGAAACTATTAAAGATTAAATCACTCTAGCCAATCACAACAGATGCAGACAATCCAACGAACCAATCAGAGCTCAAAGCAAATGCATGTAGCCGACGCCAAGCGCGGGAAAACGCTTGCAAGCAAATCATGGTGTTTAGTTCAGGATGCGAGTGCACTTTATGCTTTGTTAACCAATATGGCGACTAAAAACGAATAGAATACAAGCCATATTAAAACTCTCACTGATAAGGCTACCGTATTGATTTTGCCCCCCTCCCCCCTCCCTGGCCATTCCATAATGACCAATGACCATTGAAATTAATTTCCAATTAAGGAATATAGTATGAATTTCAATTGTCATTTAGGATGCCCAGGGGACAAAATCAATATGGCTGCTGTTTTGTTACAAAAGTCTATTGAAAACAGCTCTAATTGAAGGTATTTCTTTACAGGAAGACCACACATCTTGAGATAGAACCATTTACTTTGCTTGGTGTTTGTGCTGGTCTGATACCTTATCCACACCACAACCAGTCCCCTCGTAATACGTATCAGTGTGCTATGGGCAAACAAGCCATGGGTGAGTCATTTACTGCTCAACTGACCAAGGGCTGAAGCCTTTCTAGCCTTGCTAAATATTGTTGAATAGAAAGTCCTATTATGAAGATAACAACGCTTAGCATTGTCGAGACCACGTTAATTATATGAAGTCATATTATATGTTTTAAACTGTTATGTCTCTGGATGAAATCCTGAAGTGTGTGAATGTCCATTGGAATGGACACAGCAGCAGTACTTTGCCTTTATGCTGTTAGTTTTTATACTTACTCAACATTTTTCTTCTTAATGTCAGGTTCTATTGCCTACAACCAGCGTAATAGGTAACAAATATATTTTATTTCTTTGAACATATGTGCTGTGCGTGTGTCATTTTGTCTTACATTTGAGCACAAAACAGAAAAATCAGAGAGAAATATGTAATTTAATTCACTTCTGTTATTTTATTTCGTACAGAATAGACACCCTCTTGTACTTTTTGTGCTATCCTCAAGTTCCATTGGTCAGGACCAAGGTAATTTATACATTAATCTTCTGCCGTTTTTTTCTTTTCATTTTTCTTCAATAAATTTCTAATAAAAGCAACTCATATGTTTAATTAATATTGATGTTATTTTTTCCTATCTTAGACTATAGATTTGATCCAGTTTGACAAGCTTCCTGCAGGTAATGCTAAAATATATTATTTGCATTTAATGTTTCTTTTGTTTGTAGAAGAAAAAGAACGACATGTTCTTAGAACTGATGGTCTGCTCCTGCGCATTAAACGGAGGCATTGTTGTCTGGTGATTTGCGCGTGGAACTCTTTATCTGAAGGGCGATAGATCCAGTATGGTCTCAGTGCTTAACAGCACTTCACCTTTTGTATGCACACGTCCATTAGTTCAGTGCGAATTTCAAGATGCACTTAAAAGCCTATATAGTTCGTCCGGATGCATAATCCGTCTTATGCCCAACTTTATACTAAACTAACTACGAGACGCATAACAAGACGAAGTAACTTTGTTTGCCATAGATAGTTAGAGACGTTAGCTAAAAGGAGTTGTAAAATGAGTGTTTAAAGTGTATATGACAGATATTATTTTATTTGCTTGATGGAATCTACATGGCGTTCTGATAAGAAAGTCGAAAAAAGTTTTTCCATATCGATTTTTTTTGTCCGTGATTTAGTCTAAAAACGTGAAATTTCACTTCCGGTGGGTTACAAAACCGCGCAAGAAAAGAGACTGGAAATAGTCCGCTGTGACGTCAATACAAGAATGCAAGTGTCGCGGTTTCTCAGTTACTCCGTTTTTTGGTGCGTGTTACTATAGACAAAAAACACACCTCAATAGAACCATGTTTCTTCCTCAGGGCGCACCAAAAAATGTGAGGAACCGAGAAACCGCGACACCGGCATTCTTGTGTTGACGTCACAGTGGACTATTTCCAGTCTTTCTTCTCGCGTGGTTTTGTAACCCACCGGAAGAAAAATTTCACGTTTTTAGACGGCTAAAACACGGAAAAGAAAATCGATATCGAAAAAATTCTTTTCGATTTTCTTATCAAACGCCATGAAGATCCCATCAAGCAAATACAAAAATATCTGTCATATACACTTTAAGAGTGGCTGGGACATGCCGCTGGGACAGTGACTCAGGGTCTGCTTAGAGGAGGTTTCCCTTTCCTGTACTTAAACAACAAAGGTCTGGTGATACAGTATTTCAAACTTTTAATGTGTATTCAACAACCTGAAATCTTCATTATCCATGTTGTGTTTTTCAGGTCAAAATGCTACTGTAGCTGTCATGAGCTATAGTGGATATGATATCGAGGTAATAAATACATGTTAGAGCAGTTTTCAATTGAGTGTCGTAAAACCAAAACTAAAGTTATTACTCTGACCAATCACAGCAGTCGTAAACAATCCAATGAACCAATCAGAGCTCGAAGCAATTACATGTCGGCGGCGCCAAGCGCGGGAAAACGTGTGCGAGCAAGTCACGATTAGTTTTGGTTTTACTTCTGATTGGTCGAGAAAGTGGCGCGAGATTTTTTTAGCCAATCACAAAGCGTAGCAATGCAAAACCAAAGCAATTGTGTAATTACTTTCGATACTCAATTGAAAACTGCTCTAAAAAGTTTGAAGTACACTTAAGATTCTTTTTTCTATCTTTGACTTAACTCTACGTATAGAGGTTGATGTGTTTTTGAGTCCTTTTGCTTTTTTTGATGACAATAAATTAGATAATTTTCAGTAACTTTTTATTTTCTCTCTCAGGACGCACTGATTCTTAACAAAGCTTCAGTTGACAGAGGTAAAGTAAATTGTTTGTTTTTGTTGCCCATTCAATTTTTGAAGCTTGCCCATCTATTTCTCAAACACCGACTTTCCAAAGAACACCTTGAAGCCGTATTGTATACACCTTATATGCATAAATGGCGGCCGATTTGATTTTTTTTATATACATAAATCCCAGCTTGCGGTGTTGCGGTGATCACAAACCCTACGGTGTGCGATGTTTGCGCTTTAATTTATTTTGAATTTTGCACATGCTAACGAGGCCAGTGAGGCTAATTAACATGTAAAAGAATAGTAAATCGGCCGTCATTTGTGCACGAGGTGTATTTATGGTTGTTTCGATATCAAAATATTTTCCCAGCCTCACCTTTGTTACCGAACAAAACCCTTTTAAAAGTATTTTACATATTTTGTCTTTTTTTCTCACAGGATTTGGCCGTTGTTTAGTGTACAGGAAACAGACCTGCTTGTTAAAAAGATACGCAAATCAGGTACATACATGCCTCGCAAATACAGTCATTTTCCATTTCCTTTATAATACAGCCTCCAAAATATTTTGTTATATCATACCCATGTTTATATTTAGGGAACGATAACTTCCCTTCTTAGTTTCTCAAAAGTTAAGGAAATGAAACTGGCAGTTTTGGGAGAACGAAATAGTTTTGTAATCGCCTAAGATGAAATAATTTTCTACAGAGTTATGGTTAATGATTTTCAACCAATCAGAGTGCACGTTCTGTTGTTTCATAAAAGTGGCTATGCAACCAATCAGATGGTGCGTTACGTGAGCCAAATTTCGTGAAGCATATTTCAGCACATTACATGTTTCTTATGAAGTCGATGAACATTCATATTAAAACGTTTACAGGTCATCTTTCTTTTAACCTGCATTCTTCGATTCTTGTCTTTTCTATTTTTAATGTGTTGTTGTCTTTGTTTTCTTACTTTCATCTGGCTGTTGATATACCACTTGGACGAGAAAGACATTTGACCGAGTCATGGGTAAGAGAGAGCTCTTGAATTTTAACACAAAAACTTCTAGTGAACAACACCTTTTATACAAATATCAAGCAAAAAAGAGAGGTCTTCCTCCCTTTTTATTTCCCTGTATTTTTTAATTCAATGCATCGCACTATGCTGGCAAACAAACAAATAACTAATAAATATATATTAAAATTTAGCCCTTTCACCTTTGTAAAATATAAAGACACAAACCGCATTAAATGAAAGTACTGCTCAGTAGCTTTCATTTGGATGGTCACACTTTAGGATTTCGTCAACAGACTTAAAAGTTAAAATCACCATGTACAACATAATAAACAGTACCACAGGAAAGTACTGCTCAATAGCTTTCTGTTGAATGGTCACACTTAGGGATTTCATTCACGGACTCAAACGTTATAGCCACCTTGTAAACAGTACCACAGGAAAGTTCTGCGCAGTAGACTGCTAGCGGTCCGGCTCTGGATAGTCGAGCAGCCGATCAAACGATTGGCGATAGACCGAGCGAACGAAAGTTATGCGAGCCGAGGGCGCTTTCTCCAGTCTCCCCTCGGCTCATTCACTCGCTCCAGTCTCGCCGAGCCTGTTTCGCAATTAGCCCACCTGCTCGACTTCAGGACTAAAAAGGGGTTTGCTAGCAGTCTTATGTTTGACTGTCAAGAAATCGTATCGAGGATTGAACACTCTTGTGTGTAACTGTCGCAGGTCCCAGCCGAGATGCTAGCACAGGGGAGGTGATATGGAGACACAAAGCTCTAGATGCTGACGGAATTTGCTCTCCAGGTAGGACTTTCATGTTGCATTTCGGGAAACGCGCTTTTAGAACAAGGGGTACATATCGTCCTGTATTCCATCTATAAGGCCTTTTCTTTGATCGACAAACCTACACAACAGTACTCCAGGTTGATGGGGACTATTTTTAAGTCCATCAGTTAGTTAGTAACTCCAAATTTTCAATCTAATCCCCCCCATCTCCACTTTATTTCCTCGTACACTCCCTCCAAAAAATCACCTAAAAAAATACAAACTATGAAACAAATTTAGTTTATTTTGGATTAATGAATTATATAATCATAATTGCAGGTGAAAGGATAGAAAACAAGCAAGTTCTTGTCAACAAATCGATGCCTGTTGTTACTGTTACAGGACTTCAACCAGGTAAAATTAGCATTACTATTGATACCTTTGGTTCCTTCATCAGAGGCACTTCAAGACCACGTTCTCAAGGCTGATTCTCACTAGCGTCGGAGACGGAGCCGACGATAGTGGTTATGATTCCGTCGCTTACGATCTTAGGGCTGGTTCGTACAAGCGACGTAATGGGAAGTGGAGTCGGAGTCGGAAGCTTAACGAGCCTTACATTCTAGTGTAAATCAAAAAACGGAGTTGCAATCGGAGTCGGAGGCTCGACGGAATCGGAACCGGAATCGGAAGGTTTCCTTTTTCTTCCGATTCCGCTTCTGCTTTCGTCGCAAACAAGTGAATTTCCACTGGATCGTAGCTTTCTTGCGATTCCGCTTCCGCTTCCATCGCTTCCGTCGCTAGTGGTAACCAGTCCTAATGAAAGCTAAATTTTTGGAGTCGTAAGCAGGGAATGGGTATTGTGATTGGTTTATTGGCTTCTGCTTGCGTCTTCGACAATCTAGTTTTTATTAGATTGTAAGTGATGGAGTCATAGGCGCAGTCACAAGAAAATGGAAACCTTGTGATTCTTCATACTCTGATTTTATTTTCAATAGGTCGTAAGCGTCCTTACCACTCCTCTTACGACTCTGTCGCTAGAGAAAACCAGCCTTCATGGATGCGCTAGGCGTGCACACGATCATTTTCGGATCTTTTTATTTGTCTATACAAAAAATGAAACAAATGCAATACAAGACTTGAATAGAACTTACACCATCTGGCATAATTATGTGGCCAGAATGATGCGTTTTCAAAAGGTCACGTGTTAGCTGTCTTCTCGGATGCGTTTTTAAATGTTTTGGATTCCAAAACATTTCACATTGTCAAAAGTTGACATTTGCGATGCGTATTCGTGTTCTAAAGCCCCTAAACCCATTCCACTCTCTGCTTTATGCACAGGAACCCCAGGCCAGCCACCTCCGCAACCCGAGTACAGGGATGTTCCTGTGTCGTAAGTACAGTTTGTTATTACATTTGGCCTCTCTCCAGTCATCAGGGTATGATTGTTAAAAGGACGTCTACACTATGGTAGACGAACATTAACTTGAATTCAGGATTTATCTTGTCATTAAAGACGTCAGACAAATTACCTGGCTTCAAATGAAACTTGCATTGAGAAGTGAAAAATGTTTTCACACAAGATCAACCAAAACTTCGGTTAGGTTAGTTTGTTTTTGAACAACTGGAGCCGTATTTTGGATGTAAAATAACCTGGTTATTGTGATGTACAATATTGTTATTGCATTTGTTTTAATTAACAGGTACAAAGGTCCGAAAGATATTTACATTGAACGAGTTCTGGTCACTTCAAATGCTGAAGAGGTGAGTGATTTATTTAGCTTTTTAAATGAATTCTTGCTGATATCACCACAGTTGTTCTTCATATTGCTCAACTTGCTTTGTTTATTCTTTCATGTTTTGTGTTAGGCTTTTCTAATTAAGATTCTACAAAGACAAACGCGGAGACCGGAGATTGGAGACAAGTTCAGTAGCAGGCACGGGCAAAAAGGGTGAGTAGGAGAAAAAAAAAGAACCCACTTTATTGTGACTCGAGTGTCAGTTTGAGTGCAAAATTCTCACTTATCTTAGTAGCAGGTCAACTCCCACAGAAATTCTTTTTACTGTTAATGTGCTGTTACCGAAGGAAGCCAAGCCCTGTTGAACATATTTCCTTTTCGTAAGTGAACTTGGAAAGTTCACATAAGGGATATTTGTCCAGCAAATTGTGCCAAACTGGGGTTTGCAGTTTTAGTGTCGAGTTCATGTCTGCAATAAGAACGCGTGGTATATCAGAATTCTACCATGGTTGCAATTAACAAATCGACCGAATTTTTCTATGGTCTGTGCTCTTATTTACCAAAAAATGACGTCATAAAATGTTCAAATCTCAATGGAACCAAGAGCCGTTACGCGAGTGGTTTCACTGCCAAGTTTTGAGCATTTTATGGCGTCATTTCTATGGTAGATAACAATACAGACCATGGAAAAATGCGGTCAATTTTATTTTTTACAATAACAAACTTGAACAACTGCGAGCGAACGAGTTTGCAGGAATCATTTTTGAAAATAAAGACAAACAACCTAACACTGACAAACTGCTGCAAAATGTTTTTTCGTGGGGAATAAGTAAAGCCTTAACATTTTATGTGAATAAATTATGTAACGAAAAAGGCTCACAAAAATTCTCTTAAGCTTAAATCATCGCAAGAAATGAAAGCTGGAGTAATTACGTTGCGGTTTGGTGATTTTAAATATGAATAAAAAATCGAGTCGGCGTTAATGCATCCTCCCCACATTAATGAGTTGCCTCAGTCTGTATTTTATTCATTCATGAGATAAAGACAATAACTTATGAAGTCACTCACGTTAATGAGATTCCTCAAAAAGAGAATTAAAACATCCCTTCTATACTACTTTTGACAATTTTGTTCTCTACCTATTCAGAGTCATGTTAAATTTTGATTTATCGACTAGCTGTTAATCGTAAACGTTCTTTTGTCAGAGTTTGTGGCTTAATCGTTAATCAGGAGGACATGCCTTTTTCTGATCTGGTATGAATTCTCGCTTTTATAATGTCTGCTTTCACTGTTTTCATCAACTTTGGGTTTTTCACTAACAGCCTTTTTTTAATTTTTTTTTTCTTTAGGGCATCTGTCCGGACATTGTAAGTACTATACGTTGATTTGCGACTTATTTTTCCGACTTGACAAGTATTCGTACAAGAAGACTTTGAATGAGTCACCGCATAACTTTACCCGATTGCTGTGTAGTCGTGTACCGATCAAACCGAACCTACAACACCCCCACCCCCCCCCCCCCCCCCCCCCCCCCAAGCAACCCCCGGGCATTCGAACTTGGTATGATGTATCCATAGTCCGTTCTACAGGCCAGAAATGTATCCAAGGCTCATATTAGGCGATCAAATGTCCCTACCCCCGGGAAAGAGTTTACTTTCTACACCCCATTTTGATGTTTTATACAACACGTCTTTTAGATTTTCTGGGTAACTCGCGACAATCACATCAGCAGCCCGTTCGTGCAGAACGTTTGAAGTCCTTTGTTCTTCGGCCAGTTGGTTATAAAAACAAAGCTTTGACCACTACACACGTCTAACATGTCCTCAGGCTCGCATTGCGCCATGATTTTGATCGTTAAAACCACCCAAGAGAAAATGTGACCACTTCCCGTAACCGACCACTTTGTAAATAACCGTTTTGTTTCTCAGTCAAATACTGTTTGATTTTTCTCTTAAGCGATCACTTTTTCCTCCACCCAGGGTGGTCGCTTAAGAGAGAGTTGACTGCAGTATGCCATCCAGGCCTATCAACTCGTAAATAGCATGAATCATTTTGATGGACTTGTAGGAAAAGGTCTTTGTACACGTGCATTCTCTTTACAAACTGACCGGTCTGGCTGGCGAGTTCTGACAAATGGCAAGCGCCCTAAGATTGTAATTAAATTATTGAGAATAGCTGCTTTGATGCTAATTCTGAAGTGGTTTTGTGTGGCAGATAATGAACCCCCATGGATTTCCATCTCGTATGACCGTAGGTAAGCTGATTGAACTGATGGCCGGCAAGGCTGGTGTTTTGAACGGACACTTTGGATATGGAACAGGTAAACGCTACAAACCTTTGGCCGTTAAGGGTGAATTGATAGTGAGAGAGAAATGTTAATCACGTGTAGACAAACAAAGAAACAAACAAGTATGACCATTGCGGTAAAGTATTAAGTATTGGTAGAGGTTTGATTTAAAGTGCAATTCTGTTGATGACTTATTTACACGAAAGCGCACTATATAATGCTAAGAAATTCTCTTTACTTTTTTCATGTAGCCCTTCGAACTCTCAACTCGATCTTTTTGTTTATCTTATATATGTCAAATAGACCCAGGGATGTTTTTGTGATTTGTCGTACTATAGATCGTTTTCACTCACGTGACAAAAATCTTGACAACCGTTGCTACGCCGCCATATTGGTGGACCAAACTGTAAACAAACCCGAGTCGCGTCCTCTTAATTATACCGGTGCTGTGATCAATTGTTCGATGTGGAAGCAAAAGCGGTCGAGATAGGGGTATTTATTTCACTTGAGTACGTTCTGCAGTTATGAATCAAAGTAAAGAAACCGACAAATTGCCGCAAGAGAGGCGATCGCGATGGATTTCTGCTATTAGTCGGGCAGAATCCTTACGAACGAGTTTTGAACGATAGTGTGTAAGCCAGATATTTTGTTTCAATTTTCTGGACAAGCGGCTATAACAGGGATAGATATAATGTTGACTGGGTTTCGTTAATACTCGGGAACGACACAAAAAAGAACAGGATAAAAGAAACGTCGAACAAGCGTCGCAGCGGGAACAGAGAGAGGAATCAAAAGGAACAAAAAAAGCCAAAGCGATTGTAGCCGAAAAAATTGCAGCAAAAAAAAAAGCGAACTAAACCCGGAGGACAAATGTCTGATATTGCGGTTCGAGAACGAATCTCCAAAAGCTAAAACTAAGCCCCCAAGAATATTTCATGTCTTGCCCTACTGAAATATTTCATACGGTTTCGCCTTTCCTTTTACGCAAATTCGACCAAAACATTCTCGGCTGTTGTTTGTGCTCGTGCGATTTCCGTTTTTATGGCTTCGATACAGACCTAAAACTCCCTGATGAAGTCTACGATAGTTAATCGAAATATGTAGGAGAAATAAATAACTTTTGCAGCTTATAGTTCGCAATTGCTGCCCACTAGTCTCTCTTTCAAACTGATCGTTAAAAATTCTCCACTCGCATGTACACAACTTGTGTACATGGCAGAGTTTATCAGTTATCACTGAGCCGGGGTGTTGTCTATGCTTCTTGATCAGTTCCAAACAAACACTCGCCATATAATTTAAAAGGATTCTGCTTGCCCAGCCTTAAAACCTAGGCAATGAGCAGACGAAACTGTTCCTTTTCTTTCCGTGTTGATTAAAATCGAGATTTTGAGTCATCGCTGGAATGTCTCACCTTCGCTAAACAAACTTGTCTGTAGCAATGATTTGGCTTTGTAGTACGCTAACTATAAATACGGACACTGTTTTATTATAAGCTCCTAGTGTAGGCATCGGAAAGTTTTAAACTGCTAGTGGGTGTAAAGGCTGTTGATTCAACTGTTTGAATATGAGACAAGCAGTCCGGCTCGAATAAATGTCGACATGGGATGGATTCTAATTGCCGAGATTTTCTCCAAATAACGCTGCTTAACTCGCGATTCCAACTTCTTAGCATATTTCGAAATAAGAAAGAACAAGTCTAATAAAGATTTTCCCCAGACTTTGCTTCACATCCCGAAGTATTCATTTCTAAAATGCGACAACTGTAGATATGACTTGCATTGCACCCTATTAGTGCTATTACGCAATCGAAAGTGGTCCACCAATATGGCGGCGGATCTGTCGTGACGTCACGTGAAAACGATCTATTACAAGACTTGAAAATATAAGTAACTTTATGTTCGATGCTTATTTTCAGCATTTGGAGGCGACAAAGTGGAAGATGTTTGCAGTGCTCTTGTGGAAAAGGGCTTTAATTACTCGGGAAAGGAATTTGTAACGTCTGGTATAACTGGGTAAGTTTTCACTAAATAAATGTACATGGATGGATTAATCTTGCAAAGAGAAGGCCCGGCGCACTAAAACGCGTTTTTTTTTTTCACAAAGGCACGCTTTGACACGTTTTTACCTTCCATCAACACAAGATCCACGAAAACACTCATTCGCTTGAGCTGTTTTCATCGAAAACGAAAGCGCTTCTCAAAGTGAAGCCTTAATATAGACTCAATAGCAGAAATCTAGGGTACGGACGAAAATTGTTATGTTGGCGCTAATATTTTGCTAGTTTTCGGCCAAAGGAAAATGTAGTAGTGTGAAGAGGACCCAGAAGATGAAACAATCTTGAATGACCAAGGCAGCTGTTTAAAAGCTTAGTTGCTAATAGACGTCGTTATATCCGTCCCCCTTTGGCCTTTAAATCAAGTATAATATGTTTTGCTTATTTTTGTTCCAGGGAGCCGTTAACAGCGTACATATTCTTTGGTCCTGTTTATTATCAGAAGCTCAAACACATGGTCCTGGATAAGATGCATGCTCGTGCTAAGGTCAGTATCTACTTTTGTCTTGATTACGAGAGGGAAATCGTTCTTAGATCATAGGAAACGCGATAACAATGGGTTAATTTTGTAAAACAGTACTCCATTAATAACATAAGGAAGTGAGGATGATTAAAAATGGCGAGGATGAAAATAGATTGCAACATGGACAAACTGGAAAACGAACCATAAAGCATGCCTTGATCATAGAATGTCAACAATAATGGTATAAATTTGGGAAAAGACAGAACACTGTTAGGAAGTGAGGACGGCCAACGATGCGAGGATAGAAATGGAATGTAAATTTGAAGTTGATGTTTTCGGCTGGAAGACCAGTTGAATCATACATTCATACATGTTGAAAAAGCTAAACCAGGGAGCAACACTTGTGCGAGGTGTAAAACTGATTTAAGTTACAGTAAAGTTAGAAAGTAACGATCCCGAAAGTAACGATACAATTTGATGACATACACTGCAGGAAAATTTGAACAGGAAAAAAAAACTACAGTGAGAAAAGTGAGAAACTGAATATTTTAACATGTTTTTGTTGCATATTAGACACCACTTCCTTGCGTCCAAGACGTAAGCGACCCCGGATTAAACCTTTGTGTAGGAATTTCAGGGAATAACGAATTCAAATTTGGTGTTTACCATTCGGCCTTGTTTTGATTTGTTTTGTTTTTCTTTCTTCTAGGGACCCAGAGCAGTGTTAACTCGTCAGCCAACGGAAGGCCGCTCAAGGTGACAAATAACAATCATTTTTAGACTATTAATTTTAAAAATGGAACATTTGATCGAGTCCTGCCTCACTGCTACACGTGGAAACTTTTCTTTTTCTCAGGGACGGTGGCTTGAGGTTGGGTGAAATGGAGCGCGACTGTCTGATTGCTTACGGTGCCAGGTGAGTCTTGGAAGACAAGTTACAACTTTAAAATAAATAGTAAACAAAGTCTATGATAGAAGCCAAGAACATGGTAAATAGTGTCAATTGTTACCCTTTCTATTTTACAGTTTTGTTTTATTAGCATAATCATGACGTCACATGACAAAAATGCCCGCTTGCCAAAAATCAGCATCTTATTGCGATTTGGGGATGAGATATTGGCACTTTTATGTTCAGGTGACTCCATACAAACCCTTGTACTCAGTTCCAAACGTTTAAGGTTTTGTGTCGTCACGTTTTGGTACTCTATCTCGGAAGGTGTTCGGTATCGGAATTTCTAGCTGCCTGGCTTGGGCGCTTTCCGTTCGACCAAAAATTCCGGTTTCAAATTCCGGGTATTCCGTGTGGCGAATGGAACAGTATTTTTCGGTTGGTTGTTCCGGACCATCACGTTTCAAGTTTCGCGCGAAAATACAAAATAAACCAAAGCAAAACAGTCAAAACAAATCTTACAAATGGCGGACTCGTTGCCTCTTTTACTTACTTTGGAGTTGTTCGACGACTCTGAAGTTAAAACTAACGATATTTTAAGCGAGAACGATGATATTATTTTTTTCAGTGCAGCTACAGCTGTTAATAAGCATACATGCGAAGGAATTTTTAAAAATCGAGTCGGCGACTACTTTGTGCTCGTGACTTATTACATTCGTTTAATACATAAGCGTATAAGCATTTCTGTGCTACTTACCAGTCCTAGTTGTGGCCATATTTTCTGCTGTTGTACTAGTTATGTGACGTGAGCAATCATGCTCGAATAAAAGCTGTAAGCTTTCGGTGAAAAACAAACACGCCGTGCACTGATATTGACACGCCATCTTGATTCCGGCTCGGAGAAACTGGGCCGAGCAGGAATGGTCGAATGGAACGGTATTTTCCGGTTGTTCCGATTTTCCGGAATTTTAGGACAACCTCGCGAGGTTGTCCTAAAATTCCGGAATTTTATTCCGGGAAATTTACGTTCCATTCGCTTCCCAACCTGGAATTTCCGGAATTTTTGGTTGAATGGAAAGCGCCCAAGGTTTCTTTTCCCCAAAATGCACCTTAGTCATTGTTCGTTAGTGATTTTTTTGTTATTGTTATATGTGGTTGTATATCATTGTCGTCTTGTTATTTTTTCCAGCATGCTTCTGCTTGAAAGACTGATGATTTCTAGTGACGCGTTTGAAGTGGACGTGTGCAGTGAGTGTGGCCTGATGGGATACTCGGGATGGTAAGGACAGTTAATAATCCTACAGTTTAACTTCGTCGAGTTGTGTTACTTTTGAGTTTGTGGATTAAGTTATTCACTGCGATCACTTATACTAAAACTGCTGGGTAAAACGTTCTTATTGTGCTGGTCAGTGTGCTAAGCAAGGTGGTTTAACATTTAAGTCTGTCAATTAAACCCTACAATGAAAGCTGTTGATTAGTACTTTGCTGTAGTATTGTTTATTATGATGTTCAAGGTAGTTCTATTTTTTGAGTCTTTGCTTGAGATCGTATAGATTGTGAAATCTCTTGGATAGGGGAAGAGCTGTTTGTTTTACAAAGTGAAAATATATAAAAACGTTATCTTGAACTTAGACACTTTCAGTGTGAACTGTAATTCAAAACCTTTAAAGTTTGTATTAGATCTATAATTGTCGCTGATGAAGATTGTCCATCGCTCGTGATTATGATCACGGCTTTAGTTCTTGCGTTTTTGGACGATTAGGGTATGTCGGGAGATTACTGTGAGTCCAATACAGGCACGTATGTCTATGCCACATTTGGGGAGAGAGGGGTGGGTCCAGGTTCTAAGGGATTTCGGATCGACAGGAGGCTTAGAAATGAATTTACGAAGCGCGCAAAGCACCATGGGAAAAGTGAAGAGGAGAACGTGGCGCCTCTTCCTCGATTGACCCTTCCCATTGCCCTTTGCGTTAACCTGAAACCTTCCCATATATCATTGCGCGCACAACTTATTTTTCTTTTCTTTTTTCTCCTGCGGTTTTTAAGTAGTGTAGATGGCTGTCGTGATCTTGCGAGCAGCACGTTTCCTCTCTAACTAGTAAGAGCTATGTGTTGATCGAAACTTTTGTTTTATTCCTCTACAGGTGCCACTACTGTTCGTCTTCCCACAACATTTCGACTTTGAAAATACCTTACGCTTGCAAACTTCTCTTCCAGGAGCTTCTGTCCATGAACATTGTACCGCGGCTTTCACTCAAGCACTACACGGACGAATAACATGAAGATATCTTGTATGGGTATCTTACTACCTAAGGAACAAGCTGCTTAGAAATATAATTTACAATTCTACGACCACAAGCGGATAGAGAAAGACCGCTTAAAAGGAATCCACCTCACCTGCCGACAAAACGTTTCTTATTGAGCATTTTGTGGCGTTCTTTTCTTTTTGTAATTAGTAATTTATGCGATAAGCAAATAAAAATAATTATTTAAATAGAAAGGAAGCCTGTGAATTCTTCCTCTCATTCACGGAGACCAAGGGGCAATTTGTCGGGCGGAACTAGGTCAATAACCCGGCAAAAATCGGTGCGACGAAAAGTTTTCAAGAACGGCTTTTTTCGCCCGTTCTAGAAAACGTTTGTTTTTTTTATTTACCTCGTTCCGCCCCTGGGTCTCCAAGGGATCGTATCTATGACAAATTGCCGTTTGCGATGGGTTATCTGCGCGTCTATTTCATAGGAAATTAACGATTACACAGTTCTTCGTATTAACATAAAAACGCCTCTTTAATTCAATTACCGATATTATATATTTACAAAATTGCTGATAAAAGAACAACGTAAAAAACTTTACAAAACATAACTCATTTTGGCCTGTTTCGGCGACTGCCTGCCTGCCTGCCTGATTACAAATCATTTTCACAATAGAAAGAGGGCAGAAATTTCACCGAAAACACAATCACTCGCGACAGTTGAACCATTAACATGGTGCCACCAAAACAGAGCTTTTTTGGTGAAGTAAACTGCGAAGAGAGGACGACAAGTGGATAACCTCCAAGCCGGTGGTCCATGATTTCTGAACATTTCACACTTGATTTTCCATCTGAGGTTTCCATGAAGGTTGAAGAGCTCGAGTTATCCACTATATACTTGCACCGCCCACTTGAAAGTAGTCTTGTTCACAGAGATTCCTTGGAATGTAAAAGCTTGTGTATTTGCGATGAATGAATAAATGAATAACTTGAGTGTCAAAGGTTTTAGCTTGGTAAAAGCTCAACACCTTGTCCGATGTTCACACTACTTGACTTTTTATCTCATCCAACTTAAAACAAAACAGCCACGACAACAAAATAAGGAGTTCAATTCCGTCCAGTGGAGTTACTTCATTCATAGGTACAACCTTCCCCTTGATTTTTCACCCGCTGGCTTGTTTGAGACAGTTGATAAGAGTTCAGTCCTGTTCACGACAGTACAGTGTTATTCCGTCCATAAATACACCTTCCCACTTGAATTTCCACCAGCTATCTTATTTACAGAGGGATGAAACACATTCAGAGAGTTGATAGAGTTCAGATTCTGGTGATTCAGGTGCATTAATGCGGAACTTTTGTTCTCAGAAGAAAAAATATCAATCTGCAAAGCAAATAAAGCCACGTTCGTTAAGTTCGTTACTTTATTGTGTTTTGTGATGTCGATATACTTGTAGAGGTTCTGTCTCGTGAAGTTATAGACCAAATGAAAACTGGTTCTCAAAGCTGCGCCTGGAAAAAAGGGCGCTTGCCTTCCTTGTGAGACAAAGTCGTTTTACGACGCGTCATCGATAGGACAGCAACCTCAGGGTTAGTAGCTTGGTTACCTCTGTCAAAAGAGACTCATAGGCTTTCTGTACAGAGGGAGGTGTTGCTGCCAGAATCTAGAAAGGCATACGTTTCGACCACCGATTGACTTTCCTTTGCTTTTACGCGAACGTTTGTTTTGGGGGAAGGGGGTAGGTGGGGATACGAGTCAACGGAGCAAAAGAAAGGCTGCTATGAGCCAACCCGTGAGTCGTAAATACAAAACGTTCGGACCCTCCCCTCTCCTATGCGTTTTACTCCACCGACCCTCTCCCTACCCCTTGCGTCTTACTCCCACCCTCCCCTCCCCATTACATATCGCGAGCTCAATGTTAACAGCCGATCGAGCGAGTTATCGAGTGAAATTTTGTCCTATTGTTATAACTCCTTTAACGCTTCGCGTATTCACGAGTAAAAGGAAGATGGTGCAAAAAAACTATTTGATTTTAGACTGCTTGCCTTGCTACGTGCAATCTCAAAATTTCAGTTCGATTTCGGATCCGAGAGCCAAAGTATTGGTGATCTCGTCAAAACAGAACTGAAATGACTAGTTCCTTTGAACATGGGGGCAGCCTTGATACCAAAGTTTAATAATTTAGATTATTAAAATTGATAACAGTAATGACAAGCAAACAAACGTAACACATCCTAACCTGTCTTGGTTGTCTCATGCTTCCAACAACTGCATATGAATCGAATTTAGGATCCCAAGTGGCACGAAAATTTGTCAACCATCGACCAACTTGATTATCATGTCTGACAAAGGTAAAAGCAGAAATTAGCCAAGTGGTTCGTTAGGCCAACCCTTATCACCCGTGTCTATAACAATAGGAGTTTTGATTCTTTGAACGTGAACGACGTGTGTTCGACAAACGCTCACGCGTCACATGCTAGTTTGCAAACGCAATAAAAAATGGGCCGAAAAGTGAGCGAGTATAGAAATTTGTTCAAATTGTCGCTAACAGTTTGCCAGCATGAGTAGTATAGTATGCATGAGATGAGCCTCTTTTTTGAGGAGGAATCTCACTAATTTGCGGAGGTCGTAAACGTGGAAAAATTACAATTCAATAATCGTCTGTTGAAGAATCTGACTGCGAGTTACCTGAAGCAACACTTCGGGGAAGATGAGACTTTTCCAGACGAGTCAACTTGGTTAATGCTGAAGAAGAAACGAATGAAGTATGGAATTATTAGGTTCTTCAGACTAATATTACTACAAACGAAGCAGTAACATTTCAGTGCTATAACAGAATTCATTCTCTTTTCGGACCTGACGTATTGCGCAGTCGGCCATGTAAGTCCTTACAGTAGACCAACACAAGGGACAAGTTGTTTGAAAGACGATAAGCACCAATACACGTTAATCAACAGGCCGAGAGGTGAGACCAGTTCGTTACGTTTTTTCCCGCTATTTCATGTAATATATCAAACACGAGGAAAAGTGTTTCATCGGGATTTCCAAACACAGAGAAGTGGGTCGATAAAACGAGATTTTAACCACCTTTGAGGTGTTTGGACACCTGATGAAACACTAATTAGCTTAGGACCTGGGAACGAGGCTGCAAGCCACTAGATTTTTTATCACTGTATTTCTTCTAAAGTTTTATTACAAACGTTTTGTCGACATCTTCAAACACAATTTTCAAAGCAAAGAAAACAGGAAGAGGCGTCGAATTTTTTGCGTTTAACCGCTGTGTGAATCTAGTATACATCTTAGATGTAACTCAATTACTCACGTGACATAATCATCTTGTGACGTCACAAGCACTTGGCTGCCAGTCAAAGGTGAAAAGTATGCAGACGTAGCAACACGTGAACGCTGTAAGGAGCTGAGCTTTGATTTCGCGTTTCTCACGTTCCTTATGTCCCAGAAAGCTACAGACCTTAAGACGAAAAAGGAGAAAAAGTTTGGACATGTAGCAGGAGTAATGTATAACTATTGTTAGTAAATTTTTACCTCTCGATAATGATTTTCTAGATTTCTGATTGGTCCCACCGCTAACGATCTGAGTCGTTATTGGTTAATTTGCCTAAATATGGAAAAATGATGACGAATTACGCGAAAAAAAATTGTTTTCCCCGTCGCGGAAAAAAAAAGGCACGTGCACGTGGCACGTGAACGTGGCACGTACACGTGGCGGGCAAATCTTTCCTCGTCCGCAGTATAATTTCTACAATTGTTATGTTCAAATCCATAACCATTTCTGCCAGTCCGATTAAGACTTATTTTTGAAGGAAACTTTGACATTCTTCTCGATCTTATTTTGAAGGAAACTACTTTTGAAAGAAACATTCTTCTCGATCTCGCCGCCTGCTTATAGCATTTACTCGCTTTCGATTTGTGAAGCGGGCAAATCTTTCCTCGTCCGCAGTATAATTTCTACAATTGTTATGTTCAAATCCATAACCATTTCTGCCAGTCCGATTAAGACTTATTTTTGAAGGAAACTTTGACATTCTTCTCGATCTTATTTTGAAGGAAACTACTTTTGAAAGAAACATTCTTCTCGATCTCGCCGCCTGCTTATAGCATTTACTCGCTTTCGATTTGTGAAGCGGTCATGTGACACTTGTTCACTGACGTGACAGTCATGTATTTTTTTGGAGCGGAAATATATATTTTTTCCAATTTCCGGTTATTTGAGTGTTTGAAAATTTACTAAAACAGTTATTCATCTCGGCCTCGCCGAATAGGAGCTGATATATATAACCAACTCGGCGCGGCGCCTCGTTGGTTATATATATCAGCTCATATTCGGCTCGTCCTCGATGAATAACTGTTAATTATTGTAAAGGTTAACGCGGCAAGGAGTTGACAAATATTACTTCTGCCAAATGCGGGAAACGGGCGATCGGAGTCAAGCGCAGCAAAGTATACCACTGATTCCAAACACGGAAAATGACACTGGCCAGTTGACTAAAAAGAAACGATTCAAATTTGTCTCCAGATCAGAAACAAAGCGGATGTTTACTGTAAAAAAAAAAAACAGGATTAAAGCGGACATGTAAAAGGTGACCTAAATGGCCTTTTCTATTGTCAAAAACCTGTATTAAACAGTCAGTTACAGTTATAGACTTGAGTCGAAGAAGACTTAATAGATATTTTTATACCGTTTCGTCGCAACTGGAGAGAAAACAAAGCGCATACTGATCGGAAGAACTGAAATATCGAAAGTCTAAGAGCAATCTAACAGTCAAAGATTCCTATTTATACCTTTAAGATCAGCTTTATAGAAGACGTTTGAAACATGGACTACATGTCCGTGGGTGAAAACAGAGGAAAATGTGAGCATTTTTGTTAGATTTTTGAGCCCAAATTGTCACTTTGCGGGCCTTTTACATCAATGTCTTCAACTGTGATAAAATAAATAATAAAGAAAACAAAAAGTAAGTAGGTGCACTTTACCCGTCATTTGAGGAGGTCAGGAAAAGATTCTTGTTTAACGGATGGACATCAATGCATTTGATAACTTTATCATGAAGACAATAACTTTGCTCTGCTAATTTGACCTTGCTGAAATGTAAACATGCCAATTTTAGTTAAGCGATACTTATGAAACTGACTTGCGTGGCAAATGTCAATAATTATATAGTAGAAACAGTAACATCAACAACTGGCCTTTTTTAGATAAGGATGTAAGCATGTAGCAATGATAAGAAAAAATGCACTTCAGCAAAACAGTCAAGAATAATAAAACGTTATGCATGTACAATCCCTTTAAAAATGTCGACCTCATCCCCCTCCCTTTTACAGGGTGTTTCTTGGTGTTGCGGAAGCCATTGTTGGTTAGCTTTTGTGTTGTGGTTATTGTTGTTGTATTGTCCGCAACACCAAGAAACTACCCTTTTACAGCATAACTTAGAGGCAGAGAGAGACAGTTGACCTTCCAGTTCTTGTAAGGTACCAGATCAATGTACGCCAGACGCACTGAAAAAAGCTATGTGCTGTTCAAATTTTTCTTTTGGTTGTCAAATTTTCCAACGAGTTTAATTTTATTTTTCCTTTGTCCCTGATTATGGTAATGAATCTGAGACAAAGGAAAACAAAAATCAAAATGGTTTAAAAAAAAAAATTCAACCACAACAGCCATACCCAAACAGCAAGTCAGTAGTGGAAAGGCTATTGCACTGATGAAGGGACAGCAGTCCCGAAACGTATGGATTTTTGTAACATCAACAGCGCCACCAAAAACCCCTCAATTGTGAGTTTGAACTCAACTCAGTAATGTGCCGTTTGACTGTTGGCGATTTCTTGTGTTCATAAATTTACATTTTGAGATATGGCACTATATTCAAACAATATTCGCGGAACAGTTATCATGTAAACTATAGACCCTGCAAGAAAACAACAACAAATGCAGCAAAATAATGTACCGTTTAGTTCTTGTGTCAACAACTAATACATAGCCCGTGTCGGTTGCAGCTAATATAGTACTTGTGCTCGGAGAACCAAAGGCGAAGTACATGAATCTCGAGTAGTCATCATCATCAAAGGCATAAACCTAATGTTAATTATAATAGTTACATTTATTGCGTTGTTCACATTAAATATCAAACGTGCAACAGAAGAGTTTAGTACAAGAAAGGAAGAACCAACTATTTGGGCAAGAATTTGAAGAGGAAAAAAATAGAAAGTTGCACCGTATACGTATTCGCATATTGACTGTGTTAAATGTTGAGGCTATTTGTTTCTCAAACGATGCCTAAATTTTGAAGTACTGTATTTCACCATCGCAAATGCTTTATTTTTCGGGTACTGAAATAACTGGTTATCGCTATGGCAGAATTCTCTAGTTCTTCGCCTTCAGGACTGAAACGCAAGTGTTTGCCATAAGTTATTCATTATAAAATAACTCCATAGAAGGAAAATGGACAACTTTGGAGTAATTTTCGATGCTTTGGCCAAAACCAGGAGTATTGTCTTACTATGCGTAAGTTACCTCTTGAAAGGTAGTAGAGTTGACATCACAGCACCTGATGGTTCCATCGTAACTGGCAGTATAGAGCTTTCCACAATTGCTTGGATCAAATGACATACAGTTGATCGGGCGTGAGTGTGGTTCATATAGATATACACCGTCATCGCCTTTTGAAGAGCCCTTAAATATGGAAAAAAAAAACACAGGTCAACTCTTAGTCATAGGGAAAACTGATAAGATGTTATTCTGATCCAATCAGCGTTGGGTCTCAAGGTAGCTCAAACATGCTACACAAGAAGAGGTTGAGCTGACGTCTTCCTGGCATCCTTTAATGCCGACCTTGAGCAACCCCAACGACATTTACTAGCGAAACAATTCTAGTACAGTTCTTTGCTATTTTCTGCACAACCCTATAACGTGAAATGACGACAATGCAGGTTCTACGGAGAAATGAACACACGACGGTAAATTTTACTTTCTTAAACTGAACTGAAACGGTTGTCGTTACGAAATTCAGCTCCTAGACTCGGCTACAGTAGACAAATTGAATGAGTTGTAATAATCCCGAAGTCGTTAAGAAAATAGAAGACAATTTCCATTTGATGTTGTCCATGGCGTTGCCAGCTACTGTAGGCATGTCAAGGAAAACCTAAAAAAAAGAACTGACATTCTTCCAAACTACAGTAACTTCAAATTTAAACAAACAAGTTCAGTTTGCCATGCAAACGGGCTGAACCGTCCAGGGGCTAAATTCGTATTTGTACGTTAAGATAGCTACAATCTTCAATATGACCATTTGGCATAGTCTTTTTTGCAAACCGAACGGCAACGAAATATACCAAAATGTAGTATAACAATTGTCGTCTATACAACTGATGGTTTGAAACTCATTTTATATGCGGACACGCATTATCTTTAGTTAAAATAAAAACGATTATGTTTCGCCTTTGATCTTCACTTAAACAGTTTAAAGAAACAAATATAAACTGATGTAATTACCACATCCCAAATGCCTAGTTTACCCCACTTGTCTCCAGCAAACACCAGGGTCTTATATCTTGCAGGGTGAAATGCCATTGAGAAGATTCTGTCCGGAACGAGCTTGGCTACATGTTCTTCTTTAATTTTCAAGCGTTGCAAAGAAGTTTTGTAACTGCAAAATATAGGATGCCATTTGCAATCATAGGTAAGTAAGTAAATAATCGATGCTGTGAAATCATGGCTGGTCAATCACAAAAAAATGAGGCCCAGCAAGTGATGACTGGTAAAACAGAAAAAGAATCACAAACAGACTGGTCAACTCACTCGCGCATTTTGATATTTTAGTGCAAGAATTAAGGAACATGTCTGGGTAAAACCCTTGTGCTATGTTGAGATGTATAACTACTATTAATAGTGACAGGAATATGCCTTGACAAGCACTACATGCAACAAATATTGACAACCCTTTTTTTCCCAGATTACGTACCTGTCTACACTTACGGATTTAACATCATCAACTTTTTCTTTTGACTTGTGCAACTTCAAGATAAAAAGAAAGCATTTCACAGTTACAGTATTACGTTGTTCTATTCGGTTATTCAGGTTATTACAAATTTAACATGACTGCAACATATTAAAGCAAAGGCAGATATATTCAACCGCAAACACTGAATAAGGGACAAAATAGAATGGACATAACAGTGCTAATAGATATAAAACCAGCTAGACCAATCTTTTCATTTCTAGGGAGAAATTGGAAAAGTAATAACTTGATACAGCCTTAATGTAAATAAACATACATGTAATAGACTCTATTCATAAATGGCGGCCGGTTTATTATTCTTTTATATTTATGCTAATCAGCCCAACTAGCCTCGTTAGCATGTGCAAAATTAAAAAGAATTTTTGCTCTAAAATGAGGCTAGTTGGGCTGATTAGCATGAATATAAAAGAATAAATAAATCGGCCGCCATTTATGAATAGGGTCTATATGCTTCACAAAGTTTATGAAATATCAATAAAAGACCAATGAATAGCACTCAAGTGATAGCAAGACCGTGCAGAAATATTTTATGTGACTAGAAAAGGTTAATCCCAACAAAATGGGACAAAAAATAAAGAGAAAAGCTCGCTACTGGAAAATACATCATAAAATATACCAGCTTAGATCAGAGCAGCAGGCAGTGTTGAAGTGGCAGCTTCTCAAGGACATGCAAAGCCTTCTGATACACCAAATGTTTGCATTGACTATCACAGGTTAAATGACCTGACCAGGAAAGAGTAATATTCTTATCCAGGGTCTGGAAATGTAGGACTAAGTGACAGAGCAAAAAAGTTTAATCACAGTTTTGCAGAACTGTAACCAGAAGAATATACGTCTCTGTCCAGTAACTCCCAAGGGGGGTTCAGAGGAGGGGGCAGGGGTTTGCTTATACAGAGTTGTTTAAGTTGCTGAAGACAATTTTTAGCCAAATATTTGATAGTGTTTGCAGGCTCCACAAGCATTAAGAAGAAAAGTTGTGAAGGAATATAAGTTTGCATTGACACCCTTGCGTCAGCCCAGTTTAAAATGTTCATCCTCGTTGCAAAGGAGTAATTCGCCTAATGGTTAGAGGCTTCATTTTCTACATTTAAAGCATGCAAAAACCAATCCTTTCGTTTGTTTCTTTTTGCTAGCAGAAATTTCATTCTGATCCAGGAAGAGGGTTATACCGATGTGATACCATAATTATATTTAAGAAAGAAACAAGCGAGTGTTTCAACAATTTGTGAGTGCTCCAAAGCCTTGAACTGGTCAAAGTCCTTAACCTGATTATACCTCAGTACATTATTATGTAGTAGTGGCCATGTCACTCGTTGTACATACCATGTTGGCTAGGACTGTCAATTCATCAACAAACTCCTGCGCATCTGTTTCCTCAACATCATTGCAAGGCTTCATTTCTAAGGCGCCAACCTTTCGTGGCTGAAAAAAATACATGGGACTATTGGTGCCATCGCTAAGCTACACGAGAGTTCTGAGTACCTATTATTATATCAATAACAACTATCTGCATACCTTTGCTGACTACAATAAGTGTAGTTAAGTTCACCACTAATCAACTCCTCACTCTGCTTGATTCTAATAATGAATTTTTAACTAAATTACGTTGGACTTCTCTTCATTTCCACTCATTCTCTGAATATCTGAAAGCCTGGAACAGGCGATGAGTCTGTACCCTTTATTTGAGTACAAAAAAGGTTGTTGTTGTTGCCCCATTTGCAGAGGCAAAACTTGTTTTTATCTCATGAATATGCGAAGCGTGTTCAAAGAGATATAGCATACGGAAAGAGATTTTCTGATATGCAAATTAGTCACTCCGTGTCCCTTAGTCGTAAACTTGTAAACTTGTTAGCTTGTACACTTCCCAGGGTATTAAGTTCATGTCTTTTTTTCAGACAATGTATTACATAATGTCTCTTCTCAGACAATGTCATGGTAAGATGTTTTCTCATTTGTAAACTCAATACGCTTATTTGCAAACTGCAAATGGATTAAAATGGCAAGTTTAAATTTATCATTTTAATATTTTATTTTCACCCTTTGTTTGAGGCTTATTTACTCAAATCGCTGCCTGCTGCTCGCAAAGGCATAAAGCACCGAAAGCGTGGATTCTCATACCTGTCTGCTAGTGAATTTAATATGTATTGTCTCATTACAGACAATGCATATTTTTGTCATACCAAGATGTTTTCTTATTGTAAACCAGAAGCTTATCACGTATGAGCTTCTGTGTAAACCGAATATGCTTATTTGTAAACATTAAGAAAATCTAAAACTAACGTGAAGTTGTTTTGCATTCACAATATGGCTCTTAGAGCTCCTTTTATTATTACTAGTTATTCATTAGCTTGAAAAAGTGGTGGAATGCAGATTTTTGGCTTCATTAAAGTGTTTATTTATTACTATCTCAATCAGAAAGCAGATTGCTTCTAAATCATTGTTTTACTTACAGATTCAGTGAGTTTTCGTGATGCTACAACTGAGTTACTATTCTTTAATCCAACTGCATTTACCCGGTGAGGAAAATAATGAAAAGTTCTCTAAACAAGAAAGGCCAAATGAAACTCATATCAGGGAGAAGCAATGTGGTATTGCATGAATTATATTAAGGATCTAGGGGAGGGGCTCTCCCTCCCCCCCCCCCCAACCCTTATCTTGGCAAATAAACTAAGGCTCAATGTGCCAAAAAAAATTTCAGTCACTAATATTTTCACTCCTTATTCACTCTGGTGCTACCCCCCCCCCCCCCCCCCCCCCTTACAATGGAGCCTGCATGTTATGTACAGCAGTAATCTATCATGTGTAAGGGTTTCTAACTTTCTGCCTTTTAGCAAGCTACATGTATATGCTTCATATGAAACAAGAAAAATTGTGGACATGGGTGAGGTTAGGGCCTGGAAGGGGTGTGTACTACCTCCACTTTCTACAAACATTTTCTTCTTTTCTTGTATCACTGACTATTTCTAAAATTGATATTCCACACGCCAAGTACTTTCATACACACTGTCGTGTTTTAACAAATATCTTGAAGCATCTACATGTACAAGGGGAGATGATTCTATTTTGCTTTTACATGACTTATAGTAGACAAACATTCACTTAGACATGTCACATGTTAGAGTCAACACTGACAAATTCGATCTCCTGGATATTAAAAAATCTAACTGCTAGCAAAGAAGCTGGTGACTTGAAACTAAGCATGAAAACATTAAAAAAACGTTTCAGTTTACGTGCAACAACATTTAAAATTAATAATCTGCTTGATTAATGATCTGCATGTTCACTAGCTATACTTACATGTTCATCAATTGGTTCAGACTTAATCTTTGGTGTGTCAGGAAGAGCAGCACCTTCAGGGTCCTTATTTCTAAGGCGAAGTGACTGTCGTGTCGCTAGTACCGGTGCAACTTGTGGACTCTTTTTAGGTCTGCAAAAAAATTACAATATACATGACTTTACACTGAGTATAAGTACTCACTGACAGTTCATGTACCCTCAATAGACATATGGCTGGAGATATGGAGGGTAACAAGTGGTTGCTGACAGGGTGCCTGCTGACAGGGAGGTAAATGTAATTTAATAAAAATACTAACAGTCACCTTGAGAGTCCTCTTTGCTTGACCTTTGTGGTGGACTGTGGATTTACAGACATTTGAAATTCAAACTTTGCCTGCAAAAAAAAAAAAAATAGCGGGTAATTATGTGGAAACCAAAGTGACTGATGAAAGAAAAGTGCTGTGCAGTATATGAGATGTGATGTGGGATAAGGCTGGTAAATGAAACCATTTAGGACCCTGCAAGTGGAGGTTTCCTGGTAACCCTATGCAGCTGGTGTGCAATAAGAAACCTCAGTCTGCCCAAACTATATGCTTGTTTCGTCAACCGCACAGTACATTCTCTGATCACGAATCAATAAACTAAAATATAAATTTAGTTCAAGACGGGTTTGTGCAATGGTTAGATAATGTGTACAGTTTAGGGAACTGAACTGTCTGAAGAAAACAACTTTTGGCCCAACACAGTTTTCTTGTACCTTTATGTATCCATTATTTTCAAAACACTAATGCCTGGACGACATGCTATAAGATCAACTAAAGAGGCTTGCATTTTGATGTTTTTGTTGAGCTTAGTGTTGTTGCCATGGCCACATGGACCTGGTAATGAACCAGTCAGTTTTACAACATTAATGTCACTTATTGTGACTGCATGTACCTGAGTTAAGTTGAGTCCTTCAAACATTGCTTGGTTTCTTCTAATATTCTCCAGCCGCAGTTTTTCATAATCTGATAAGCCATCATCCTGACCTCCCTTTAGGGATGAAATATCACAATTTATGAAAATAAGGATAAAAAAAATTAAATCCCCTGAACATCATGCTATTGCTATTGAACTGTTCAAACTGTAAACTTAGCCAAAGGAAATTTGGGGTTTTTAAATGTCACTCAAAATAATTAAATAAATGCCTCTGATCAGACATTGATCTGGTTTACATATGTTATACATGTTTAGGTTTGGTTTCTTATTTTAATGTAATTAATACATATGTTGTAGTTCAAATTTATCCTTGGTTCAATTTTGATTTTCCTTTGTTCTTTTCTATGTTAATATATGATAATGAATATAAAACAAAGGAACATGAAAATCGAACCAAGGATAAAATTGAACTACAACATATATATGTCAGGCTCTAAAGCATTGTTTATTTTATTTTGGTTCTACAGTGGAGGTGCGGTGGTCTAGTGGTTAGTGCGTTGGACTTTCAACTTGAAGGTCGGTGGTTCAAGCCTGATCTCTGCCGTCGTGTTGTTTCCTTAGACAAGAAACTTTGTCCAACTTTGTCTCTCTCCACCCAGGTGTATAAATGGGTATGGCAACATAATGCTGGGGGTATCCTTGCAATGGACTAGCAGCCCATCAGGGGGGGGGGGGGGGGGAGTAGTAATACTCTCAGATGCTTCATGCTACAGAAAAGGGGTTAAGCTCTGGCAGTTGTCAGCCATTAGGCTTGTGAAGACTTTCCTTAGTTCTACAAGTTGTACTCCTGTCTACTTAGCTGTCTTAATTTTTTTCCTCCCTCCCTCCCTCCCTTACTTTCATTGTTTGAATGTATTGGAAATAGTTGAAGTTGATAATGTGCTTCAAGGAGTTTTATTTTATTTTCAGCTCATTAACTATTATTTTTATTGTTGTTGCAGTTTTCAATAAACTCCTTTATTTGGCCAAACATGTTTTATTTGTGGTTTTCATTCAAGACCAAAAAGGGAGGAATTATAATTAATAAGTAATATCTTGATCATTTTTTTGAAAGCGGCATTCTAATACAATTTTCTTCTTCAAAATAATTTCTTACCCTTTTGTCTGATTCATCCAGTTTGTTGGGATTAATGTTTTCAGTTGACAGCTCCTACAGCAAACAACAAAAGATCAGGTATTGGTATGTGTGTCATTAAATAATTCTCACTGCCGGGTAATTTTACATGTACCCAACATAGACTGACTACAAACATGGTTATGACGTCACACTACCAATTTGCTTTAAAAATCTGTTGTGAACAAAATCAAAGCATTAAGCTGTTTAAAATAGTCAAACTAGAAGGCAGCTTCTAAAACATTGCCAGCATGTTTGCATTTAATTACCATCTCAAATTTACTCAGTGAGTCAAGCCTCGGGTGTAAGACAAGTACTCTTCAAATAAAATTTTATGTACACATGCATTAAACTGGCAGAATCAGTGACAACAAAATAACACTGGAAATATTATGAACTGTGAGACTGAGACAGAGCTGTCACATTGGTTCCTTCTGCATGTACCGGAGTCCCAGGGGGGGGGATACTCGAAATTTACATGACAGGGGGGTCCGACGTATTTTTTTGGGTCTAAAATTTCGACCCTCGGTATTTTTTTGGGTCAAGAAATCCGGTGGGTATTTTTTTGGGTCTTAAAAAAAATAAGCGTATTTTTTTGGGTTTCAAATCTCAGAGCAACGTTTTTGGGTACAAAATTTCGATGCTAGGTATTTTTTTGGGTGTAAATTTCAAGCTCGAGTATCTTTTTGGGTTCAAAAAATGAGGCTCCGTCGGAGCCCCGTCATGTAAATTTCGAGTATCCCCCCTGGGACCGGAGTATATTACGTAAAACAAAAGGAACAAAGAACGACAATAATACAAATGCAAAACAAGACCAAAAATGCAATACCTCACAAACTATAGAAGACAATGAGTGGTTCATGGGTACCGGTACATGCAGAAAGACCCGTCACATTACAACATTGTAACACATGTCAAATGTCAATCAAAATTTGACAAAAAAAGTTGGCAAGAAATTAAGAGACAAGCTCTATGTCGCCAACAGTTTGCCAGTTGATGATGTAATGTTTGCAGCCACTAACTTGACACTGTCGTATGAAGGCGCCTCGAGACAGAGAAATTAGTACTTTTGACCAGTTGGACATTTTATAAAGCTGATTCCCTTGTCTGGGGTCACACCCAGGGAATGGCCGATCATTAAGATGCATCATAACTTTTCATGCATGGAAGCCAGGGTATTAAGTTCTTATATACTGTTGTCTTTGAGGCGATGCTGGTGATGTCACAGCCACGTTGGTGGAACAGGATAACCGGGAATTATCAGGACTAGCCACGCATCTAAATAATGATTACGTAACGGACCCATTAATTTACTGCGTAATTTTGACGTACGTAACAATTTGTTGTGGAGCTTACACACTAAACAAAAAAACACTTTTAAGTATTATTTTGCAGTGGACAATTTAAGTTAAAAATAACAGCTCTTACCTCCTTAACTTGTACGACAGATGTTCTTGTTTCACGCTTCGAACTCGATGGACCTGGAGAAAACATGTCATCCACAACAACATTGATCTCTCGACTCTTCTTCGTTTTTGGCGATTCCGACAAATTTTCAGCAATCTTCCGCTTCCTTTTAGCCATGTTGATCAAACCCTAAAGAACAGAAGCTTAATCCTGACCATGTAAAATCATATAAGCTCTGATTATTCTATTTCTCATGGCTGGAACGAAGCAACTGAGCGTTTCGCGCCAATTTTTTTGGAAGATTTTCCTCACCTTCCCACCCCTATTGAGTCAAAATATCTACCTTCTTCTAAACACAAACATTAGTTAAAATGAGTTGTTCAGGTATCAAGAAAAAAGATCTTATTAACACATTAGAGTAAATTATGTTATCATAAATTGATTAAATTATTGCTTCGTGATACAATTCTAAGTGGATAACTCAAGAAATATTTGGGGGAGGGTACCCAGGGGAGAAGTCTTCACAGAATCTGATGACGACATCTCAACAGGCCTGGTTGCTAATTACGCTTTGGAAACGGAGTAACACAGTTCGTTGTTAGCTTCCCAAAAATTTGCATATTTTTTGTTCTAAGGAATACAGACAACGTGAAGCTTCAGTTCCTTGATGTTATAATCCATGCTTTGTGATAATTTGCAACAGAATTGTTCTGGAACGTTTTCTGCATTTTACACCAAGAAGGATTCTGTACTGGAGAGATGATTTACGGGTGTCGCGTGACATTTGCACTACAACAACAACAAAGATTCTCGAATGGAGTAATTTGCGACTGTACTATTTTTCTAACACGTTTGTTTAGATGCAACTAACGCCAGTTTGTGATCTCAAGCAGTTTTATGAGTTCTATATTTTTGTTTGTGGGTTTATTTGAGAAACAGGGATGTCTAGACTCTGTACGCTTGAGGATTCCTTTTCGTCGTTCACGACGCTACTTTGAAATATTGAACTAAATTTCGGTATATTTTGCACCATTGACTAACGAAAAGGGAAAATGCAAAGCTCAGAGGCTGTCAAAGGAGTGCTACAGGATACACATTTATTAAGCACAAGTTACGGTCGGCCAGAACCTACGAGAAATACGCGAACAACAGGACATCGACCAAGGCCTGTATCAGGTACCTAAAAAAACATTTAATTTATTAGCTTGAGTAAGTTAAATTGTTTGTTTATTAAGACTAATATTTGTATTTGGTATAATATTGTGTCAACTGTGTGACTAGCTGCTTTCCTCATAAAAGGGATGGCCAATAAACTTATATATAGACTTAATTATACTGTGTTTAAACTAGGTCTAAATGGGTCAATGGTCTGATCATGAATGACACATGCTTCACTGTGAAAAGTGTTTACATAAGGCAGCACAGTGCACAAATCATGATCAAACATGTTTATATTATCTGAGCATGATTAAAACTATCTCATGAGCTACTCTGCACCTCACAAGGTAGTTTAGATCTAAGCCAGACAAAAAAATGTTAGCACAATGCCCTCTCCTTGTTAATATACAATGCATTGACGTTTGTTCCCGAAGAGCTTGACAAGTGAGATTAAACCCAACAAACTCACACAACAGCATGTTCTTTCTTCATTTTGTGCAGGTTAAATTATAAAGCTTTTGTTTGAGTGCATGCTTTTTGTAAAACAACATAAATGAATAATAAATAAACAATTTTTTAGAGAGGGTGGCACCAAGCTAACTCTAGGTTAATTAGGGTGCCCCTCTAAACATTCCTGGTTGAATTGGAATTTAGAAATGTAAGTTTTTGAGAAGGGAGGAAAACGGAGAACCCGGAGAAAAACCCTCGGGGCAAGGATGAGAACTAACAACAAACTCAACCCACATATGACGCTGAGTCCGGGAATATGCAAACATGTTTATTGAAAACATGTTTACTCTAAGCATATTTTGGTGCTGATGCTTTAATTTTTCTGTTGTTGACAGCACCAGCCACCAGCCAGCCTCGTTGGAGATATCCAAACTCTCCAGAACCTAAAAGGGCTAGAAAGTTCCATGTCAGCCTCAACCACACCCCATTTGAGAGTAAAACCAGTCAAAAAGCTCCATATGCCTCTAGAGCCACAATAGGGGGCAGCACAACTCTACGCGGAAAGGATTTCTCTCCAGCAGTTTACAATTCCTTGAGTGATCCTCATTTGAATCCCTACTTCTCCAGAAAGTTTGGAAAAAGTGCATCATTAAGAGAGTCAGGACTTTCAAAGGTATTTACTGTACGTAGATTTAAAAAAAAAAAATCATTATTTTGATTATTTAGTACCATCTATGTCAAAGTTTAACTTGAAAATGTTATCCTTACATTGCCAGTCATTGCTGATACAGAACTGAATGTGTAACACAAATGTCAGCTTTCTTAATTGACACCAGGGCTGTCATTAAGATTTGAGACAGGCGTTGCTCTGATCTTAACACCCGTAACAATCTTGTTGCTTTGTCGTTCAATTTAACCTATGACAGGCAAGATCACCCGTAACATCAAGGTCTCATCAAGTGCACTCACCCATAACAGATGCTACGGGTGATGGCCCTTAATGACAGCCCTGGACACAGTCATGTAATTGTTTGATGGTTAATCCCACAGAGTGAGAATTATTTTGTTAAAACATGTATATATTGTTGGGATACCACTGACAGTTATACTAAGCCCAGTTACCACAAAATATTATCCTGACCAAACTACATGTAATTATAGTGCTAAACCAAGGACTAGTGTAACCCATGTCTGGGGCAAAACCATAATGGAAAATTACAGGCTTCCTTTGAAGAGCATATGTCTATTGCATGCTGATAAATAATTTTTGCCATATTTTGTACAGTTGTACAGTCACTCACTTGTGCAATATTAAGCTCCCTTCGGAATTGGTAGTTAAAGGTGTCCTCAAGCAACTCATGGGGCATAACCAAAATGGAGATAATACATGTACATGTAGGCTCCCTTTGGGGAACATCAGTGTCTATTGCATGCTGCTAAATAATTTAAAAAAGCCTTTACTTCTTTAACAAAGAAACAACTTGACTGACAACAGACCCCAACATGGGTGGGTGGGAAGGAATATACTACTTACCACCAAGCTTTTAGCCAGCAGGGTATCCCGGCATCCTGTGGACACCCACTTTTTGAAGAAATTCATGAAAATTAATCTGAACGTGCATGTTTCTGTTACATGTGCAAGTTTTTACTTATGACAGGTGATTTCCATTTTTATTATTAGGGAAGAAGAGGCAGTAGTGGAAAGGCAAAGAAAAAAGGTAAGAATATCACTTACAATAAGTTTTTTAATATTCATTTTTGTGGCTTGCCTGTTGTACCTTGAAAAATAACTTAGTTTTTTGTTCATCCATTGTCTATGTACACCTATAATGTAAATCCTCTTTAACTGTTATTTGCTTTTTTGTTGTTGTTGAAGGAGTTACATACAAAGTTGCAGTAAAAACAGGAGCCAAGAAAAATGGTGGCACGGATGCAAAGGTACATGTACCGTACATGTCTGTCTTTAATTTTACAGTAACTGTTAAGCATTCGCAGACAGTACATGTACAGCTGTAGATGGACATTTCTTGTTTGTGCAGATACTCAGTCATGGCCACAACCACTGGAGTTCGTTCCACAGTCATTAGGCTGTGCTCTACATAAATTCATTGGCAGTGGTAGATCTATAGAGGGTGACTGGGCCCGCTAGATCTGCCACTGCTAATAAATTTAGCCTACCAGGCACTGCTAGATTCCACGTAATATCTCTGGTCTTTACCATACCATCATCACCCCAGTGTCAGTTGAAAGTGCCATCTCTGTACATGTACATTGTATGTGTATGTAATGTACTGTCATGCTCCGAAAACTAGTAAATGTAACATTACAGTGTTTTTTTTTTCATTCACCATTGCTTACTTGCACCTGTAAATTAAGCTTTAATTTTTAACCTTGTAACTCCCAAGAGTGCCAAAAATCAAAATTCAAGAAAAATTCCAAATTTCGTTTTGTAAAATATTGAAAAACAAATGGGACCATGCAAAAGTACAACTGAAGAGGTTTCATTTAATAAAGCTTTAACCGAGCGGTTAAATGCAGTTAATGGAACGTGACGCCCTAGGGGTAGCTGGTCACGCAAACATTGCCCAGTGAGTAAACAATAAGCAAAGCTTCCATTCATTATGAATGCGTTCTATTCACTAGCTTGAAATGAATGGTATTCATGTCTAGAAAACGATCAGATATGTGGATATATAGTCTAGAAATATATCTTAGCTTTACCTCGATTGGTTGTCGTTTTCAAAAGCTCTATTCATGGCTCGTAGTTAGCCACGTTGTGTATTTTTACGTTATAGTACAAATGTAGTCATTGGTCGCACTCAAAGACACTGTCTCGATATAAAAGCAGTAGTACACAATCCTAGGTCATTATCCTGGCAGCATTGCACGAAGCAGTAACAGCTTATAAATTGTTTCCCACCCTCCTTCCCTTTGGAGATGGGTTGTTTTGTTTACTTTATTAAACTAGGGGTCACTCCTTGTGGTTTGGCTAAGTCTGCGTAGCGACTTCCCCCAAGCTCTTGGCATTCCTTGTGTGTTGCCATGGTTTTACCTTTGCCTTCATCTTGTTCGTGATCCAGCCCGGGCGGTGCTGGGGAGATAAGGAAGGCTCTGCCAATACTCTTGTCCTATCCCCAAGTTGCGGGGAGATAAGTGAGGCTTACGTTGTGCGCATAACCCGAAGTCGCGAATTACCTGCCACAGGGCTGTGTCCCCCCTATTACGCCACATTGTTGTTGTTTTATTGCGTCTCAACATGTTTGTTTGGAATTGGTTATGTCTAATAAGTCCAAATAGCAACATAGGAACAGTGACATTAAATGGTCACAATCATAGGATTTCATCAACAGACTCAAAAGTTAGAACTACACTCATGTCTCCATGTAATTGACTCTGGGAGTGAAATGGTTAATTAAATTTACATCTGTGTAATTTTATACATTAAGTAATGATCCGTATAAGAAGGATAGCGCTGAACGGCAATGCACGATGGAATGTCAACTTTTTTCATTGTTACAACTAGTAATCTCATTGGCCTAAGCTCAAAAACTGTTAAAAAGTTAAGGTTCAAGGTGCATTTTGTCTAATTTTTTTAAGGTTTCAAGTAATTTGAGATCCAATCGCAAAACGTACAATTTTTAAAAGATATTGTATTTGGGGAACTTCATCAAAGAAGCAAAATTATTTGCTATTGTCTTCTGCTATTCTGATTGGTTAAGCACAAACATTTTCTTAAAAATTATTTGACGCAAATGGATTTTCTTTATTTTTATAATGAAATATAATTATTAACTATCAGCTCCTCTTGTATTCTTAAAATCAAAGATATTCTATGTAGGAAAGAGCCAATGCCGCAGAACAATGAAGTTTGCTATCGTTCTTATGTGGAGCATTATAACTTAATAACTTTAAATGTAACAGTACAGAAAATTACTTTAATAAATGATTGTATTACCTCAAGTCTTAACTATTAGTACTCTGTGTCTTTTTACCTTCTGACCAGTACAATGTCAGTTCAGGTTCATTCCTGCAAGGTTCTGTCCTCTGAAAACCAAAAAACAGTGTTTTTCCTTGACCTGTACAAGACTTTGTTGGGTACCCCCCCGGGCAATTAACCAACAACCAAATATACATGTACAAATGGCAACTGCTCTTGCTACACCTGAACAACTATCATCTACATGTAATTCTGCTAACACTTAGTTTTAATAATTTATCAAAATTTTACCTTTTACTTATAGGTTTTTGCCGAGTTTCGTGGGACAACAGGCAAATTTACTCGGCAGCTCACGCACCAAATGGATCCTGCAGTACCATCAGCATTTATTGCGACTCTACCTCCCTTTCAGTTCCATTCGGGGAGTACAGAAAACTTCAGTATAAAAGGACCAGATGTTGGAGAGCTCATCCAACTCATTATTCAGGTACATGTACAAAAAAGTAAAAGATGATTAAATGTTGAATCAGGGGGTGTACATGTACATTGATTCAGTCTGATTGAAGAGATGGTGGGGTGTTCTTGTTGCAATTAGACCTGTTATTGCTTTGAACATGAGTCAGGAAGACCTTCAATGGAACCATACGCTTAATCACATACAGTACAGGTCAGAAATAAGGGAACCAAAAGATATGCATATAACATGTCAGCACCAAATGCCTATAAGCGCCTGTGTATTGCGTATATGCATCAAGGATCCGTATGGAGAAAAGCTCGTTAATATTTATGAGCTCGCTCAAATGAGTTTTCCTTATTGTTGATATTTCATTGTTGTTTTGAATGGCCTGGCATGTTGCTTTCATATGTATTTAGTTGAAAGATCAACATGTGCTTCTAATCTATATTATATCTGGCACATGCAGCAGACATGAACAGCTAAATTAAAACAGTTAAAAAAGTTAAAACATGATCTGACAGAATCGGCCAAGCAAACTGTTAGTCATTAGCCAGTCTTTGTAAAGGCATGCGATAAAATACATGCAGTTACCTCCTATACAGTATGGAATGCCTTCTTGTGCTATTCCATAAAATACACAATGTATCTTACATGTAGTTTATACTCGCAACTAATCAAGTCACTCGTGGTATATTTTATGGCATGTCACTCAAAACTATTGCATATGGCCGCCGCACACTAGCCGATTTTTCATCTTCAGACAAAAAATCTTAACTTGTCGGCATACTGGCCGACAATGCCCGACAAGACGTTTTGAGATCTAACACTGCCAGATATCGCCCGACAAGGTCCGATCTTGTCGTAAGCTTGCCGACAAGTTAAGATTTTTTGTCTGAAGATGAAAAATCGGCTAGTGTGCGGCGGCCAATACATGTAACTAAAATATCTAGTTATTATTTCAATTCATATTTCAACATAAAATTTTGCTCTTCTTGCAATAATACTAGGGAATTTGGCTGACTATGGTCAGTCTTTTAGCCAGAAATTGAAAACTGGGTGTCCTACATGGAGGCATTGTCTCTCATAAAATTTTATAAATTTAAAGCTTATAAAGTTAACTGTTTTCAATTCTGTCTAAACACTAAGTGGTTATGGTCAAAGCCTATTAACTTTAAACAAGGTGATAAATTAATTAACTAACTTTATTAATTAATTAACTTTAAACAAGGTGATAAATTTTTGTTAGACCTTTCCTCTGCTGTTTCTTTCATCTCTATTACTACACTGTATAATAGCATGATGGTCGAGAACGCAAACAAGGATGGTTCCTTGATGAGATCCAAGTGACAAATCCTAAAAAGCCACAAACATGGACATTTCCTTGCTACCAGTGGCTGTCGATGTATGAGAGTGATTGCCAAGTACGGCGCAGTCTAAAACCACTGCTTCATAAGAAGACAGAGAAAGTTGGTATGTACAGTACTGAATGTTAATCCATGTAGATATGTTCACTTGTCACATGATTACTGATAACCTTTTCCAGTAATTGTATTTAATAGTTCAGTGATACCCTAGCCTGCATGCAGATGCCTCCTATTTCCTTTCTTTGTCAGAAAAGGGACGTACACTGTATTCATAACGGCATCGTTCCACATGGAGCAAAGGAAATAGGAGATGTCTGTGCACAGGCTATGATGCCCAAATTACTTTATAAAGCGGTTTTCAATTAAGTATCGAAAGTAATTTCGCAATTACTTTGGTTTTGCATTGCTATGCTTTGTGATTGGTTAACATATCTCGCGCCACTTTCTTAACCAATCAGAAGCAAAACTAAAACCAATCGTGACTTGCTCGCACGTGTTTTCCCGTGCTTGGCGCCGGCGACATGTATTTGCTTTGAGCTCTGATTGGTTCATTGCATTGTTTACAACTGTTGTGATTGGTCAGAGTAATTACTTTGGTTTTGGTTTAACGACACTCAAATGAAAACCGCTCTAGTGATACTTCTAGATGTAGTTCATGACAATGAATGTTCGTCACAAACTGACTGAAACTTATTAACATCATTCCAATGGAAATTAATTGTAATAAGGTCTACAACTGAATGGGGTTTGGTAGGGCTTAATAATTAATATATAGTATCATAAAAACTGACCTCCAAGTGGCAAGAGGGCCTGCGGGTGTTGTGCTTTTAGAGAGGGTTTCTCAGGTCTGTACTTACAGTGCCATTTAAATATAAGTTGACAGTCCCTCGATGTCTCTATCCTCAAGACTATGAAACTAGATACTTGATTCTTGTCAAGACTACATGTAGATACTTGATTCTTGAACATTTCAAGGACTGAGTCGAGTTTGGAGATGAGATGAGTCTGTTAAGTTTTGAGAACTAAATGAGCTTGTTGCTTGACTAGTCAGCTCTCAAAAAATACAATATATTACTAGACAAACAAATCACTCCCGCAAGTTTTTTACACATGCAACCTTCAGTGCAGCAGGTGAAAAATATTTCTGAGTTGCTGTGATCTCTACTGATATAAAATTTACCATTTCCCAGTGTTAAGGAGAACCCTGGGTTAAAGTCTTAATTAAAAGGACTGTGGGAGGGGAAAGAGTGTTTATATACTCCCAATAGATACATGTTTAGGAGGTACAGTCTGTACATGTACTTAAGCATCTCTTCAGGAGCTTAGCAAGAAGAAACAATTCTATATACAGTTCATGTGCAATCAGTAGTTAGTTGCTTTCTGCTGTACATGTATAAAACAGAGAAAAGCACAAACATAGATGTAACATGATTTATATTCTTTAATTTACAGTTTACGTGATAGAAGTGTACACTGGTGACAAGGCAGGAGCAGGTACAGATGCCCATGTCTTTGTAACTCTGTTTGGAAAGAGAGGACAAACACCCAAAACACAGCTTATCAGCAGGTGGGTTTTTATTCAGCTCCATTACTGTAGTTTACCCAAGCTTAGAATCAACATGCCCTTTTTAGGATAAATCGTAGCATTTTTCAATCTAGATCTTCTCTCTATCAGTATCAATGGTGATCAGTTCACAAAATTAACACTGCATGTAGGGAGGCAGCGTGGTTGAGTGGTTAGGGCGCCAGACTTGAAATCCGGAGGTCCCAGGTTCAAGTCCCGCTCTGACCAGTAGATGGAGTTGTTTCTCGGTAGACCCGAGTTCAACTCCTCGGCCACTCTTGTAAAATAGCCAACTGGTTTGCCTCCTGCCAGTTGGGATTTTTAAAAATTAATGTTATGTTTAATTTGAATGCTTGGTCCCACTAGCACTTGTGCTATAAACACTGCCGAGGGTAAATAAAGGATATTTATTTATTTAAATAGGCTCCTTGATAGGAATCTTAAAAGACTACAAGTCATGTAATACAAAGAAAATATGGTGTTTTTGACCTGTGTTAATTTTCATATATTTTGATTTTGTAATCTGAATCGAATTACAGTAGTGTACATGTACGAACAAATTTTCTAAATTTAGACTGAATAATTTCATAATTTCTTGAATAGTTTTATTATGGTAGTGTAATTACAGCCATGCTCCGTCACGTGTGACCAGTAATCTACAAGACTGAAATGAACGTTTGAATATTTCTTTGTAAATATGTCCGACATTTGAATGAAACCTTGAAGATCTCTCTGGAAAACACTTTGAAAGTCACGAGTTAACAGAAAAATAACTTCGCTACACGCATAAAAAAAAACCTAATATTGTTCGGATATGTAACATTTCATATAAAATGATTCTTTGTTGCTCTTTGTTTCTGAAAATGCGGTAAAATTCTCACGGAAATTCCGAATCTTGGAATGAATTTACAAAACCAATTGCGTAAACTTTAAAACTCCATTCAAATTTTCAAAAATACTGGTCACACGTGATGGAGCATGGCTGTAATGCATGTAGAATGTCATCAGCGTCATGTTACTATCATGTTCTAAATAAAAAAAAACACACTGATTACACTGTAGAGTGTATATATTTTTAACAGCTACTGACCAAAAGGTCTTGATGTTAGCAGGCAGGTTATAATTTTAAGAAAAACGACAAAACGTTTTAGTTTGAAAAACATGTTTCGACAGCAACTTCTGTCATCTTCAGTTAATAAGTAATGTACAAAGCGTTGACAGTGAATATATAAGTGGGAACAAATGTTAATTATGCTAGTAACAACAATGTAAATAAAAGCGTGGCAATGTGAGAATTATAAGGATAGTTTCAAATTTACATGATATAATTGTTGATTCAAAGACGGTTTTTCTCTATGAATATGAAAAGCCTCTTTTATCTTAAGTTGGAAACTCGTAGAAGCGTGATCTAAAATATGAAAGCAATGCCATGGAAAAAGAAGCTCAGCACAAATTACCCTTTTTAGATGTTCTAATTGACAATAATGATCCCAATTCTTTTCTAACTAGAGTTTACCGCAAGAAAACCTTTACTGGGTTATTAACCAATTATTTCAGTTTCACCTCGTACTCTTACAAAGTGGGTCTCATCAGGACTCTTGTTGATAGGGCCTATAAGATCAATAACACCTGGTTGGGGCTACACGAGGACATTACCAAGCTTATGGAAATCCTAAAAAAGAATCTTTTCCCTGCCCATTTAATTTAAAGAGTTGTAAACCGCTACATTACTGGGACCCTAAGTAATCATTGTCCCCGGGATTCTCTTCCCACTTCACCTACATTTTACTTTAAGCTGCCCTACGCAGGACATTTTTCTGTCGTTACTCAGAAAAAGATTCGTCACTTTATCAAGCGCTATTGCAATGATTTGGATATAAAATTAGTTTTTTCTTCCTTTAAGATAGGCAACATGTTTAGTGTGAAAGACCCTGTCCCTGACGGGTTTCGTTCGCGTGTGGTTTATAAGTTTGTATGTGCGGGCTGTAATGCCTGTTATGTCGGCGAAACAACCCGGCATTTTTCCACACGCGTGCGTGAGCACTTAGTCAATGACAGGACCTCTCACATTTTCAAACATCTACTGAATTCTGAACATTGTCGTACCTTGTGTTCACAAGATTGCTTTCATATTTTAGATCACGCTTTTACGAGTTTCCAACTTAAGATAAAAGAGGCTTTTCATATTCATAGAGAAAAACCGTCTTTGAATCAACAATTATATCATGTAAATTTGAAACTATCCTTATAATTCTCACATTGCCACGCTTTTATTTACATTGTTGTTACTAGCATAATTAACATTTGTTCCCACTTATATATTCACTGTCAACGCTTTGTACATTACTTATTAACTGAAGATGACAGAAGTTGCTGTCGAAACATGTTTTTCAAACTAAAACGTTTTGTCGTTTTTCTTAAAACTACTGACCAAAGTTTAAAATATTTCAAATCATTGTGTTTAATGTGCAGGACTGATGATACATTTGAGCGGAAGAAGAAAGATGTGTTCAAGATCAAGACTACTGACATCGGGCCACTGAAAAAACTAACGTGAGCCCCTTAATTGACTTATCTTTAACAGTCTGTTTAACTTTAAAACATATCAATACAATGTACGTTGTACAAGTTTGTGGCAATAAGTAAAAAATGTTTTTTTTCTTTTGATCTTAGTGTGGAACATGATAATTTTGGTTTTTCTGCTGGATGGTTTCTAGACAAGGTAAATTAAAAACATTATAGCTAATTTTCTACTAACGGCCATTTTCTCAGCCACAATGGCCATGTATAATATATAATAACCTTTACTTCTGACATTCCTTGACATTCTCTCAAATTCTTGTGCCACCTTTCTTCTATGGCCGTTTCCATAGTCTTTATTAATGGAGGTTTTTGCACGAACAATAATGTACGTATAAATAACCTCTTACAATAGCTAACTTTAGCAGCTAGTAAACTTTATAACTTTTTACTTTCACCTTTTTCCTGAAAAACTACCTTATTGGTACTAATTTTCACGTCGTTTTAATTTTCGATTTTCGCGATTTAAAAAAAATCGCAAACTTAAAGCGACGCGAAAAAAAAATTGTCGCGAAATTTAATACCCTCCTACATTTCTTGTTTTCTCAATTTAATGAAGAAACACATGTCTACGTATTGTGTATAATGTGTAAAAGCTCTATGGCATGCCTACAGATGATAAACAACAGTTTAACAGTCAAATTTCACTATCTGTGTTGCTTTGAACCTCTTCATCTGTATCGCTATCGTCATATTCAAGTCCTTTCAGCACCTCTTTTGTACAGTCATCGAAATGGCCATCTTCCCGGGTTCTTTGTAATTTGAAACGACAATCTGTTTATACTTTTCAAATATTCCTTGTATTATACAATTGCAAAGAACGTTAAGCATAAGGATAATGTCTTTGACTATACCTATGGTACACGATGCGGTTTGTATAGTTTGGTTTTGTTATGAGTTGATGATTTTCAGCAATAAGAAGTGTAAAATAATAAAATTCTCGAAACAAAATGTTTTTTTTTTTCATTTTCGCGAAAATTAATTCCCTAAGAAAATAATTTTGCACCCAAATCGCGAAAATAAAAACCCACGAAATATTAATTTGTAGTAGTAGATCTTTATTTAAACTCGGTTAAAAATCTTCAGTTACACTAATAGTATTTTAATTACAATCATTTATAAAAATTAATGCCGACCTTTTTTCGCGAAATTAAGTGCCCGCGAAAATTAGTACCAATAAGGTACATTGTAAATGCTTCTTGTCATTTCAATTTCTTCCTTACTGCCAGTGCTAGATGTAACATTCGATAATTTACATGTAGGGACCACAATTTAGAAGTTGCTGATAGTTAGTGCAATATGCCTTACCATTAGCACTCAATAAACTTTTTTCGAGTTAGCAAATCAGAGAGCATGCATTAAATTGACAAGCGCCCCTCCTCCTCCTCTGGAATTAATTATTGCTTCACATGACTTATATATGCAGTTACAAAAATGATGATAAGAATTAGCTGGTGATATCATGGAAACTTTTAAAAAAGTTTGTTGGGTACTCACAGTAAGGCGTGTCGCACTGTAACAAATAGAAGCTTCATTATTCCTCTCACTGCTACATATTGATTGTGAAATAATTTTTAATTGCCAATTGACATTATTTTGATGTTTTCAGATAATAGTTTATTGTCGTGAAAGAGAAGATCGTAAGTTCTATTTTCCATGTAACCAGTGGTTAGCGAAAGATGAAGGAGATGGGCAAATAGTGAGGCAGCTGACCGCAACAACTGATTCTTCAGCTACTTTTGAAGGTGATTAAATCCTTTTAAATTTCAAAATATTTTCAAATGTATTTTTTGGATATAAATACATTGTACATTTATTAAAATAACAAAATAGCGTTTAGTGACAAAAATACCGTGATGTATCACTAAATTCTTGTTAAAGTGTATATGACAGTGATTTTTTTTATTTGCTTGATCGAATCTACAGATTGTACATGATGTTCTGATAAGAAAATGGAAAAAAAAATTGATATCGATTTTTTTCTTCTCTGCATTGTAGCCGTCTAAAAACATGAAATTTCACTTCCGGTGTGTTACAAAACCGCGCAAGAAGAAAGACTGGAAATAGTCCGCTGTGACGTCAACACAGGAATGCCGGTGTCGAGATTTCTCAGTTCCTTACATTTTTTGATGTGCCCTGAGGAAGAAACATGGATCTATTAAGGTGTGTTGTCTATTGTTGTAGCAACATGCACCAAAAAACGGGGGAACTGAGAAATCGCGACACTGGCATTCTTGTATTGACGTCACAGCGGACTATTTCCAGTCTTTCTTCTTGCGCGGTTTTGTAACACACTGGAAGTGAAATTTCACGTTTTTAGACGGCCAAAACGCGAAGAAGGAAAATCAATATCGAAATTGTTTTTTCCATTTTCTTATCAAGACATCATGTACAGTGTAGATTCGATCAAGCAAATAAAAAAATCACTGTCATATACACTTTAAGAGTTAAATGTTGATCTATATTATTTTTTTAAGACTAAATTTCTACCAATATTGCCAATATTAATAACAACTACACTGTACATGTACACTGTACACAGGACATTCAGGACATGACAACTTGAGATAATAACCCTTCAGTTTGCTGGGGCAAAACTGGTAAAAACGTGTAGTTTTCCGACAAAAGCAAATACGGATCTAAATGCAGCAGTGATTGAACTGCAACCTGTACAATCATGTAATTTGTACATTTTGTTCCAAACTTGTCACTTACAATTATTATATGCTCTACTTTTTTGTGTGAGGGATACTCTGGGTTGGTTAAAGAATACATGTAGCCCATAAGGCATTTCTTAAAGACTTGGTACATTGGGAGGGGTGTTCATTTAAGAGAGACATTTAATAATTGCGAGGCATTTGTTTTCCAGGTGTTTATTTTTAAATAGATTTAATTAAAAGACCATCTTTTACCATTTAAGATGCAAAAAATATAACAAGAACAGTTACAAGTGTTCTATTCACACTGCCAGAGGGTGACAGCTGAACCCGGTTTCTGTAGCATGAAGCAACTAGGAATATTGCTACTCCCCCCTGGATGGGATGCTCGTCCATTACAGGGTTACCCCCAGCATTTTGTGGCCAGTTCCCATTTATACACATAGGTGGAGAGCTCAACAATGTGGAGTAAAGTTTCTCGTCTAAGGAAACAACGCGACAGTCGAAACCAGGCCTAAAACCACCGACCTTTGGATCTAAAGTCCGATGCGCTAACCACACCACCGTGACTCGATCCACAGGATGTTAATATGGGCATTTATTAATGGGATTAATGAGAGATGTTTTTAAAAATTGCGTAAATATGGTAGTATAAAATACATGTAGGTCACATGATATTGCTTCATTCCTGCATTCTAGGCCATCAGTACCTGGTCCACACATTCACCGGTGATAAGAAGGGGGCTGGGACTGATGCTAATGTTGTCATTACCATATTTGGAGAAGAAGGTGACTCAGGAGAAAAGAAGTTGGATAATGCCAGGAATAACTTTGAGCGTGCAAAGTAAGTATTGCATGGCAAAAACTTTGTTATTACTTTGAGCGTGCAAAGTAAGTACTGCATGGCAAAAACTTTGTTATTACTTTGAGCGTGCAAAGTAAGTACTGCATGGCAAAAACTTTGTTATTACCTTGAGCGTGCAAAGTAAGTACTGCATGGCAAAAACTTTGTTATTACCCAGAAATCGCTAAGTACTCTTTTGTATGCTATGTGCTCGCCGACATGTTTACCGGAATAAACCTTTCTTGTTGAGTTCAAATCTTGTCTTTTCCTGACTAATTTTATAGATCTACATGTAACATCACAAGGTGTCAGAAGTGGAACCATATACAGTACATCAAAGGGAACCTCCATTGTTTTTATTGATTCTTTTAATAACAATTGAATGGAAAGAAAAATGCACGCTGTCGCACTTTTGAATTTGAAAGACATGTTTCGGATACAACCGTATCCATCATCAGTTTCGGGTTGTTACGAGTTGTGGAAAAAAATATATATATACCTGTATATATAAAACAAGTAGTAGAAAATTACAATAATAAATATTGAACAATGAAGCTAATGACATATTACATATTATATTCAAAATGATGACACGCAGCTAGGAAATCTAAAATCATAAATAGGACATACTGTATTCATTGTAACAGTAGAGGTTTCCTTTTAAAACTTTTTAGATCTTATTGAAGGTGAAAAATTATTCTTGGTTTTCACATGACGTCATAAAAATTAAAAAATCTAAAGTATACGTCCTACAAAGCTGTTTCTAACATGGCATGTGGATACAAGTATTATTAATCTTTCACAAAAAGTTTCAGGTTTTAACGATGGTTTGCTTCCGATATACAAAGGTTTTAAATGTGTCACGCAATGCGTCACGCTATTTCAGATAAGTCGCGAAAATAAACAAAATTGAATCAGCTGAAAGTTATTGTTTGCATTATAAGTGCTTATAAGCCGAGTTAATGGAGCTTATAGCAAATACAATATTTTTGGATGTGATTTTTGGTGTAATTAAGACTTTGAATTTTTGGCCGCCATCTGGCCGCTCCATACAGTCATTTCTTACTAAATATAATACTCGCTCACCTCTAACTCTTGAACGAAATGCTTTTGCGCTTCAAAATTTGGCTAAGATGTGTAGTTTTAAACTCTTTACAATTCCATAGACATTGTGGATTCGAAATCTATTTTTCAATGCTTCTGAATTTTGATATGACGTAAGTGAAAGCCAAGAATAGATCCATGATTCTCGATAGGTAGATAGTAGACATAATATGTGTAACCATCCACATCACACATACCAGGTTATTGTGGCTTAATTGAGTGAATTATCAGAGCTATTTTGGTGTGAACACAACACTCTTTGACTTATCGTTTATTACAATTTAGAATAAGATGACTAAAAATATAAATACGGTTTTGCTTCAGGACTGTTTCTGACTGTGCAAGGATTTTTTTTTTTCAGGAAAGATTCTTTTAAGGTTACCTGTGGAACGTATCTTGGAAAACTAACCAAGATAAGGATTGGACACGACAACAGTGGTCTTGGTCCTGGCTGGTTTTTAAACAAGGCAAGTTTGTTGGATTTTTCTTCTGTAAACAGAATTCTTTGAACTGGTTTGTACAATGTATGTCTTGTGGCTTCTTCCGGCGTGGATGAAAGGACCAACCAAAGGGTATTTAGTTTTTGCACTGCCAGCATTATTTATATGAAATGCCAGTTGTTTGCAGATTACAGCACATTTGGGCAGTATTATTAATAATAATAACATGTACTTGTATAGGAGGATCTTTACACGGCTTTTGCCTCATTAGTGATATCCACTGCATCTACAAATAATTGAACTCCATAAATCGAAAGAACTTGGCAAAATTAGTACTCTGTGATAAATATTATTGTAAATAAATTAACATTTAAAGTATCAACATTTTACAACTTAGAATGTGCATTATTTTTTAATATTGTCATCATGGTATTAAATCTGTTTTTGGATTTTGCGCTCCTTTGTGAATGATTTCGCTTTTTTCATAGCACTTTAAAATTATAAATATAAAATAAATTATGCTTTTTTATTTAATTATTTTTAGGTAACTGTTGAAGATCCTAAGACGGGAGAGGCAGTTGATTTTCCATGCCGACGATGGTTCTCTAGAAGTGAAGACGATGGCCAGATCTCACGTGAACTGTCCAGGGGAGACGGCAAAGATGGCGATATGACAGTTGATAAAGGTAATCATACAGAGTTACGCAATTATTATTACACAACGGCAACTTACATTGGTTACAATCCATTTCCATCCTGGCCATCATGATCCATAGACAAAAACACTTTTCAGTGCACTGGTGTAGCGTCTTTTAGCTAAACATGACCATTATTTAGGTTTTACTTTGATGCAAGCACGACTGAAATTGTGCGTTGTGGCATTGCTATATAATGTCCGTTGTAGAGTATGTTACACTGAGTATTTTTTGCGCAACAGTCAGGTTGCATGAGACGTTGCTTAGTGTAACACCGCCCTTAAGGTTGAAAAGAGAACTGGAGCACCCCAAATGTTTTAATTTTCAGGAATTCCATATCATGTTCATGTTACCACCGGAGATGTCAGGAATGCGGCAACCAATGCAAGGGTATACATCATTCTTCATGGAGGAGAAGATGGTGAAAACAACAGTGGCAAGCTCTGGCTACAAAACGAGAAAAAGGACAATTTCCAGAGAGGACGAACGGATATATTTAGTGTAGAAACAACAGAAATGTTGAGTCCTTTACATCATTTGACAATTGGTCATGATAATAGCGGACTAGGTGCCGGGTGGAACTGCGAAAAGGTACAGATATTTTATACTTTTACTTTTAAAAGTTACGAAATTCAAAACTCAAAACACATACCGAAATTTTGTTTTATATTGAAAAACAACTACCACCTCGGGTAAGTAATGCTCAACAGCTTCCCTTTTAATTGGTCACACTCGACGAGTTCATCCATTTCATTTCATTCAGTTCAGTCTTTCTTTTATATGGCCCTTTTAGGTTACTTCCACCGGTATATTGTAAATATTTTAGTGTATTTTTCTTTGTTTAGACCTTGGCTTTTTTAGACTTTTTTAAAATGATATTTTAAGGTGATTCCATTGAAAAAGAAGGAATTTTTACGATTTTCTAAAACTTGGTCCAGATGGTAATTATGTTATGAGCATCACAAAAATGAAATAAAAAATAGGGGTCACCGTGCTCGTTTTTGCACAACATGGATGGCCATTATAGTAACTATACGACCTGCGAGGTTTCATTACTGAACCCTAGTAATCAGAAAGGGGACTATAATTTCTAAAAAAAAATCATTGCTTGGATTAAAATAATAGAGCAGTTCAACAAAATTGACTTTGATCTTACATTATAAACTATTTTAGTTGACCAGGAATTAAGATTATGAAAGAAATTAAAGAATTCGCGGCGTGCGCGCATACCTAACACTACCTGAAGACGTGTTCTTTACAGCATTCAAATACAAATATTTCAAAGCAGAATTTTTAACTTTTCTTTAAATCGCGATATATTGTAGTCAACCGTGTGTCATTTAAATTTCTGCATTAAAAATTGGGGGTCACCCTGCTCGTTGTCAAGCTATTGTTCCCTACCAGCGCGAAATCCTCTTTTTAATTGAATCCTTAAAGGAAACCCTCTTGCTTCGGGAGTGCGCGCGCGCTCGTGCACGCGCAAATGACGCAATTTATTATGCGCAGTAGTGATGCGCAATGCAAAACTAGGGAATCACCTTAAGGTTTTTACTTTTTACATTCTTATAGGAAGAGACTTGATCATCACATGGGAATGGGATTAAGTTTCCTTTCTTCTCATCATGTACTCTTCTGTCTTATATATTATTTTGTACATGACAAATTTTTAACATTAAACACACATAAACAACTGTTAGAACCACCTTGTACAGCATGATAAATATACATGCAGGTACTGCTCAACAGCTCTTCGAATGGTCATTACTGCGGATTGCATCAACAGACCTATAAGTTACAACCAACCTAACAAGAGAAAATGAAAGGCTCATAATTTGTTACATCGTCTATCCAGGTGGTAGTTGACTGTCCCAGCAGTGGACATCAGCAGGTATTCTTATGTCAGAAGTGGCTGGCGGATGATGAAGGAGACCAGTTAATTGAGAGAGATCTTTATGAATCTGAGGACATGAGGCTCAAACGAAGGCCAAGTATGTTCACATCTTGAAATGATTCAATTGTTTTCTAGATGAAGTTTATGCTTTAACTATTTTCTTTGTAAATTCATCATTTCTTTTTTTAAACACTTAGTTGTGAACTTTAGACTTTATTTAAAACGTTGGTCGATCAATTATGTTCTCGTAAATAATGAGTATTAACATTTTCAACTCGTGAATACGTATTTGAACAACCCGGGCCTGGTGTAAACAGGACCTATATAAACCAATTACTGTGGGGTCAAAGTTGTTGTTGGTTTATTCTAGAAACTGTATGGAATATTTGGGTGTGGACGAGTGATATGAGAGGTGCTGGTACGGATTCTAATGTGTTCGTGACACTGTATGGAGACAAAGGAAAAACTGACGAAGTACCAATGGGTAACGCCACGGATAATTTTGAACAAGGACAGCTGGACAAGTTTAAGGTATGTCAGTTTGGTTCATACTTGGTATGCTTAAAGTGTATATGTTGAGTTAAAGATGCACATAGAAAGATTGGAGAGCACGGGAAAAGAATGAGAGTTGTTCGAGATGATGGCCAAGAGCAACTGTAGCTTCGTGAAAAATCAACATGTTTGACCGTCATTTGAAGACAAATTGTGGTTGGTTTTTGAGACAACAATACTATGTTTATAGTGACGTGTCAAAAGGAAGAAATTAGGTAATAATTATTGTGATACTGAATTAGACATGTTATTCCCGACTAAGTTATAATTACCAGTAATCTCATTTCATTTGTGGTACAGTTGAACCTTCGTAATACGGACACCAAAGGGACAGACTAAAGTGTCCACATTATAGAGGTGTCCGCATTATAGAGGTGTCCTAATGACAGAGGTACATGTAGATGTTGTATGAATTTTCGTTTCTTCGGGACCAAGTGAATTGTCCATAATAGAGAGGTACATGGCTCAATTTTTTTGTACCCTTAACATTCTCATTGCCACGAATTACCACCTTATTACCCACAATCTGCTCCCGTACGGCCTCTTGGCTCAAGCGGTAGAGCGACGGAAGATCTAATCCGGAGGTCGTGGGTTCGAATCCCACCGAGGTGAAAGAGTTTTTCTTTTCCTCTCTCATTTCCTTACTAGGGCTAACGCTCAGTACAGGGAAATTTATGGGTTGACCTTAGTTACACACAGAGTTAATTCTCTGATTCCTTATTCGTAATAGAGAGGTGTCGACTTATGGAGGTGTCTGTAAGCAGTGGTTTGCCTTTACTTTATTACCCCCTCTCCGTGATGGGCTTTTCAGAGAAAATGAAACGGACAAATAGAACATAACAAATTAAGAATCCTAACTGGCAGGAGGCAGCCCAGTTGGCTATTTCACAAGAGTGCCCGAGAAATTGAACTCAGGATTACCATGATATGACTCCAGCCAGTGGTTAGAACAGGATTTGTAGCTGGGACCTCCGGATTTGAAGTCCGGCGCCCTTATTATGCGACCATTCTGCCTGTACTGGAGCCTCTAATAAACTAAAAAAAAAACACAGGTATACCTGGTAATAGTTATAATGTCTATTTTACCATTGTTAGCTTGAGCTCACCAGTGTTGGCAAGCCATACAAGCTGAGGATTCGGCATGATAACTCAAAGCCCTTTTCAGACTGGCACTTGGAAAAGGTAATTCAAAAAATACAGGTAGTCACTAGTGTAATAGTCAATAGCCTGAGATAGATAAAGTGTTTCTTATTATTGAAACATGGTGCAGTATTAAGACTGAATTACATACCGATAATAACAGTGGTAAATGTTTTGCTTGGAAGCTCTTTTACACCACATTCTTATAGTTTTTTTTTTCTTATTTCGGGTATACTTTAACATGCCATCAGTAAGAGTGCAGTGGATTTCCACCTAACGATCACCCCGTTAGTACAACCACCTTGGTTTCAGGCACTTGTTTGACCCGAAGAAAAGCTCGTCAGTCATTTGCTTATCCTGTTAATACGACCCAAGAATTATCATTTATTTTTTTAAATATGAGCAGAACTTAGTTGTGTAGTTTGAATCATTCAAAGAAAAACCTCACTATTGAAAATGGGATCTATCGAACCGTAATTGATCTCAAAATTGTATTGATGGCTTTCAGTACGGAAAATGAGTAACTTTGGGTACCATTCTGTTGAATTTCCTCCGAATTAACTTGCCCGGGATAGCTGAGAGAATATTAGCCCGATTTTCAGACGGTCCGACGTCGCTCGCACCGTTGTATGTTTCCACCCATCAGATATGTTCAGTCCTTTTTTTTGAAATTCCTGATGTAGAAAAAAGTCTAACAATTGCGCCGATTGGTGGAAATATTCAACGGTTAGATGACGTCAAGAACAAGCTCTCAAACAAAGGACATTGAATGGGGAGAGGAGGGAGTGGGTACGAGCGACATCAGACCGTCCGAGAATCAGGCGAAGAGAATATCTGTTTAATTTGATTTTTCATAGATCCAAATGGAAAACGCTCGATCAAGTATCAAGTGTTCTTTCAAGTGCAACCGCTGGCTATCTAAGAGCGAGGAGGATCATCAGATTATTCGGGAATTTCCTGCAATTCTTCAAGGAAAAGAACCTCTTCCAGGTAACCACACAGCCAACAATTGACAACTATTCCTTTCTTAAGTTTGTTGTAGCATTTTAATTGACCAGTTTCAAAACACATGATGCTCTCTATAGTACTGATCCCAGCGGTAGGCAGTACGTACAGTACGTCACATCTGAATCTAGTGAATTGTCTCAGCTCGCCACGGATCTTTCGTAGCTCAGTTGGTTGGAGCATCCGATAGATTTACGGAAAGGTCACGAGTTCACCCCCGTCGGGGTTTTTCTGTACCATGCGTATGTTGAATACAACTGTTTAATTAATCATGCACCGATAGATGATCTTAAGGGGTATCCATGGCTACCCTAACACAGCCTACCACCCAGGAACCTGTCACACTGAGTAACTAGGTGGAAAACCTCATGCTTACCTGCAATACATACATTCAAAGCTTTCTGAGTGGACACTCTTGTAAGCGGACAGCTTTACTTATGGTCGCCTTGACAAAGCGGCAGCTTCAGTTATGGACACTTTTTCCACTTCCCGAGGGTGTCCGCTTACGGGAGCTTCGACTGTAGGTTATACTGTACCAACAGAGAAGGAGAGAAAGGGGCAAATATTAACCGCGAATATGCAACGCAAATGAGTGCAAAAAGTGTGCAGCGAAGAACAGCAGCGAGCAAACCAAGATGAGCAGGCGAGGGCAAAGATCACTTCTGCGCATGTGCCGATAGGAGGAGACCGCTGGCCGGCAATCGATTCGAGTTCAACTTCGCCTAAATTACATTTAGCCACAAATTACTAAGACTTCAAAAAGTTTTAAAAAGATGTCAAAAACTTTGTATAAAACGCAATAATTGTTAAGTGAAACTATCGAAGCGCCGCATCGTAATATAAGCGTGATTCTATATTTATCGAATTTATCTTTTTCAGTTCATGTGTATCAGGTGTTTGTTCATACTGGTGACAAACGCGGGGCCGGCACAGATGCCAATATTTTCCTGAATATTTTTGGAGAGTTAGGAGATACTGGGGATCGACCTCTGGAGGAATCCAAAAATAACAAGAACAAGTTTGAGAGAAATCAGGTAAACACGCTATAAAGTCAACTACATCTTAAGGGTCACCTCTGTACGAATGACAATTGGGCTTGTTCCCGGCTGCACGTCAGTTACTAATAGCTGCATGTCAGTCGTTAACTGCCGTACTAAAGTCCTTGATTGTAATCTACGAAACTAGGATACTAATCTCGTGCCTCCTTGGCCTGGAGTTTCTGAGAAAAAGCTTCAAATACAGCGGTACATTACTATAGAACTCACTCATGATTAAAATCATTTCTTGTGAAAGCTTAATTCACCCACGTTTATAACCTGATGTACGTCACATTGATAACTACGTTCATTTATAAGCTATCCCAGGTAGTTCATTATCTGGGTATAGACACGGGGACCCCACGTCTTTACTTACAGGTCTATGTTCCTTTATTATTCATCATTCACTCCTGTGACAGTCCAGGGCAAAAAACTTTTATTTCTTTCCACTTGTCCATTGGACAAGTGCCACTCAAATTTTGGTTATCCGAAAGTGAAATTCACTCGTCCAAAAAATGAATAAATTAAAAAAAAATGTAGCGATAAAACAAATTTACAATGTACCGTAAAAACTGACGTATAAGCCACATTTGCCCAAACTTTTAGCTCAAAATTGGGGGTGCAGCTTATCTGTGGGAACATCTGCAATAGATTATACCTTCCGGTGACATGAAGGCCCGTTTACACAGGCGATTTTTTTGTGCAATTTTTGTCGCTCGCAAGTTGCATCTTCAAATCGCATGTGTAAACGGGAGGCGATTTTAGTGCGATTTGGGCGCGATTTGTCGCCCGATGTCGCAGAGGTTTCGAACATGTTCGAAACCTGGTGCAACTTGACGGCGATTTTTGGGAAATCAAAGCAAATGTCGCACCCGGATCGCACAGGAAATCGCCTTGTTTACACTTGCGACAAAAGTTGCATTGCAGAGCGCGACAAAAGTCGCATCAAAAATCGCATGTACGGGCCTTTAATTAAGTTGACCAGACTTTTTGAGTCTTGAAATTGAACATTCTATTTATTTGAGGTGTACAACGTGGAGCAAACATAATTCGTTAACTTTAGATGGTGTAGGAAAGTGAGTCTTGTTTCTCTAACAAAGCTGCCAGACCAAAAATCAAATTGAAGAATAAGGATCCGCATTAAACATTCGTTCGTAACGCACGAACGTGAGCGTTGTGTTTATAAATTGTAAAATTTAGCCTCAAATTGTCAAAATACCTGTGTTGAAACAGTGCTCCCTATCTTTGTTGGACATTTTGAAGCTTTTGGCAATGAAGGAACACCAAAGACGAACGAATTCGAAGCCAAAGAAAAGAGTCTGTAAACAAGCGGCCATCTTGGTTATGCTAAATAAAAACATGTGCTCAAAAAATTTGTACGGTCGGAAAAAAGAAACAGAAATTCGCGGAAACGAAACTAGGTTAGTTTACGAAGTCCAGAGATGCTTGGGAAACTTAGAACTCAGTGAAAAACGAGACAAATTTCTCCTGGTAAATTGTACTCGTCCCGTTGGACAAGTGCTTTTGGAAATCCACTCGTCCGAGATCAAGAAGTACTCGTCTCAGACGAGCGGACGAGTGGAAGTTTTTTGCCCTGCAGTCCAAAGTGTAATGTGAATTATTTTCCCAGTCTGTTATACAGTCAAACCTCTATTAAACGGTCACCCTCCGGGAATAGCCAACTGACCGCTTAATAGAAGTGACCACTTAAAAGAGGTCAAGTTCAGTTTAAGAAAGTAAATATGGGGAGAGATTTAATAGGCCATTTGCACATGGCGTCATTTGACTACAACTACCAGAATTCATTTCATTTTTTCTTTCTTATTTAAATTTTGCAATCCCAGTGCGGTTTAAATAACAATAGCCCTAATTTGCACTACAAAACAAAAAACTGAAGGATTCTGGTTGTTGTAGTCATATGACGTCATCGTGCAAATCACCTATTCAGGGGATTTGTAAAGTGACCGCTTAATAGTGGGTGATCTCTTAATAGAGGGCCGCTTAATGGAGGTTTGACTGTAAAACGTTTTTTTTTTTCTTTTTTTGTCTGCTCTAGGTGGATGAATTCCTTATTGAGGCAGTTTCGCTTAAAAGTCTTCAGAAGGTCCGTGTGGGACATGATTCCTCTGGGCCCGGATCAGGGTGGTTCTTAGATAAAGTTGTAATAAAGGACCCAGAAGACAACACCAGGGAATATGTGTTCCCTTGTAACAGGTCTGGTATATTATCTTTTCAAATCCACTGATTTAAACGAAGCAAAAACAAAATTGACAAGGACTGATGCCATTTGGCGCTATTTGTTTCGACCGTTTCAATCGTCCTTGAAATTAAGCCATTCGTACCGTGAAATTGTTTTGAAACATACACTGCATAGAGTAATTCTAATATTATAAGAAAACATCTTGCTCCATCTCTTGTTTTTCAATTCAGGCTGTCTCGAATTGAGTAAACTTAAATGACGAACTTTCGACCATTTTGTAATAAATTATGCCATTTCAGACTTATATCACGTCTTATATCATAGACTTATATCAAGAACTGATGTTATCCAACCTTACATACGATTTAATCCGAAATAATTCGTCAAAATTGTTGAAGATTTCCACACAATACTTAGTAACGAAAGACGAGAACGGATGATCAACTTTTAAGAAGATTGAAACCGTTTTTCAGACACTCGTGACCTTGAGGCTGTTTTTTTTTTTTTTCAGGTGGCTTGCAAAAGATGAGGATGATGGACTGATTTTGAGAGAGCTTCCTCTGGGCGGCACAAGTTTACTGAATAGTATGTTCTGTTATTGTTGTTAATTTTTTTCCTTCCAGAGTTACGTTGTTTCAACTGATTTTCGCCTTTGTTTTCAGCCACGTCTTATTTCGTGTCAGTGAAGACAGGCGATGTTCGTGGAGCGGGGACGGACGCCAATGTTTTTGTTCAAATCTATGGAGGAAAAGGTGACACTGGCAAATTACAGCTTAGAAGCGCTGAAAACACCAAAAACAAGTTTGAACGAGGCAGGACTGACCAGTTTGTACTTGAGGCCGTGGACATTGGAAAGGTTGGTCACTTGTTTTAGGTGATAATAACCCCAATTTGATGATAGTTTTTCGCTGCAAGTGTTAAATTAAACGATAAAAACCGACGTTTCGGTGTCATCATGACGCCATTGTCAAGGTAACTTGTGAATGAAATGTAAATGACAACAAGTATTTGAAGCAGTGTTGGCGCTAAAATTAACATAACAGAAAGTGCGAAAATAAGAATTTATGTAAATACTTTCGCAGGAATGGAGTCCGATTGCACGTTCAGTCCGATTGCACGTTCAGTTTTATCGCCAACACTGCTTCAAATACGTGTTGTCATTTACATTTCATTCACAAGTTACCTTGACAATGACGTCATGATGACACCGAAACGTCGGTTTTTATCGTTTGTTTTTGCTTGCTTATGCTTGAACAAATCGTTATTGATAAGTGTTAAATTGTTTTGAAAATACTTCAAACAATGAATAAATACCCTGAAATCTTGCTTTATTTTTTCCTAAGGTTGAAATGCTGCGCATATCACATGACAACAAAGGCGCTGGTGCTGGCTGGTTCCTTGATGACGTCACCGTGGACATTCCGTCACGTGGTGATAAAGTAGTGTTCCCCTGTCACCGCTGGCTGGATGAAGATGAGGATGATGGGAAGATTGAGCGGGAATTGTACCCAGGACAGCAAACTCATACCAATCCAAGTAATAAGTTTGTTGTTTTATTCTCTGGTGAATACGCGAAGCATTGAGCGAATTGCAGCATCCGGGGAGAAATTTCACTCGATCGGCTGTTAACATTGAGCCCGCGATATGTAATGGTCACCTGCCTTACCCATGGGGATGGCGTTGGGTGGAGGGAAGGGGAGGGAGTTGGACGCAACGCAGCGGGGGGAGGTGGGGGAGGGGGTCGATGATGCAAAACACGTAGAGAGGGAAGGGTCCGAATATGTGCAGAACCTTTCATTTATAGCGTTTCGTATTCATACACTGTAGGAGCCTTTGATTTTTGATGTACGGTGTTGGGGGGAAGGTTCTTTTTTCAGTATCCCATCTTCAAGGATTTGCTAATGTGACAAAGTTTAAAGTACTGAGAGCATAACAAAAACGTCAACAGTATTAACGAAAACTATTGTCTGTTTGCTACAAAGAAAGTATCCTTTAAGTAAAACTTAGCGATCATCTGCGATTGTTGACGATGAGCTGACTAGAACTTGTTTTATTTTTTTGCTCCTGTGAATAGAAATGCCTTATGAGGTGACAGTGTATACGGGTGATGTGAGAGGTGCTGGTACGAACGCTAATGTGTTTCTAGTCATGTACGGCGAGAACGGCAAGTCAGACCAGTTTGACCTGAGAAACAAGTCTGACAACTTTGAAAGAGCCCAGGTGGACAAGTTCAAAGTGAGTTACACTTGACTAATGATGTGTCTTAAATCGATCGGCCATATTGTTTTTAGAACTTCTAAGGAGCGAAGTAGAACTGTCCAAAACGTTGTGTTTTTCTAGCATTTGTAACCTCCGAAAAATCCCGTGAAGAGGGAATTATGTTTAAGTTGGTTGTTCTTTCTTGTATTTTATTATTTGTCCAATAAATTTTGCTAAACAAAGAGTTGAGTTATCACTAAAAGTAAAGTAAGAGCGATTCAATCTAACCAAGGGCTTTAAACGTCAGCTTTTGAATTCCTTTGCGTTAGTTTAATTAGTCAACTCAATTGAAGCCAAATTTCGGTGTTTCATCAGCGCCACAGTTTCTATGGAAACTAACCCCTCAGGCTATCCATTTGTGTACAGCTGACTCCCGTTTTCTCGAACAAACAAGCGAAAAAATTAGATAAGCAGTAGTAAAAAAGCAGTATCGAAAGAAAACGAGTTTCCTTTCTAGATCGCGAGAGTGGGGGTATACTGTATCTACGGTATATTTTTTAAAAGTGAATTAAGTTAATGAAAGGATTTACAAGAATAGAAGATACTGTGGGAACAACCCTAAAACAGAAACGTAATTCGCCTTAAAGTTGCAGAGTACATACACATTGATTGTGCAATTATGTCTCTTAACAGCAAGAAGTGGTGTTTTGTTTATTTTTTCTTCTTGGCAGTTTATTAATGTGAATTTCTTTGAAATTCCAAGGTGGATTGTGAAGACATTGGACCGCTGTTAAAAATACGAATTGGACACAACAACAGTGGAATGCGGTCAGCATGGTTCTTGGACAAGGTAACCATATCTAAGTGGACGAAGAAAGGATGGTATTCCAGTAATATATTCAGTTTTTAACCAGGTTAGATCTACCTTGGGTAGCAGGGGTTCTCTCGCGGCACGTTTTCATGAACCAGAAATTGCAGTCTGCCGAAGGGCGGCAATGAGCGACACAAGAGGCGAGTAATATGAGATAGATGAAAGTGCGAGAAAAGCTTCTGACCACGGGGTTGGTCAGATCAAGATGATTCACACTCCTTTGACGCACGAGCCACAGGGAGCCCACATGGGCACAGCTTAATCCGGCATCTGTAGCTTGAAGCAACTAGGAGTATTGCTACTAAAATGAGTATAAAAATTCACATCACTTTCCGTAATAAAGTAGAAAGTATTTTTTTTTACTGAATCTTTGAGTTGACTGAAGGGAGGAGTTTTAAACTGCCTGGAAATGTTTCGGTTTGTTAAAGGGGCTTTGTCATCATTTTAAGTGTCGCTTTAAAAAGCCAAAATGCATATTTATCTCAGTGAAAACCCAATAATAATGGTCCAGTTTTGTTTCAAATTATTCTACTAGTGCTCTAAGAGTAAAAATAAGTGTCTTGGGCTAAAGATGGCCAAGATGGAAATGGATTACAACTTAATATTTTCAATTTTTATCGCCTTATGTCTTGAAAAACGTGCTAAAACTCTGATTATGATTTCTCCTCTCTTCGAAACTTCTCTTGATATCTTCTTAGTGTTCTAAAAGCATTTCTTGTATGGCAAAGGTGATTAGTTTTAATTTAGGACCGTGTTAACCTAAAAACGTCCAAATTCTCATTGTGTTTTCCATGTTCGTGAAGGTTGAAATTCGCCGTGTAAAGCCTGAGGAGAAAGAGTCACGTAAAAAGCGCAGGAAATCCAGGGACGCGGAAGTTGAGGAGATGGGTGATGGTGACGATTACAACTATCTTTTTATGTGCAACCGCTGGCTGGCTCGTGATGAGGACGACGGACAGATCGTGAGGGAACTGGTACCAGTTGATGCCAGTGGAAAGCCAAGGCGAGGCTCACTAGCAGGTGAATAATTATGTACTCATTGACTGAGTGGGAGAGCCAAATATTTTCACTTCCGGCCCGACATTACTTTATCAATAAGTATTTTATCATATGACCAATTTGGAGACAAAATTGTTTCAAATTTAAATACGCAAGGCCGTACGGCTTTTTCCGGCCCCGCTCATGCAAATGTGTACGGCCCTCATACGGGCATTTTATAAATAGTTTTGATGGCTTATGCCTTTGCCATGTTAATCACTAAATCATCTGCTATGTCAAAACATGATAGTCAAATAGTTTTGAACAATAACTTTATAAATCATCGGCTTTTCTTGGGTGCGGTCGTAGCAGTTCATTTAAAGTATAAATGTTGTACTTTACGAGTAAAAATGCATGACACTTTTCTACCTAACAAGACATACAATAAATCGCACATTTCTAAAAAAAAAAACACGCGACACGGACAAAAAAAACACGCGGGATTTTAGAATAACACGAGAAGAGATTGTAACTCACGCGCCAAAGGCGAGCTATGTACCAGCAAGCTTTTCGAGTGTTGTGCCAACATCTCGCGTGGTTTATTAAGCTGATAAACCATAGTAATGTGTGGTCTATTTCTTAAATAAACCACCTGTACTAAAAATTCGCTGCAGACGAACCAGACCTTATGCGATGATATCCGCGAGAGCGATTAACCATAGCTAATCTAGAAATTTGTTGAATCTTTGTAGAGAACACTTATGGTGTACACGTATTCACTGGGGATGTCTCGAATGCTGGAACGAATTCCAACGTGTTCATCTGCGCATATGGTGAACTTGGTGATACTGGGGAACGAAAACTGGAAAAGTCAGAAACCCATATGGACAAGTTTGAAAGAAATAATGTAAGAACTGCATCCATTGTTATAACTTGACAAAAACGGTCTAAATAGAACACCCCCACCCTGGTGATATTCTCTCCTTTAGTTGTCAATCAGCCACTAAAGAGTAAACAGTTGTTAAACTTCTTTTTTAACTCGTTAATACGCGAAGCGTAATGAACGGGTTATCGCAAATCATTTAATATTCCTTTACAAAACTGTTTTTCTATACACAAAAACAGATACCTGAGTACTGCCCTCGGGTCGTACTCATAACCAATGCAAATTTGGTGAAGAGTCTTTCATTTAGAGCGTTTCGTATTCACGAGTTGGCTTATAGGAGCCTTTGATTTGCCTTTACGAACATTTTAGTTTTGTGAAGTTTTCAAGTATGTTTAGTTTAAATAACGTTCGAGTCTTGACTGTAATACTCCTATATTTATATTATAAAAGAAAGTTTGAAATAACGGTGACATCCCTGTTAAAGCGGAGGACCTCTCAACATTTAACTGATTTACCTATTTGGTAAACAAAAATGACGCTAAAAAACGCTTCATGTTGCTTGGTAAAGTAACAGTAGTGCGCGATTCCTAGTCTTTTATTTCAATAGAAACATCTTTTACTAAAGATCTATCTATTTATTACAAAAAAAAGTTTGAAATAACGGTGACATCCCTGTTAAAGCGGAGGACCTCTCAACATTTAACTGATTTACCTGTTTGGTAAACAAATATTTCATTAAAAAACGCTTGATGTTGCTTGGTAAAGTAACAGTAGTGCGCGATTCCTAGTCTTTTATTTCAATAGAAACATCTTTTACTAAAGATCTATCTATTTATTACAAAAAAAAAGTTTAAAAAAACGGTGACATCCCTGTTAAAGCGGAGGACCTCTCAACATTTAACTGATTACCTGTTTGGTAAACAAATATTTCATTTAGAGCGTTTCGTATTCACGAGTTGGCTCATAGGAGCCTTTGATTTGCATGTACGAACATTTTAGTTTTGTGGAGTTTTCAAGTATGTTTAGTTTAAATAACGTTTGAGTGACTGTAATACGCCTAAATTTGTATTACAAAAAAAAAGTTTGAAATAACGGTGACATCCCTGTTAAAGCGGAGGACCTCTCAACATTTAACTGATTTACCTGTTTGGTAAACAAAAATTCCGCTAAAAAACGCTTGATGTTGCTTGGTAAAGTAACAGTAGTGCGCGATTCCTAGTAATTTATTTCAATAGAAACATCTTTTACATCGTGATGAAATTCTTCAGTAATTTTGCAAAAAACTTCCATTTTTTCTTTATTTGTTTTCAGGAGGATATATTTTCCTTTAACTGTGTGAATATTGGTAAAATAAGCAAAGTGAAAGTGTGGCACGATAACAGTGGACTGAAACCGGCTTGGAACCTGGACAGAATCGAGATCAACGATAAACTAGCCGAGGAAAATTATGTGTTTCCTTGTAACCGTTGGCTGGCAACGAGCGAAGATGACGGTCAGATCTGCCGTGAACTTGTCGCAGTTGATGACCGAGCTCTACGGTTGGAGAGAAAGAGATCCATGACCAGAAAATCCAGCATTGTGTCCAATGTTGATGGAGTTGATCTGGAGGCAAAAGGTTGGTGACACGAGTTTTCGAATCGAAAGGAATAAGGTTTGCGAAGGTGGTTCTCAAATACATTAATAATTCGTGCAGAGAAAACAAAGGAAATCACCATCATGAAGTGGGTTTGGATAGGTGATACCAATTGGCCACTCCGAAAAATACCATAATACTCTTTTATGCGCAGGCTCAGCCTCACAGGGGTGTAATTATTCAAGTCTCCTTTGTTAGAATGGCACAATGGAATTCAGAGTACATGTAGGAACGCTAGGATGTAGCATTGTGTGTTCGCATACAAATGTGCACCGTATGCAAATTGCCACGAAGTTGAAACATAGCACGTGCAGTTCGTGGTGAAAACAAAAGAAATTGGAAAAATGAGGCTTACATCAAGCACCACCCAAACCTGCACTTTAAAGAGTATTATGGTATTTTTAATAGTTTCTGGAGTGGGCAATTACCAAGTCAAGTCAAGTCAAGTCAAGTCATCTTTTTTTAAAGTGCCACTATGATCAAAAATACACATTTTCTGTTCTCTTCATATTTTGAAAATATAAGTATTCGTTACTTACCTTGCGAAGATTCAACTCAAAACTCGCACGGGAAGTGCCATTATTTTAACTTTACATTTCTAATTCGGCTTGTCGCCATTAGTCAATTCAAAAATGACCGGAACCGAACCCTGAGAGTTGAATCGAGTGGGCCAAAGATTTTGTGACGTCAGTGACTCAACACGTGCCTTTTGGCTTTGTTTTCTGTGACCCGGAGGGAACCGCGTTGAGTTATTGACGTCACAAATCAAGTTACGTGTACCAGATCGCAAACCAGTAGAACGTGGACTCGGATTTATGAACGGAGTAATGGCGGACGGATATTACGTGATTTTCATGGGTTTTCTGCCAGCTATTTCTGGACTGTGTAAGAATATATCAATCTAATTTATAGCAATTCGCATTTGTCTAAACCTGTTAGATACATTTGCGTTAAAAAACGCGGAAAAGAAGTACAAAAATATTCGTCGTAGTGGCACTTTAAGCAGGGTGGCCCTTTCAGCACTAGGCTGGTATCAATAGGGGCCCTGCATAATTTATGACTAGTACAAGATAAATGTGTACCATAAATGTAAATGAACTTTTGCTTTGAATTCCTCAAAGAATTACAAATGGTTTGAGAAGCTATGTGTCAAACAGTCGAGAGAGTGTTTCATCAGATATCCAAACACCTCGAAGTCAGTTAAAAAAATTGACTGCGCCATGTTTTTTAACCCACACTCGTGTTTGATATATTAAAGAGTTTCTCCGTTCCTTACCGCGTTTGTTCTTGTGTGAGTTTTTGTTTAATTCTCTTCTCGTTCTTTTTCTCTTTCTTGTCTAAAAATCATTGTTTGTTATTGTTGATTTTAAGTTTAATCCCTGTGCTCCTGGTTTGATGTATAAGACTACACAGCAATAACTCTTCTGTGCTGTATCTACATCTGTTTACATGTCGTTGCACGATTTTTCTTCAAAATTAAACCGACTCATTTTGTGATTTTCGTTTATTGTATCTTCGGATTTTGAAATCAAGATAGTCTTTATATAATTAATAACCAGGACTATATAAGTACCTTTAATCAAAGTTCTCTTCTTCTGATACCTCTTCAGCCCGCATGAACACTTACGAAGTATCGGTTGTCACTGGTGACGTCAGAGGAGCGGGGACCAACGCAAATGTGTACATCATCATATTTGGAGAGGAGGGAGATACAGGTTAGTGACAAGTCCAGTGTGAGTAGGATGTGCCATGAGTGTTTACCCTGGCTTTTTGTTAAACCGTACTTACTGTTGTCAACCTTTATCTGAAGGCAAAGTTCCTCTGAAAACCTCACGAACATTCAAGAATAAGTTTGAGCGCGGACAGACAGATGTCTTCACTGTCGACGCCAAAGTTGGAGACGTTCAAAAGATCAGGTTTGTGTTTGAATATATTCATACAGTCGAATCTCTAGCGAGCGAACATCCAAAATACCAGGATAAGTGGTCATTTACCTGCTTCAATCCCAGGCGCCCCTCCTTATTTTAGCGCGGTACATGTGAAGTTGTGTGACTGATGCACTGCACTCGGTGGGCACATTTTGAATCCTTCCCACGATGCTTCGCGCTCCCTGTTTCCCCGGCCGCGTTAGAACGGCGCACGGGAGCAAGGCAGGTCATTTACGAGATCGAGATAGCAGCACAAGTACCTTTTTAAACTAAAGGATTTGGCGTTACATTAGAATATAAACAAAAATTACAGACAAACTGCATTTGTTATGAACTTATCAAAACCAATGTCTTGCTTTGTAGAATCGGTCATGATAACAAAGGTGGTTTTGCTGGTTGGTTTTTGGACAAGGTTCTGATCGACGTCCCATCTCTTGGTCAGCGGCTAGTTTTCCCGTGTGGCCGCTGGCTGGATAAAGACAAAGATGACGGGCAGCTGGAAAGAGAGCTGATGCCTGGTGTGGACGCGGAGGAAACGTATACACCATGTAAGATTACCAACTCAAAAGCCTATTCTCAGTCGATAATTTCATTTCTACTGAGTGGTGGGAACAAGGAGTGTGAGTTGTCTGTCTGGTGTGATTGTCCGAGAGAGGGGTCTTTTAAGATTTTTGGTTGTAACTGTTGTTTCCACAATCGGTGCGAAGTCTTCTTTAGATTCAAGGACATGGGCATCTTTAATGCTTTTTAAAACCCCGCTCACACCAAATACTTTTAGTAAATATGGTCAGTTAAACCACATGTTTTAAGCCTCTATCTTGAACACTTTAAAATGTACAAGAATGGTAACTATCGTCAATAACGTTTCATTAACTATAGGTTCAACTCCAAATATGGAGATGTTTTTCTATACCTGTTTAGCAAAACAGTGTTAAAACACGTTTAAGGGTGTTTGCAACCATGTTAATAATGTATGCGTCACACTTACCTTATGCTAATAAATGTGAACACTCGTGTTCTTTCAGACGTACCATATGAGATAACGGTATACACAAGCGACATGATGGGATCAGGCACCTCAGCTAATGTCTACATAGTGTTGTACGGCTGTGATGGTGCCACTGAAGAAGTTATATTAGCAGACACATCAAAGAAGAAGAAGGATTCCTTCAAAAGAGGCTCTGTTGATCAGTTTGTTAAGGAGGTGAGTGATTTTGTTGATGCATTCCTAATCATTCTGACCAGTGTAGCCTTTGCACTACATCGAATTTGTGTTTTGGATTTGGTAACCTTCGTAAAACCACCAGCAAACGTATTGCTGTTATTTTAGGTATAAGTCAACAGTAATCTTTCTGCATGGAATTGTCCATAACGATAGAAAGCTTTATTGTTGTAACAAAAGAAAACAATAACACGTTTAGGGCAACTTGAGTTATGGCATCCGTTTCTCAGAGGTCATAATAGCCATACATGTATATGTTTATCAAAACATTGAAGTAGTTGCTAAATTGCAGCGCGACGCCTGTGACGTTTCATTAAATCGCTTACATTCGTGAGATCAAATGACCAATCAGAATTCAAGAATAACATCAAGGAAACCAGATCAGGGACACACACAAAAAAGCTGAAAGCTGTCCTTGAATGAATTCTGATTGGACAGTCCATCTCCATGAATGTATGCGAGTTAAAAGGGGCCGCTTCGCGGTCTAAAATATGTCTTTAACACTCACTCTTATCTTATCAAAGTTCACATCTTTCTGTCTTTCATTTCAGCTTGACAATGTTGGTGACGTGATTGAGAAGATTCGAATCGGTCACGACAACAAAGGTATTACTGCTGGCTGGCATCTTGACAAGGTAGAAGTGCGGCGCTTAAAAGACGACGGAGAAACCTCCACAACTTACACGTTTCCTTGTAAGCGATGGTTGGCAAAAGACGAGGATGATGGCTCTGTTGTACGGGAACTGATTCCACAGAAGGTGGTAGAAGAATCTGTGACGGAAGATGGAGAATTGAAGACAAGAGAAGTCAACCAGGAAACACTGGAACGTGAGTATTACTAAGTGTGAACGTGGGTGTCTGTGGGGGTACGGTGGTTGTTTGCTAGAGATTTGACTGAAGGGAAAGCTCTTATTACATTTGAACTTGCAATAGTTAAAGTCGCACACGAGCCATAGGAGGCCAACACGGTCTGAGCTTAACCCGGTTTCTGGAGCATGAAGCCACTACTACAAGGAATATTGTTACTCACTTTCCCTCCCCCCCCCCCCCCCCCCCCCCTCGATGGGATGCCAGGATATTGCATTGTTCCTTCCTCCTCCTCTTCTCCCCCCCCCTCCCCCCAGTAATATATCGCCGGTGCCGCGCCGCTCCCTTTAGTGCGACAGCCACGCAGACTGTAAGTTTCTCTATTTTATATTACGTAATTTCTCTGCCTTCTGTTCAACTTTCTCTCCATACACTTTTCTCTGTATTGAGAACTTTAGCTGTTTAAGTTCCATATTATAAACTAAACGCTCCATCTTCGTTTACAGTACGAAAGTACAAAGTTCACGTGTTTACTGGAGACATCAAAGGCGCGGGAACCGACGCCAACGTGTTCATTACCATATATGGAGAATACGGTGACACTGGCGAGAGACAGCTTGGCAAGTCTGAAACGTACAGTAACAAGTTTGAAAGAGGAAACGTGAGTGCTATGCTATTGTGTTTACCAGTGTTTTACTTATTTATTTATTTTTTAATACAAATAGTAAATACAAAGTTTTACAATACATTGAAAAAAGAAAACAAAAAAGAAATAATAATTACGATACATTTGCAAAAAGAGAGAAAATTAATTGATTGAAAAAAAAGTACAATGTAGCTTAATATATATTCTTTTAAGCTACGTTTACCAGTGTTTTGATCGTTCCCTTTCTGTGTTAGGTTGCCGGTATCGTTAGTGTAAGCCACATACCTTTTATTGTGGTTGTTTTGTTCTTTGGATGACCGTTTGTCCGTGTAATGTGCATATAAGTTTCAGATCTGTGGATGAAATCCTAAAGTGTGACTATCTAATTAAAAGCTATTAAGCATAACTTTCCTCTAGTAGTACTGGTTACTATGCTGTACAAGTTGATTCAAAATTTTGATTCGGTGGATGAAACCCTAAACTGCCGTGACCATTCGAATGAAAGCTGTTTAACACTATTCTCTTGTGAGGGAATGCTGTCTATTTTGCTGCACATGGTGAATCTCACTTTTAAGTCTGTTTGACCATTCGAATGAAAGCTGTTGAGTAGTACACTATGTGGGTACTGTTTATTGTTCCGTGCAGCTTTGTAGTATGTGGATAATATTAAATCAAACCAGTCTTCAATCTAAATAAAAGTTGTCGAGCAGTACTTTCCAGTTTATTATGTTCTACAGGATGATACTCCGCCAGTATTCTGCTAGTTGTTTTTAGTTTTCTATTTAGTATAAATTTCGACAATATTGTTGCGTTTGCCTTTTTGCCTTCTAAACATTAAGGAGTAAATTTCTTTTTCAATTTGACAGGAAGATATATTTACTCTGGAAGCCGCCGAACTTGGGAACATTTACAAGTTGAAGCTTCGGCACGACAATTCTAACTTAAGTCCTTCCTGGTTTGTTGACCACGTGGATATCCGTGATGTTGAAACTGACAAGCTGTATCCATTTATCTGTGAGAGGTGGCTGTCAAAGAAGAAAGAGGAAGGAAAAATTCAACGAACGCTTTACGTGAAAGGTTTTGAGGTATGAACGATCCCTTTAGCATCTTAAACAATTGAACAATAACTTTAGCATCTTAAACAATTGAACAATACCTTTAGCATCTTAAACAATTGAACAATACCTTTAGCATCTTAAACAATTGAACAATACCTTTAGCATCTTAAACAATTGAACAATACCTTTAGCATCTTAAACAATTGAACAAAACCTTTAGCATCTTAAACAATTGAACAATACCTTTAGCATCTTAAACAATTGAACAATACCTTTAGCATCTTAAACAATTGAACAAAACCTTTAGCATCTTAAACAATTGAACAATACCTTTAGCATCTTAAACAATTGAACAAAACCTTTAGCATCTTAAACAATTGAACAATACCTTTAGCATCTTAAACAATTGAACAATACCTTTAGCATCTTAAACAATTGAACAATACCTTTAGCATCTTAAACAATTGAACAATAACTTTAGCATCTTAAACAATTGAACAATACCTTTAGCATCTTAAACAATTGAACAATACCTTTAGCATCTTAAACAATTGAACAATACCTTTAGCATCTTAAACAATTGAACTATAGCTTTAGCATCTTAAACAATTGAACAATAACTTTAGCATCTTAAACAATTGAACAATAACTTTAGCATCTTAAACAATTGAACAATACCTTTAGCATCTTAAACAATTGAACAATACCTTTAGCATCTTAAACAATTGAACAAAACCTTTAGCATCTTAAACAATTGAACAATACCTTTAGCATCTTAAACAATTGAACAATACCTTTAGCATCTTAAACAATTGAACAATACCTTTAGCATCTTAAACAATTGAACAATACCTTTAGCATCTTAAACAATTGAACAATACCTTTAGCATCTTAAACAATTGAACAATAACTTTAGCATCTTAAACAATTGAACAATAACTTTAGCATCTTAAACGATTGAACAATACCTTTAGCATCTTAAACAATTGAACAATACCTTTAGCATCTTAAACAATTGAACTATAGCTTTAGCATCTTAAACAATTGAACAATAACTTTAGCATCTTAAACAATTGAACAATAACTTTAGCATCTTAAACAATTGAACAATACCTTTAGCATCTTAAACAATTGAACAAAACCTTTAGCATCTTAAACAATTGAACAATACCTTTAGCATCTTAAACAATTGAACAAAACCTTTAGCATCTTAAACAATTGAACAATACCTTTAGCATCTTAAACAATTGAACAAAACCTTTAGCATCTTAAACAATTGAACAAAACCTTTAGCATCTTAAACAATTGAACAATACCTTTAGCATCTTAAACAATTGAACAATACTTTTAGCATCTTAAACAATTGAACTATAGCTTTAGCATCTTAAACAATTGAACAATAACTTTAGCATCTTAAACAATTGAACAATAACTTTAGCATCTTAAACAATTGAACAATACCTTTAGCATCTTAAACAATTGAACAATACCTTTAGCATCTTAAACAATTGAACAAAACCTTTAGCATCTTAAACAATTGAACAATACCTTTAGCATCTTAAACAATTGAACAATACCTTTAGCATCTTAAACAATTGAACAATAACTTTAGCATCTTAAACAATTGAACAATAACTTTAGCATCTTAAGCAATTGAACAATACCTTCAGCATCTTAAACAATTGAACAATACCTTTAGCATCTTAAACAATTGAACAATACCTTTAGCATCTTAAACAATTGAACAATACCTTTAGCATCTTAAACAATTGAACAAAACCTTTAGCATCTTAAACAATTGAACAATACCTTTAGCATCTTAAACAATTGAACAATACCTTTAGCATCTTAAACAATTGAACAATACCTTTAGCATCTTAAACAATTGAACAATACCTTTAGCATCTTAAACAATTGAACAATACCTTTAGCATCTTAAACAATTGAACAATACCTTTAGCATCTTAAACAATTGAACAATAACTTTAGCATCTTAAACAATTGAACAATAACTTTAGCATCTTAAACAATTGAACAATACCTTTAGCATCTTAAACAATTGAACAATACCTTTAGCATCTTAAACAATTGAACAATACCTTTAGCATCTTAAACAATTGAACAATAACTTTAGCATCTTAAACAATTGAACAATAACTTTAGCATCTTAAACAATTGAACAATACCTTTAGCATCTTAAACAATTGAACGATAACTTTAGCATCTTAAACAATTGAACAATACCTTTAGCATGTTAAACAATTGAACAAAACCTTTAGCATCTTAAACAATTGAACAATACCTTTAGCATCTTAAACAATTGAACAATACCTTTAGCATCTTAAACAATTGAACAATACCTTTAGCATCTTAAACAATTGAACAATACCTTTAGCATCTTAAACAATTGAACAATAACTTTAGCATCTTAAACAATTGAACAATAACTTTAGCATCTTAAACAATTGAACAATACCTTTAGCATCTTAAACAATTGAACAATAACTTTAGCATCTTAAACAATTGAACAATAACTTTAGCATCTTAAACAATTGAACAATAACTTTAGCATCTTAAACAATTGAACAATACCTTTAGCATCTTAAACAATTGAACAATACCTTTAGCATCTTAAACAATTGAACAATACCTTTAGCATCTTAAACAATTGAACAATAACTTTAGCATCTTAAACAATTGAACAATAACTTTAGCATCTTAAACAATTGAACAATACCTTTAGCATCTTAAACAATTGAACAATACCTTTAGCATCTTAAACAATTGAACTATAGCTTTAGCATCTTAAACAATTGAACAATAACTTTAGCATCTTAAACAATTGAACAATAACTTTAGCATCTTAAACAATTGAACAATACCTTTAGCATCTTAAACAATTGAACAAAACCTTTAGCATCTTAAACAATTGAACAATACCTTTAGCATCTTAAACAATTGAACAATACCTTTAGCATCTTAAACAATTGAACAATACCTTTAGCATCTTAAACAATTGAACAATAACTTTAGCATCTTAAACAATTGAACAATACCTTTAGCATCTTAAACAATTGAACAATACCTTTAGCATCTTAAACAATTGAACTATAGCTTTAGCATCTTAAACAATTGAACAATAACTTTAGCATCTTAAACAATTGAACAATAACTTTAGCATCTTAAACAATTGAACAATAACTTTAGCATCTTAAACAATTGAACAATACCTTTAGCATCTTAAACAATTGAACAATACCTTTAGCATCTTAAACAATTGAACAAAACCTTTAGCATCTTAAACAATTGAACAATACCTTTAGCATCTTAAACAATTGAACAAAACCTTTAGCATCTTAAACAATTGAACAATACCTTTAGCATCTTAAACAATTGAACAAAACCTTTAGCATCTTAAACAATTGAACAATAACTTTAGCATCTTAAACAATTGAACAATAACTTTAGCATCTTAAACAATTGAACAATACCTTTAGCATCTTAAACAATTGAACAATACCTTTAGCATCTTAAACAATTGAACAAAACCTTTAGCATCTTAAACAATTGAACAATACCTTTAGCATCTTAAACAATTGAATAACTTTAGCATCTTAAACAATTGAACAATACCTTTAGCATCTTAAACAATTGAACAAAACCTTTAGCATCTTAAACAATTGAACAATACCTTTAGCATCTTAAACAATTGAACAATAACTTTAGCATCTTAAACAATTGAACAATACCTTTAGCATCTTAAACAATTGAACAATAACTTTAGCATCTTAAACAATTGAACAATAACTTTAGCATCTTAAACAATTGAACAATACCTTTAGCATCTTAAACAATTGAACAATACCTTTAGCATCTTAAACAATTGAACAATACCTTTAGCATCTTAAACAATTGAACAATACCTTTAGCATCTTAAACAATTGAACAAAACCTTTAGCATCTTAAACAATTGAACAATACCTTTAGCATCTTAAACAATTGAACAATAACTTTAGCATCTTAAACAATTGAACAATACCTTTAGCATCTTAAACAATTGAACAATAACTTTAGCATCTTAAACAATTGAACAATAACTTTAGCATTTTAACAATTGAACAATACCTTTAGCATCTTAAACAATTGAACAATACCTTTAGCATCTTAAACAACTGAACTATAGCTTTAGCATCTTAAACAATTGAACAATAACTTTAGCATCTTAAACAATTGAACAATAACTTTAGCATCTTAAACAATTGAACAATACCTTTAGCATCTTAAACAATTGAACAATACCTTTAGCATCTTAAACAATTGAACAAAACCTTTAGCATCTTAAACAATTGAACAATACCTTTAGCATCTTAAACAATTGAACAATACCTTTAGCATCTTAAACAATTGAACAATACCTTTAGCATCTTAAACAATTGAACAATAACTTTAGCATCTTAAACAATTGAACAAAACCTTTAGCATCTTAAACAATTGAACAATACCTTTAGCATCTTAAACAATTGAACAATACCTTTAGCATCTTAAACAATTGAACAATACCTTTAGCATCTTAAACAATTGAACAATACCTTTAGCATCTTAAACAATTGAACAATACCTTTAGCATCTTAAACAATTGAACAATACCTTTAGCATCTTAAACAATTGAACAATACCTTTAGCATCTTAAACAATTGAACAATACCTTTAGCATCTTAAACAATTGAACAATACCTTTAGCATCTTAAACAATTGAACAATACCTTTAGCATCTTAAACAATTGAACAATACCTTTAGCATCTTAAACAATTGAACAATAACTTTAGCATCTTAAACAATTGAACAATACCTTTAGCATCTTAAACAATTGAACAATACCTTTAGCATCTTAAACAATTGAACAATACCTTTAGCATCTTAAACAATTGAACAATACCTTTAGCATCTTAAACAATTGAACAATAACTTTAGCATCTTAAACAATTGAACAATAACTTTAGCATCTTAAACAATTGAACAATACCTTTAGCATCTTAAACAATTGAACGATAACTTTAGCATCTTAAACAATTGAACAATACCTTTAGCATGTTAAACAATTGAACAAAACCTTTAGCATCTTAAACAATTGAACAATACCTTTAGCATCTTAAACAATTGAACAATACCTTTAGCATCTTAAACAATTGAACAATACCTTTAGCATCTTAAACAATTGAACAATACCTTTAGCATCTTAAACAATTGAACAATAACTTTAGCATCTTAAACAATTGAACAATACCTTTAGCATCTTAAACAATTGAACAATACCTTTAGCATCTTAAACAATTGAACAATACCTTTAGCATCTTAAACAATTGAACAATAACTTTAGCATCTTAAACAATTGAACAATAACTTTAGCATCTTAAACAATTGAACAATAACTTTAGCATCTTAAACAATTGAACAATACCTTTAGCATCTTAAACAATTGAACAATACCTTTAGCATCTTAAACAATTGAACAATACCTTTAGCATCTTAAACAATTGAACAATAACTTTAGCATCTTAAACAATTGAACAATAACTTTAGCATCTTAAACAATTGAACAATACCTTTAGCATCTTAAACAATTGAACAATACCTTTAGCATCTTAAACAATTGAACTATAGCTTTAGCATCTTAAACAATTGAACAATAACTTTAGCATCTTAAACAATTGAACAATAACTTTAGCATCTTAAACAATTGAACAATACCTTTAGCATCTTAAACAATTGAACAAAACCTTTAGCATCTTAAACAATTGAACAATACCTTTAGCATCTTAAACAATTGAACAATACCTTTAGCATCTTAAACAATTGAACAATACCTTTAGCATCTTAAACAATTGAACAATAACTTTAGCATCTTAAACAATTGAACAATAACTTTAGCATCTTAAACAATTGAACAATACCTTTAGCATCTTAAACAATTGAACTATAGCTTTAGCATCTTAAACAATTGAACAATAACTTTAGCATCTTAAACAATTGAACAATAACTTTAGCATCTTAAACAATTGAACAATACCTTTAGCATCTTAAACAATTGAACAATACCTTTAGCATCTTAAACAATTGAACAAAACCTTTAGCATCTTAAACAATTGAACAATACCTTTAGCATCTTAAACAATTGAACAAAACCTTTAGCATCTTAAACAATTGAACAAAACCTTTAGCATCTTAAACAATTGAACAAAACCTTTAGCATCTTAAACAATTGAACAATACCTTTAGCATCTTAAACAATTGAACAATACCTTTAGCATCTTAAACAATTGAACTATAGCTTTAGCATCTTAAACAATTGAACAATAACTTTAGCATCTTAAACAATTGAACAATAACTTTAGCATCTTAAACAATTGAACAATACCTTTAGCATCTTAAACAATTGAACAATACCTTTAGCATCTTAAACAATTGAACAAAACCTTTAGCATCTTAAACAATTGAACAATACCTTTAGCATCTTAAACAATTGAACAATACCTTTAGCATCTTAAACAATTGAACAATACCTTTAGCATCTTAAACAATTGAACAATACCTTTAGCATCTTAAACAATTGAACAATACCTTTAGCATCTTAAACAATTGAACAATACCTTTAGCATCTTAAACAATTGAACAATAACTTTAGCATCTTAAACAATTGAACAATAACTTTAGCATCTTAAACAATTGAACAATAACTTTAGCATCTTAAACAATTGAACAATACCTTTAGCATCTTAAACAATTGAACAATACCTTTAGCATCTTAAACAACTGAACTATAGCTTTAGCATCTTAAACAACTGAACTATAGCTTTAGCATCTTAAACAATTGAGCAATAACTTTAGCATCTTAAACAATTGAACAATAACTTTAGCATCTTAAACAATTGAACAATACCTTTAGCATCTTAAACAATTGAACAAAACCTTTAGCATCTTAAACAATTGAACAATACCTTTAGCATCTTAAACAATTGAACAATACCTTTAGCATCTTAAACAATTGAACAATACCTTTAGCATCTTAAACAATTGAACAATAACTTTAGCATCTTAAACAATTGAACAATACCTTTAGCATCTTAAACAATTGAACAATACCTTTAGCATCTTAAACAATTGAACTATAGCTTTAGCATCTTAAACAATTGAACAATAACTTTAGCATCTTAAACAATTGAACAATAACTTTAGCATCTTAAACAATTGAACAATACCTTTAGCATCTTAAACAATTGAACAATACCTTTAGCATCTTAAACAATTGAACAAAACCTTTAGCATCTTAAACAATTGAACAATACCTTTAGCATCTTAAACAATTGAACAATACCTTTAGCATCTTAAACAATTGAACAATACCTTTAGCATCTTAAACAATTGAACAATACCTTTAGCATCTTAAACAATTGAACTATAGCTTTAGCATCTTAAACAATTGAACAATAACTTTAGCATCTTAAACAATTGAACAATAACTTTAGCATCTTAAACAATTGAACAATACCTTTAGCATCTTAAACAATTGAACAATACCTTTAGCATCTTAAACAATTGAACAAAACCTTTAGCATCTTAAACAATTGAACAATACCTTTAGCATCTTAAACAATTGAACAAAACCTTTAGCATCTTAAACAATTGAACAATACCTTTAGCATCTTAAACAATTGAACAATACCTTTAGCATCTTAAACAATTGAACTATAGCTTTAGCATCTTAAACAATTGAACAATAACTTTAGCATCTTAAACAATTGAACAATAACTTTAGCATCTTAAACAATTGAACAATACCTTTAGCATCTTAAACAATTGAACAATACCTTTAGCATCTTAAACAATTGAACAAAACCTTTAGCATCTTAAACAATTGAACAATACCTTTAGCATCTTAAACAATTGAACAAAACCTTTAGCATCTTAAACAATTGAACAATACCTTTAGCATCTTAAACAATTGAACAAAACCTTTAGCATCTTAAACAATTGAACAAAACCTTTAGCATCTTAAACAATTGAACAATACCTTTAGCATCTTAAACAATTGAACAATACCTTTAGCATCTTAAACAATTGAACTATAGCTTTAGCATCTTAAACAATTGAACAATAACTTTAGCATCTTAAACAATTGAACAATAACTTTAGCATCTTAAACAATTGAACAATACCTTTAGCATCTTAAACAATTGAACAATACCTTTAGCATCTTAAACAATTGAACAAAACCTTTAGCATCTTAAACAATTGAACAATACCTTTAGCATCTTAAACAATTGAACAAAACCTTTAGCATCTTAAACAATTGAACAATACCTTTAGCATCTTAAACAATTGAACAATACCTTTAGCATCTTAAACAATTGAACAATACCTTTAGCATCTTAAACAATTGAACAATACCTTTAGCATCTTAAACAATTGAACAATACCTTTAGCATGTTAAACAACTGAACAAAACCTTTAGCATCTTAAACAATTGAACAATACCTTTAGCATCTTAAACAATTGAACAATACCTTTAGCATCTTAAACAATTGAACAATACCTTTAGCATCTTAAACAATTGAACAATACCTTTAGCATCTTAAACAATTGAACAATAACTTTAGCATCTTAAACAATTGAACAATAACTTTAGCATCTTAAACAATTGAACAATACCTTTAGCATCTTAAACAATTGAACAATAACTTTAGCATCTTAAACAATTGAACGATACCTTTAGCATCTTAAACAATTGAACAAAACCTTTAGCATCTTAAACAATTGAACAATACCTTTAGCATCTTAAACAATTGAACAATACCTTTAGCATCTTAAACAATTGAACAATACCTTTAGCATCTTAAACAATTGAACAAAACCTTTAGCATCTTAAACAATTGAACAATACCTTTAGCATCTTAAACAATTGAACAAAACCTTTAGCATCTTAAACAATTGAACTATAGCTTTAGCATCTTAAACAATTGAACAATAACTTTAGCATCTTAAACAATTGAACAATAACTTTAGCATCTTAAACAATTGAACAATACCTTTAGCATCTTAAACAATTGAACAATACCTTTAGCATCTTAAACAATTGAACAAAACCTTTAGCATCTTAAACAATTGAACAATACCTTTAGCATCTTAAACAATTGAACAAAACCTTTAGCATCTTAAACAATTGAACAATACCTTTAGCATCTTAAACAATTGAATAAAACCTTTAGCATCTTAAACAATTGAACAATACCTTTAGCATCTTAAACAATTGAACAAAACCTTTAGCATCTTAAACAATTGAACAATAACTTTAGCATCTTAAACAATTGAACAATACCTTTAGCATCTTAAACAATTGAACAATACCTTTAGCATCTTAAACAATTGAACTATAGCTTTAGCATCTTAAACAATTGAACAATACCTTTAGCATCTTAAACAATTGAACAAAACCTTTAGCATCTTAAACAATTGAACAATACCTTTAGCATCTTAAACAATTGAACAAAACCTTTAGCATCTTAAACAATTGAACAAAACCTTTAGCATCTTAAACAATTGAACAATACCTTTAGCATCTTAAACAATTGAACAATACCTTTAGCATCTTAAACAATTGAACTATAGCTTTAGCATCTTAAACAATTGAACAATAACTTTAGCATCTTAAACAATTGAACAATAACTTTAGCATCTTAAACAATTGAACAATACCTTTAGCATCTTAAACAATTGAACAATACCTTTAGCATCTTAAACAATTGAACAAAACCTTTAGCATCTTAAACAATTGAACAATACCTTTAGCATCTTAAACAATTGAACAAAACCTTTAGCATCTTAAACAATTGAACTATAGCTTTAGCATCTTAAACAATTGAACAAAACCTTTAGCATCTTAAACAATTGAACAATAACTTTAGCATCTTAAACAATTGAACAATAACTTTAGCATCTTAAACAATTGAACAATACCTTTAGCATCTTAAACAATTGAACAAAACCTTTAGCATCTTAAACAATTGAACAATACCTTTAGCATCTTAAACAATTGAACAATAACTTTAGCATCTTAAACAATTGAACAATACCTTTAGCATCTTAAACAATTGAACAAAACCTTTAGCATCTTAAACAATTGAACAATACCTTTAGCATCTTAAACAATTGAACAATAACTTTAGCATCTTAAACAATTGAACAATACCTTTAGCATCTTAAACAATTGAACAATAACTTTAGCATCTTAAACAATTGAACAATAACTTTAGCATCTTAAACAATTGAACAATACCTTTAGCATCTTAAACAATTGAACAATACCTTTAGCATCTTAAACAATTGAACAATACCTTTAGCATCTTAAACAATTGAACAATACCTTTAGCATCTTAAACAATTGAACAAAACCTTTAGCATCTTAAACAATTGAACAATACCTTTAGCATCTTAAACAATTGAACGATAACTTTAGCATCTTAAACAATTGAACAATACCTTTAGCATGTTAAACAATTGAACAAAACCTTTAGCATCTTAAACAATTGAACAATACCTTTAGCATCTTAAACAATTGAACAATACCTTTAGCATCTTAAACAATTGAACAATACCTTTAGCATCTTAAACAATTGAACAATACCTTTAGCATCTTAAACAATTGAACAATAACTTTAGCATCTTAAACAATTGAACAATAACTTTAGCATCTTAAACAATTGAACAATACCTTTAGCATCTTAAACAATTGAACAATACCTTTAGCATCTTAAACAATTGAACAATACCTTTAGCATCTTAAACAATTGAACAATACCTTTAGCATCTTAAACAATTGAACAATAACTTTAGCATCTTAAACAATTGAACAATAACTTTAGCATCTTAAACAATTGAACAATACCTTTAGCATCTTAAACAATTGAACGATAACTTTAGCATCTTAAACAATTGAACAATACCTTTAGCATGTTAAACAATTGAACAAAACCTTTAGCATCTTAAACAATTGAACAATACCTTTAGCATCTTAAACAATTGAACAATACCTTTAGCATCTTAAACAATTGAACAATACCTTTAGCATCTTAAACAATTGAACAATACCTTTAGCATCTTAAACAATTGAACAATAACTTTAGCATCTTAAACAATTGAACAATAACTTTAGCATCTTAAACAATTGAACAATACCTTTAGCATCTTAAACAATTGAACAATACCTTTAGCATCTTAAACAATTGAACAATAACTTTAGCATCTTAAACAATTGAACAATAACTTTAGCATCTTAAACAATTGAACAATAACTTTAGCATCTTAAACAATTGAACAATACCTTTAGCATCTTAAACAATTGAACAATACCTTTAGCATCTTAAACAATTGAACAATACCTTTAGCATCTTAAACAATTGAACAATAACTTTAGCATCTTAAACAATTGAACAATAACTTTAGCATCTTAAACAATTGAACAAAACCTTTAGCATCTTAAACAATTGAACAATACCTTTAGCATCTTAAACAATTGAACAATACCTTTAGCATCTTAAACAATTGAACAATACCTTTAGCATCTTAAACAATTGAACAATACCTTTAGCATCTTAAACAATTGAACAATACCTTTAGCATCTTAAACAATTGAACAATAACTTTAGCATCTTAAACAATTGAACAATACCTTTAGCATCTTAAACAATTGAACAATAACTTTAGCATCTTAAACAATTGAACAATAACTTTAGCATCTTAAACAATTGAACAATACCTTTAGCATCTTAAACAATTGAACAATACCTTTAGCATCTTAAACAACTGAACTATAGCTTTAGCATCTTAAACAATTGAACAATAACTTTAGCATCTTAAACAATTGAACAATACCTTTAGCATCTTAAACAATTGAACAAAACCTTTAGCATCTTAAACAATTGAACAATACCTTTAGCATCTTAAACAATTGAACAATACCTTTAGCATCTTAAACAATTGAACAATACCTTTAGCATCTTAAACAATTGAACAATAACTTTAGCATCTTAAACAATTGAACAATACCTTTAGCATCTTAAACAATTGAACAATACCTTTAGCATCTTAAACAATTGAACTATAGCTTTAGCATCTTAAACAATTGAACAATAACTTTAGCATCTTAAACAATTGAACAATAACTTTAGCATCTTAAACAATTGAACAATACCTTTAGCATCTTAAACAATTGAACAATACCTTTAGCATCTTAAACAATTGAACAAAACCTTTAGCATCTTAAACAATTGAACAATACCTTTAGCATCTTAAACAATTGAACAAAACCTTTAGCATCTTAAACAATTGAACAATACCTTTAGCATCTTAAACAATTGAACAATACCTTTAGCATCTTAAACAATTGAACTATAGCTTTAGCATCTTAAACAATTGAACAATAACTTTAGCATCTTAAACAATTGAACAATAACTTTAGCATCTTAAACAATTGAACAATACCTTTAGCATCTTAAACAATTGAACAATACCTTTAGCATCTTAAACAATTGAACAAAACCTTTAGCATCTTAAACAATTGAACAATACCTTTAGCATCTTAAACAATTGAACAAAACCTTTAGCATCTTAAACAATTGAACAATACCTTTAGCATCTTAAACAATTGAACAAAACCTTTAGCATCTTAAACAATTGAACAAAACCTTTAGCATCTTAAACAATTGAACAATACCTTTAGCATCTTAAACAATTGAACAATACCTTTAGCATCTTAAACAATTGAACTATAGCTTTAGCATCTTAAACAATTGAACAATAACTTTAGCATCTTAAACAATTGAACAATAACTTTAGCATCTTAAACAATTGAACAATACCTTTAGCATCTTAAACAATTGAACAATACCTTTAGCATCTTAAACAATTGAACAAAACCTTTAGCATCTTAAACAATTGAACAATACCTTTAGCATCTTAAACAATTGAACAAAACCTTTAGCATCTTAAACAATTGAACAATACCTTTAGCATCTTAAACAATTGAACAATACCTTTAGCATCTTAAACAATTGAACAATACCTTTAGCATCTTAAACAATTGAACAATACCTTTAGCATCTTAAACAATTGAACAATACCTTTAGCATGTTAAACAACTGAACAAAACCTTTAGCATCTTAAACAATTGAACAATACCTTTAGCATCTTAAACAATTGAACAATACCTTTAGCATCTTAAACAATTGAACAATACCTTTAGCATCTTAAACAATTGAACAATAACTTTAGCATCTTAAACAATTGAACAATAACTTTAGCATCTTAAACAATTGAACAATACCTTTAGCATCTTAAACAATTGAACAATAACTTTAGCATCTTAAACAATTGAACGATACCTTTAGCATCTTAAACAATTGAACAAAACCTTTAGCATCTTAAACAATTGAACAATACCTTTAGCATCTTAAACAATTGAACAATACCTTTAGCATCTTAAACAATTGAACAATACCTTTAGCATCTTAAACAATTGAACAATAACTTTAGCATCTTAAACAATTGAACAATACCTTTAGCATCTTAAACAATTGAACAATACCTTTAGCATCTTAAACAATTGAACTATAGCTTTAGCATCTTAAACAATTGAACAATAACTTTAGCATCTTAAACAATTGAACAATAACTTTAGCATCTTAAACAATTGAACAATACCTTTAGCATCTTAAACAATTGAACAATACCTTTAGCATCTTAAACAATTGAACAAAACCTTTAGCATCTTAAACAATTGAACAATACCTTTAGCATCTTAAACAATTGAACAAAACCTTTAGCATCTTAAACAATTGAACAATACCTTTAGCATCTTAAACAATTGAACAATACCTTTAGCATCTTAAACAATTGAACTATAGCTTTAGCATCTTAAACAATTGAACAATAACTTTAGCATCTTAAACAATTGAACAATAACTTTAGCATCTTAAACAATTGAACAATACCTTTAGCATCTTAAACAATTGAACAATACCTTTAGCATCTTAAACAATTGAACAAAACCTTTAGCATCTTAAACAATTGAACAATACCTTTAGCATCTTAAACAATTGAACAAAACCTTTAGCATCTTAAACAATTGAACAATACCTTTAGCATCTTAAACAATTGAACAAAACCTTTAGCATCTTAAACAATTGAACAAAACCTTTAGCATCTTAAACAATTGAACAATACCTTTAGCATCTTAAACAATTGAACAATACCTTTAGCATCTTAAACAATTGAACTATAGCTTTAGCATCTTAAACAATTGAACAATAACTTTAGCATCTTAAACAATTGAACAATAACTTTAGCATCTTAAACAATTGAACAATACCTTTAGCATCTTAAACAATTGAACAATACCTTTAGCATCTTAAACAATTGAACAAAACCTTTAGCATCTTAAACAATTGAACAATACCTTTAGCATCTTAAACAATTGAACAATACCTTTAGCATCTTAAACAATTGAACAATACCTTTAGCATCTTAAACAATTGAACAATACCTTTAGCATCTTAAACAATTGAACAATACCTTTAGCATCTTAAACAATTGAACAATAACTTTAGCATCTTAAACAATTGAACAATACCTTTAGCATGTTAAACAACTGAACAAAACCTTTAGCATCTTAAACAATTGAACAATACCTTTAGCATCTTAAACAATTGAACAATACCTTTAGCATCTTAAACAATTGAACAATACCTTTAGCATCTTAAACAATTGAACAATACCTTTAGCATCTTAAACAATTGAACAATACCTTTAGCATCTTAAACAATTGAACAATACCTTTAGCATCTTAAACAATTGAACAATACCTTTAGCATCTTAAACAATTGAACAATACCTTTAGCATCTTAAACAATTGAACAATAACTTTAGCATCTTAAACAATTGAACAATACCTTTAGCATGTTAAACAACTGAACAAAACCTTTAGCATCTTAAACAATTGAACAATACCTTTAGCATCTTAAACAATTGAACAATACCTTTAGCATCTTAAACAATTGAACAATACCTTTAGCATCTTAAACAATTGAACGATACCTTTAGCATTATTTTTTTTATTTTTGTTTTTGTTTTGCCACACACAATGAATTACAAGCAGAATAAAAACGATAATAAATGGGTTAATTAATATTAAATTTAAAATTTATACATAACTTGGGAGGAGTGACTGGCGGGGAAATCTCTGAGAAGCGGAGCTTATGAGGAATAGAGATTCCCCCCCCCCCCCCCCCCCCCCCACGGGCAATTTAAATACTAGGCATCTTAAACAATTGAAAGGAAGCGATGCTTGCCTCGATTTGAGGCGTTGTAAAATGCGATTTTAAATTGCGTATGCAAACAACCTGCAATTTGTGCTACGATTTTACGGCATATTATTGCAATTTTTAAATGTTGTACAGAAGCACATGCGATGTTAGCGTGTCCCTTTACAGTTGGGGGTTTCAATGCTTACATTGCACGCGCTCATCGCCGTGTTGGATGTTTTTTTTTTTTTTAAACTCGGTGATTATGCGAATGTTAGCCCGTCGCAGAGCGAATCGGCCAAGTGGCGGGGGGATGTGAACTTCGTATTCGTTTCTGTTGGGATTGAGCATGGCCATCGTCAAATTTACGAGTTCACCTAATCCCCACCACACCCCCCCCCCCCTGGGCTTATATGGGGAGCAGAGAGTTACACCAATGGAGGTGGTAACTTACTTAGGAACGAAAAATGCACCAGTAACGTAATTGGTGAAGAAGTGGTTCACTTAAATGCCGATTTTAACGGCAAATTACATTCCAATGTTACTTTTGTGATTCCCCGTACATAAACCTAGCCGCTAAAAGTTCGTATCTTCCAACACTGCACTTTTTCCACAGGGAGAACGCTCCACGCTTGGCACCATGAGTATGGCATCTTTGGGTCAAGGCAGCTTAAGTCCACGAAGAAGCAGTCGTAGCAGCCTCGGAGGCAGTCGGAGTTCACTGCATCGGAGCAACGAAAGTTTACCGACGGCGAGCCGAAGTGCGACAGCCGATGCTATCTTCATGGAGGAATTCGGCAAAGGCAAGAAAGAGGCCGCGGCAGCGCGTGAAGGTTTGTATGTTTAGTGATTTCCATGCATTTGTTTTGTTGTTACATAAAAAAATTGGTTTTATCGACTGATTCAAAAGGTGACGTTTCGCGCGCTAGTTTTTCGTTCTGACGAAGGGCTGGAGCTCGAAACTTCAGCCTTTGAATCGCGGGTAAACAAAGCTGGACCATTATTAAACAACACTGGACCATTATTAAACAACACTGGACCATTATTAAACAACACCGGGCCATTATTAAACAACACTGGACCATTATTAAACAACACTGGACCATTATTTTTGTGTTTCCACTGATTTGTCTTTGATCTTTTGAAGTAACACTAAAAAGGCTTGAAAAAGAGTTATATTTCTTGAAAAAAAAATAAAACGTAAACTAATTTACACAGAAGAACTGACTGGTTAAAACAAAAGCTTCCTGAAGTAGACCTGGCATTTATAGACTGTAAAACTGTTCTATTCAACACAGCTATAGCTTACACCATTCGCGTGACCACTGGCGACCAATCAGATGCAGGCACCCAAGCGCAGGCGCACATTGTGTTGATAGGCAGTGAAGCAGCCACTGAGAAGATTCCACTAGCGCTGATACAGAAAGAAAGTTTCACTCCTGGACTGACGGAAACGTTCTCAGTGGAGGCGGTAGATGTAGGAGACGTGAAAAAAGTCGAGCTGTCTAATAACAGTTATGGTACAGAGAGCGGCTGGTTCGTGAAGGAGGTTGAAGTGGATGTTCCCACCAGTGGTAAGAAGTACTTTTTCCCATGCAACAGATGGCTGGCACAGAACAAGGAAGATGGCAAAGTGGTACGAGTACTGTCCGCCTCTGATGATCAACTGGTTACATACAAGCCACGTGAGTTTTTTTGTGTTTCCTTTGAGCTGGAAAGAGACGTCTGAAGGACGCAACGTCAATCCCATGTTGATGACGTTATGCAAAGCAAATTTAAGTAGCACCTCTACAGTTCAGAAAACTACTAAGATGATAATCAATACATAAATACATTATCATAAATTGGCTTTGCTCCAGTGGGGTCCATAGCTCGTGCGCTTTTTCACCAGTGCCTCAAAGGACAACGGTTCAAATTCCAATGAAATTTTTACACTGTTACCCGTTAAAGGGACACTGTCACCGGTTGACATGCGGCGGTTCTTGTCCGATCACCGAAGTTAAGCCCTGTCGGGCGAGGGTAGTACTTGGATGGGTGACCGCCTGGGAATACCTCGTGTCGTAGGCTCATCGTTTTTCTTTCCTTTACTCCCTTTCATTTTTCATTTTTTTGGTTCCGTCAAGGAGCCACTCGTCCTGAGGGGGGCAAACTGAAGCCAAAGTCATGAAAACATAGCATACCTTCGACGATATTCCAACGACGACAAATGGGCGACGAAGTCGCTGTCACTGGAAGCTTCATACCCGGCATCGAATTTAGCCTGACGTCACGACCTAAATATCCGATTTTCCAAATAAATTCGTTTGTGGTTTCTAGACCACGCTATCTTATATTCTGCTTGATCCTCGAACTTCCTCTTCCGTCCCGAATTGGTTCTTTTCCCTCCACCGCCGCCACTAGTCGACGCCATTTTGAAATTGACGGTTCAACTTGAAAAATTCAGGCTGAACTTTTCAAGTTTCGATTCGAAAAACTCGCGCATGCGCCCTCGTGACAGTGTCCCGTTAATAGCTGGTGTTTTATAAACTGATAGAGCGGTTTTCAGTTGAGTGTCGTAAAACCAAAATCAAAGTAATCACCCAGTAATCACTCAGTAATCACTCAGTTATCACTCAGTAATCACTCAGTAATCACTCAGTAATCACTCAGTAATCACTCAGTAATCACTCAGTAATCACTCAGTAATCACTCAGTAATCACTCAGTAATCACTCAGTAATCACTCAGTTATCACTCAGTTATCACTCAGTAATCACTCAGTAATCACTCAGTAATCACTCAGTAATCACTCAGTAATCACTCAGTTATCACTCAGTAATCACTCAGTAATCACTCAGTAATCACTCAGTTATCACTCAGTAATCACTCAGTAATCACTCAGTAATCACTCAGTAATCACTCAGTAATCACTCAGTTATCACTCAGTAATCACTCAGTAATCACTCAGTAATCACTCAGTAATCACTCAGTTATCACTCAGTAATCACTCAGTTATCACTCAGTTATCACTCAGTTATCACTCAGTAATCACTCAGTAATCACTCAGTTATCACTCAGTAATCACTCAGTAATCACTCAGTTATCACTCAGTAATCACTCAGTAATCACTCAGTTATCACTCAGTAATCACTCAGTTATCACTCTGACCAATCACAACAGACGCAGACAATACCATGAACCAATCAGAACTCGAAACAGATACATGTAGCCGGCACCAAGCGCGGGAAAACGCCTATAGGCGAGTCATGATTGGTTTTGGTTTCACCGCTGATTGGCTGAGAAAGTGGCGCGAGATATATAAAGCGCAGCAATACAAAACCAATGCAATTGCTAAATTGAAAGTAATTGAAAGTAACCCAATCATTATTGCCTCTTAGATGTGGCGTACGAGATAACAGTGTACACAGGCGATGTAAAATCAGCTGGCACAGACTCTGTGATCTCCATGACAATGTTCGGTACTGAAGGTACCACGCCTGAGTTTGTGTTGGATAAAGATGAGTCACGATTTGAACGCGCATGCGTGGATCTTATCAGAATGGATCTGGATGATGTAGGAAAACTACTGAAAGTTAGGATCGGCGTCGACGGCAAAGGAACCCGCCCTGATTGGTTTTTGGAAAAGGTATGATACAATTGTTTTACAGCTTTACCTCCCCATCGACGCAGCACTACTCCTTTATCCATTTGTTGGAGAGTGTTACTCCTAGCTGCTTTATATAACATTACCCGGAGATAAGCCGCGGACGTTTAGGTCACTAAGGCTGCACTTTTTTTCGGTAAGATCCGAATCCGTCTTCTTGAATCCAACAAGGGATTTGGCGGATGTATTTTTTTAACTAAATTCCAAAAACGGATCATCAAGCCGTTGAATTGATACTACCGTGAGATTTATCAGACCAAATGTAAATCCGGAGTTTTGAGATTCGTGATCTGAGCGATCTGGGAATGGATTCGAAATAAGTACATCAGACAAGCGGGCTTTCGTAAAACTTTGCTCATTCCGTTCGCCGCTTTTGCTTCTTTCACAATTTCATATCATGGGTAATTCAGGTACGACTTTATTGCATATATTTTGAAAATTATTTGTTGAAGCAAAGAGGAAAACACAACCGAGTCAAAGTAGGTAGGATCATTAAAATACGTTTTTTGGTCATGAAGAACCCATATGATATGAGATCACAAACTCTTTTATGAATTCGCCCAAAAAACGCAGCTTAAGTCTCCTTGTGGTGACTTTATCTAAACAGTCTTGTTTCCATTTCTTTACTACAGGTGATCATCAGGAATATGGAGACGCATTCCGCGAGCGTGTTTAAGTGCAAAGATTGGTTTTCCAAAACAGAAGGAGATGGGAAACTAGTCAAGGAAATTCCTGCCGAAACTGATGGCGAAGAGATGCTGACGAGTAATTATTTATTATTATTTACCTGATTTTACTAATAATTTGTGTTTGCTAAATTTGATTGTAAATTATACAACCTGCCTCGATTGGCTTTGCTATATGCGGGTTGTATATTTCTCTAATTTGTTAAATTTAAATTATTGAAATAAAATGATGAAAAAAAAAAAAACGAGTAAGTTTGCCTGCTCTGTTTACCGCTTACCGTGTGAGAGAGCAGTGAGAAACAACATACGTAGGAAAGTGTTCAGGATCGCTTAGTAGTTGCTAATTTGATCGGGAACCTTTTCTGAAACGTGTATTGTAGTGCCGCACAACATACCATTTTAGCATAACGAGGGACCAGTTATTGTATATTTGCAATTCGTTTGGTTACGCAGGCTCAAAGGTTATCCGAGCACATCGTATCATTCGTCGTTGATCAGACATTTCAGATATTTGGTATGATAATATCCAATAACCGACTGTTATCTCCACTTCTGTAAAATCACCTGAATTTATCTGTCTCTTTCGAACTAGGAACCACATACAAAGTAAACGTGAAGACCGGTGACATAATGGGCGCAGGCACGGACGCGAATGTGTGCATGGTGATGTTTGGTGAAAATGGAGACAGCGGAGAATTAGCTTTGAAGAGCTCAGAAACCTACAAAGACAAGTTTGAAAGAAACCATACTGATGTATTCAACTTCAAGAACTTACTTAGCTTAGGTAAGTGAAAATTGCCCTTTGTTAGTCAGACTCAGGTATATGAAATAGTGCCGCTACACTGTTGGGGATATCTGACGACATGCCGTGGGTTACCTGACTGTTGATACTAGATGCCCTTGATTGCCATCCATTCTCCTCCCCCTTTTCCACTGTCCTATCAGTATGACGGGTGCCTGCTTTCCTTTTCGTGGGGGCTCAAGCCTGAGTTACCAGGATTTGCGAGTCATTAGAGCGGTTCCATCTAGGAACTGGCTGCCAATAGTGGAAGCTCCCGGATGTCACAGGCACTCAACCTCACTTAGCTATGCAGTTGTTCATTACGAATGATTCAAAAACAAATTAAAACTTATCTTATGATCGTTGTAGGCGTGAATGTTAATAATGTGTTTCCTTTTCTCAATCTGGCAGGCGAGACAAACCGTTCAGATAAAATAGCTTATCCACTAACCTTGATTTTTGTAGTTAAATAACAAGATCTCGCAAAGCGGGCCAGTTAGCCGTTTTTATGTCAACGCAATAAAATATAAAGGAGTATATATTTTCATTTCTTTTTTACCATCTCTTCAGGTGAGCTTATCAAAGTACGCATTTGGCATGACAACAAATTCCTCGGTGCAAACTGGTATCTTGAAAGTGTGGAAGTTATCGACGAATCGACCGACGAAAAGTTTCTCTTTCCGTGCAACCGCTGGCTCGCCAAGGACAAAGATGATGGGAGTCTGGTGCGAGAGCTGACCTGTGCAAACCCGAAGAAGAGTGCTGATTCACGATCACCTTCAAGTAAGTCACGTGATGATGTCCTTTTGCACCTAGATTAGAAGGGGGAGTTAAAGTAACAGTGTTTTTGATGGAAAAGGAAGAATGGGTTGACTTCTAAAGAAACTGTGATGTGCGTTAGTGGCGACATGGAACACTGAAATCTGGCATTGGCATGAAATGAGTTAATTATGTAGATGGGCCAAATCGTATCGTGTAAATCAAACCTGCTACTTGCTTATCATTGTACGAAATCTTCTAGAATCATTGATTTTATGAATTGTTTTTCTTTATTATTTCAGCATTCGAACTGACCTTCCTCACAAGCGACAAGCAACACGCTGGAACCACGCAAAACGCGTGGATCGTTCTTGAAGGAGAAGAACGAAAATCGCAGGAATACCTGATAGAAAACAGCCCCAAGAACAAAGTTCTTCGGCGAGGACAAACCGACAGTTTTAAATTTGTCACCAAAAAGTTGGGGAGTCTCACCCACGTAACAATCGGACACAAGCGAAGAGAGGGCTCCACGGTCAAGGGGACTGGGAAAGAGACTGGGTGGTTCTTACATGAAGTGATTATCTGCGAACTTCAGTCAGGAGAAAAGTAAGCTTTCTTGACCGCCTGCCACGAAATCAACCGTTATCCACTTCCATTCTTGTAATCCTGTACCTTTTCTCTATTTATTGCTTCTATTTTGCTATAGAATCTTTTTATCCAATTTAGGTGTATATTTGGCCCGGGGGGGGAGGGGGGCGGGGGTACTCAACAACGTTTTGTACGGGGATGCTCCGCCCCGAGGTCTAAACCCTTACCCTTTCATGTACCGTTTTTGACAGAAAAGGTACCCCTTTAAAAAACCTTTAATTGGAAATGGTACCCCTTTCATTGAAAATGATCCCTTTTCATATAGTATCTGCATCTGCATCTGCATCTGTTTGATATATTTAAAGGGCCCTTTTTATAATACTTAAATGGCAGTTTTCCCTACCCTTTTTATGCTTCATCTCGTGTTTTCGCTACGTTTTCCTATTCTTCGTGAAATCCCTACCCTTTCATATACTTCAACTCGTGAAATCCCGACCCTTTCACATACCTTCAGCCTAAAAAAGGTACCCCTTTCGGGCGGAGCGTCCCCGTATAGCCCATAATAGGGAGTACCCCTCTCCCCCCCCCCCCCCCCCCCCCCCCCCCCGGGATATTTGGTGGCATTTGGCGATATAACATGGAAACTAAGTAAACACAATTTAGTTATTTGGGCGGGGCAGTGACCCTTTAATATTTTGAGTTTTGTTTCCTTGCATAAATCGTGCATATTTGTTCATAAAAATGTATTGAAAAATATAATAGAAATCCCGCTGGAGAGGACCCAAGATTTTTCAGGTCTTCTCCCAGGAGACAACTGGAGAAACGACACGCGTAAAAAGGAAACAAAGATTGAAAGCGCAAATGAATGTCATTTTTGGATTTTCACTTAACTTTGCTTCTCCTTATTTCGCTTAGACCCCACTTGGTGACCTGTTCTCTGATTGTTTAGTCAAACCTGTTTGATACCATGGTTTATATCCAGTCAAACTTGTTTCACATCATACGCTTTATTCACTTAACAGATACGTGTTTCCCTGTCGTCAGTGGATTCCTCTCAGCTCCGATAAAAGTGAGGCTGTTCGATTGGAATGCAAAACATCCGAGAAACCGAGAAAGGCGGTCATCAGAGGTATGGTCTTCTTTTATGCTGTATATTTCATGTGTCATGTTTTTTTTTTTATTCGCCACGAAATAATTAATACATAAAAAATACACAAAACAAGTGGCGAGAAAGCCCAAATCGAAACCAAAAGGCTTGTTTTTGGGCTAGAAATCAGTATAAGGTTAAGGTGAACCTGTATCGGTCACGTTTAGATGCATTCAATACAATAAAATAGAACTTAAAATAGAACAAAACAAATGCGTCATGTTCACAGACAAATTTATCATACCTATCACGTGTCACATCAATCTCGTTCGCCTATTCGCTCTTTGGAAAGTCAATTGATTTGTACGAAAGAAAACAGAAGTAAGCTATGTTTTAATAGTAATGCAGCTGTAAAGCGTCTTTTCGTCTTCATATAGATCGATGCTAGTGGTAGTTTGGATCGCCGGTGATTCAACGCTTTATCATTCCTTTTGTTCTTTCAGACCTTCAGCCCGTTCAGTATCTAGTAGAGGTTTTTACAGCGGACGTATCACATGCAGGCACAGATGCCAACGTCTCCATTACCTTATATGGCGCAAACGGCGACACTGGAAATAGACCGCTGACTAAGAAGTTCGTCAACTTGTTTGAGAGAGGAAAGACCGACGACTTCAAGATCGAAGCACTGGATCTTGGTCAGCTGACGCGCTTGCGCATTGAACACGATAACAAAGGCTTCGGAGCTGGGTGGATGCTGGATAAAGTTGACGTCACTAATTTAACGAGTCAGGAAAAAGTGACTTTTGCGTGCGGCCAGTGGCTTGATAAGAAGAAGGGCGACGGAAAGATTTGTCGGGATCTACTTCCGTTACCGTCATAACAGGAAGTTAAAGACGACTACAATGTATGAAGCTGTCGTGGCGTTTTTATTTAAACGGTGCGTGCACGTGCGTTTTACATCTTGGAATGTTTAAATAGTGTCCTCTGCAGAACAACAGAAACATGCATTCAGGCCAAATTCTACATACTACTACGAAATCAAAGTGTTTTTTTCATGGTTTTTCGAAAAATGAAGAATCGACCGTTGTTGGATATTCCGCCACGATGATGAAATAAAAGAAGAATATATCGACTGCCTTTTGTTGTGTGTGAAGGGCATATCAAAGCTTCTCGAAAGAGGCTCAAGAAAACTCCGAAATCGCCAACTGAGCCTGGCCGTCGACGTTACGGAATGAAGTGGATGCGCACATGACCAACCGCTAATTTAACACTGCGTGACAGAAACAGTCCACCGCTTTTCATGGACGTGTAATTCACAGATCTCGTGGTCACGTGATATGCGTAATACATTATCCCTTTATACCTATACATCACACAATTTATTTTCTGTTACTATAAATATACTGATATCAGTGTGATAAGTTTTTTTCGCCATTATATTGTTAAGAATATACTATATTTGTATTTATTGTTGTGTATATTTTTCACAGCAAAACAGTTTGTTGTGTAGGTTATAACATACAGTCAGTCATAGGTGTATATTGTTATTATGCTTGTGACATTATTCTAACAAATTCAAGAAAGTAGGTAAAACAATGAATCAGTTGTCTGGTTATTCATTCCTGCAAAAAAAAAGAAACTCCCACCAATAGATATGTTACAAAATATGTGAAAAACAAAGGAAATCGTCCGTGTTAAAGTCTTCATCGCCCTTTTACTTCGAGGAGTGTCGAAGTTATTTCAATAACTCTTTATTTCATGAAGTTTTTCTATTTTTATTTTTTTAGTGGAAGATACCTTTATTTTAATAGGAAATTACTCCTTCAGCGATTAGTATTATAATAACAAATTATGAAAATCGCTGTATCCTTAGAACTATGAAGTTTTTATTTGAATGTCCACACTATTACTTCATCGACTAACCTATAATAGACGATAAAACCACCTTGTACAGCATAATAAACATTACCACAGGAAAGTACTGCTCAGTAGGTTTCATTTGAATGGTCACACTTATGGATTTCATTCACAGACTCAAAAGTTAGAACCGCTTTGTACAGCATAATAAACAGTACCACAGAAAAGTACTGCTCAGTAGCTTTCATTTGAATGGTCACACTTCAGGATTTTATCCACAGACTCAAAAGTTAAAACCACCTTGTACAGCATAATAAACAGTACCACAGAAAAGCACTGCTCAATAGCTTTCATTTGAATGGTCACACTTTAGGATTTCATCCACAGACTCAAAAGTTAGAACCACCTTGTACAGCATAATAAACAGTACCACAGGAAAGTAATGCTCAATAGCTTTCATCTGAATGGTTGCACTTTAGGATTTCATCCACTTTAGGATTTCATCCACAGACTCAAAAGTTAGAACCACCTTGTACAGCATAATAAACAGCACCACAGGAAAGTAATGCTCAATAGCTTTCATCTGAATGGTTGCACTTTAGGATTTCATCCACTTTAGGATTTCATCCACAGACTCAAAAGTTAGAACCACCTTGTACTTCATAATAAACAGCACCACAGGAAAGTACTGCTCGGTAGTTGGTCACACTCATCTATAGATTCACAGGGTGGTTCTTATTACAACGTCGTAAACAGGGTAAAAGAGGTAAGAGAAATCCCAAACCCCTAATTTCAAAATACATATTCTCCTTTCTTTTCCATATATTTGCTTTACAGAAGTAGTGAGAAGTTGTCAAAATATCTTGCCTGATCATGTCCTTAATTCTCATGACTTCCCATTGATTAAAGGGGGAGGTCATGACTTCCCATTGATTAAAGGGGGGGGGGGGGGGTGGTCATGACTTCCCATTGATTAAAGCGGGGGTGGTCATGACTTCCCATTGATTAAAGGGGGGGGGTGGTCATGACTTCCCATTGATTAAAGGGGGGGTGGTCATGACTTCCCATTGATTAAAGGGGGGGGGGGGGGGGGGTCATGACTTCCCATTGATTAAAGGGGGGTTAAGGTTCGGTGCATGTGCAAGCTATGACGTGACCCATTTAATTTTGTTGTTTAGTCCAATCGGAAGCGAGTAGATAACTCTGGCGGGAAATTTGCCCGTGAAAATGTCACGGTCAGTCCGCTGATCGAATGGATGATTATGCATACCCATGTGCGCCATGAAAGATACCAGACCGTGTCGGGTCAAAGGTTTTATTCAGTGTTGACTTTGTCGGTGTAATCCGTTGACATTTTATGTGAATTTTGGTCATCCTTCGCTTTGTTTGGAGTAATTATAATACGTAAGAAATGTGAGTGGTTTTTAACCGATAAAATTGGTAAGAAAGCGGCTGATAAGCATTTTAGTATGTGCACATGGCCGAACCGTGAAACTATCCCTTAAAGCATTGATATTACAAAGAAAAACTGGGTGTTTCTTGGTGTTGCGAAAGCCATTGTTGGTTAGCTTTCGTGTTGTGTTGGTGTTATTGTTCAGTGTCTTGGATCTTTTGTTTTACGTCATTTGGTGATCACACCATCCGCAACACCAAGAAACTACCGAAAAATTTGGTGTTGATCATTATTAAGACTTTTAAAGGGGGTTAAACGATTCGTCTAAGACGATCTTATATAATTGCGTTATTCTTAGAAGTATTTATAAAATTGACATTTACAAATTGTAAGCCGAGTGGAATGTATTTTACGGCATAGGAAAATTTTACATGTTGGTCTACAATAAAATGCTACATTTTGTTGACCTTGCCAGTGTTCCTTAAACAGGTTGCCTTAAAAGAAGCAAATGAATGTTGAGCCACGTAGCACTGGTAATACAAACAAGGAATCAGAGAATTAACTCTGTGTGTAAGTTATAGTGCTAAGTTCAACCCATAAATTTCCCTGTACTGAGCGTTAGCCCTAGTAAGGAAATGAGGGACCACACGAGGGAAAGAAAAAAATCTTTGACATCAGTGGGATTCGAACCCACGACCTCCGGATTAGATCATCCGTCGCTCTACCGCTTGTGTAAATTATAGTGCTAAGGTCATGGTTTCGAATACCTAGCTGTAGCAAAAGTTAAAAAAAAAATCAATGTCAGAAGATTTTCGAACTAACGTGCTTAAGGCAGACACCATTCTGAGAAGGAAGGCGGAAACTTTTAAAGCAAAATTCTGGTTAAAAATATCTCTCAACGCAGACACTAAAACTGCAAATTTGTGTAAAATTGACCAACCGTAGACCTTTTAGAAGGGCGGTTTTCAAGTAAGTGCCAAAGGAATTTCGCGATTGCTTGGGTTTTGCATTGCTGCACTTCGTGATTGGCTAAAATGTTACGCATCACTTATCAACCAATCAGAAGTAAACTGGCTAAAACCAATCGTTACTTGCTCTCGCGCGTTTTCACTCGCTTGGCGCGGGCTACATGTATTTTCTTCAAGGTCTGATTGGTTCATTAAATTGTCTGCGTCTGTTTTGATTGGCCAGAATGATTACTTTTGGTTTTGGTTTTACGACACTCATTTGAAAACTGCTCTAATCACAAACTAATTTTATCATTCAAGAACTGGCACTGTTTACTCGTTGCGGGCGGAACGAAACACGAATTCACTTACCAGTGGGACAGAAAGAGGGTCCAGAAAGTTACCAAAAAATCGCATTTCTCGACTCTCTTGTGATCGCGCCTAATAAACTACAAGTTTGCCTGCTCCAGTCATTCAGACAAAGAAAACGATCCTGTTTTCAGTTTTTGTCTTCTTCTAGTTTTCAGTTTTCAGTTTTTGTCTTCTTCTAGTTTGTGAATTTCTTGGTAATTAATAGAGTCTTTCATGAGAAAGAAAAAGGAAGGGCAAGCCGTTAGCCTGGGAAGGGTTCTACCATCATTCTTTTTACATCTTCCTTGTTCCTTTTTATGAGAATATCACTTTTCGTATTTGGAGTTAGCCTCCTCCGCAGGCAATTCCGGACTCTGCAACAAAAGGACAATATAAAAATAATAGGAGGGAAGAAGGTGGGGAGCCGCGACGAGGCGAGCGAGAAGCGTAGCTGCCAACTCTTCTTCTCTTTTTTCTCTCCTCCCGCCCCCTCCCTAGTCAGTCGCATGTTTGTCCTCCTTATCAGTCTCTCGCTTAGCTCTTTACTCGTCCCGCCTCTTCGCGCCAAAAGAGGGGAAGGCTTATTCCAAATTTTGAGTAGAACTATAATCCTCCCTTTAGATGGAATGGAAGAGGAGATTGGGGAAAGGGACCAAGGGGGACCAAGCAGAACTCCAAGAAAATACATAATTGATTTTGGTGTTACTTCTGAATAGTTGAGAAACTGGCGCGAAATATTTTAGCCAATCAAAAAGGGTAGCAATGAAAAACCACAGCAATGATTGATTACTTTCGGTGCTTACATCCCATGATTGGTGCAAGACCAAATTTTCTACAAATCAGGCATATTCGTATTCACCGGAAGTATCTTAAATGTCGCTTGCAAGCATCCGCAGTTCACATATGATTTTCTAGATATATATTCATATTCATGTATTTCACTATTATCGAGTCACGAACTCACAATTGACTATCTATCCATATAAGTGGGGTTAGTTTCTAGAGAAACTGTGGTACTGCGTCGGTGTGGAGTGAAGCACGAGAATTTGGTTTTATCGACTGAGTCGATATGGTCAATTAGCCACCGTAAAAAGATTCGAGAAAGCTGACGTTTCAACCGCTAGCCCTTCGTCGGAGTGAATCAAGAAATTGTGGGTTGTGTGTGGTTTTATATAGTAAGCGGTGCAGCTGCGCTATTGGTGGAAATTTGGTGACGTGAAAAACAAATGTAAATTAGTTGAATGAAAAACGTTGGTTGATTCCGTGAGGTTTGAGAGTGCCGCTTCGAAAGATTAGTTTTTGTTCTAAAGGCCCGGCCAAACGAACGCAACATTTCAACGCAACATCTTGCATCATTGTTGCGCGCAACTTGTTAACATGCGTTTGGCCACCCTGTTGCAACATGTTGCAACATGTTGGATGGTGTTGGATCAAATTTGACCATTTTCAAACTTGGTCCAACACCATCCAACATGTTGCAACATGTTGCGCGCGTTTGGCCAGTTCCTTCACAACACGATGCAACAATGTTACAAGATGTTGCGTTGAAATGTTGCGTTCGTTTGGCCGGGCCTTAAAGTGCCTATCACCCCTAGAAAGTTATTCTCAGAATCAACTCTATGTAGATTGAATAGTTGAATGGTAAAATATTTCTTGTTTTGAACCTGCCGTTAGTGAGTTATAGAGATTTGAATTTTACAAATTGCTAATTAGATGACGTCAACCCGGGACTTTGCCATTATTTCTAAGCCAATTTACAATGCGCAGTTTACAGCTTGAGGATAATTAATTTGATAAACACTAAAAATAAACTGTGGATAGTCAATTGATAAGTAAAAAATATTTCTTGGAGGTGAAAACAAGTAGTTGTATAATAAATGATTCCCGGGTTGACGTCATCTAATTAGCATTTTGTAAATTCAAATCTCTATAACTCAATGACGCGACGTTCAAAACAAGAAATATTTCACCATTTAAGGGCCCATTAACCGATTTTTCCGCGCGTTGCTAAGAGGCGGTACGCACCTCTCGGAACGCCTCACAAGATTGGCTAAGAAAACAATAGAACAAACAACAGAACAATGGACCCTAGACCTAAAAACAATAGAAGTGCGTGATAACCAAGTCCAATGAAATTAGAGGTTCTGAAGAGGTGCGTGGCTACTGGTTGCTAAGGAAGTGAAATTTCACTTCCGATAAATAGCGTCAGTCTCCGCGAAAAAGCTATTTTTTATCGCGCGAGCCCGGGAAATTTAAACAATTAAATGGCTCGGAAATTGTTTACATTTTAGATGTTGTTTCGTTTCACAACATTCAAGTCAATAAGTAGGGAGCTTAAGCCTGCCGCACACTTGAGGAAAGTGCTGAGCAAAATTCCTCGCGAGGTAGTTAGCTCAGCTGTTTCCGCAAGTGTGCGCTGGATTTTTGGTGAGTTTTTCGCCTCGCGAGGTCGTGAGGCAAATATCTGTCATGTTTGATATTTTTGGCCTCGTGAGACAAATTCCTCATCGTGTGCGGGCGCCGCGAGAATCTGGCTGAGCCAAATTAATGGATTAGCCAATAAAATTGCATGACGAGCTCACGTGATTTCAAGCTCGACATTCAAGATCGCGGACAGGAGTGTGGTTAACGAAGTTATCGTAAAGGATAAACTTGTCGAGTTCTATGCAGCCTTGTATGTTGCATGTTTACTGTATTAAAATCTAATAAAATGCTAAATTTAAATTACACCTAATTACAATAACGTTGTCATAGAAAAATGAAAAATGGAAAAAAGGCCAATAGGAATTAATTAGACACACAAATAACAATAGCCGCTGCACGCTTAATTTAAATTAACAATAGCCGCTGCACGCTTAATCGTGCCGCGTGTCGCTGTGAATGATGATTAAGCTAATTAATTCCTATTTGGCTTTTTTCATTTTCCTATGACAACATTACTGCAATTAGGTGTACATCCTAAGAATATTCTAAAAAAGTGGATATTAAAACTTTGTTTCAATATCAATTACAGCAATTGTAGTTATACAAATGTAATATTACATTTTGTATACTCTGAGTGGACCACAAACAAACAGATAAGAAGAGCTACGAGAAGTTTTAACATCTCGTCGTCCGCCATCTTGAATGTCGAGCTTGAAATCACGTGAGCTTGCCATGCAATTTTATTGCCTAATCGATTAATTTGGCTCAGCCAGATTCTCGCGGCGCCCGCACACGATGAGGAATTTGTCTCGTGAGGCAAAAAATATCAAACACGTCAGATATTTGCCTCACGACCTCGCGAGGCGAAAAACTCACCAAAAATCCAGCGCACACTTGCGGAAACAGCTGAGCTAGCTGCCTCGCGAGGAATTTTGCTCAGCACTTTCCTCAAGTGTGCGGCAGGCTTTAAGCAACCACGACGGCGACGGCAGCAAGAACGGCACAAAACAATAGGTTTAATGAGCGAAAATAATGCCTCTGCACGTGTTGCACGTGCGTTTTACATTTTCGTACATTTCTTTGCCGTTCCCTGCAAAACAACAACGTCAAATGATCAAATTATAGGTTTTGTGGAGAACGTGAACACACGACGGTCAACTTTCCTTTTTTTTTGAACTGGAAAGCCATCCCTTCAAATTCAGCTGCTGGACAATCCAGTCACATTAAACAAACTAAACAAATTGGAGCAACTGCAAAGTAGTTTAAAAAAGTGCGAATCCTTTTTTTCAAGTGACATTTTCCATGGCGTTGTCTCGTCGTTGCTTAAGCTCTCTATTAGGGAGCTTAAGCAACCACGACGCCGACGGCAGCGAGAACGGCACAAAACAATAGGCTTAATGAGCGAAAACAATACCTCTGCACGTGCGTTTTACATTTTGGTACATTTCTTTGCCGTTCCCTGCAAAACAACAACGTCAAATGATCAAATTATAGGTATTTTGGAGAACGTGAACACACGACGGTTAATTTTCCTTTCTCCATTTGAACCGGAAAGCCATCCCTTTAAATTCAGCTCCTGGACAATCCAGTCACATTAGACAAACTAAACAAATTGGAGCAACTGCAAAGTAGTTTAAAATAGCGCGAATCCTTTTTTCAAGTGACGTTTTCCTTGGCGTTGCCGTCGTCGTTGCTTAAGCTCCCTATTATTGCAACACAGACGGAATGGCAGTCAGGAGACAGTCAGGAGATCGTTTCCGTCTGGCCGAGTGAGCTGCGCATGCGTTGAAAGAGTAACTTCCGGTTGACTTGTGGGACACTTCCGGTTTTCTTTAAACTCTAAAGGAAATGTGATTTTTCATAAAATACACTGTTTTTCATCGAGCTACCATTTAAACCACGGTTGGAAACAAAGCTATGCATTCCTTTTGAGGAATCACGTCTTTTCCAGAAAATTACGAATTCTCCAAAATTTTGCACTTCCGTCAAAATTTTACCTTTTGGAAATTAAACACAATCTATGCATAACGAAAAGGGAATATAAATTAAAAAATTAAATTACTGAACAAAATTCCGATAAAGTAATAAGCTGACAAGCCTTTAGATTTTTTCGAAAAAAGTCAAGTGACCATGGGCATGGCCTGATGACGTCATCATTGGTATTATCAATGAGGAACAAGTTAAAACCCATGAAATAACTCTGATATGACTAAATGTGACAAAGTTATTTTACAAGAAATTTTCCTTAGCAATGGGTCAAAAAGATCAGTTAATGGGCCCTTAACTATTCAATGTACATAGAGCTAATTCTGAAAATTACTTTCTAGGGGTGATGGGCACTTTAAGTTTTTACGGCTTTCTGTGTTACCCTGGTGTAGGGAAAGGCCGCAGATCGTCATGTGTTGTTTAGAATGGTTAGTTAGATTGAAATGTCGCACGACTGGTTTGGATGCGTCTTTGTCATTTTTTTTAACGTCTCGGAGATGTTCACGAAAACGGTCGCCCAGTCTCCTCCCTGTTTCGCCAATGTATATCTTTTTGCATAAAAGACATGTTATGCAGTAGATAACATTTACGGAGGTGCATGTGAAACGATCAGTGATTTTGATAGATCGTTTGGGTCCCGTTATTTCGTCCGCGTTGTGAATGAAAGCCAAGTGTTACATCGACGCGCGCGCATATTTAAAAGTACCCGGTTCATCGTCAGATTTCAGTGCGCTCGTAACTAGAAAGTTACCTATGTTTTTGTCGCGTTTGAATGAGATTAGTGGGGGTTGTGAAAAAATTCTGCCAGTTTCGGGGTCGTTTTGGAGTAATTTGAAATTTTTAAAATGATGCTTTTGACTGCGTTGTTGTGTGGGTAGAAAGTGAGGGTGAATGAAATTCTCTCGTTCTCTTCCTTCTGTGACGTTTGTAGTGATGAAAGTCTGTCGATTTGTTGTGCACGTTGTTGGCCCGTATTAACAACAGAGTCGGGGTAGCCACGTTTCTTGAAAAATTGGCACATTTCCTCTTATTTGTTGGAAAAATCTGAGTCGTCACTACATAATCGCCGAAGTCTGAGAAATTGGGAATACGGAATGGCGTTTTAACGTGCGATGGATGTGAGGATGAATGTAACAGATAACTGTGGGAGTCTGCAGGAACCAAATTCTCGTATCTATCCATATGGCTTCCAAGGTAGCTCAGTGGATAGAGCATTGCACTGGTTAGAATCCCGTTCAAGCCTGAATTTTTTCAGGTTGCTTTTTCAACTGCTCAAAATGATAGCGCACTGCGAGGATCGCAAATTTCAATTACGTTTCATCCGCAGTTCACATTGTATGATTTTAATATATTCATATTCAGTTCAAACTGAAAACTGTTGTCACCCGGCTTAATTTGTCAAATACTGTACGCAACACCTTATTTATAAACCATCTATGTTTTGTTTTTCCTTCGCTTTTAAAAGTATAACAAGAAATAATGACAAGATTGTTAACGTCGAGCTTTGCAGAGTACATTGATCAAAAGTTTTTCTCCTGGCTTTCCTTCTTTATCTTCTGTACTAAATGCCTTAGCCATGCAACAATAAATTTATGACGCACTCGGTCAGTTTACTGCGGGAATCGGAATACTTATAATTGGATCTAATTTAAATGCTTATATATATAGATCAATAGAATGCAGTAATATATGCACACCTGCAGAACCATTTTCATAATTAACATTTATGATACTTCCACCTGCCTTCAAGGCAATTTTCCGTAATTTACGCATGACAACAAACTTGTTTCAGCTTGTTTCAGTTTGTTTAGGCCAATTGACAATAAGTACGATGAAACCACAAAGCTATACACTTTAATAGAGAAAAGCATGCTATTAGTCACGAGACATCGAATGTCAAAGTTTTCTACAACTGAATAACCTTCACTATTTTTCTTTGCACACGATACAGGAAACAAGCAATTGTGATCGGGAAACTTGACTGCCGAGCGACATACCTGCTGGACGCTTCCTGCCAATAGCAAAATTATTGACATTGAGGTTTGATCAAGAGCTTTTATAATTGGACAAAAAATAAGCAGGGCAGGTGTAAATTGCTTTGTCCGATATTTATTTTTCACTAGTCAAGTAAGATCTCTTCGAAACGTTCTTATGCGCTTTTTACTGTTTAACAAAAATAAACTTATCCTAACATTGCGCTAAAAACGTGGAGATGAACGATTGTTTCTTCCTTGACTTTGTTGGTAATTCTACCAAATTTCAAGATGCTTTGAAAATATTCTGCTGCGTAATGATGTCACTGCTTGTTCTTCCTACCATTTTTTTAAATGGATTGGTTATTGTCACAATATGGAGGACTCCTTCTCTGCATTCGGTGCCTTCCAACATTCTTCTCTTGTGCCTCGCTTGCGCGGACTTCTTGAACGGATTGATTGCTCAGCCGTTAGCCGTTATTCACCTGGTTGGCGAACAAACTTGGAACGATCACTTGTTCTGTATACCGGGAGTTGTTATGGAGATGGTAGCTTGGTTCGCCAGCGGAATATCAGGAACAACTGTTCTCGCTTTAAGCGTGGATAGATTCCTTGCTGTTAACATGCATTTGCGTTACAATGACATTGTTACAGTTTTCAGAACGTCGATTTTCGCCGTGGCAATATGGCCGTTGTCTGCCGTTAATGTGTTGACGCGTTTTGTCGAAATGAAAAGTTTGTTTGTAACAAGAAATGTTGTTCTTATAGTTCTCTGTCTTTTAGCAATAGTGATGATCTACTATAAAATATTTAAAATAGTTAATTATCATAGATTACAAATTCAAGCACAAGTTGAATCAACATCGCATGTTGCTTCTCAGTCACCCAAATCAAATAACGAATCAACAGCACGTAAGCCGTTAATGACTGTAGTGTACCTAGTGGGTTTGTATTGGCTGTCGTACCTTCCATTTTCCTGTGTTCTTGTGAGCTATCTTATTGCAGGAATCACACCCTGTATTAGGACAGCTTATTGTTTAACAGCAACAATAGTTTTTGGAAATTCCGTCATTAATCCGGGACTTTATTGCTGGAGAATAAGCGAAATCCGCCAAGCGCTGGTAAAATGTGTCCGAAGAGTGGTAGGCAAAGGCAACACATAAATTGTAGTTAAACCCGCAGTTTTATATATCCTCGGGATCTTAGCGGGAAGATAATCGTGAGGAAAAGGTAAACGTACACTTCCTTTGGCTGCAATTATCATACTTGCATGCCCCTTGGTCTCGAAGAATGTGAATTTTCTATTATTCTAACTTATTCAAAGGTAATTGTACAATGGTCAAGGTTCCTACTTACTACCTCTATATGAAAAAAAATTGACGAAATGTTAAAAATTTGTTAAAAGACATCATATTAGTAATCAGTTAGCTAAGTATAAAGAAGGTATGATCAGTTGAAATAAATCAATAAACGACAATTACGTGTATTTGAACCCCGTGATTTGAACAACGACATGTGCAGGTAGGCTGTTGCACTGCCTGATGGCTCTTGGAATAAACTGAACGTTTTTTGTCGTCGTTTTCTAATTTTTAGCCTGCCCCGCCTGAGTTCGATCTAAGGTCAAAGTTTGATGCCTTAAATAAACTCCTACATCAATGTCAATCTGCATCCGACTTATTGTTAGTCTTGTTAGAGCACTAAAGCACTACACAAAATGAAAACCATAATAAGTGCGAACGTTGACACCTACTCATGAATATCGCGGTTTTTTTAACTCTCAAGTCAATGTTGGATTTTCCAAAGAAAAATAATATCAAAGGTTATATTCTTCTAAAATTTAAAGGATCATCACCTTTCTCTTGTTATTGCAGTCAAACATTTTGTTAATCCTTACTACTGGTACCAAAGGGACACAGTTTTGAGGTGTCCTTATAAAGAGCTTTCATCGTGGAGTTGTCGTTACATTACAAATGGTGATCATGAAAACTATGTCTTGAATAAGAGTGTAGATGTTTTAATAATTATACCTTTACGACCTGGCTAACAAAAACACCTGCTGCTGAAGTGACCAAACATACTTGATGTAACAAAATTTGCTACCATTCAATGATACAGGAATCCTGAAAAAAGCTTCATAATATCATTTGCATCAAAGGAACCGCCTATTAGAATTTCCAAAAAACATACGAACATAGGTAAAAAAAAAAATCGTAGTTCTCCCCCAAAATCCAATTTAAAATACTATAGCGGTCCTCCTCAAAATGTTGCTCGAAATTCTATGCCCCCCCTGTTTTTTTGCTATCAACTGTTGCAATTTATTAATAAAATTAAAAGAAATTAAAATTATTTACTATGTATTAAAGGCTATAACATTTAAAGCGACAACCGTAACAAGAGTTACGAACACACCCTTTCATTCCTCAACGACAATCTTCTGATGCAGAGCGTAAAGTTCTTAGAATACAGCTGTGGCCGTATTCACGAAATCCTACCTAAGATATATTTTAAGATATAACTTAAGAGAAAATTTAGGAGCTTCCTAAGATATGTCCTAAGTGCTATTCACGAAGGATATCTTATGACCATCCTAAGGTAAGCATAACTTAGCAGTCTCCTAAGTTTAATGGTCGCGGACAGTTGTCGATCAGTAAAAGTAAACCAATCACAGATAGTTTAATATATGGCGCGCTCTTATGAATAATAAGTTATGAAAATTACATATAAAATATTTGGTATTGGGTAAATTGTTGTTACAATGACAATACAATAACCTTTATTTCATCTCGAGTTAAAGATAGCAAAACTAATAATCGTCTTCGTTCATGGTCAGTAGCGAAAGCAACAAACAAATCCATCATCATTTTAATAGGGTCTACTTCGATATTTCTTGTACAAGGGCTTATTTTCACGAAAAACGGAAATATAACTCTGCAATGAGAAAGAAATGTGGAATCCGTTAATGACACGAAGGCTTATATGTAACTAACCGTGTTGTATGACATCTCAAGAAAATATTTAATTTTTCTTAGGAAAGCAATATAATGCTTTAAAATGTTTTTCTAATCGGTATCTATTGTGATACACAATAATCACGCTGAAAATCGACGCAAACCTTAGCCCCCGTCAAGACATGTTTTAATAAGTTAGGAGGTCAATTTTGACCACCTAAGTTTAGGGGAAAAATTAAGACATCTCTTAAGTTAGGAGGTCTTCGTGTGATACCAGTTAAGACATGTCTTAAAAATTTAGGAGGTCCTAAGTTTAGGAAAAAAAAAATAAGACATGTCTTAAAATAGGAGGTCTTCGTTAATACCAGTTATCTCATAAGTAATATCTCAAAAAACGTAACAGAGGAAATAAATTTTCCTTGCAAAATCGACGAACTCGACCCATTGAGCCGTAATTGGCAATTTGTTCTGAGCACCGCTTTTTCTCGTTGATCTCATGACGTCCATGAGTAGTCAGTAACGGTGACGAATCTTTGTAATCATACAGAAATGTCGGCATCTGTCAGGCTCACTTGCAAGTGTTTCTCCTTCTTCTTTTTACCCTATTCAGCCTGTGCTTTTTTTGAGTTCCTGAGCCTGGTTGGGGGGGGGGGGGGGGGGGGTGCACATTGTGCCCCCTCGTAACTTTAAGAACATTAAGGCTATGGCAATAAAAACCTAGAGGGTACATAGTACGTCCAAAACTGTCTCCTATGCGGTCCGCACAATGGAGCGATGACGTCAAATGACGTAGATTTTGGTAATTAGTTATACGGCCGCCATCTTGGATCCGCCATATTGGATTTCTGAAATTTTTCAAAACCTCTTAAAACCATCCAAAATGACTCAAAATTAATCAAAACCAATAAATAAACGCTAAATGACGTAAACATATAAAAGTTATACCAATAAACATTGTTTTTCTTCCTTTAAAAGTACAAATATGCAAATTTCAAAAAACATGGCTGTCAAAATCTTGTTGCCATGGAAACATCAAGTCACGTGATCAATAAATTGTCATATGAAATTGTTGCCAGATAAAGTTTAGGAAAAGTCACAAAGTTTGATGGCGTTTGAATGCATATTAAAGAAGTTATGAATGTTGAAAGTTAGCGCGGGCACTTTGTGCCTCCCCAGGCTAAATAGGGTTAACACAATGAACTGCAAGGCTGATCTGATCACGTAAAAAAATAAAAAAGTAAAATTTGTGAGACATCATCACGATAGAAACCGATAAAGTAGGATCGTAACCGTGGACAATTGTTTCGTTGTTATTGTTATAGTTGCAATAACAACGAAACAATTGTCCACGGTTACGATCCTACTTTATCGGTTTCTATCGTGATGATGTCTCGCAAATTTTTATTTTTTATTTTTTTACGTGGTCAGATCAGCCTTGCAGTTCATTGTGTTTGTTCATTCATTTTTTGGCTGGTTAGGTTTCTCGTAGATCCTACGTATCATTAGCAGCATTATCGTTTGCGGTCTTCTGCAGTTTACTTTTAAATAGGGTTAAAAGGCATGTACTTGAAATTGTTTGTTTAATTGCATGACCTTGACTTCTTACCGCGGCAGAGGCTCCCGTCATCAGTCAAACATCACGAACGAACGTTTCAGGGAAAAAGAGCGCGCGGTCAGACGACAAGAAAGGAAAAAGCCACGAACTGCACGTCAAGTGCCCTTCCCATAATGCCAACCGCGCGCGTCTCTCCCCAATCTCCCTCAAATCAAGTCACATCGTAACACAAAACAAGCCGAGTCATCTCAGCTGTCATCTATAGATTCCAGGTGGTAATTTACATTTTAAAATGCAAAATTTTGGTTTCAGAAACCAAAATTTTATATGTTTTTCGTTTCATTGTAAGTGTACTCATTTTCTGGGCTCCGCGGTTGTTATATAGTGCTCACATTTTCTCAGTATATATCTGGATTAACACGCCGGTCGGCTCCATCCTTAAACCGTAAATAAACTGACTCTCTGTGTTTTTTATTGATTTCTCTGATTTATTATTTTATTCGGCTTTAAAATTACTTTTTTAAAAGCTTTATTTATCTATTCAAGTTCATTCGACGAGACAGTAATGACGTGCTCACTTTACCTTTTCCAATACACTTAAGCAACGCTTCACGAATTTCTCTCATTCTCCAGCAATAGAGTCCTGGATTAATGACTGAATTTACAAAAACTAGTGTTGCCGTTACATCATAAGCTGTTCTTATGGACGGCGTGATTCCTATAATAAGATAGCTGACAAGAACACAAGCGAATGGAAGATAACACAACCAAAACAAGCCCACTATGTACACTGCTGTCATTAATGACTTCCTTGATTTTAACTCATCAGTTGACTGTGAAACTGATGCCGCTTGTGCATGAATTTGCCCTCTGTGACGGCTTACAATTCCAAATAACTTAAAATAAATCAACAATATTGCTACAAGGCAGAGGAATATAATAGTAACATTTGTTGTTATAAACAAGTGGTTAGTCACTCCAACTAGACGAGCAAATGCATTGACGGTAAATAACGGCCATATTGCCACAGCGAAAATCGACGTCCTGAAAACTGTTACGATGTCACTGTAACGTAAATGCATGTAAACAGCAAGGAATCTATCCACGCTTAAAGCGAGAACAGTTGTTCCTGATATTCCGCTCGCGAACCAAGCCACCGACTCCATAACAACTCCCGGTATACAGAACAAGTGATAGTTCCAAGTTAGTTCGCCAACCAGGTGAATAACGGCTAACGGCTGAGTAATCAGTCCGTTCAAGAAGTCTGCGCAAGCGAGGCACAGGAGAAGAATGTTGGAAGGCACCGAACGCAGAGAAGGAGTCCTCCATATTGTGACAATAACCAATCCATTCAATAAAATGGTGGGAAGAACAAGCAATGAGTTCACTACGCAGCTGAGTATTTTTAAAGCACCCTGAAATTTCGTTGAATTAATAGAATTACCAGTGAAATCAAGGAAGAAACAATCCACGGATAACGAACGATCTAAACTATTGTCTTTCATTTTCTATATTTGTTGACAAACTTCAGTTGATATTGGTGTTTTTTAAAGAGGAAACCGAAACTTGGCCTGTAAGCCAATACCTAATAATTAAAACAACCACAGCTGCTGTAATGAGCCTTAATAAATGGTATTCTTAGCATTTTGTTAATGCCGAACTGTCAAGTGTTATTAATGTTTGAAACAAAAACACGACAATTTATTAAAAAAAAAATCAAATGACAAAATCAGAACAGAAAGCTGTCCAAGGTTTAGTAGCTTTTACAAATACGCACTCTGATTGGTTAAAAATCATTTATCACAAAGTACTGCAAACAAGCAGAAAATTACTTTGAGCATAGAGAACTGTCATTTCTCCTAGCCATAAATCGACCTCAACACTTGTGAATCGTTTTGAAGAACTCTAAACAGCTGGTCTACCAAACGTACACTCGTGTTGCCATATGTTCATCGAACTATAGAAAGCTTTCTATATTTCTTTATTATTTCACTGGTTACACTTAGGATCTCATCTACATAATCCAAAATTAGAACCACAGCACATAAATAGCACCACAGGAAACTACTTTTCATAAGCATTCATTTGAATGGTCACACATTAGGATTTTATATTTCTTATACAAAAATTTCACAACCTTGGTACATGACGCAAGGAATAGTTCTGAGAGTAAAATGAAATCTAATAATATAATCTAATATTTTCAATTTCTTACATTTCAATGGGAACAAAAAATTTAGAATATAGAATAAAAAAAGCGAGGTAATTCTCGGCCTAATTCTGACCAACTTAGAAATCTTAGCCAAACAATTGAAGTGGTTGTCCTTAGTTCTTTGCCTTATGATAATGTCGAGCTACTTTGGCACGCAACGCTGACGAAACGTAGCGAGAAATGCAATTGTGCGTGTAACAACCTTTTTAGCTCTTCGTTGAGAATTGCAGAAAAAGTTAATCAGTTTCCTACTTTTCGCCGCGTTGCGAGATAGGTTTTGCGTGTGTGATATGCAATTTGCAACTTATCTCGTTATCATCTCGGCAGCGTTGCGTTGCGATTTGCAAGACAAAATTGCTCCATGCAACAACAGCATACACTTTTAGATATTGGTGCATTAAGTGAATGCCTTTGGATGCCGAACAAATGATTTTTAGTGTTGTTCCGGAATAACCTATTTATAATTGACTGATTTATCGCCCCACACCTACATACAAAGTTATAAAAAAAAACAGATAAAAGGGCGAATTACACTGTTATAGTTCAAAACATTCTCAAGCAAACGACTTCTAATAGAACCTTTGGGATGCGTAAGGAGTCGAATAGATGAATATCTCTATAATGAACTATCTTTCAAAAATAAGGAATTTTGCAAGCGGTAAGCGTATTTTAAAAAGTCTTTCTTGTCTTGACGTTGTTCACTTTTGTAACGCACTCCAGTTCTGCGCTTCCACCAGTCTATCTGAAATGTCTGTTTTGTCAATCATAGAAGAATTAACTGTTAACTTTTACAAGAAATAATAATTAAAAATTAATATGGAGATCTTTAAGATAAAAGTATCCGGAGCAATTTTTCTATTAGAAACGTATTTAAAATTAGCATAGCGTTTGGGAATAGTGACGCTGAAATGCTCCGGCCCTCCGAAGGAGAGACACTCGAAGACTCACTGCCAGAGATTGAGACTCGATCTCCCAGGTTCATGGACTTGGAGACAACCGGAAATTCCATAGTTGACGCTAAAACACTATGTTTTACGGAAGGGGTGACAGCTGAAAAGTGACTTGTTGAAGCTGAAATACTCTGATAAACCATAGTTGACGCTAAAATACTCTGTTGTACGGAAGGAATGATAGCTGAAACGTGATTGGTTGAAGTTGAAATACTCTGATAGGCCATAGTTGACGATGAAACACTATGTTCTGCGGAATAGGTGACGGCTGGAAGGTAATTGGTTGAAGCGGAAATACTAACGTACTGGGAGACACTTTGAGACCCACTGGTAGTGCCTAAAAAGCAAATATAACAGTCAGACAACAATACTCAGATGCTGTATATCCGAAAATTAAACAGCGTGCAGAAGACATATGCTCTCCAAATTAAAAAGAGACCTTTTTTTTGCAGTGCCCTTCCAAGATCGGGTCAGCAGAAACAAAAAATGATAACGCTCTTGGGAGTCTTCTTTTTCAGACGACTACAATCAACTCATGTTGTTGGGCTGATACTTGGCAGTTCAGCAATTTATTAGTTATTTTTTGTTTCACTGGTTACTTACCCGTGGAGTGTGTTGCAGATGTTGTGTTTGCTGCTACTGGACTGCCACTGGAGTTCATCTTCGCATTAGTCCATGACATAAAGACGGGAACCTTAGCATACACTCCATACTTGTTTGGAGCTGCACATCCTTGCCCCCAGCTGGTGATTCCTACCAGATACCACTTGCCGCTGAACTCACAGACCAATGGTCCACCACTGTCACCTTGGCAGGCGTCCACGCCACCCTGTGCATAACCTGCGCACAGCATTGTGTCATCAAGTTTATCTGGGTATGCCAGCAGACATGTTTGTTTTGAAACAAGTGGCACTGAAGCTTGCATTAAGGTGTTTGGTTGACTCCCTCCAGCAGACAGTGTCCCCCATCCAGTGATCCAACATGTTTTATCGAGAAGAGATTGATTGGAAACTGGCAAACAAGCAGGCCCGACTTCATCGCTAAGGTTGACGGGTTTTGCGAGTCTTAACAGTGCGATGTCATTGCTAAAATCAAGCGGCGAGTTGAAGTTCTCGTGGACAAAGATTTGTGCAACATCTATATCTTGTTCTGTTCCAACAGTACCATTTACTCTAAAATGGGCCCCCATTCTAGAATAAAAAAATAACAACTGTCAGGTAAACAAATAATACATTTATCGCATAAATTTATCAGTCACCGTTTTTACTTCGTACAACTTCAATGGTATTGCTTCAAATTTTAACACTTGGTTTAATCTTATATCTCGCTGAAGTCAGTTAATTTAGTTAATAATGTTTGAATTTGAGCACGTACCTGAATAAAATTCTAACGCGTGACCAGTAAATGAGAACATATGATTATTTGCGGTACATTTATAGTTATGCGGTACATTTAGTTTCTTTAAATTTAATGGTTTCAATCTTTCGGCAAAAAATCTGTTCAGCAGAAGGCCCCTGTAGTCATCCGGGTTTGTGTAATCACTGATCTAGACTCAGTGTTACCTTTTATATATGCTAGCGAAACTTCATTTCATTACGATTTTAAAGGGACGAAACTGTCTTTTTGGTACATGAAAAGACCAACTACCATCTCAGAAAGGTCGTGGAATCCCATAGATTCAATCGCATGCAGTTCATTTCCTAAATGTTTCTGCTATTTAGGTTAAGTTAAGGATTCGCACGGACCAAAGAGTGTTATTTTAAACAATTATCCTTTTAAGCTTCCCTTAAATGCTGTGGGAAAACAGTAATTAAAACGACTTGTTAGATGTTTCGAATTCTGATCAATTGACTACCGACATTAAAGGCTTAATTTCCATACCTTACAAATAAGCTTGATGGCGACTGACCTACGGGAACACAATGAGCAGCAGTTATAACCCATGAAGGATCAATTAAAGTGCCTCCGCAGAACTGAGTACGGTCTGGGTATTTTAATAGCATCGCCTGCCAAGGCCACGAGTTGACAGATGCTTCTGTGCCGCCAACGATGCGTGCTTGTGAAGGGGGACGCAAACCACAATTACCTGCATGAGTGACGAAATGAAAAGGGCAATATCATTGGAATATTTCTCTATTTGTGTAAAACTGGACTAAATAATGAATTAGCTCTATCATGTGAAAGATGTGATGTTCATCATGTACGAGCGCGAGACAAAGAAAAGATCTGAGTCCCCGAAAAGATTCGAACCTGGTTGCCATTAATGCAAAGATATTTGTTGTCTTTTCAAAGTGAGTAGTTAGGAGCGTTGGGGGTTCGGGACCACAAAAAATAAGCCCCCAAATGCCCGAGTTACGCCCTCACACGAGTCATTGTCATTCCTCGTGTGAGGGCGTAACTCGGGCATTTGGGGCCTTATTTTTAGTGATCCCGAACGCTCCAACGCTCCTAACTACTCACTGTGAACGCTGGTCCGGTACGAGATCACCACCCTAGGGAGGTATTACCAATTGGAGAAATCACACCCCCTGTATATACCAACCCACATGGCAATGGCAAACGTGAAAGCTTTCAAGAGATTCCTGAAATCGCGTGAAACAGGCCTGATCCAAAAGAGCGAAGAATGGGTCAAAGCCAGACAAAACACACTCGGTGCATCGGAGAGCTCTGCCTTGACAGGATCTTCGCCATTTGAGAGCCAATCAAGCCTAATTCGCAAAAAAGTAAAGCCCATCGATATGAGCAACAATGTGGCCTGCGTTTGGGGCACATTATTTGAGCCTCTAGTCCGTGAATACTTTGAGAAGAAACATTCTACCAAAGTTTTCGGATATAACGGCTCTCTAAATCTTGCAAAGGATCACCCTCTCTTTGGGAAGGTCACTTGCAGTCCAGACGGATACTTCTCACACAAAGACAAGACGATTGTCTTGTTAGAGTTCAAGTGTCCTTACACCAGAAAGATCACAGCCAATAGAATTCCTAAACAATACCGTGATCAAATACAAACTGGTCTTGCTCTCAGCGGTGAGAGCGTAAACAAAGGTTTGTTTGTCGATGCCTATTTCAGAATGTGTTCTTTGAAGCAGCTTGGTCTTAGTCTTGAACACAATTCCTTTCCAAACAAAGGAGTTATGCACAAAACAAAAAAACCATCAGCACTTGCCTGTGGTATTTACATTCTATCTTGCAAGCAAAAATTATTTCCAGGTCAAACAAAATTACTTAACCTCGGCGCAACAAAATCAACAGCAATGTTCGAAAAAATTATGAGAGGAATTTCATCGGGAGATATCTTGTGATGCGGAAATTGGTTTCGTATGACATATGATGAGGATGAGAAACAAGACGATATAGATTTTTTGAAGGACATAGGCAGAAGGTCATTCAGAGAAGACTGGCCCCCAAACTATTATAAGGCAGTAGCCTTCTTCGCATGGAAGCTGCTGGACATAACAGAAATTTGGGAAACAAAACAACCAAATTTCTTGGATGGCATTCAGGAATCAGTCAACAGCTTCCATGAAAATTTGTCAAAACAAAAACAAACCACCCCTGTCAAAACTGTTTCAAACAATTTGGTTGATGACAGTGCAGTTATGGAAGCCTTCTTACTCTCAAAGTTGAACCAATTGGAGAAATACCATCCCAGTCTATATACCAACTGAGCCAATGGAGCAACTGGCTTTTGGTGAATCCCGTTGGGACTATTTGGCAGACATGATCAAAGATTACATCCTTGAATTGGCTGAAAGAGAAGTCCAGCGTGACTTGGCTGCCAGGGCCCTTCATCAACGCAGGATGAAATCTGTATGCCGTGCAATAAAAAATCATTATCACTGGCAACACAATTGCTATTTCCCTATATTCACTTCACAAACATGTGATGAATGCCAAGAATACTTCTCGTCAGAAGTGGACATGGGTATGCACAGAGCTATTTGTCCTGGCATGTCACTTTCTAGATGCTTACAGCTGGAATTGCTGTATACACGCATCGGAAGTGATGACGAGGAAGATTGTGACGGCCCAAGTGCTCACGAAAGTTTCTATGGCATTGCTCACTCAACGTGACCCATCTTTTCAAGCATGATCTTCCAGCTTTGTTCGTGCTTCCACATTGATTTTTCTGGGACTTGCAGCCAAAAGTAATTGACAAGCCGATGTGGCCCTTTTATCGCATCCAAGATTTTGTGGCCCACAAAGGGCATGGAGATTCTTTTCGGCAGACATTCTTCGATGAATTTGAATGTTTCATTTGCATGATATATTTCATCATTGGACAAGCAGACGTGGTGTTCACAAATTTTCAGATGTTTGTTGAGATAGCTTTTGAAGTTGTAATGTTTGGTGGTCATTCTTTTTTTGGTAATTGTGTAATCACCACCATAGAGCCCGGTGTAATCGAAGGACACACCATCCAGAGGCTCTAAGAGTCCACAGTCCTCACAGCAAAGTTCTGATGAAAACATCCTGAGGTTTAATTTGCCTTTGCAGTTTTGGCAAAATTTTGTCCTTTCATTCACAAGGGTGAAAGGTGAGTGTGGAGGTTGTGCCTCGGGAGAAAGATACTCCTTGATGGTATGAAGACGTTCTGACAGGTTTGAACGCCGTATTTCTTTGTTGTAGTTTTCGAGTGAGCGCAGGAGGATAAATTTGTATTCTTTATCAAGCTCATCGAGTTTGGCTTTGTATTCGCCTTTAGTGTCCAAGGACCGAACATCAGCCAGTTGTTTAGCGAACTTCTCCATTGTTGTACACACCCGGGTTATGTATTCAATTGGGCGCAAATGATTTATCCTTAGAAATGTAGAGGTTAAAACCTGAATTTAATCTCTCAAATCGGACTTGGATGCTGCGGTGAGAAGACTTATCTTTTTTTGAAACTCTTGTTTGACTTCCTTGCGAAGTTCGTTTTTGAGTTTCTCGAGGTCTGGCGCTTGTGTTTCAGTGCCAACGTTTTTTTTAACCTTAACACCATCCCTGATTGCAGCTTTGAGTTCGTGATATTTTTCCACCTCACGAGTGATTATGGTGAATTCTGCATCACTGATCCTTTTGTCTTCCAGAGCCTTTGAGACCAGTTCATAGACAGAGTTGTGTTTAGCCAGGGCCAGTGTGTAGATATTCTCGTGTTTTGTCACTTTACGCTCTAATCGCTTGTTAGCAGTTGTAAAGCCAACAGAGGACAGCCCACAGAGGGTCGCGATGCCGGCAAGTGCTGGACTTGCAATAATTCCGAACCCAGTCAATGCAGTGGCTAGGGCCCCTGATGACAGCCCAACAGAAAGCGACCCAAGGCCAACCGCCGAGTAATGAACTAAGGATTGGGTTCGTTTGTATTTCTTTGCGACCTGACGGTAATGCTCGGCTTCGTCAGACAGCTCTTTAAGCAAGTCAGAGATCTTTTTGAGCCGGAAGTCTTCTGCATTGATTTGAGTGATCCCAAGGTCAGGGTATATCTTTTGTGTATGGCTGTATTCGGGGGCCGATGGAAGCACATTAGCAGAACTCATGGCGTGGGGTATATATATTATTTTTAATTTAACTCAACTTCAAATTCCAAAGGCGCCCCATTGAAGTTGAAGAGGTTGTCATCTTTATCCCTCACTGACAGCGTGATAGAGTTAACATAATCATTAGACGAGACGTCACGCAAGACGTTCTGTTGTGTTGTCTCGTAATGAACCTTCTCAAAAGCTTTTCCACGAATATCAAACCGCGCCAACACACTCGAAGGTTTGCCATTGAGCAAGTTCTGTTCTTTGTCAACTAGGTCGCAGTGGACAAAGTAAGTGCTTGGTGCCCTTAAACGCTTGACGAAGGTTATTAGCATCAATACAGGTCTTATGCCAAGCAATTCTGCCAGATTATTACTTAACTTCACACTGCTGCTGTTATTCGTAATGACCATGACCCCGTATGGCCTGTTTGTTTCAATTGTTAGATTTAAACTTCTGTCAAAGTCTTTTAGGCTTTCAAAGTCTTTTGTTAAACTCTCAATAGTGTGATGCCCTGGAAGTAAGGTCGCCTCACGTGATGAACCATTAGGGGGAGGGTTTGCTGGTGAAATCTTTGCTTCTTCTTTCAAATTATGCCAAGAGTTGAAAATTGAGCAAGAAACAAGGCGGATATAACTCGGTTTCGGCAGTGGGTGCTCGAAGTAGATCGTGTGAGGATTCGAATGTGTGACGATTGTTAACACAACCATGATGGTGTATATAAGGACATTTTATAATTATAATTATATACAATCATGTTTGGCAGACGTCCTGGTGGATTTAATCCTAATTCAAATCTTGGCATCTCCATCGGTGGCCACATTACGGGCCCCCACCTCCTTTTTATTCGCCTCCAAATGCCTATACCCATGTGGCGCCAAAGAAACAACCCTCAAATCCTGAAATTGCTTGGATTAGTTCTCCGGAGGCAATGAAGATCTCTGCCGCGGCCAAGGCCAAGGCGATCTCAGACTTCAAAAGGCGTTTCCCTAACGCTGATATGTCACACTTTGAAGTGCAAGTAGAATTTGGTGAGGACCACAAAACCGCCACAGGGGAAGTGCTTTACAAAGAGGGCCAAGGCTCATTGGCACTTATCACAGAAATGCCCCACAAAGATTGGACTGGCGCCGAAAGAGACGCTCTTGGTCTCCATTATGACGGGGGTTTCCCTTATCAGTTATCGTTGGGGCAACCAGAAAAGTCAATCCCGGCCATTGCTTTCTCCACCGCAATAGACAAAGACATGATGATTGGCGCAATCTTGAATGACAAAGAGCAAAGGATCTATGTCACGCCAACTGATTATTTCACAACGAAATACAGAAACATATTCAGGGACACGCAGATATCCTTCACAACCGCCAAATATGGCCGAAAGTGGATGGGTGGCCCTCATATGAGTTTTTGGCCGCAACAACTCTCTTTCGCGCTGTGGTGTGCAACAACCGGCTGTGGAATCTCGCGTGACATTCTCTTCGATAAGAACTCCAGTCTATCTCTAACCACACAGCTCTGCCGGTTTCACGGTTTCAAGGTTTCACGGTTACCGGTTTCACGTTTATTTCACAACAAGGCGAATACTCTACCAGATGGGTGGGGAACAAAGCGTGAGTGCTTTGCCAGACGATCCCCCATTTAACCAGAAAGACAACAAATACAACATCGACGCGTACAAGAAGCTTTGCATCGAGTTCGGTATCGACCCCAGTTCTGACTTCCGTTACACATACGGCAAGAACCACGGTCTTGGGAATGTCTACATTTGGGTTTATGGAGATGGCCCAACATCTACTGATTACACTTATCCAGACTCTGATCTAGCTCTGTTCGATGATGAGCGCGTCACTGACAGAAAAGACCCCAACTTTAAAGCCAATGGAATAACTTACGTTCGCAACGATCAAAGGGCGGACACCCAGTTCGAGCACTTTGTGCCAAATTACGCACAGGGGCTAACACAGCCAGGGCTCGCGCGTATGAACCAATCAATCGAGACCTTCGTGTACTGCATTCTTGGTTCACAAGCCAAAACCCGCAGCAGCATCATTGGAAGAGGAGGCAGGGCTTTCGAAACGCAGAGAGTATTTCTCACCCATCTGGAGGAGGCCATAATCCTGAACGACATCGCAACAAGCGTACAGCGTTACCAGCTTGCCATCCAAGCAACGAAAGTTCGCCTGGACTTTGCGACAGCACCCGGAAGCTGGCTCATGCCCTCGCGCATGATTATCAACACAGAGAGCGTGATCGGGTATAACAATAATCTACAGGAGGCAACGCAAGGGATGAAGCTGGGTGTGAACAGTGGTGTTAATCTGGGCACGAAAAAAGCTTCCCTTCGCCACATGGACGGTAGTCCGACAAAGATCAATCCACCAAACAGTCACCCATCAAACCCGATACATAAACAGGCCACGCAGGCACAGGGCATCGCCCCCAAACCGAAGGCCACACCCACACCCACACCACAACGCACACCACAACCCGCACCAACCCCCGCACCACAGCCCGACCCGCATCACGTCTCCAAGGCAGTCGTTGGTGTGGGTGCGGTTGCTTTGGCAGGGCTTTTCGTTTGGTTGAGATAAGTGTTCAAGACTTCGCACGCTTGGTGATCCTTTCAACAAGGAAGGCCACCACGGCAAGGATAAGCAGCCAGGCGTGTTCGCCCAGAAAGGAGATGACCGACCCAGCCGCTTTGAAGATGAAGCTCACAATTGAGCCAATGAGGCCAGGCAAAGCGCTGGCTGCCTTTTTGCCAAGCTCTTTAAGCCCATTTCCAATGGCCTTGGTGGCCTTTGCCAGGCCGTTTAAGGTAGCGGGTACAACAGCGCTGATGGTGATGCCAGCTGCCAGAACAATCGCTTGCAGAGTCCATCCGTATTTCTTGAAGATTTCTCTGACCCTCTCTCTCAAAGACAGGGCTTGTTCCCTTTCTTGAACCTGTGGTCTGAGTCTTGCCAGCTCTTCTTCTCGCTCAGCAACTCGGGCTTCCGCGGCTTCTCTTTCAGAGGGAGACGTGTTCTCATCCTCTATCACGCGTCTGTCTTCAACGTTCTGCCGTTCAAGCTCGACTTCTCTTTCGTTTAACTCATCAAGTGGTTTAGTTGAGTTAAGCCTTGCTTCTATTTCGTTTCTTTCGTTCACCTTAGCAGAAAGTTGTGTTATGTCTTTGTCCGCCTTTGCCTGTTCTTGGGCTCGTTGTTTATGTATTTTTTGAAGGGCCGCTACTTCTTTTTCCGCGTTTTTACGATCTCGTTGAAGATTCTTTTTCACCAGTTTTAGGTAGTCTAACTCGGCTTGATTTTCAACGATTGAACCGTGTTCCTGCTCCGGAGCGACAATCCTCGCTTGTTCTTGCTCGATTCGGTTTCTGAGGTTTTGCTCCTCATTTTGTGCTTTTTGTAGTTCCACAGCAACCCTTTCATTCTCCTTCAGTTGTTTTTCTGCCTCCTTCAATCTTTGTCTTTCTTCCCTTATTGAGGCATCCGCTTCAGAGACAAGCTCTTCAGCGCTTGGGCCAAGGAATGTTTTGAACTTGTCTGTGAACGATTTAAGAAAGCTCCCATCTTGCTTGAAAATAAGAGATTCGCCGCCCTTTGGCCCAAAGGAAACTATTTTGCCATCATTTGCTGGTTTTTTACCAAAACCAATTGGACCTAATTTCGGGATGTTTACTTTTGGAAACTTCCTTTTGATCCAGTCCATGGCTTTATCGATTCTCTCTGCTTTTTCATTTCCGGCTAGTATTTCTCCAAGCAGAGGGGCGGTTTCAGGGTCACCTGGCAGCCCGCTTTCTTCGCGAGGTAATGTATGCAGTTCATGCGATTCACTGCCATGGTATGGAGTGGATTTGTCAGCACCTGGTCGATAAGGTTGCCTTTTTTCGCGAGGCATTGTATGCATTTCATGCTGCTCACCGCCATGGTATGGAGTGGATGTGCCGCCTGGTTGAAAAGGTGTTGTTTTGTCAACTTCTTGTTCGTCGTCATCGTCATCATCGTGGTCTATGTCCCAGTCTTCCCAAGGATTATCGGGCATATCTCCTGGATCATATCCGCCTTCAGCCATGATGATATATAAATATAAATTTTAAAAACACAAATATATACCCATGGCTGTGCAACCGAATTTACTTCCATCTCACAGTGAAAAGGCACTGGGCGCCATGAAAGCAGAGCGAACCATCAAGCGCATCACACACAACCCTTCTAAGGCTGATCCCGGAGAGACACTGTACGTCTCGGTGCCCAAGCTGAGCGAGCACGATGTCATTGTGTCCGGCTCACTTGCTCTGGTGTTTAACATCAGCCTAGCCGGCGGTCATGCAAACAACTATCTCGTACAAAATGTTTCTCGGGCCCTGGTGGACAAATTCGTTGTTAAGTTTGCAGCCACCACTGTCCAGGACACTTTTGGGTACGACATCTACAAGATCTTCGAAGACCTCTTCCGATCAACCGATGAGCGGGACAACATGATTATGGATGGCATCCAGAGTGTGGATTTGTGCAAGATCCGCTCTGGTGCTGGCGACAAGAAGATCTCCGGCGTGGATGCGGAGAATAAGTTAGAGACAATATACAAGAACAAGTACCGCATCAGGCTCGATCACCAAATCATAAGTGATCACGGAGTCCTATATCCTCGGGCACTGTATAACGACCTGGTCTTCGAACTAACCCTCGCCCCCGCAAACCAAGTTGTCAGAGGCTCAGACACAAGCAAGCTCGTGTACAAGTTGGAAAACATCCAGCTGGAGTATAAGACGATCAGAAGTAAGACTCTGGCCGACGCAGCAACAAGCACTTACACCAGTGGCAAGGAGTTCGCTTATGACCTGGTAATGCGAGATCGGGTGTATCCCTTCTCAAAAAATGGTGACACTCTGCTGAATCTTCGGGTTAACCCACAGCGCCGGTCTCTCAAGGGCATCCTCTTGCTGTTCATCAACCCCTACACGGCTGGTGCCAGGGACTCCGAGAACTATTTCAATCCTGACATCACCAAAGTGAAGGTAACAGTCAACGGTGCTCCAGACAGGATCTGCAACGAGGGCATCAGTGGCACAGACATGTGGGAAGAGATAACCCAGCATTTTATCCCACACACGGACGGCAGGCCCAACATGAACTTGACCAAATATCTCACAGACAACAAGTTTGGTCTCTGGATTGACCTGCGTCCCATGGAGGACACATCCCTGCATGGCGATGGCCAACGGCTAGTCAACACACAGGATGGCGTGCAACTCGAGATCGAACGAAAGGCCACAGGCTCTGGAAACGCACTGTGCCACATCTTCACCATCTCAGACGCACAGATGAACATCATGGACAGGCAACTGGAATCTGTACAGTACTAAGAAAACACATATATATATATATATACCTACCAGACCCATGGCCACAAAACAACAAACCACAAACAAGATCAACTTCTATGCTAAGCCGGCTCCCTTGCCATCCACCAGACCATTATCACACAATGAAATACAAAGACTTCTGGCAAAGGCCCCCTCCCCGCCAGTTTGCAAACCAACTAATATAGGCGTTGGTTATGGACCCAAGAAAGCTGCCATTCAATGCACTAATCGTGGGCCCCACTAATTCTGGCAAGACACAGTATCTTCTCTCCCAACTGCGAGGACCCTTTAGGGGTTGTTTTGATTACATCGTTTTATTCTGCCCCACATTTGTTAAGAACAAGACATACGATGGCTTCGTGGACCGTGATCCACACATCTTCGTGATTGTCTGCCAACAGCATGAAATCGAAGACTGGTTGAGGCTTGCGAGCTTCTTTTTCACATGCACCAACACTTTATTCATTCTCGATGACTGCGCCGCCTCCAAAGATGTCAAAGGCCGCACGGGCCAGCTGGTTAATCTGGGGTTCAGCGCAAGGCATGACGGCATATCCGTGTGGGTCTTGACCCAGCAGATCACCAGCATTGCCAAGCCATATCGTGACAACATTGCAGAGATCGTGCTCTTTTACACGCCATCCAGCAAGACAACCAGAGCCATATTCGAAGATTATGCCGGCGAGCTCTCCCACGAGGAGTACAAAGAGTTTATCACAAGGCTCAAATCCCGCAAGTTCTCCCACCTGGTTTTCTCTTTGAGACACCCGTATGGAATTGAGTACAAGATTTAAACACACATATATACCATGAATGCGCCAACCAGTCTTCACAAGCTCACTGTGCTTTCACAGCTTTTGGATGAATTGCACAAACACACCATTGATACGCAAAACAAAATTATCAAAGCCGCTGGTGAGGAAGATCTGCGCCTCATGCTTCTGGCCAGATATCCCTTGCGGTTGAATTCTATGCCAGACACCATGGCAGGGATGGTACGTGAGCTTGAAGCCCTTTTGCCAGACATCAAGAGAATTATTGAAAAATAAAAAACACATATGTATACCCCCTGATGGCAGAAGCAGCTGAAGACCAGGTCATCTTGAACGAAGTAATGCAGATGCTGGAGGCCACCCCTGGTGCTGCACCTCAAACAGGGTTAGTTGGTGACAACTAACTAACAATTCTGCAACAAGTGGCGCAACAAGTGACACAACAAGTGACAGCAACAGCAACTCAATCGTTTGTATTCTGGGAGTTGGTGGGTTGATTGTCTCTGCTGCTGGTGTTTATTACCAGCACGAAGCTATAATGCAAAGGCTTGGGCGCAAATCAAACACACCAGCAAACACACCACCAGCAAACACCCCCGCTGCAACACCACCAGCAACAGCCCCATCTCGAATTCCTGTAAGACAAGGAATGAAAAATATGGAATAAAAAACATATATATACTGACCATGGGTTTTTCCGGGATGTGTTTGGTGCTGCTTTAATCGGAAGCGTGCTTGTTATTTGGTATGAAGTTACCGTGACCTCCTTTGAAACAGTTTACCTCTTGTTAAGGGCCAGGCACCACGAGCTCGATGATGAGGCCGAGGCCCGACTCCTAGAGGCCGAGGCTCGAGGTCGAGAGGCCGAGGCCCGACTCCGAGAGGCAGAGGCCGAGGATTGAGATTGAACGAGACGACATAGGCACAAAAGGTTCTGTCAGAAAAATAAAAAAACATATGTATACTGGACACAAACCATGTCTGACAACAAGCTTGTGAAGTCTATCCTCGACGCCGCAACAATCACTGGCCTTGTCGCTGGTATTGGCTGGATTGGTAAAAAGACAATCAAAGAGAACTTAACTGCTGACCCCAGTGCAAGCTTGATGAATTATGTCAAGTTCACAGCTGTCATGGCTGGCACCATCGCACTGAAGAAATATCTCGAGGACCAGAAAATCATCCCAGACAACTTGTAAAACCGGCAGCATCTAACCAACCATGTAAAAAACATATGTATACACACCTCACAATGGCTTCGATTGCAATAATGGCTCTTGGCGCTGTTCTCAATGCGGCCGCTTTCACGGCCGGCAATTATCTCGCAAAATATCTGTCTGGTGATAACGGCAAGGCAGCAATGGATGAGAAAATCCGTCACGACCACGCCCTTGAACAATACCAAGCGGCTTACGCCAAATACCAGAAGGACCGCACCAAGCTCCTCGACTGGATTGCAGCCAACGATCGGAAGGAACACCAAGCTAGCAAAAACTTCCAAACCACTGACCAAGCCCTGGTCTTGTATAACCAGATGCACCAAACACAACCAGATAAACAAATCAAAGATAACAAAGAGCCTGTCTTCTCTGACTTCTACAAGCCCAGCCCACAATAGAAGAATGGCGAACTTGTGTTCATTGGGGGCACCCTGCTTGCGGGTGGGTATGCAGCTTATCGCTTTCTTTAATTTTTAAAAAAAATTTAAACACATATATATACCATGGCTTCACCCTTTTCTGAAGAAGATCGTTACGCCTTTATGGAAGTGTTGAGCCTTTTACCAACATCCCCCTCAGATAAATTCGACAAGGAACTATCAAAAATAGTTCTGGAACTTCCTGAAAAAGGTTATGATACAGGCCGCTCATCACTAACAATCTTCTCGTTTCAAGAAGCTAAGGAAATAGACCGAGCAAAGCAGAAAATGAATGAACTAGCTAGAAACATTTATCTCAACCTTTTAAAACAAATTGATGAGTACGAAGAAGCTGCTAACAGAGTTGCTGAAGAGCTGCGCCTTTTCTTTGCACAGCATGGTCGGGAGTCGCATAAGGCATATTTCACCGATTCATAAACTCTATATATACTCCTATGGAGGCGAAACTCTCTAAGATCTATTACAGTCCGAAAGGGTATTGGAAAGGGCTTGCCGCTGTTAAAAAGCTAGCTGCAGCGGCCAAGGTCTCTGATGATGTCGCAAAGAAATGGCTGGTCAAACAAGCCCTTTGGCAAGTTTACCTCCCAGCGCCACGCCATATCCCCCGCCCCAAGTTTGATGTCTCATCACCCAATGTAGTGCATCAAGCAGATCTTCTCTTCCTGCCCCACGACAAACTTCCACACGGGAGAAAGGTTTACAAATACGCATTAACCCTTGTGGATGTGGCTAGCCGATACAAAGCAGCAGAGCCATTGACTTCAAAAGAGTCTGAAGAAGTCTCAAGGGCATTTCAGAAGATTTACAGACGTGGCCCTTTGAAATGGCCTCAACTCTTGCAAGTTGACCCTGGGAAAGAGTTTATGGGGACTGTGACTAAGACAATGGAAAACAACAAAACGGCCATTCGTCGCGGACGGGTTGATATCCACAGAGACCAAGCAATTGTGGAGAGATTCAACCGAACCCTGGCTGAAAGGCTGTTTGGTTATCAGTATGCCGTGGAAATGAATATGCCCTCTGGCCGTTCGACTGCATGGGTCAAAAGACTGCCAGATGTTGTCTCAGCCTTGAACAATGAAGTAACAAGACTCACTGGCAAGAAGCCCGCTCAAGCAATCAAAGAGAAAGCCGTTTCTGCCAAGCCTGCGACTCCATATGCTAGGCCTGTTGGGGAGAAGGAGAAAAAGCTCCCACCCCGGGTGAGTGTGAGATATCTTTATTATTCCGGGGAGCTTGAGGGCGGTGGGAGGCGTGCGACTGATCCGATCTGGTCTTTGAAGGTCTACCAAATACAAAGGATTGTAACCAAGCCGAATGAGCCAGTGGTTTATTATCTCTACGACGGGCCTAAGCGAGGCTTTGTTCGTGAGGAGCTGATGGTTGTGCCGCCGGGCACTCAGTTGCCACCGATATCTTTGTGACCATATGCCAGCGTGTGGATGCCATCATCCTTGATCCAGCGCTTGGAGTCAAAAGGAGAGAGCGTTGTCTTGGTGATGTGCTCACCGAAGATTTGGTGGCCTTTGCTTCGGAGCCTGTCCATCCCGTGCTTGAAGGTTCGCCGGTCGAAGAGGGCGTCCTTGTAATTCTGGTGGGTGATCTCTTTCTTTGTGACAACCTTGGTGGTGCCCTTTGCTTTCTTGATGTTTTTGTCGTCATCAAGAAGGATTGAGTACATCTTCGAGCAAAGACACACAGTCTCCGAGATCGGTTTACCTGCGCACTCGTCCTTCATCTTGCCGATGACCTTCTTGTTCTTCTGGCTGTGGAGTGGATGGTCCTTGGGATAATCACTTGTGTCGTAGAGTTCATCCAGAAGGTTCTCCATGTCTTTGTAGACATCATCCGTCTTGATCTCGAGGAGCAGAGAGTCTGTGTCTGTGTAGAGTAGGTCTACACACTGACCATATTTCAGCTTGAGATGATTGTAATAGAAGTCGTACATCAGTGTTTTGGAGAGATCAAGGATGCACATGCCTGTGTAAACTGGGCGGTTGAATTTGATTTTCTCTTTGTGCATCTGGATAGCCGCTAGTTTGGGCCCAAAGATCGTTGCTCTGGAAAACAGCGGGCTTGCGATGAGCTTTCTCATCTTGTCCTGCTCGTGCGCCCGGACAAGCTTCATGTCGATTCGGTTTCTGAGGTTCTCCATTGTCTTACCGAAGACGGAGTTGTTCATGAGCTTGAAGAAGTTCTTCTCGAAGTCGGAAGTGGCCCTCTTCCTGAGTTCGGTGTTCAGGGAGATATATGGCTCCTTCCAAGCCCTCTGCTCGAACTTGAGCATTTTGTGGATTTTCACCAACTTCATCCCAAGATCCAGGTACTGCTGGAGATTTCTATAATGCAGCACGTACCGGGATTTGTTGTTAAGGGTAAGGAGCAACTTCTGCGTCTTGTCTTTTGGCTGTCCCTCTGCCAAGGCCCTTTGGTATGGCGACATCCATTCCTTTGGAACGACATGACTTTCTGGGGCAAGAGGATAAGCGTTGTGCTCATCATGCAGCTCCTCGGGGTACTCAAGATCAACCTCGAGAATGTAACCAATCTTTCTGTTTGACCTCCACCTCCTGATCTGGTGTTGTGTTGGAAAGACAGGACACCATGCAAAGTTGCCAACTGGGAGAGGCTGGCTCATGGCCCATCCATAGAGATTGTTCGCATCAAGATACATGATGAAACTTGAATCTTCGTCAGGGTTGTAGTCGCGAAGATAGGGGTTGTTGGCCTTACAGTGCCGCCTGCTCTCCATGGATATGCCGCCTCGCAAGCCCTTTCAACAAAGAGGTGCATGTTGACGTCTGTGAGCAGCTCCAGGTTGATTTTCGTATACCTGAGAAGAGCGTCCCATGAGAGACCAGGGCTTGTATAATAATGTGCCGGGTCAAGCTTGTAGTGCCGCAGACATGTCTTTCTGAAGTTCTCGAAAACATCAGCAAGAAGAAGCACATCTGTCTCAAGGTAGAGGTCGTGGTAATCTCCAAGCGTCTTGCATCTAAATACCTCCCACACTTTTCGCGCGTGGGCGTATTCTTTGTCTGAGATGCCTTCCTTCTTTAGCTCGCTGTAGAAGGCATCCTTCGGCGGGAGAGAGGCCTCATCGAATCGAGCCCAAGAGTCCATGTATTCGTATGGGTAAGTCCCTTTTTGCAGGAGAAGGCCGCGTCTGGCTTGGTTCTTCTCATGGCTTGCCGTGATTGTGAAGGACTCTGGCTTGTTTGCATCAACCAGGGCACTGAGGCTTGACTGCATGAACTGCAAGCTGTCAATGAACCTCAGCTTGCCGAGGGAGAAAGAGATGTATTTGTCCATGTTGTTTGGGATGCATTTCAAATCAGAATGCACATCCGCAATTCCACTCATGATGTGGTGTGCGTCATAGCCCTTCAAGTTGTGAAAGACAACCGGGATTATTTCCGTTTTCGGGTTGATTCGGAAATAGTTGATGTTACAAGAACTGTGAGCCGCGCCTCGATACTTGCCTGTGACGTGGCAATGATCTTTGACTGCGTCTCGAACAGAGTCTTGTATGAGGGGCCCATGGCAGTAGAGGCAATCGACCTGCTCTGGTAGGTCCTCTGGAATTGCCTTCCTTTGGTTCCATGGCCCGACGAATTGGTGCTCATCTGGTTCACTGTCATGGGTGTTGCAAAAGACTTTGAATGAGTCTTTGTAACATTCGTTGGTGAACCTATGAGCCAAGCCCTCGTATTCTCCAGTGTCTGGGGAATAGATTGCAATAGCATCCCTGAAGTTGTCCTTGATGAGAGGCTTGTCACAGATGTGGCAATCTGTAGAATGATCGAACTCTGCCCAGTCAGCTCTTCTCATGGTGAGTGGTGCCTTGTGTTTCAACTCGTCTCTGATCACTCCTTCCAACTGTTGAAGGCTGTCGAGAAAGACTGGCACCGCATCCTCTCCTCTGAAAAGATAAGGCCCCTTTGTCTCTCTATCAGAGCGAACAGCTAGCATGCAGAACCCGCAGGGTTTATGTACGGATGTTGCAGTGGTGCTGCTCTGTTGGGGATCTGGTATGCAGCCGTGGACTTTTTCGACAATGCTTTCAAAGTCAGCATAGATGACCCAAAGGCTTCTTCATCTGGTTCTGGAAGTTCTTGAAGTAGAGGAAGTTTTCGCCTTCTTTTGGCATTTCAGCTCGTGCCGGCATGCTTTTGACTCCTCTACAATAGAATAGATGATCGGTTAGAACCCGTTCTGAAGAAAAGGCTTGGAGACACCTGTCACAGTGATGCATGCGGCGCCTTGCGTTGAAATCACTATGTAGAAGTCTGCTCATGCTCTTGATGAAACAATAATGTGAGGTGTGAGTGTTTGTGAGCAGTATCAGATTAATCCTTCGCAGATTGGGATCCTCTAGCTCACTGACTCTGATCACAACCACCTTGTTGTTCTTCCAGCCATAAATGTTGATTGGAAGGTTGTTTTGACGCTCAACCTTGGAAATCTGACTCAATGGTGTTGGAAAATCGATTCCGGTGAAGTCTAGACCATCATCAATGGGATAACTGCCTGGCCTGTCTGAGTGAACATTTGCAGGAAACAATGCCGATCGCAGTGCCCAGCGCAGACACATGTTATCTCTGTTCTTCACATTGATGATAGCCTGCTTTGGCCTGAGTTTTGATGGGGTTGGGATAAATGTGCCACCTCGTAGAGGGTGGTATGTCCCGAACTCAAGGTAAACAGTTTTGATGTTCTCAATCACCCAACCAGAACCCAACTGCTGCCATCTGGCAATCTCTTCCTCAAAGTCATTGACAATGCCTTCCAGGGTGCCCTCCTCTCGAAGCTGATACAGATGTGTTACAAGCAGTGGATTAGCGTTCCAAAAGAAGTGATTAATTTTTCGATTCTCCTCGCCTTCCATTGAAAAGTGAACATCGAATGACAAAGTGACCTTCACCCCACCAAGCTCTGTGACTTCGCGTGCAATTTTCTGGAGAAAAGCCGCCCGATTAGTTATGAAGAATGAATTGAGGTCCTTGATGGGGTAATCAACAGGGACGTTCATCTTATAACCATGCAACCAATTACCGAAGTAATCGTGGTTCCTTGGATTGAAGTCAAGACGTTGGACCGCCATGTTATATACAGGGGTTTTATTTTCCCCAATTGGTGGTCTCGTACCGGGGCCCTGTGCCATTGCCATGTGGGTTGGTATATACAGGGGGTGTGATTTCTCCAATTGGTAATACCTCCCTAGGGTGGTGATCTCGTACCGGACCAGCGTTCACAGTGAGTAGTTAGGAGCGTTGGGGCGTTCGGGATCACTAAAAATAAGGCCCCAAATGCCCGAGTTACGCCCTCACACGAGGAATGACAATGACTCGTGTGAGGGCGTAACTCGGGCATTTGGGGGCTTATTTTTTGTGGTCCCGAACCCCCAACGCTCCTAACTACTAAGTGATTCTAAAAATACTGGTGATTTTGCCCCTTTAAAGCAAGATATAACAACATTTTACTATATTTTGAGCTCAAAATAAATTTATTAAAAAAATATAAAATAAAATATTATTTAAAAGCAATAAAGTGAAAAAATAAAAGAGTAGTTAATGAAGCAAATGGTTGTATGGAGTTTGGATCAATAATCAAACTAACTCAAGAGATTGGCATGCAGGGTAAAAAGCTGGTACCTATCTATCCTTACCCTCTTATTTTTTTAGGTTTTAAAACTGGGACCTTATTAAACGGGTGCTTATAACGTTTAGGGATGGCTTAGTGAATATTCCCAGGGTCCCTCTTCTTTCAGGAAGAAGAGAGACCCTGGGAGCGAGGATGTATTTCCAAATCGCAGTGTCAGTCATGCTTTCATTTAACCCAATATACATGTATGAAAAACGGGGATTGATATTGATCGTCCATACAAGCTTTCGTGTATTTTATGACTTAAAAATTCTGAAAGAACAACATCAACAAATGCTTGGCTAACCGTAGAAGCAAATAGAGTGTAACAGAAAAATAATGGATAAATTGTTTTCAATATGCTCGGTCATTCGTAATCGCAAGGTTCATTGTTGTCGTCACTACACAAAAGCACGCGATATAACTTGAATCAAGGCTAAAGCATTTCTCCTGGAAGCGAGTGCAGCGGGTAAATCAGTAATAAATCGATATCGAGCTTCCAGGCATTGATTACAACATAGATCTTCTTAACATTCCTTAGCTAGGTGGCTTTGATTCTTACAATAACACGCATGATTTCATTGCATGGAAGACAAAGAAAACCATAACAATCTCAAAAGCAGCCTTATGACTGAAGCCACTGGTACATAAAATTTCAGTGTTATTATTCTAATATTTCAAAACGCTGTTCTTAAACTGGGAGGAATAGGTTAAGGACGTTGAAAAGATCTTATATCAATTATGTAAGTAATGCCGCGTGAATTATATAAAAAATCAAGGCTTAATAATACGTCATGATCAGTTCGTTCACACTCTAATATTAGATATTACGAATACTATGATAACAACCAAACATGACTCCTTATTGTTTCCAAGTGTTAGTTTTAGAACACCGTCTGCCGTGCAGCACATCGTTGATGCAATAAGGTGGTCAAAATTATGGTTTATTTTGATGTTGTAAAAGGAAGGATTTAAAAAATCACCGGTGTACGAACCTCATTGAACTTCGTATTGCTAACGGCAGCAAAGACAGCAAATGAACCACTGATTTTCCGACTTAGCGAATGTTTACAGGATACTAGAACGACTCTCATACGATATGAGGTAAAAATTAACTTTACTCCGCGTTTATATTACGGTATCAGTTTTTTTATTGAACGTTACCGTTATGCGTTTTCGTACCGACTCGTATAACTCGAACTCAGTGTACCAAGTAAACGAATATAGGGCAAAAGAAGAAAGCCAGGATAAATTTGTAAAGGTATGAAAGTCATATTCATATCTCACTCATATCGAAAGCACACTGTCGCGACAATTAGAAGAACTCAAACATGAGTCAAGAGTCAAGTTTTTATTTTATCGTCGGTTTGTATTGGTTAACAGATCATACAGAATGTTGAGTCACTTTGATGACTCAACATTAACAGCAAACTCTGCTGAATGAAATGTCAGGATCTTACTGAGAAGTTTGTTTAAATATAGCTACTGAAAGTGTCGCACTCATTTAACGTATTTCTGTGTTTGCGGAGGTTATTCGATGGCTAAATTATGACGAAGTATTTTACTTGGTGATCGCCTTTACTTTGAGCTTAAAATGAACAAGGACGAGTCACTGGGTATGAATTTTATTATAAATACAATCGTAAGAGAAAAGTGACTTACCTTGCACAGCAAAAGGTAGGAGAAACACAATCCAAAATGCCAGCATGGTGTTGTGGTCGTCCATTGTGAGGTGTTCTTAGCTTATGGATTTTCGTATTAATCAGTGACCCTTCACTGGCTTCATTCACTTCTGTAATTTCGGCTTCGGTTGACTGAAAATTGAGCAACTGACGTATTTCAAACACGACTTGTAAGCTTCATGTCACGTTTTTTGTGTACTTGCTTGGTTTGTTACAGCAAAGAAATTGTTCATTGTTAATTTGTAGTTTTTTTAAAGCGCACTCGAGTTAAAAACCTGTTATTATTTTATGTTTTCACGTCTTTAATAAAGATCAATCATGATAACTCTCAAAACACTTTAATTTGTTTCGCCATGGAAACAACCTCAACCAAATATTTATATTTCGTTATAGTACTGATTGATACCGACGATTGGGAAAAAACTGAGAAAATAAACCAGAGACAATATTTTAAATTTCAAAATATACATATTTATGAAGTTTATATAGAGAATTGAGCAACTGACGTATTTCAAACACAATATATATATAATCTCGTACCCAGTACTCGTACCGTATCTGGTAAAGTACGATTTCAGTCCCGTTATCCGGGACTTCCCATCGTCTTTTGTACACCGTGTTGTATGGCCGCCAGCTCGAGATTGTGTTTTCATTTATGGTAAAGTTTTCGGCCAAGTTTTCGGTAAATTATGTATTTCAATGGTACTCTTCAGAAGGTTCTTATGTCCGGGGGACAAGAAAACGTGAAACTTTAACCAAAACAAGAGAGGCACCACAGGAGATTGCTGTTAACGAGCAGGATTGTTATATTGTCAGAATTGTTCTCCCATTGAACTGGATATGGTATTTAAATCGTTTTTAATATTTATCAACTGCTTCCTTTACTTTTGACCATCTGGGTGCTGAAAATTGTATTAAGAACATATCCATTCAAATTGTGGTGTCTCCTCTCAACGCGCTTATCGGCGATCAATTAACTTAAAGTTAACTTTATGTCCAACTTAAAAAAAGTCTCTTGATGCACTGTCACCTGCGTTTCAATTTGCCTGTTCGGCATGCCATGCGATTCACCCAGTAAGTCATGGCTAGTAGTCACTGGTAACTTGCAAAAGAATTACAAAATAATGCAAGCAATCACAGTAAAGCCTATACATGTATGAGCAACATGTGAGCTTTAAGTAGCATTCGATTGACCTTTACTGATCACACCTGGAAAGATTTCACTTCATGGGATGTTTATGGTAGAGAAGTCTTGTCCCCTCAGCTACTGCCTTTATGACACCTTAATAAATTTCATCAATAATGTTCCCACATAGCAATTTTGTCCACATATAAACTTTTAAAACCACATAATACAAAAGTCTAAGTTTGACTTCAGGAGGAAAAAAAGGTCAATATCTTGCAACGGCACAAATTGAGCTGTTTAAAATCTTGTGAGCATTGTAATTCCCTATATTTGTGCTAGAAGGATTATACACTTAAATTAAAATGTTCACAAATGGCAAAAACCTCTAAAACAATCTTGATGTTTCGTTCAATTCTGATGGGCTTTCACCAAAAAAAAGTAACAGGGAGGTGCTGAGGACTTTAACGGTCATTAAAAAATAGAAACATTCTCCACTATTCTTTTTCAGTTGCATTTCCATGTTTTCAAATCTAAAAACAAAATCCAGAGCTCTTAGGGTGATCCGGGTAATACACAAGATTTTGAGGTAACCAATAATTATTTAGGGTCATTGTGGTAGCATTATGGGTACAGTATGTATTCACACCTACACTGAATACAGGGTTACCATCCAACAGGAGAGGAAAATAATCCAATCATTCATTATAATTTCTGAGAAAATTAAAGCAGGAAAAATAACCTTTAATGATATAATCTCTCTATATATTTTTTGAATTCTAAAAGAAAGGTCACTGTTAAGATCTTGAAGATAAAAAATTAATTTGAATTTAGAGTTTCATTTTCCATTTAAAGGGCTTGCTGCAGAAGGGGCATAGATTGTGGTTTAGGCATATATTACCCATTTGTGTAAGCACTACAGATTTTTGTGCTAAATGCTGATCCGTTTTTATTTTATTTCTTTTTTCAAGAAGACTATATATCTCGGCATAATAGCCACAGCAAATGGCCAGTACAAAACAATTCTTAGGAAATTAAAAATTTTTACCTTCAGCTCATGCCAAAAATGGGTTTGTTTGGAGCCCCTCTTACCATATTTCAGCAAAAAAACGATATACAGGGAGAGGGAGGGCTTACTCCCATATAAAATTGACTGGGTTGATCATCGTAAATGTTGGAGGTAACCCTTAAACGGTACCAGAAACCTGTTTCATGGCTGTGGCTCGCATTAATTTTTTCCTCTAAGAGACGCTTTTTTTTTTCTGAAAAGTTGACTCTGTGAGCCTATTTTTCTGGCTTCATATCCTGAAAGGTATCAATAACTCTGAGCAGTAGTCATTTTCATTTCAAATACCCTTGGGGTACCAACCACAATTTTTTTAAAGTTCCTTACAATTCCTCAATTGGTATGATGATCACCCCCATTACATTTATATGGAAGTCCCCTCTCCTTCCCTGGGTGATATATGCCCCTTTCACAGTAAGTCATGGTTTCCTCTGGCTTACCCAATAAATCTTTTTTTTCTGAAAGGGCCCTTTTAACCTCCATTATAAAAAGAAGACTGCAACATTATAGAATGTCACTGTCAGAGGTACAATTATAAAAAAAAATTTCACTATTTAATATTTGGACCCATTTCAAGTCGTAAACTTTATTAAGATTAAAGAAGCCACACACTCTTTCTTTCCTGCAAATGCAGGGACTTTACATACAAATGTGCATCAAAACATAGCAGACCAGTGAACCTTGAGTCTTTAAGCCCCAATAGTGATCAGTATCAAATTTCTCATAAAAAAACATCAATGCATGATATGATCAAGCAGGCAGGTCATGAGAAATAAGGAAACAATCAACAATGATGAAAAATCTTGACATTTCAGAAACCAGTCTGTACTGCTACTATGAAAAATGTACATGTAGAGACCAGTAAGGAGAAATTGCATGTTGACCCTGGGGCTTACTGGTTAAAGGGGCCAATTACTATGTGGCCACCTTGTAAGCAGTCATTGCAGCTTCATATATGCTTTCTCCTCCCCCGACACCGTATTAAAAAGAGCTCAGTTATTTGAGATGCCGTTAAATCCAGCCATCTCATTATCAACATTACAGTAGCCAAATTGGTTCATTCTAGTGGTCAGAATAACAGCATTTCAGTGTGCCTACAAATTATTTATTGTTTAGGGGCACAACTTCAGGGAAGAATATAGCAAACTAGGAACTCTTTCCTCGGTATCCCACACAAGTATTAAAGATAATGTTAATATGACAGCAATAGCAACAAAGGAATACCAAACAACTATAATAAAAAGTTTGAATATGAAAGATCCCAAAAAAGTTGTTGCAAATCCTGACAAGACTAGTAAATGTTAACCATTTGGAAGATATCCTTTCGCCCATTTTCAAACTTGGTCGCCTAGTATCATAAAGAACTTATTGTTTAGACTATTATAATTATATTAAATTAATTTCCTACTGTTTGAGATTTTTTTTCCAAATGCTCTTTTGCTTATAGTACATGAATCACAGGTATAACTAATAAAGGCTTACCGTCTATAATTATCTACCTAGTTCATTTGTCAGTGTTTGAAAATGAATAAAGCAGTAAAAGAAACTTGTAAAACCTGTTAAGAGCAAGATCATACGGTCGACTTTCCCTGTGAGAATTTAGGGACAACTCGTAGTCTGCGACTTGCAAAGCATATTTTTATTTCTTTCTTTTTTGATAGATTTTTTAATCGCTCCATGGTGAATGGAAACAGGCTTTATGTATTGTGCGTTTTGGTCTATTGCGGACAGTGTTTAAAAAGCCTTTTTTCAGTTTGGTGCTCAGGTCATTAAATGAAAACAAAGTCACATCAAATTTTTTATGCCAGTAATTGTTAACAAAGGAATATATTCCAACTTCAGTGGTCATTATGGGATGCCCAGAGGGCATATCGACGGTGTGAATGCCGTGAAACAAATTCATGCCAGCCCACATGGAAAGGTCAAAATCAATACGGAGATAAAAACCTTAGAAGTAATGTTACCCACAATAACAGAACAAGGGGCTTTTTTGCTGGACCATGCGCGAACTGCTGGACGGTGAAATCGCAATGCAGGCTCACCACAAGGAAACCACTCCCAACATGGCTCGCGCTATTCATCTTTTCGTATTTCTCGTTGTTTTGGTCTTTGCTCAATGTGCAAAAAATGAATTAAAATGCGCGGTTTGCCTAAAAATACTTTCGACGTCGCAACGCAAGTACAGCAGACCAGTTTCTGCGTACATCGACGAGTTGTCGTCTTGCATAAACCCAAATGAGCTGGGTCAGGATGCACGCATTTGCAGTACGTGCAGAGCGGCCGTCTTAAAATCGCGAAAATCCGCGGAGACATTTTCGCATGTAAGTCGATTTTTTTTTGTGTATTTTTTTGACACCGATATGTATATAGGAAATACCATAGCATACAAAAATAATTTGTTTACATTTCAGCGAGTGGGAAAATGCAAGCGCGACAAGGTTGGGAGGCCCCCCAAAACCGTCCGTAATATAAAACAGGCGCGGGCATCAAAAAAAAGAGGCAGGAACACAGACCACGGCGAAACAATTGTTGTCTTTGACATTATGGACGGTGGAAAGCACATGTTTTGGCGAGATTTTGCGAGGACCTTGTGGCCGAACCTTATTCCCCCCTGGTCTGTATGAGGAAGTGGAAGAAAAAATGCAGCTGCTCTCCAAACGTAAGTTACTAACTATTACATGCTGAAACGAAAGTTAACAGATTAGGAATTGCATGACGCTAAAAGGGCGGAAAAGAAGCAGTATTCACTGACAGACAGACAGACAGACATATACTCCTTTATTCAATAAATGACTGATTTATTGATTCTTCAATTGCTTGACTTGCAGGATGCGACCTTTCAAAGGAGCTCCAGAGTCTAAAGGACACTATGTACAAGGAATTCACGAAATCAGCAAGGCCTCCCATATATGATCCTGATGAGTTTGAAAAATTATGTGCCAGAGCTGGGGCTCATACAATATTTCATTCTATTCTGTCTGCCATGACTGGTGACAGGCACTCGTCAGAAAGGATTGCAACTAACAAGAAAAGAACCGTAGCAATCCTCTATAAGCTATGCTATGGCCTGAGTCAGGTCTGTAACTGGTTGCAGACCGACCATGCTGTATTTCTAAAACATTCCAACATTAACCAGGAAGGGTTGGAAACAGAACAAGCAATGGGAAGTTCTTGTAGTAAAAGCAAGGTCGATCAAATGATTATGGGGATGTCCCAAAAGGCTGCATTTAAGATTGATGAAATTGTTACACAAGCCATCACAAATAAATGGCAACTGGTACTGGTTATAGATGATTACACCTCTATTCACTCAATCAGACGCCCCAAAACTGATACTGTTTCCAATGCTAAATATATGTGTACCATCATCATTAAAGTGTTTAAGAATGTCCCAGCCCTCTCAGCCTGTCCAGTAACAACCTACCATAATCCAAGTGCTATTGACATAACTGCCTGCATAAAAGCAGTTTCGGGTATTCCTACTATGCACAAATTGACTTTCACTTACTCTTCTATAATGCCTTCCTGGATAAGAGATTCATTTTTTAAACCAGAATTTGAAAGACACAGGATAACAGCACATGAATACTGTGATCATGAATCAGTTCAAACTATGAGGCAGATGGATGATGTCCACTTAGTAAACTTTTTTCAGTTAACTCTTAAAAGCTTTGATGACTTTGCAGCTGCATTCGATGCAATACTAAGTTCTAAACTATCTGACTACCTGAAAATGTTCCTAACACCTCAGCCTGGTGACTGGCCTGCTCAATTTTACAGCCGTCAAATTGTATATGAAAGCCTTTTGAAATTCTGGGAACCATCTGATGTCCCTGACAATACAGCCTCTTCTCATCTACATGTAAACCATTCCTACACCACAGTTGGCTCTTCTGGACCTGGAACACATAATATAAGCATGCACGTAAGCAATGATCAACCAAGAATCCTGTCCATAATTCCCTGCATTGGTCCCCTACATATTTCCTTAAATGGGAGAGAAACTGTTTTTCACGATTATCGTCCTTTTTTTGACATTGTCTATACTCAACTTTTCCCAAAAAGCAAGCTGGCAAAGAACCCTAAACCCTGGAGAATCAGTCTTATACATGAAGTAGTATATGGTGGCTGGCTGTTTATTAGGGACAGTGTAAAGGAAACATTTTGTACCTGTAAGGACCTAGAATACAGAACATTGTTAAACTTGTTGGATAACTATTTGCCTCTAGTCCTCACAATCTATAGTGTTACCTTCAAATTGAATAACTTTGTGGAATTCTTTAATGCCATGGTCAGGATTTGGACAATGTTTGTATGCCTTGAAAGGCACCACTACAATAAAGCACCACTAGTTTGGCTTGCCATGTGTACATACTGGGGCACACACCATCCTGAGATGTATAACCTGCTGCGAACTTATTTGGTCATCTTTGACGAATATCCAGTCGAGAATGCCCATAGCATTATCCGCTCTAAGACTAATGCTTACGACACAGTTGAACAACTAGAGAAAAAAGCTAAAGCAACCTTCCAGTCAAAGCTTGCACAGAAGAAATTCAAGGAACACTTTGCTCCACCTAAGAAGCAACAATTCACACTCAACCACCTGAGGAGCCTTAAGGCAAAATGTGCCAAAATACTGGCCAACATCTTTTTAGAAATAGCTAAAAACCCAGGAAAGGCAAGAATTAATGCTGATGGGAAAAAGAAAAATATTCTCTTGCCCAGAGTATTTGGTAATGAGCCAGTTAAAATCAAAGTACTACCACTAGGATATTGCAGCTTTAACATGCCACACCAAGACAAGCGCTGTGACTTACCAAGTTGTAACATTGCTGGAAATGAGCCATGGATTCTATTTGAAGGCTGCTCTCATTCCTTTCACCAGGTCTGTCTGTGCAATTGCCACTTCTGTCCACTTTGTCAAGCATTCCTTGCAGAAAAGGCAAAATGTTTGTCAGAAACAGCTAAGGATGCTATTCTAAACCCTAAGAAAAACAAGGAAACTGAGGATCCCAATAAGAATAGCAGCAACACTGAAGAATGTGAATCAGATCAGGACAGTGCCTTTGACTTAAACCCCCCTTGTGAAAGTGATCCTGGAAATGAAGATAGCCAGATTCAGTCAGTCAATGAAGCAATATCTGCACTACCATCACCACCAGCACCACCCTTACAACAGGCATCACCCTTAATGCAGCCAACACCTCTATCACAACAACATCACCAGGTACATGCTCCTTCAACATCCAAAAGAACTCCAAAATGTAGACAATGTGGGCATCGAAGAAAAGGACACACACATCCCAAAAATAGCCCTGTTAAGTGTCCCGAGTGCAGAGGAGGTTTGTGCACAAGCCATAATCAATCTCAGACATCTCTTACAAAACAGCAATTGACACTTCAGTCAACTGTACATTATGGACAAGTCACAGAATGGATTTTACCGCATCATCTTTCACAATCTATGATTTTTGGAATCCCAATTAGCAGCAATGCCTGTACAATTATTGCCACCATTGGAGCAATGAAATTTTTGTCTGGTACTCTTCCTACCCCGTCATGCCAAAGCATCTTAACATCTGTTGCAACATTTGCAAATTCAATGAGAGAAGGAAACATCCATTACAACACCTTAAATCTGCCAGCAAATCAACCCAACTTGGATGCCAGTGAAGCACTACAAACAAGAACTGACAACTTTGACCTCAGAATTGTTGAAGATACAGGGATCTTCTCTCCCGGCAGTCTTAAGAATAAGCTGAACAATATCTGCTCCTCACCAGATGATCAATGTGCTATTGTTATAACACCACCAGACAAATCTATGCTCCTGTGCTTTAGCAGTGACGAACAGAAAATTTCGCTATTTGAGAGCCATACCCATAAAAATCATGGTGGGTTAATTGCTGTAGCAAACTATGAACATGTTGACAATTTTGTTTTGTTTTTGTCTCACATGTGTGCACGTGATTGGGGAACTGGCATTTCTGGAGCCAATATTACAGTCGTCAGAAGACATATTAATTAATTGAAAGTGCTGTACATAATTATGGCTAGCACTTGCAGTTTATCAGTTAAGTTTCTTTGGTGTAACCTTTGGGGATATTTATAAGCTTATGAGTTAGTAATCCATAAAATAAATTTGAGTTGACAAGTCAGTCACGTTTACCTTCCTAAAAAAATTACTGTACCTACTATCACACACTTTTCGGTGTGTAAACTCAAGGATGTGTTGTGTTTTACTATAAACGAACGGATCTATTTATTATGACATTTGAAAAGGGCAATTTCCTGGGAGTATTGCAATCCTATACCAAAATTACCGATAGCCCAAGCCCACAAGTTCTCAGAAGAACTGGTTAATTTTCTCTTTTCCCCAATTTTGCCAACAGGCCCAACATAATACAATGGAAATACATAAAATGAAGGTATGTTTTTCATCGGAATTGTTGTGGTTATCTGTTATAGATGTCACACCATAATGCAAAATAGAATATTCATGAGACAATATTTTTATGGAAAATTTGGGGCTCAGTAACTACTACAATACACGACCGATCTCTGGGAAATAAAATGTTATGCTTTCACAAAGGTCACAGAAACTAAGTGTGACTCATCATAACATTAAATATTTTCAAGTAATAATTTTCCGGTCAAACAAAAAATACCACGCTAAAACGCTTACGAAACTGTAAGACACAAAAATTATAACTTCCCCAATTTTGCAATTAATGATCCCTAGATAAACCGAATTCTAAAGCATAGTGGTTACCATTTCTGCTAACAACGCTGTGGTTATCAATCCTAGATTTCGAAATAATTCCCTGTCAAGATGACAGAAAGCCAACTTGACACAAAACAGGATGAAAGTTAAACGAAGATTTTCATAAACCCTTGAAGCCCATCTCTAAACAAGGTATTTTAATAAAGTGCTAATGACTTAAAACTTACCGTGGTTGAGGCATTGGCAGCATACCGTCTTATTTCATGAAGGAAATCCAAGCACCAATTATGTCGGTAGCCACATCAGCCGCCATTTTCTCGTCGGAATGAGCTGCTCTTTCATCTTGTTTGGAGTGGCGGTTCGAAGCTTAAACAGGTCGATCTTGCCTTAAATTGCACCAAGAAGGGTCCTTTCGGCATTCCATTTATTCTTTGAGCTTCGATCAGCGTTTTTGAATGAAGAAAACCGGTCCTTCCTTACGCATTTTACTGCTGTTAATCATTGTAAACAATCCGCTGAACTCAAGCGTACTGCGCATGCGCAGCAAAAAAGCGTGCAGACACCAATCACAAAGGAAAGGGCGCTGAGGGCGCGCCAAGATTTTATTAGCGCTTACCAAAACGAGCAAGAACATTGGAGATAATTGACAAGAACAAGAAAGGACTGAGTATAATTTTAAATTGGCCTTTTCACTTCAAGGTAGATAAAATTAGATTTTCAATTATGACCACAATACTTCCGTTCGTTGCATAATCTGCCAAAATTTGTTATCTTTTTTGCAAGAGGAACGCCGCTTCAAATTTGCAATTTCCTTGATGTATGTAATTTAATCTCGAATATGCCTTTTTTCAGGGCAGGTTTTGTGCTGGCTTTGGCTTGTCAAAGCACGTAATTAGGGACACACCCCCTCGCATGGTTTTCGTCAGTGTCAGGTTTCTTCTGCGTTCTATACATGTGTTTTCGTCCAGAGGGCTTTTCCGTTAATGACGGTATTAGTAAAGACTCTTATTTGGATCAAAGTTTTAAGCTGCGTCTGCCTGGAATCGATAGACTCGTGGAATTTATCAATGCGAAAGGCCGCGGGTGTCATATTTTCAAGAAAGATCTCCGGCGAGCTTACAGGCAGATACCAATCGATCCCGCGGATTATCGTTTGTTGGGCATGTGCATCGATGGTTCTATCTATTTCCACACTTCCTTGCCGTTTGGATTACGCTCAGCAACTCTGATCTGCCAGCGTACCACTAAAAGCGTCGTGCATATTTTGAACAATGAAGGTTTTGCGGTCGATGTTTATATCGACGACTTCTACGGCGCAGAGTCTCCAAGTTGTTCCAACCAAGCTTTCCAGCGTATGAATTCCCTGTTTACCGAACTTGGTCTACTGGCTTCACCAGAAAAGGACGTACCACCCTGTCATCAAATGCTTTGCCCTGGTATCTGGATCGATACCTTAGACATGACTTTATCTGTTCCAGCCTTTCGCGTCTCAGAATTGCAACAAGAACTCCAAAAGTGGCTGTGTAAAACTTCTTTTTCACGACGAGATATTCAGCAGTTGCTCGGTAAACTTTCATTCGTGTCTGCATGCGTTCGCCCCGGCCGAGCTTTCATGTGTCGCCTCCTGAACGCTCTCCGTTCTTGTCATTCTCATCCCAAGAGCGCTTCCTTTCCAGTTACTGATGAGTTGCATTCCGACATCGATTGGTGGTTGTTTTTCCTCTCGCAATTCAATGGCGTTTCGGTTATTCCTTCCGAAATTGTTATTTCCAATCCGGAGTTGTTCGCTACAGACGCTTGTCTCACCGGTTGCGGAGCGGTGTGTTTTGGAGAATACTTCCACCGCGAATTCCCGGAGTTTATTTTGGCTAAGGGCCTGCATATCAACGAACTGGAACTTCTAACTGTCGTTATTGCTATCAAACTCTGGTCTCTCAAGCTTGAGGGCCTCAGAGTAGAACTCCGTCAGACAACACCACTTGCGTCGCGGTTATCAATTCACAGTACTCCACCAGTGTTTTCATGCAGCGTTGTTTGCGGGAACTCTGGTTGCATCTTGCTTTATTCAACATCCAGCTGGTTGTTCGTTCCGTTCGTGGTTCGGACAATTGGCTTGCCGATTCTCTAAGCAGATTTCATATCGGAGAAGTTAGCACAAAGTTTCATTTCTGGTGTGCCAATCCTCAATTGTCACAGCGTTACATTGATGATAGCCTGTTTGAATTCGCCGTTGTCTATTTTTTTTTTTCTCTATTGCGACAGTCTCTTTTATCTCTGCTTTTGCTTTTTGCAGAGCATTCAGAGCCCTTACTGGATTATGCCTTCCAGATTCAGTCTCGTGCCTTCCAAGAGTCTACTAAAAGGAACATGAGAACTCAATTGAACGCTTACATTTTGTTTTGTGAACATTTTAACTACTCTCCATTTCCGGTGTCAAAGCAGTCCTTTCTAGCTTATTTAGCCTTTCTATCAAAATCGTTATCTTGTTATCGTTATGATGCATTCCTCACATTACGGGCCCTTCGTCGCGTCATGGGCGACTCTGTGCGTATCACTCACCCAGTAACTGTTGATATGCTTCTCAATATTTTCCATATTTTTGATTGGTCTAATCCCTTGCATGTTTGTATGCACGCTGCCTTTTTAGTGGCTTTTTTCTCCTTTCTCAGAATTTCTAATTTAGTGCCTTACAAAGCAACCGATATGGCTGCTGTTAATACATATTTTTTGAAGCGCGAAGATGTCTCTTTCTCCGCTCACGGTACGGTTTTGCGCATTTTCAAGACCAAGACCATCCAGTTTCGTCAGCGCGTGTTACAAATTCCGTTGCCTGTCATTCCTAATTCTATTTTATGCCCGGTTGCTGCGCTAAGAGCTTATTTATCGTTAGTCCCAGCACCACTTAGCGCGCCTTTATTTATGGTGCCCGTGGGAAATAGTGCCAAACCTCTTCTTGCTGCTCATTTTAATAGGTTTCTCAAAGCTTGTGCGTCCGCAACGGGGTTTGATCCCAATCTTTTTTCCTCACGCAGTTTCCGTCAAGGTGGCGCAACCTTTGTTTTCAATTGCGGCGCGCCTACTGAATTCATCAAAGCACAAGGTGATTGGCAGTGCGACGCTTATTTAATCTATCTCAAATTATCTACGCAAAAGAAACTTGACATTCTTCGCTCCATCTCTTCTCGGCTATCTCACATTCGGTTGTGAGTCACAGTTTTTATATATATTTTTTTTCCCCTATATTTTTTTTTCTTTTCATTTATATGGGTTTGGGGTAATTTTCTTCTTTCGCCTGTCATCAATAAAGATTGTTTTGCCCCAAACATCTCTCGCTTTCTCTTGTGTGGTAACTAATTTGCTGGCTTTGGCTTGTCAAAGCACGTAATTAGGGACACACCCCCTCGCATGGTTTTCGTCAGTGTCAGGTTTCTTCTGCGTTCTATACATGTGTTTTCGTCTCAAAGGTCATTTGCGGTCTCCACTTGATTGTTTTATCCTCCCTCCTCTCCCAGGGGGTAATTTTCTTCTTTCGCCTGTCATCAATAAAGATTGTTTTGCCCCAAACATCTCTCGCTTTCTCTTGTGTGGTAACTAATTTTGAGTCTAGTTGCAAAAAACTACTTTTTGCCTTGCATATGCGTTGGCATTGCTTCCCATGTTCGCTAAAGCAATCAAAAGCCACGCGCGTTTGAAGTTCCATTCGCTAAACCAATCACATTGCGTTCTTTCTTGTTCGCTAAGTTAGCCACAACAAAGAGTGTGATCCTTATCACTTCACCTTATAACCTGTTTCAATTAATTGTCATGGCAATGATGAAAACACAGTAAAACAAGGGAAAGGAATCGAATGTGATTAAATATTACCATACGTGCTAAATCACTTATTAAAAAAGAATGCAATATAAATAACTGTTAATTTTTGTTTAATTTTACCAAATATATTGGGTTTTGTCATTGCAACAAAAGTACGAAAATCAAGAAAACGACATCTGATCTGTGAGTTGTAATCGTTACTCCTGTTTACTCTTTCCAAGGTATACATGCATAAATGCACGCATAGTCAGTAAGATATTAAGCAATCATCTTAGTTGATCAACCATAACCTTCGTTTTACAAAGGTACAAACATCATGGCTTACGGCGCAGCGCCGGTTTTCATGATTTGTTTCATTTGTGGCTTTGCTGGTAGGTGCACATATTTAGATTGTCTATAATTTGAAATAGTACATATTTATTGTTCCGGTTCGTCCTTTACCAATATACTTTCGAAAGATGACGTGATGCGCGTGCAGTCCAATGTCTACCGCCACTTAACAATTAACGAACTCATAGCTAACTTGCGCCACTTTGCAAGAACTGAATGCGAATCATCAGTTTCTCTTATACATGTACCTCATTTAAACCCTTTAACGTCGATCTTGAACCTTGGCACTTTTGTATTCAATGCATATTCGCATTACACAAAGGAATTCAAAGGCCCTTTTATTTAATTTATGCCTTCCACTCTGTACATAAATTTGGGCAAAGTTATAGAACACTGGCTAGTTTTGAAAACATTGTTTTATGACTTTATCGTAAAACCCTGATTTTTTTTTTCTGTACGTCATCCAATCATGGCTACCATAAAGAACTGATTGTTTACAATCCATCTATTTCTTTTCTCAGTGTTTGGGCACTGAGGGAGCGCCAAAATTTTATTAGCTCTTGCCAAAACGAGCAAGAACATTGGTGATAATTAATAAGAACAGGAAAGGCCTAAGTATAATTTTAAATTAACCTTTTTACTTCAAGGTAGGTAAAATTCGATTTCAAATTATGACCACAATACTTCCGTTCGTTGCATAATCTGCCAAAATTTGTTATCTTTTTTGCAAGGGGAAGGCCGCTCCTAATTTGCAATTTCCTTGTATGTAATTTAATCTTGAATCTGCCTTTTTTTTTCAGGGCAGTTTTTGCTGAGTCTAGTTGCAAAAAACTACTTTTTGCCTCGCATATGCGTTCGCATTGCTTCCCATGTTCGCTAAAGCAACCAAAAGCCACGCGCGTTTGAAGTTCGATTCGCTAAACCAATCACATTGCGTTCTTTCTTGTTCGCTAAGTTAGCCACAACAAAGCTAGAGTGTGATTCTTATCACTTCACCTTATAACCTGTTTCAATTAATTGTCATGGCAATGATGAAAACACAGTAAAACAAGAAAAAGGAATCGACTGTGATTAAATATTACTATACGCGGTAAATCACTTATTCAAAAAGTATGCAATATGAATAACTGTTAATTTTTGTTTAATTTTACCAAATATATAGGATTTTGTCACTGCAACAAAAGTACGAAAATGAAGAACGACATCTGATTTGTGAGTTGTAATCGTTACTCCTGTTTACTCTTTCCAAGGAATACATGCATAAATGCACGCATAGTCTGTAAGATATTAAGCAATCATCTTAGTTGATCAACCATATAAACCTTCGTTTTACAAAGGTACAAACATCATGGCTTACGGCGTAGCGCCGGTTTTTATGATTTGTTTCATTTGTGGCTTAACTGGTAGGTGCACACATTTAGATTGTCTATAATTTGAAATAGTACATATTTATTGTTCCGGTTCCTCTTTTACCAATATACTTTCGAAAGATGACGTGATGTAGTCCAATGTCTAACGAACTCTTAGCTAACTTGCGCCACTTTGCAAAAACTGAATGCGAATCATCAGTTTCTCTTATACATGTACCTCATTTAAACCCTTCAACGTCGATCTTGAACCTTGGCACCTTTTGTATTCAATGCATATTCGCATTTCACAAAGGAATTCAAAGGCCCTATTATGCCTTCCACTCTGTACATAAATTTTGGCAACGTTATAGAACACTGGCTAGTTTTGCAAACATTGTTTTGTAACTTTATCGTAAACCCAGATTTTTTTTCTGTACGTCATCCAATCATGGCTACCATAAAGAACTGATTGTTTACAATCCATCTATTTGCAAAGACCACCGTAACGAAATAGAAGCACCGGATCCTTTAGTAAAGGATCTAATCAGTTATAAAATAAGACGCCTGATTTGTGAGTTGTAATCTTTACTCGAGTTTACTCTTACTGAAAAGACATGTTAATACAATGCATCAAAACAAGGCATTTCTCGCTAATCCTTAAGTCAGATCCATTGAGTTAAAAAATCGTTGAAATAGAAACATCTCAGTTATCCTTTGAGTCCAGTGCAGATTCACACAATACAAAAAGATCCACAAAGGCCTTCAAAGCCTATCTTACTGCTAATTAATAAAATATATGCCCTCCGCTCTGAACATAATTTGTGTCAAAACTGTAGAGTAGTAGTTTGTTTCACGAACACCATTTTCAAACTTGTTTGGCTATGCCTAGTATCATAAAGAACTTATTGTTTAGACTATTATAATTGTATTAAATTAATTTCCCTCTGTTTGAGAATTCTTTCCAAATGCTATTTTGCTTTTAGTACATGAAGGAATCACCGTTATAACTAATGAAGGTTTACCGTCTGTAATTGTTTGCCAAGTTCATTAGTCAGTGTATGAAAATGAATAAAGCAGTCAAAGAACTTGTAAAGCCTGTTAAGAGAAGGATGATACGGTCGACTTTCCCTGTGAGAACTTAGGGACAACTCGTAGTCTGCGACTTGCAAAGCATATATTTATTTCTTCTTCTTGTTTTGATAGATTTTTTAATCGCTCCATTGTGAATGGAAACAGACTTTATGGATCGTGCGTTTTGGTCTATTGCGGACATGTTTTAAAAAACATTTTTAATTTGTTGCTCAGGTCCCGGTTGTTCAAAAGGTGGATAGCGCTATCCACCGGATAATTCACTATCCAGTGGATAACACAATTGGTTTTGTTAATACTTATCCAAGGCCAAAATCAATACGGAGATAAAAAGCCTAACGAGTAATATTACCCACAATAACAGAACCGTGCAGATACCAATAATCACAAATGAGAGGGCACTGAGGGTGCGCCAAGATTTTATTTAGCTCTTGCCAAAACGAGCAAGAACAATGGTGATAATTAACAAGAACAAGAAAGGCCTAAGTATAGTTTAAAATTGGCATTTTTACTTCAAGGTAGATCAAAATTAGATTTTCAATTATAACCACAATACTTCCGCTCGTTGCATAATCTGCCAAAATTTTGCAAGGGGAAGGCCGCTCCAAATTTGTAAATTCCTTGTATGTAATTTAATCTCCAATCTGCCATTTTTTACAACACTTCTTCCTGAGTCTAGTTGCAACAAAATACTTTTTACCTCGCATATGCGTTCGAATTACTTCCCATGTTCACTTAACCAACCAAAGGTCACGCGCGTTTGAAGTTTCATTCGCTAAACCAATCAAATTGCTTTCTTTCTTGTTCGCTTATTGTTTTGGCGCTGTTCGCGTGTACCATAACAAAGATTGTGATCCTGTTTCATAACCTGTTTCAATTAATTGTCATGGCATTGACGAAAAAAACAGTAAAACAAGGAAAAAGGAATCGAATGTGATTAAATATTACCATACGTACTAAAGTGACTTATTTAAAAAGTAAGCAATAAGAATTTAAGAATCAGTTTAATTTTATCAAGTATATTGGACTTTGTAACTGCAACAAAAATAAGCAAAACGACGTCTGATTTGTGAGTTGTAATCTCTTTCCAAGCAATGCATGAATAAATACACGCATAGTCTGTAAGATATTAACTAAGTTGATCAACCATAACCTTCGTTTTACAAAGGTACAAATATCATGGCTTAAGGCGCAGTGCCGGTTTTCACGATTTGTTTCATTTGTAGTTTTGCTGGTTTATGCACATATTTAGATTGTCTAAAAATTGGAAAAAATACATTTTCATTGTTCCACTTCCTACTTTACAAATATTTTTGAAAGATGACGTGATGTAGTCCAATATCTACCGCCACTGAACACTTACGGAACTCATAGCTAACTTGCGCCACTTTGCAAGAACTGAATGCGAATCATCAGTTTCTCTTATACATGTACCTCATTTAAACCCTTTAATGTCGATCTTGAAACTTGGCTCCATTTGTATTCAATGCATATTCGCATTACACAAGGAATTCGAAGGCCCTTTTATTCAATTTATGCCTTCCACTCTGTACATAAATTTTGGCAAAGTTATAGAACACTGGCTAGTTTCGCAAACATTAGTTTGTAACTTTATCGTGCAACCCTGATTTTTTTTTCTGTACGTCATCCAATCATTTTTGGTTGTCCTTTTGTTGTCCTTCTTGTCCTTTTTGGTTGTCCTTTTTGTTGTCCTTTTTGTCCTTTTTGGTTGCATGTCTTTTTTTTTGTCCATGAATGACAGTTCTTGTAGTGATCTTGTAGTAAAGTTGTTCTTGTACTCCACTAATCACAGTTCTTGCAGTCATCTTGTAGTCAAGTTCTTCTTTTAGCCCATGGTGCTCCCGTAAGCAAGTACCTCCGTAACTGACCGCGATCAACCTATGGATTACAAACTGAGCTTTTTCTTCAGTGTTTTTAAATATTTTGTAATCGATAACCCCAGAGAGACATTAAACTATAACGTTAAAATCCGTTGTTAGGCTGAAAGCTGTTGAAAGAGGCTTGAAAAAAAAAATAAAACCCGTTCATTTTGCCTATTCATACACTGTAGATCCAGTGTAGTTTTATCTTATTGAAACCAAGTAGTTTAATTACATAATAAATATATTTGTTTGTTTATAAACAAAGTTTAACTTATTTCGTTAGTTTATCGGATGATTTATTCAATGATTAGTTACGTTTACATGAAAGAGGCCATTTTTAATTTTTCTCGCAGTAGTTTTACAGCTTTGACAAATTAACACACGTCGTCACCCAGATTTCGTATTTTTATTTAGCAAAAGATCGGTCTTCCTGCAACCCGCTCAAGTTGTTTTGTCTTGTCAAGTTGTTTTGTTGTGCGTCTTGTCATGTTTCGTTTTTAACCATGTTTAATTTGTTGCTAAGGTGACTCAACTCAATAAAAACAAAACAAAACAAAACAGAGAAATGCTTGATTTTACATTCGTAAACTCGTTAATAGTTCACGACGAAAATACAAAGGAAATTAATGTTTAATGAGTGTTTGGAAATCAGTTGATGAAACACTCGTCATTTTTGCATCCTTAATTTCTTCTACTTAAATCATTTTGTTTGAGAAGTAATATCAAACATTCGACACAGTGTTTCATTAGATTTTCAAACACCTTGAAGTGGGTTAAAAAAAATTCGGCTGCGCCTCGTTTTTCAACTCATTTCGCGGTGTTTGGAAATCTGATTAAATATATCAAACATGAGACACAGTGTTTGACTTTCAGTTTGGCACTAAGCAAATAAAAGTATGATTTTTTAACAACAGGCAATACACAACTGATTTAATTCCTGTCTAAAGCCCTAACCGCAAATTAAAATACGAATACGAGAATTTAGTTTTATCGACTGAGTCGATAAGGTAAATTGACCACCCTAAAAAGATTCAAATAGCTGACGTTTCGAGCGCTAGCCCGTCGTCGGAGCGAATCAAGGAATTGTGGGTAGTGTGTGGTTTTATATAGTAAGCGGTGGAGCTACGCTATTGGTGGAAATTTGGTGACGTGAAAAACAAATGTAAATTAGTTGAATGAAAAGCGTTCGTTGATTCCGTGGGGTTTGAGAGTGCCGATTTGAAAGATTATTTTTTGTTCTAGGTTTTTACGGCTTTCTGTGTTGCCCTGGTGTAGGGAAAGGCCGCAGATTGTCATGTGTTGTTTAGAATGGTTAGTACGATTAAAATGGCGCGCGACTGGTTTGGATGTGTCTTTGTCATTTTTTTCAACGTCTCGGAGATGTTCACGAAAACGGTCGCCCAGTCTCCTCCCTGTTTCGCCAATGTATATCTTTTTGCAAAAAGTACATGTTATGCAGTAGATAACATTTACGGAGGTGCATGTAAAACGATCAGTGATTTTAATAGATCGTTTGTGTCCTGTTATTTTGTCCGCGTTGTGAATGAAAGGACAAGTGTTACATCGTGTGCGTGTGCATTTAAAAGTTCCCGGTTCATCGTCAGATTTCAGTGCGCTCGTAACTAGAAAGTTGCCTATGTTTTTGTCACGTTTGAATGAAATTAGTGGGGGTTGTGAAAAAATTCTGCCAGTTTCGGGGTCGTTTTGGAGTAATTTGAAATTTTTTAAAATGATGCTTTTGACTGTGTTGTTGTGTGGGTGGAAAGTGAGAGTGAATGGAATTCTCTCGTTCTCTTCCTTCTGTGGCGTTTGTAGTGCTGATTGTCTGTCGATCTGTTGTGCACGTTGTTGGCCCGTATTAACAACAGAGTCAGGGTACCCACGTTTCTTGAAAAACTGGCACATTTCTTCTGATTTGTTGGAAAAATCAGAGTCATCACTACATGGACGTCGAAGTCTGAGAAATTGAGAATACGGAATGGCGTTTTTAACGTGCGATGGATGTGAGGATGAATGTAACAGATAACTGTGGGAATCTGTAGGTTTGTAGTGCACACTTGTGGATAAACAGTTACCGTTGATTGAAATATTAATGTCAAGAAAAGCGACTGAGGTTTCGGAAATTTCCCAGGTATATTTTAGAGCTGGATGAAAAGTATTGACAGAAGTTATGAATTGATTAAGTTCCTCTTTACTGGAAGAGGTAGCGCCAATGCAATCATCGATGTAGCGGCCGTAGAGTTCGGGTTTGGTTCCGTGGTACTGATTAAAAAATTTGTCTTCGATGTGGCCTACAAAAGGTTAGCGTAGCTTGGTCCCATTTTGGTGCCCATGGCGACTCCATTTACTTGTTTGTATTAGTTTTGGGAAAAAAAAGTGTCAAAACTAATTCGGCTAAGCGGAGCAGTGTTTCTGAGCTTGGGTTTTGAATGGAGCGCTGGTCGAAAAATATTTTATAGTGCTTGAAGTCCTTCGTCATTGGGGATGACGGTATATAAAGAGGTAATGTCCATAGTGAAAATTAATTTGTTTTCGCTGGGAAAACTGAAATCCCGGAAAATTTCGAGTGCGTGATTGGTGTCCTAAATGTACGAGGGTAGTGATTTGACAATGGGGGCCATGATTTTGTCTAAATAGCTAGAAATTAGTTCGGTAGGACAGCTACAAGCGGAAACAATTGGTCGGCCCGGACAAATCAGAAGAAATGTGCCAGTTTTTCAAGAAACGTGGGTACCCTGACTCTGTTGTTAATACGGGACAACAACGTGCACAACAGATCGTTAGACAATCAGCACTACAAACGCCACAGAAGGAAGAGAACGAGAGAATTCCATTCACTCTCACTTTCCACCCACACAACAACACAGTCAAAAGCATCATTTTAAAAAATTTCAAATTACTCCAAAACGACCCCGAAACTGGCAGAATTTTTTCACAACCCCCACTAATTTCATTCAAACGTGACAAAAACATAGGCAACTTTCTAGTTACGAGCGCACTGAAATCTGACGATGAACCGGGAACTTTTAAATGCACACGCACACGATGTAATACTTGTCCTTTCATTCACAACGCGGACAAAATAACAGGACCCAAACGATCTATTAAAATCACTGATCGTTTTACATGCACCTTCGTAAATGTTATCTACTGCATAACATGTACTTTTTGCAAAAAGATATACATTGGCGAAACAGGGAGGAGACTGGGCGACCGTTTTCGTGAACATCTCCGAGACGTCGAAAAAAATGACAAAGACGCATCCAAACCAGTCGCGCGCCATTTTAATCTTACTAACCATTCTAAACAACACATGACAATCTGCGGCCTTTCCCTACACCAGGGCAACACAGAAAGCCGTAAAAACCTAGAACAAAAAATAATCTTTCAAATCGGCACTCTCAAACCCCACGGAATCAACGAACGCTTTTCATTCAACTAATTTACATTTGTTTTTCACGTCACCAAATTTCCACCAATAGCGTAGCTCCACCGCTTACGATATAAAACCACACACTACCCACAATTCCTTGATTCGCTCCGACGAAGGGCTAGCGCTCGAAACGTCAGCTATTTGAATCTTTTTACGGTGGTCAATTTACCTTATCGACTCAGTCGATAAAACTAAATTCTCGTGTTTCATCCCCCCACCGACGCAGCACCACAGTTTCTCTAGAAACTAACCCCATTAAAATGCGGATAACTTAGTAGTTATTTGTTAGTTTAATAAGTAAATTGGGTTTTATCACCGAAGCAATAATATGGCAATTACGAAAAAGACGCCTTATTTGTGAGTTGTAATCTTTACTCGAATTTACTCTTACTGAAAAGGCATGTTAATAAATACATTATCTGGATCAAAACAAGGCAATTGTCTCAGTCGATCAACCATAACCCTTGTTTTACAAAGGTAGGGATATCATGGTTAGTGGCACAGCGCCAGTTTTTATTATTTATTGCCTTTATAACCTTACTTATTTGTGCCTTTTTCTGGTAAGTGCTTACGTTTAGATTAAATTTGAAATAGTACAGCAGTATGTTTGAAAACATTACTTTCCGCTAAACCTTACGTCAGCTGAAATAGAAACATCTAATCTAGTGCAAATTTACACATTACACAAAAGCCTTTAAAGCGTACCTTACTGAAATATAGGTTTTTTACTCATAACTTAAGTTGTGCCAAAACAGTAGAGTATACATTGTTTCAAAGACAATGCCATAAGAATAATGTATAGTCACTTTAGATTGCATATAATTTAACAGCAGACTGGCGCTACATGGCGCAGTACTCCGTTGCCTCAGGACACAGACAGATGCTAATATATTTGATTTACTGCGACGTTCATTTGATCTTTTTCCGCACTGTAACAAATTAAAGTGTAAATTTTTATCGTCAAACTCCAATCAATAGTTTTTTGAGTTCATTACGTCTGTGAAAATATGTTTATATTTCTAAATTTTTGTATTAAACCCAAACGCAAACAAAACAAACTGTTTACATCAGTAACTGAATTAACTGCTTTACAGAAAAGCCGTGTACTAAAACATTTACTATTCCAATTATACAATAATGATCAGTAACTCAGTTTACTCTTCTAGTTAGTGTAATATAGTATATTACACTAACTAGAAGACAGCGAGATTGTTAATCTGTGTTTTAAGAGCGGAGAGAGAATTTGCAGATCTGATGTTAAATGGAATAGAATTCCATATTTTTGCTCCAACAAAAGAAAAACTACTACCTTTTGCAAATTCAGTATTATATTTAGGTAGGAGTAATCAACTTCCGCTCTCACGAAGTGTATAAACACTATAACTCTTTTCGAAAAGATCAATGAGATAACCTGGGGCTCTTCTATTCATAATTTTATACATCAGAATCGCTATATGCTTTCTTCTAATAGTCTCCAGATCATCCCATCCTAATTCTTTTCGAATATTGGTTGATCTTACATCATAACCCTTACGGGGGAGTGAGAGTGAGAGAGAGATTGATTGATTGATTGATTCACTTTTATTTGAATACGGTAATTTCATAAGTTACATAACTTCTTTACATGAAAGCCGTATAGAAACAGAAGTAAATACTGTACAACTACACTAAAAATATGTACAAATAATAAAATATAGTAAAATGTAGTCAACAGTTTGCCTGCCTACTAGCCAGTTTTCTTTTAAAGATAGCTTTAGATTCGGACGCTTTTATGTCATTTGGTAATGAAATCCACAGCATTCCTCCTCTGTATGAGAAAGACCCTTTATAATATTCTGTTTTTGGAACGTAGTCCAGTACAACATTATATTCCGTATTTCTTAGCATAGATTTAAAAGGGTTGTTCTCACAGACATTCGAGAAAAGATCGCTTAAGTAACTAGGTACATTTCCATTCACTGTATCATACATTAATAGACTTAAGTGCCTTTGACGCCTTGAGGCAAGCTCCTCCCAGTTTAGTTGTTTTCGTATTTGTGCTGAACGAACGTCATAACCTTGAAAGGTTATTATACGTGCAGCACGATTTTGTAATTTCTGGATCCTAGTGGCAAGTCCTTGGTCTAAATTGTCTCAAACAACGTCGCAGTAGTCGAACACAGGCTGGATAAGAGATTTGTAAATAGTACTTAGAATATCTAAAGGTACATAATCACGTGCCTGTTTTAGACCACTGATAGATCGATTGACTTTTAAACAAAGTTTGTCAACATGCTCATTCATTCAGAGAGAGAGAGAGAGAGAGAGAGAGAGAGAGAGAGAGAGAGAGCGATGATTCATTGTAACGAAGATGACGTCATTCAGTTCTTTTAACAAAGTATATTAAGTAAAAGAAAGAACGGAGAAGTTTGATCAACAGGATGACAATTAAGTTGAAAACCTGCATACTATGCTATCTTTGTATTTTTTTTTTACTTTCTCCATCAGAAGCTTCAAGTCAGAGTTCGACACAGTCTTCCAACCATGCATATAGTGTTTCAGGGTGGACGTGTGTCTATTCAAGTGCGTCTCTGTCCTCAAGCCAGACATTCAGTGTATCGTCGGAAACTGTATCGCCAACTTCAAGTCGGAGTTCGATACAGTCCTCCAGCTATACATATAGTGTTTCAGGGTGGACGTGTGTCTATCCAAGTGCGCCCCTGTCCTCAAGCCAAACATACAGTGTATTGTCGGAAACTGTATCGTCAACTCCAAGTCAGGGTTCGACACAGTCTTCAAGCCACACATACAGTGCTTCAGAGTGTGTCTGTCCAAGTGCGTCTCTGTCCTCAAGCCAGACATACAGTGTATCGTCGGAAACTGTATCGTTAACTCCAAGTCAGGGTTCGACACAGTCTTCAAGCCACACATACAGTGCTTCAGAGTGTGTCTGTCCAAGTGCGTCTCTGTCCTCAAGCCAGACATACAGTGTATCGTCGGAAACTGTCTCGTCAACTCCAAATCAAAGTTCTACACAGTCTTTAAGCCATTCATATAGTGCTACATTATATGTCGTTCCAAGTGCGTCTATGTCCTCAAGCCAGACATACAGTATATCGTCGGAAACTACTTCGCCAACCCTTTACCAAAGCTCATCAGAGACTTTAAGCCAGACATACAGTGTATCATCAGAAACGATCTCGCCAAATCTTGGTCAGAGCTCATCACAAGCTGCTAGTCATACTTCAAGCCAGAGTTCTGGCAAGAGTTCGTCACAAACTACAAACCATACATTCACAATGTTATCGGAAACCTCATCGCCGACTATTTCTCAGAGTTCGTCACAGACTTCAAGCCAGACATACAGTGTATCATCGCAAACTGTATCACCAACTCGAAATCAAACTTCAAGCGTGTATACGACCCCTACACCAGTCGTTAATCAAAGTAAGTTGTATTATATTCCTGCCTATCCTGAAATGTCTTCGCAACAATTTTCATTTTAGCTACAAGCACTGATTAAAACTCGCTTTGAACGAAAATTTGATTTTATATATCCGTTGATGTGTGTTCAAAATTTTAAGCAGAGTGACGTTTTGGATAATATATCATTTTAATTGTTTCATTGTTATGACCATTGCTATTATTTGTTAACTCGCTGCAACCATTGACAAATAAATAAATAAAATAATTAATATTAGCTTTATTTTATAACATATTTTTTGATAGCAATTTCCAGGTTATATACAGGACCTCAGTTCTTAAAAGCCCAATATTTTAACTACTGGGATGACCGACTTTAGTAAAAGTCGATCAATATTGATGTTTTATTGACTTGATTTTTTTTGGCTTTTTTGTGTATAGGTACAACCCCTAGACCAGATGCTAACCTATGTGAGTTGCTACATGCCACTGTATATAAAGATCTGACGGATGTTTGTTCATTCAATTCGTCCAACAACACATTTTAAGCTATAAATCAGTTATTACTAACCCATACCACCCTGCTTTTTTCCTTAAAAAATACTTTCACCATAAAATCATAAAAATCGAAGTAATGATTGAAACTGGAATAATATTCACTACGCTGAAAAAAATCGACGAAAACAATCATTAAACACTATAAAATAGAGAATCACATAAGGTATACTTTACAGCTACTCATTTTCTTGTAAGTTTTACAAGATTACCCAAAACTCGGGCAGGATTAAGAGAGGTCGTTTTAGAATCGACACAAATGATCTAATTTCGCTTAAAAGCGAAGTAAGGTCTTCTTATAAATGTTTCTTTACAGCGTGTAACTCCTGCTTCTTGGATGCGGGTTCGGGTGATGGTGATGACGTTGCTGAATGCAATAAGCAGCAGATTAGCCAAGCTTGTTCTTCAAACGCCTTCATCCCTAACTTGGGTACAACACATTGCTACACGGCTGCAGGGTTATTCATGTACAACAACGGGTCCCAGGTTAATCACACTGGAATTGCAAGGGGGTGTATCAACTGCACAGGTAAAAAGACGTTTTTCCCTATCACTTTGACAGCGTAATGTATTAAAAATAATCCAGCTATTTTGAGGGAGGGAGCATTGACGGGTTAAAAACATACAAATACAGACATACCTCTGTACAAAAACCGTATGAACTAGTATACAGTGGAACAGTGCCTTATTAATGGCCATGCATTACCATAAACATCATCATCACCATTATAATTGAAGGGCTCGGAGCATTACTATTCTTTGTCGAATTTTAGGCCTTTTTTTATTTTTTCGCACTTAATTTGCCTCATTTTTGGCATGTGACCTACAACTAATTCCGTCATTTTAGAGAAACAACGTATGCAAAAAACAAACAAACAAACAAATAATAAACTAACTCCCTGTCTCCCGTTGAATCCCGCTCGAGAAAATGAATCCCAAAGTTTACCCGAATTTCTCGATTTTATGCTGATGTTTTCCACTTCAGATGGCCAAGTTTGGGCCTGTGTCGCTAAATCCCGCTCAAGAAAAATAAATCCCGAGGTTCATTCCCTCAAAATCGCTTCATTTGTATCACTAATAGTCAGCCACTTAGATTCTCGCCATCTCCTTAAGGAAGCACTCCCGGTCCTCCCCTGCCGGCTCATTGTCTTTGCCCGCCTTGCTCAATGTCACCCAGCCATAAGAACTCACTTTGAGCTGCCCAAAGCTGTATTTCAAGCTCCCGCGCGACCACGCATAGCCAACCTATCTGCCACTGTCAAAAAGCATGTCGGGATACCAATGGCGAAGACGAACACGGAGATACCGGGCAGGCCTTAAACATATTGGCTTATACGTACGCTACAGATGATGTATCGCTGTAGTGAGCTCGCGATCGATAACGGTTGTCAATAAGCAAGCCAGGCGTGCGTAAATGATGGTATTTTCGTTCAGGTTGTTGGCACGGGTCAGGAGTAGTACGGTCGCATATTTTCAGGGTCAATCTGTTCCGTAATGATATCGTTTTAGAGTTATTTCATACTGTTTTAGAAGGAACTACGCTCGAAATGTACAGTAAAAGCGCTAGAGGGCCAGAACCCTTTTTTCTTCAGGTAGTTTAGTTTAGTTAGTTTTTTTTACATGCGTTATATCTCTAAAACGACGGAAAAACCAGCATAAAAAGTTCTGAACGTTGTTTTGCAGTTAATTTGTAGGTCACATCCCAAATATGAGGCAAACCATAGCGAGAAGAACTTAACAAGGCGTAAAATTCGATATAGAATGGTTACGCTCCGACCCTCCGGCCTTTCAATTACCAATCAGCTGACGTCAGTGATTCTCATTGTGAGCGATGCATATGAACACACATAACCCTCACCACTACCATTACCACAATCACCACTACCACCATCCTCCACCTCCTCCTACTCCTCCTTTTTCATCATCATCATCATCATCATCATCATCATCATCATCATCATCACTAGCAGGTATAATCGAGAAGGGACAAACGAGAATAAAAAAAAGGGAGCAAAGAACTCATACGACATATCGTTTAGTTCCTTTTAATGCTTTTCAGTGCAATGTAAGTCCGTCGTTTTGGCTGCAAAGTACTTTACAATGAAGTACCTACCTAACAATGTAATTTAACAGTCACCCCGTGTACTTTTTGCTGCAGACAAAGAGTCAGCTTGTGCAGAATTCACCGCCGCCTTCAATGCTCTAAATAATTGGACCTTGCTGCAGTGCAATATTGAGTGTTGCATTGGCAATGACTGTAACACCCAAAACATTACTGTTAACTCTACAGAAACACCCGGTAAGTATTAAGTACGCTTGGACGTTCATTTTTTATGACTTTAATAATAATAATAATAATAATAATAATAATAATTAATAAACACAGAAATGGACAATTATTGATATAGCTGTGCCAGCGGACCAGAATATCACCAGGACTAAGGAGGAGAAGGTTGAAAAGTACCAGAAACTAGCATTTGAAATTAGAAGGATTCATGGAGCCTCGAAAGTCACAATAATACCTGTCGTGATTGGTGCTCTTGGAAGCATATCGAAAGGTGCAAAGACCTGGTTTGTAAGGGTTATTGACCAGGAGCGAGGGGATATGTAATATATTCCCCTCGTGGCGTACCCGAGGGCGTAGCCCGAGGGAACGCCACGAGGGGAATATATCACATATCCCCGAGGAACAGGTCAATACCATGCTTATTTTTCACCTTGTGAGGTTTTCTAAAACAAGGAAACTATTAATTTTTCGGAGAGTAACATTCCGTTCAATTCAAATGCAAAAAAGCATGATTCCGCAAGGCCGCATTGGGATCACGGCACATGACGAAGCGAGACGGTAAACATGTTTTGCTTTTGCCAAGTTTGCATTGAGCACGTTGCTTCGTTATGAGTAGAAGGAGGGAGAGAGAGAAGAAAATGTATGAACAGTACTCGTGGTCTCGCCATGGCCCAACTGCCCGCCTTCATCTTTCGAAGATCAATGGAGTGGTTGCGGTGTGTTTTCCAAGGGAAACCGGCGGAAACATATTCAGGTTCAAGCGTAAAACGAGGCGTCATACATTACTGAAGACTCGAAACCTGAATCGAGGTACGATACCATCGAATAATGTTATTAACATTTCGCTTTTTGGTCGCGACCGGCAAGTTAATTACGTAGGAATAAGATTGGGAGCAATTGCAGAATACCCCGCAACTGCTAACAAAGTCCTAGACCTAGCCCAAGCTCTAACCCAGGAAAAACGAGCATGAAACAATAGGCACTATTGTTATTCAATAAGATGCAAATAAGTTGCGGGGTATTCTGCAATTTAGCCTAAGATTGATGAAGTTGTCTTTTTATGTAAACAAAAAATATTGACCGATGCTAGAGTGTTTTTCTTGTTATGCCCTATTCTATTATGAGGGGAATAAGTCGAGGGGAATATGTCGGGGGGAATATGTCGAGAGGAATATATAATCCTTTATTTTGCTATTGTTATCAGCTATTGTTTTCAGCCCCGCCTCTTCCCTGATACAATCAAAGCCGCACCCAGCTTTTCAGACACTGTAATAAACGGGGTTATGTGATATATTCCCCTGAAAAGAACAAAGAAAACTGAGCTAGGTGGAAAATAAGGAAAGTTAGATGTACCTGACTTCCTTGGAAGTGCCGTACAAATATCGGCCATTCTTGGAACTGCGCACTTGTTACGCTCTAAGCTACGGGGAGTGGCTGAGACACAATAAACATTACCCAGTAGAACGCCCGGCAACTGGAGAGAATCGAATAATGATAATAATAATAATAATAATAATAATAATAATAATAATAATAATAATACGAATATTTCATCAGGATAACCCATCAGTGCAAAAAAAAGCACTGTTATCAATGGGGTCCTGTTACAATAAAAATAAAAAAACAAAATATTTAGCCTAAAAATATAAACTGTACAGAGTTAATAGAAAAGTAAAATATAAGATAATTACATTACGTAAAAAATTCGTTCAAATGTTACTTAAATAACATTCTATATTCTAAATTTCTAATGTTCAAAGGTAATTTATTAAAAATTAAAGCACCAAGGAAAGAAAATCTTTTGCGGTCAAACTCTAATTTCATTTTCGGCAGCTTGACGGAGGACTTATAGTTTCTAGTGTTGAAAGAATGATCGATCTTAGTAAAATAATTTAAAAAGGGGGTGCAAAGATTGTCATGAAGGCAATCGAGAACGAACAAACAAGTTTTCCTCTTTAAAATACTGTCTACTGATGGAATACGGAGGTCAATATTGCGGTTAAGGTTAGGCTATTTTGAAGGAATTTTAGCTATAATTTTAAAACTTCTGCGTTCAAGGTTTTCTAGTAGTTCAAAAAAAGTAACGATCAATCCGTTCAAGTACAACAATATAATTATATTACAACTCAAGAAGGAATCGAGTCTTTGCGTTGAAAACACCGTGGGATGAGAGTACTTAACTATTTCGACATGGAAACCATTTTTGACTGTGAGTAGAATTGTGTTCTTTCCATACATTAACAGCGATATATCGTATTCATGTAAGGTTCCCGATGAGTCCTCAAGTGTATTTTCCCGCGCATTTTATCATGACATTTGACATTTCACGTAATTGTCACGATATGTCTCAAAGACTTTTATTTTCTTAATTTTCTGAAGAAGGCCAGTTAAACTGGCCGAAACATTGATTTGAAACGCTTTTAACGTCAGAAAAATCCCCTTTAATTTATTATTATTTTTAATCATTTCAAGTATTAGAAAATACTTCTCTCCATTATGTATTTAAATTTAATGAATTTTTCATTAGTATATTTTAAAATATTCTCATGGAATAACTTTTACAATCTAGTTTTTTGCGTTTCACTGGGAGCGTGCAGATGCTGAAATTGCCCTATTATTTCGATAGTTTTCTTTTTCGGTAACTTTAAGGATTTTCACGATGACATCGTTATGCTATCATAACAATAATACTAATATTTTAATTGCCAATAATAACTTTCTTGTAATCATTATTGCCTCTCGCTCAAGGCAAGATTTTCAATATTGCCGTCACAAGCTCGACGGCGTGAAAACGGTGACCATTATAATGATTGTATAACGTTTGTGTTGTGTTCTTCACAGTTTTATAAATATTGTTTTCAGATATTGACGAATGCCAGAGTAATCAAACAAATAATTGCGAGCAAATTTGTGTCAATGTACCGGGATCTTTCTTATGTGATTGCCGCGATGGATACAAGATTAATTCTGATAAGCATAGCTGTGACGGTAAGAACTGTGCTATAAAAATCCTGAATTTAGTTATTACTCATGGCGTAGACGACAAGTCCTGTTTTACCCTGTGAGTTTTCTTTATTTTTTTGTGTCACATCAGCGCATGCAAATTTATGCACGCATATCTTAGTTTCACAGGTCTCATTGGTTGACACGCGACCTCGTAATCTCGCTCTTGCCTTCAAGATGGCGGCAAAATCTCTCCATGTATATCAATATCAATATTGCCGTCACTAGCTCGACAGCGTGAAAACGGGCATGGTGACCTATTATAATGATTGTATAACGTTTGTGTTTGTGTTCTTTACAGTTTTAAAAATATGTTTTTTCCAGATATTGACGAATGCCAGAGTAATCAAGCAAATAATTGCGAGCAAATTTGTATCAACAAACCGGGATCTTTCATATGTGATTGCCGCGATGGATACAAGATTAATTCTGATAAGCATAGCTGTGACGGTAAGAAACGTACTGAAAAAATCTTGAATCTAGTTATTACTCATGGCGTAGCCGACAAGTCCTGTTTTGCTTTCTGAGTTTTCTTTTTGTGTGTGTGTGTGTTACATTAGTTCATGCAAATTTATGCACGCATATTTTAGTTTCACTGGTCTGATTGATTGACACGCGACCTCGTAATCTCGCTCTTGACTTCAAGATGGCGGCAAAATCTTTCCGTGTGCGATAGAAGCAAAAAAATATGAACTTAACAGACAAAATAAGGCTAGAAAGGTAAAAATTTCACAAGAATGCCATGAACTGTAATCCGCTTCAATCCTTGCAATCCTGCATTTTATCTCCAAACTACTGCTTTTGTTTTGCTGTATAGAATCTTTTCATCCAACTGAGTTGTGCATTTGGTGGCATTTGGCGATATAACGTGGAAATAAGCTGAGCGAAATTTTCCTATTTCGGCCGGACAGTGTCCCTTTAATACCTTAAGTCCTATTAAAAATAATATCAAGTTATCTTGAAAAACAAAACACGCATGAGCAGCGTATGGACATGATCATAAGCACAAGGATGGGCATAAGCATGACCATGAACTAACGTTAGCATAAACCGAAGTATGAGAAAAAGCGTAAACAGGCACAAAAATGACTTTTAGCATGAGGATGATTATAAGCATAAGTATAAGCATAAGCATAAGCATAGGTACAGGCATAGGCATAGGCATAGGCTAAAGCATAAGCACGAGCATTAACACAGGCATAAGAATAAGAATAAGTATAGGTATGCATAGGCACAGGCATAGGTATGTATAGGCACAGGCATAGGTATGTATAGGCAAAGGCATAGGTATGCATAGGCACAGGCATAGGTATGTATAGGCACAGGCATAGGCATAGGCATAAGCATAAGAATAAGAATAAGCATTAGCATTAGCATTAGCATTAGCATAAGTATAAGCATAAGCATAAGCATAAGCATAAGCATAAGCATAAGCATAAGCATAGGTACAGGCATAGGCATAGGCATTGGCATAGGCATAGGCATAGGCATAGGCATAGGCATAGGCATAGGCATAGGTATAGGCATAGGTATAGGCATAGGCATAGGCATAGGCATAGGCATAGGCATAGGTATAGGCATAGGTATAGGCATAGGCATTGGCATTGGCATTGGCATTGGCATAGGCATAGGCATAGGCATAGGTATAGGCATAGGCATTGGCATAGGTATAGGCATAGGCATAGGCATAGGCATAGGCATAGGCATAGGCATAGGTATAGGCATAGGTATAGGCATTGGCATTGGCATTGGCATTGGCATAAGAAAATGCATAAGCATAAGAAAATGCATAAGCATAAGAATAAGCATACCATAAACAAAGGATGAGCATGAACATGTGGTCTATTGCTTTATGTAATTACTACATTTCCAATGAAAAAATCCGGCAATAGTTATTGACAATCAGAGCGTTCGCATTTTGTTCAGTTATTTTATAAATGGAATTTAATGCTTCATCTAATTTTCTTGTTTAAAGCAATTCCATATGAAAACACCTGTTACCCTTTTGGCCCGCAACAGAATGATCACAAGTTTGGCGCCAACGACGTTCTGTATTTTTATTACGGACAATGTCTGGAGATAAGAACAAACTCTATTGGATTTCCGTTCTTTGGAAGGAGGCATTACAAATTATATGTAGGTATCATTCTATGTTTGTTTTATGTCTTTCGCATGAATAGTAGTAATTAAATGACATCTTTGCTAAAAAAATATTGGTTAAGAGTAAAGAAAATAAGAAAAGTTGTTACTGTGTAGCAAAGAAATATATTCAATTTGAACGTTTATCATGAAAGCCATCCAAGCAGAAAGCTACGAGGGGAGGCGTAGCCACTGGGACTTTTAATATAGTTTTGTTACATATACACCTGTTTTAAAAAATCCTCTTGAGCCTGGTCAACCTACTCTTCTATTCTCTTTGAGTCTCGCATTGCCTTTCTGGCTTGCTTGGGCTCTACTACTTTAAATATAAGGTTAAAGTGCCCATAACGTTTATTTTTTTATTTTCTCATTTGAATGCAAACATCACACAGGAAATCTCTGGGGAACAATTTCAATCCTTTGTTAACCGAGAGGGACCGAGGGGAGACTAATGCGAATGGTGGACCAAAATGGCGACAAATTTCGAAGAATCATAAAAAAAAAACGTTTTGCTGAAATCAAAAATGTTTTTGCAGACCTTCATTACGTGACATGTAGATTTAGATAAGAAAATAATAAAAAAACGTTATGGGCACTTTAAGGGAGCTATGTCACCATTTTTAGACAACCCAAAGACATATTTATATCACTGGAAACATCAAATAATGGCCACGTTTTGTTTAAAAATATTAAAAAAATGGGCGCTAAGAGTAAAAATAAGTGTTTTGGGCTGCAGATGGCCAGGATAGAAATCGATTGCAACTTGAAAACATTGGGCCAGTTAAACGCCTTGTGTCTCGGAAAATTCGCTAAAAATCTGATTGTGGTCTATTCTATCTTCAATAACTCACTTGATACTTTTCTGTTAACATTCGTGTGATATAAGTTAGTTTTAAATTGGGGGCAGTTTTGATCCAAAAGCGTCAAAATCCGCATGACATAGCTCCGTTATAATTAAGTAATGCTCCACATAAGAACTACAGTCTGTAAACTTCATTGTCAGTCTGCGGCATTGGCTCTTTCCCACATATAATATAGAGGAAGGGCTGATTGTTCATAATTATATTTAATTATAAAAATAAAGAAAATCCATTGCATGAATATGAATATATGAAAATCAATTTTGCTGATGAAGTTCCCCAAATACAATATCTTTTAAAAATTGCATGTTGTTCGATTGGGTCTCAAATTACTTGAAACATTAGACAAAATGAAGCTTCACCCTTAACGTTTTAGCAGTTTTTTAGTCTAGGCCAATGAGATCACTAGTTGTAACAATAAAAAAAGGGAACATTCCATCGTGCATTGCCGTTCAGCACATTCCTTCTTATGCGGATAGTCTTACTAATATGAACAAGAAGCTGTACACAGCTTGAACTCGCGCCTTTAACTCATTGCAGCATTGATTCCCAAGTGATTTGAGTGCTTTTACGGAGAAACATAAGCTTAAAATTATGTCTAATCAAAGCCTCCTAAGAGCCAACCCATGAAGAATAAAAGGCTAATGCGTAACGCAATATTGCCGTAACCTTACGTTTTCACACTGACACGGTTCGATATATTTTTTTAAAATTAAACGTAAGGATTTTTGACGAACGAAAAAAAAAACAGTACATCACTTTCATAATGTCCAGTCCGAAGAAAGAAAAAAAAGGAAAAAAAGGAAGGACTTGAGCCAGACTCGAACTCGGGCCTCTCGGGGATAAGCCACAACGTCAACCCACTACGCTATCGAGGAATTTTATTATTTTAAGATAGATACGCATCGTGGTACGTGTTTCGGTTGCAAAATCCTTTCAGATCGATTTTAATGTTGCACAAAAAACTCCAAATGCGAAACATCTGTAAGCTTATTGTTGTCTATGTTCGTTTACATCAAATTTTTAAAATTATTGTTATCGCTGGATTCACGTTGTTCTTGTTACGAAACGTATTCGTAACAAAGCATTTACTCACTAAGTTTACAGCTGATGGAAGGAGCGAATGAGTGAATTTTATTTAGCCACCGTTACCGATAACCCGTTCATTACGCTTTCACGTTAACAGGGGCGTAGCCAGGATTTCTTCAGAGGTACGCACAATCACTAATTTCAAACACCCCTTACCTCCCCACCCCCAACCCGAAAGTCCCAAATCTTTCTTTTTTTTCGACTTTTTCAGGTACGCACGTGCGTACGTGCGTACAGGTAGCTACGCCCCTGACGTATACACGGGTTTAAAAGTAAGACTACACTACATTCACTCATTCAGTAGCCGACACTTTAGCTCGATCGCTAAGTAAATAGCAAGTTATATAAAACACAAAACTTGCCGGAGCAAAAATCTGACAGGAATAAGCGGCGAACACAATATCAAACGGTCCTATCCATCCATGAACGCCTTGCATTGTCTTGAAAACGTGCAATTGTACGCTGTAGTTCTTTATTTTGCTTCTCAAGTCAACACACGGAGAGATTTTGCGGTATGTATTTCATGGCTGAAAGCCATATAGTCATATGCGTGTATAAATTTGCATGCGCTAATGTGACACGAAAAAGTACAGAATTAAAAAAATTATTTCAATCAAGAACAAAGAAAAGAAAATTCAACGTTCAAAATTTCAAAATATCCTATATTTTTATATACCAAACCAGTCGATAGTGTTTTGCGCACATTCGGAAATCTCGGAAGCTCGAAAAAAGTATTCTATTTTGCTATCCACTTTCACGTATTGTCTGGATTTCTCGCGTGAGAGTTTTTCCCATTCGTCAGTATGAAATAACGTTTTTGGGCTGGCTATCCACTGGTTTGGCATATTTAACAACTTTTCCCTGAAATGGAGGTGGCTAGTGGTTGTTTACCGAGCCGCTTTTTGCTTGGAGGTGAATAGCATTTGCTTTTCCTTTTCAGGGCGCGCCAACAACGCTTTCAACTGTTTTAATACATACTAAACGAAAATATTCACTTCAGTGTCAGTCAAGAGTGGTGGATATTTAACTTGCTGTTTCGTGGCTCAGCAAATATCCAACACTATTCACCGCCTCTTCTAGTCAGGGAGCATATGTCGCGATTTAAAGTCCCGTGGGATTTTCTTGAAGATAACAAGCCACCTATCTAAAAGTGTTAAGGGGACCCTTAGGAACACAGAAAATGTTGTCGGCAATTTTGCGACTTGCACCGGCAGCTGCTACGGTGGTTTTAAAATAGGCCCCGTATGGCTCAGCATGGGAACGAGGCTGAGACTTAAATTGCTCATAACTATCGATCATTGCAACCAAATGTCACCAAACTTGCTCAAATTTATTATGGGATGATATCTAACATGACAATACTTATAATGATAGTTAACAAGGTCACGTGACCATGTTGACATGGAAGCGAGGCTCTAACATTACATGGCCTATAATTATCGCTTATTTGAACCAATTGTCACCAAACTTGGTCAGATTGGTCATGGGATGGTATCTGACATGTTGATAAACATTAAAGTAATACATATAGTCACGTGACCTTTTTGACATGGAAGCGAGGCTCGAACAGAAAAATGTTTATATCCGGCATAATAATATGTACATTCTTTCAAAAATTACTGTCACTGTTTCCCAATGATACCTGCTTTGATACTTGCTTTGAATTCTGATATAATAATCGAAATTAACATAATTGTTGGTCAGCGGCTTTTTATTCGATAATTTTGGTCAGCGGTCTTTTTCATCATTTTAGCGACCCGCCATTTTGAATTGCCAGTCAGTGTAGTGAAGCTACTCACACTGTCATGATCTTTTATGGCGAATTTATATGTTTCTGCTTCTCTAGATCCCGAAAAGACAAATCTAGAATTTGATTTGTGCATTATTTGCCAGAAAAGAGAGAAGGAAAGTCTTGTTTGCAAACCTTCAATCGATTTCTACGGAAAAGTTTTAGATTTTGTCAAAGAATGGGCTAGTTATGGCAATAAAGAGTACTCGGAGGCTTGGGTTAAGCTGCAGGATATTTCAGTGAAAGATCTTTAGGGAAAGGGTTCTTCATGGCATCGATCTTGCTACAAGGGTGTTGCCCACACAGGAATGATCAAGATAGAGAAGCAGAGGTATGAAAGAGAGTTATCTGGCCCAAACGAGTCCAGAAGTAAGTCTCAATCAGGAGCTGATAATATTACTTAAGAGCGTTCTCAGCTGACTCGGTCGCAAACAAACAAAGCTGCTTGCTTTTTTTGTGATGGCCAAGCAGGTTATAGGGAGATGCTATTTAATGTTAGGACACTATCTGGCGGAGAATCGCTGCGTAAAGCCATCACTTTGTCAGGTAACGAGAAGCTCGCCGTTAAGTTAAATACCGCCATTGCCTCCAATGATGTGCATCCAATCGACATCGAGTACCACAAAAACTGTTGATTGAACAGCGTGACCAATATTTTGCGTAAGCCCACTCCCGCTTCTGGGGTCCCTGTTAGAATGGCCAGTGAGATAGCAGCCAAGATAGAATTCTTAACTTTAACTGATATCACTTTAAAGTGTTGGGAAGATTGTACCGATTTCTCAGTTACAAGCTGCATACAAAGAAATTCTTAACGCAAACAACGTCGCCAATGAAACCATGAATCGTAAGGTATTGAAGCAACTACTCCAAAATGAAATTGCCCGCGACATAGAGTTTCACAGGCCGAAGCGAGTTAACGAATCGGAAAGGGTAAGCACGAAGGAAGGAAGAGATAGAGCGATCCAAAAAACTGATCAGGATGATATGAAAGATGACGAGATGGTGGCAAATAATGCACAAATCAAATTCTAGATTTGTCTTTTCGGGGTGTAGAGAAGCAGAAACATAAGTTCGCCAAAAAAGATCATGACAGTGTGAGTAGCTTCACTACACTGACTGGCAATTCAAAATGGCGGGTCGCTAAAATGATGAAAAAGACCGCTGACCAAAATTATCGAATAAAAAACCGCTGACCACCAATTATGTTAATTTCGATTATTATATCAGAATTCAAAGCAGGTATCAAAGCAGGTATCATTGGGAAACAGTGACAGTAATTTTTGAAAGAATGTACATATTATTATGCCGGATATAAACATTTTTCTGTTCGAGCCTCGCTTCCATGTCAAAAAGGTCACGTGACTATATGTATTACTTTAATGTTTATCAACATGTCAGATACCATCCCATAACCAATCTGACCAAGTTTGGTGACAATTGGTTCAAATAAGCGATAATTATAGGCCATGTAATGTTAGAGCCTCGCTTCCATGTCAACATGGTCACGTGACCTTGTTAACTATCATTATGAGTATTGTCATGTTAGATATCATCCCATAATAAATCTGAGCAAGTTTGGTGACATTTGGTTGCAATGATCGATAGTTATGAGCAATTTAAGTCTCAGCCTCGTTTCCATGCTGAGCCATACGGGGCCTATTTTAAAACCACCGTAGCAGCTGCCGGTGCAAGTCGAAAAATTGCCGACAACATTTTCTGTGTTCCTAAGGGTCCCCTTGACACTTTTAGATAGGTGGCTTGTTATCTTCAAGAAAATCCCACGGGATTACAGATGCTCCCTGACTATTCGGTACAAATCTGTAGTTGACCTTGTATATCAGTGTTGCAATGTCTTGTAGGCGTCTATTGTAGACATATTGTATAGCGTTGTTATAAAACACGTCGGTATATAACTAAGGCAGTGCTAAGATGAACTGTCTCAATAAAACACCTCTCCGACCATTTTTTATTGAAAAAGTTGATCAAACAAACAAACTAAAAAGCGTTTTCCTGTTTTTTTTTTGTTTCTTATTTTAAGAAATCCAAAAAAAAAGTAAAAAATAAATAACGGGACATTTCTATAGCGCACTTTCTATGTGATACTCAACACTGTTTAGGCGACTTTGCCAGACAGCTAATGCAGTTTACAATTAATGTGGAATGTGACACAGATGCCCCCGTAACTTAAACAAAGCAGACCACAGACACCGGGGACTACGTCCCCTACGTTTTGCAAATAGTGCTGTGCCGGGATCTTTAACGTCTCCTACAGGAAGGACAAAGCCTTTGTCTTACATCGTTTTGTCTCACTAAAATCATTCTAAAAAAACATGTCCTAAATGTATGTCAGTTTTCTTTATTTTGCAGATATGTCTGAATGGCAAATTACAACTGAATTATGCATGGAGTTGGTGGTGGCCACAGAAGTTTGGTGTTTACCGCTGGTTTAAAAATATGGCAATCATTGCACCATTCTGGGCCATAACGGATACGTTTGCAGCGTTCGGGGCCAATCACTCGAAGGTGTATTATCACGTATACGACCAAAGCGGGGATAGCATGTTGGAAAAGGCTTCTCAGGACGTTAGACTGTACGATAAAAGCGGAGCATTCGCCAAATTTCGAGCCACATGGGTTTTGGTTGTAACGTGGGTAAAACTTTGCCCGTTCGTCTATTATCCGTACTACTACTATTACTACAGCTACAGGAATATTCCTCTAGGCTGTGAGCGGGTACGTACAGTTAGCGTACTGAAGGAACAATACACAAGCTTATGAAAAGTACAAACAAACACAAAAACAAACACATATTAATTATATTATTTGCCAATAATTATATAAAAGAATGTTTCATATGCACTTAAACATTTTCATGATTAACTGCAAGCTTTCTTAAATAATATGTTGAGTAGGAAGTTCATGTTGAAGTTCATTTAACTCCATGACTCTGTTAATTGGTTTCTTTTTTTACAGAGTAATACGTTTCAAGCTGTCATCATAACAGATGGCCTAAATTCATTTTTGATGTACTGTTATCCTGGAGGAGGAATTAAGTGGGTCGTTCCAGCAGACGAGTACGTTTTTTGTTTACAAATCTTTGGGTAACTTAAAAGAACGCAACGTCCGACAATGCTTTTTCTGAAAAAGATAAAAAAGATAAAGCCCACATTTCTTTACCTCTTCACATACATGAATCGCCAAAATCTATCTATCTAATTATCTATCTATCAAATTATCTTTCAAGGCTTTTCTTCCTTTTTTTATTGAAAAGGGTAGGCTTTTTCTATTGTTATTATATGGCAGACTAGTCCATAATGAAAAAGAGCATCCTGATTGATTCCTTGAGCGGTCCAAAGTTGGTAATACGGACCGTTAAGATGAACCGCTCACCAACTCATTTCACCGAAATTCGTTTAATGAAACATTGAACAAAAGAAATCTGTTTTCCATAACAAACTTTTCGCAAAGTGGCATGAAAAATGCAGGCAATGCAGGTATATCTTTAACTTTGGCGCGTACGTTTGCCGAGAAGGCATACATTAATATGTAAGGATGGGGTCATAACAAGTATACTCGACGAGGACCCACCTTAATTGTGTAGGGGTAGGGGGTTATGCAAGATACCAACTATCTGATGAGTGTAATGGACTAAATTGTTTGGCTTAAAAATTGAAGGTGCGACTTAAATATTCTGTGTGCACGAAGCTTGCATTGCTAGTAAAACGGATCTTACTCTCAGTTTCTACTCCTGATAGAATGGGGGCTATACCAACAAGACACCATCTTTTTAGGTGAAGAAGAAGGGGTTCATAAAGTAAAATGGTGGGTCCTGTCCGAGTACAATAGTTTTGACCATTTCCTAAAGTCAACAAAATTTTTCAAATAAAAACTTTATTAAACTAGCTTGTTCGGTCCATATTGGGGAATATTGGTCTATTTCTTCGGCTCGCTCCAATATTTTACCGATACGGACCTCATGCTACAATAGTTCACTAACATCTATGTAGTATTTGTACTTAATGATGGTTATCCAGTTATGTACAAGACAGGGTAGTTTTGGGTTTCTGATTTTGACGTTGTATGTACAGAAAAAGTGATAACGTTTTGAAAAGTATATTTAAAACTTTTAAGTAATGATCCGCATAAGAAGGAAAGTGCAAACGGCAATGCACGATGGAATGTCAACTTTTTTCATTGTTATAACTAGTGATCTCATTGGCCTAGACTCAAAGACCGCTAAAAAGTTAAGGTTCAAGGTGCATTTTGTCTGATTTTTTAAAGGTTTCAAGTAATTTGAGACCGAATCGCCCAACATGCAATTTTTAAAAGAAATTGTATTTGTGGAAGTTTATCAAAGAAGCAAAATTATTAGCTGTCGTCTTCTGCTATTCTGATTGGTTAAGCACGAACATTTCCTAAAATGTATTTGACGTAAATGGATATTCTCTATTTTTATACTGAAATATAACTATGAACCAGCAGCTCCTCCTCTATTCTTGAAATCAAAGATATTCTATGTGAGAAAGAGCCAATGCCGCAGAACAATAAAGTTTACTGTAGTTCTTATGTGGAGCATTACTTGTGTTAGGGCTGGGAGTTGATAACGACTTTCTTCGTTTTTCTCGGAAACAAATAGATATTTCAAGGAAAAAACTACATGGTATTCATATACTTACTATAGACTATCTATATGCAAAAGAGGAGCGAATTTGATTTTTTCAGCTTTGCCGAAGATTTGCGATTTTGTTTAAATCTTGCACGGATCTGCTCTTAAGTGTCAGGGCTAGGATTTGTGCCGACAGTTACACCAGCAGAATTTCTAAAACTGGTTAATGTTCTTTTCCAGAGCTTACTGGGGTTATTGGACTGCGTCGTATGGTCTTCCGGTCGCTGGTTGGAACGCAGGAGATAATGGTCAAAACTACAAAAACATGGATGGGTAAGAATAAATAACTGTGTATTACTTAGTGGATCTGCTCATGTATTTTTATTAAGCACAGTGGCGGATTTAGGTGAGGGGCTGCCGTCCCCCCCCCCCACCCCCCCCCCCCACTGCATTCCGATGGAGTCTGGATCCGCTGCTGTAGCATATGATTCAAAAAGAAAAAAAAAATTAAGATGCACCGACTAGAGTGGTAACATAGGAAGGACATCGAAAATGGTATCAACATATCAATGTAGAACAAATTAACAAATTAGCGAACTAGTTTATTTGAAACGCAAAAGACATCTTTTGCCGTTGTCTGCCAGTTTAATCACTTACAATATGCATTTTTGTAACTTTTTACATTGTGCAGACAGAATTCGGGGTGATAAAAATAACGTAGCACTCATGTTGTCTCTTTAGATTGTCTAAAATACGACAGCTAAAGTTTTACTAAGTCAGTCTGCCTGTTCTGACCTCTTTATTAGAGGCATAAGATAATCTTGTTTGGAAAAGCCAAGAGCAACGACGCAAATTTCATCGTTGTGCCGACCACGTAAAAATAATGTTATGGATAAATCGGTTGTGATTTTAATTTTATGACTTCCAAAGATGTACACAATAAGGCCTTATGCAAAATTCACCGCCAAGTCTCGTTTGTGCGAAATTCCTTGCAAACTTTGACAATTTGCTTTGTTTTTGAGTGAGTATTCTTTTCAAATTGCTTATTTGAGAATACATTGATGAAATTGTCGCAAGTTTACACTTCGAAAGCGAGACTTGGAGTGAAATTGGCTAGTCTGACGTAAACATGCATAAGCGATATCATGAAATCCAACGACATACAGTTAAACCTGTATAAGGCGGACCCCGAGATTAAACGGACACCCACATCCTCCATTAAGCGGACAGTGACTAAAGTCCAAGTTTACTATAAAGAATATCTGTTATTAAACGGACACCTCTATTTTAATAACTTTTAGGTGTTAAAGCGGACGCGAACACCTAAAAGTTGACAGAAATAATCGTTTCTATTGTTGAAAACCTGCATTAAACGGACATTTTAAAGTATAAAGCCAGTGAGACAAAATCATATTTTTCTGGTCTATTCGACCAGTTGGTCCTAACTGGAGAACAAAGAATCCATTCTTTTCAGCGCCCTGGTCAGACGAAGAGCATGATCATTCAGAGAAATATTAATGTTGCAATGGATTGGAACATTTTAATCTTTCGAAACTCAAAATGACAGTTATTATTTAAAAAAGCAAACTTGAAAATATACTGAGCTGATTTTCATTTAGTTTTTGTGGAGGTTTATAATTATGCAGTTTGTGTGGTGTATTTATTCTAGTTTTAATTAATTATTTATTTATTTATCTATTTATTTGACATGAGCTTTCTGCTTAAATATTGTTTATTATTTATAATATTATCCACAAATTTAAAAACAAAATATATAAGTATGGTGATATTGATTTAGAATGCAGTAGAAGCCGAATGAAAGTTCCATTTGTGATTTATTTTCATTTCAGCTCAAGTAATCTGCGTGGAATGCGTGGCCTCGACAAAAAGCCAGGAAATATCGGTGAGATTGGAAAGTATTTTTGGAGGATTGATAACAACAATGGCAAAAACGCATTTGATAAGTGCTTGAAGTGGGGTTTATTTCAAAAGTTCGCGAACTTTACAACTCAGTACAACCAGAAAGTTAAACAAGACGTGCTTATGGCTTGTCCTTGTAATCTGTGGCAGGCATTCTTCGACAGAAGATTTCGTTGGGACTGGTTGTCGACATGGCCCAAGCTGTGTTTCAAGTCCATACGATCCAAGTCTTTCATCATAAAAAATGGAACTCATTTCAGCCCTATCAATGGAAATATTGCCTTTACGATGAGACAACTATGCTGTTACTCCACGCAGTGGCCGGGAGCCTGGGGTTCGCTAAAAACTGGCCCTCCTGACGGAGGTCGTGTCGAAGTAAAAGTACCTTATTATGAGTCGAACAAAGTGGAAGAGATTTTAAGCGATCAGCAAGCCTACAAAGCCTGTTGCGTAGATACAGTTGAATGCATTCGGTTTTACAAGTATCGCCCATCTGACAACTGCAGCTTTTACGATCCTCCAATAATACGTACGTTTTAATTTCAATTTATTATTTATTAACTTATTTCATTTTATTTTGTTATTTCTAGGTTGCAATTGTTTATGCCATTTTTCCAGCAAAAACTGTGTATTTACTAATGAATGTTAATATTTTTTTTGTTTTAAACCTAATTTAAAACTTTATATAAATATGCAGTTGTAGTGTAAAGCTAGATAACCACATGAATTTTTCTTTCTAACTTTAGGTTGGGGTCGGGGTGATCCTCATTTTACTACCTTGGATGGCAGGAATTACACATTTAATGGCTGTGGTGAATATGTGATGATCGATGCACAAAACGCAGCATTCCAACTACAAGCCAGGACAGGCCTTGCTCAGGGAAACTCAACGACTGCTACAATTTTTACAGCTGGAGCTGCTAAAGAAGAAAATACAAGTATCGTTGAAGTTAAAGTTAATACAAAAGGTTAGGAAAACACTGAAGAATGAACTGAACGTTTAGATGAAGTTTAGTGACCATTAAATTTTCCATCGAATTTCTTGTTTTATAAATAAGTTTTATTAGTAATTTTGATGTCAACAATTGTTATTTGCTAGAAGAAAGCGAAGATTGCCGATGAAATCAGCTTCTCCTTGGACATACAAGGGGAGGTGGATGTCGCCCACCTTCCTTAGGATTTTCTTCGATTTTTCAATTTATTATCAGCACATGCTGTGTTCACTAGCTGTCTGTTTATCTTGGTCGCTCTTTTGGGTGACGTCACAGCTCTCCAGCAGCGTCATAACCCGCCATCGGTACCTTATCTTGTAAAGCACATCGCATATCACATATCTATAAAATGTAAAATCTTTTTAAAGTATATTAGCAACTCATGACTCCGAGGGGCGGGGAGTTAGATACAAACCTTCTTAATGATATAACATCTTATAGCATTCCTACTTATCAAGCATGTTTTAGATCTAATTTTTTTTGTTTTTAGGCGGAATCAGCATCTTGATTAACCGCACAGCTTACAGTGGTTTCAATGACCTGACAAATCAAAGTATAGAAATTGGTGGGAACCTTTTTATCTCGAAACCAGAAGAAAACTGTCTGGAGGTTTCTTTCCCGTCTTCCACGTCCGTGAAATTCTGCGAGAAAAAGGGAATGCTCTACTTTGTCGTAACACTCGGGGACGATTATAAAAATAAAACCAAAGGGCTGATGGGAACTTGGAATGATAATCCGGATGACGACTACACATTGCCTAATGGGACGGTGCTGCCATCATCTTTAACATTAAGGGAGATTCACTTCCGGTTTGGAGATAAGTGTGAGTATTTTAAAATTCGTTTTTATTCCTTTTGCCATTGTCTCGAGTATTCAACTAAAGTTTTTAGGCCCTCGAGGGGAAGGAATTAAATGGCAAAGATTTTTCTTGATATCCAGTCTTCGGCAGGCTCGATTTCGGTCGCTCTCGATCTTGGTTCTTTGACTTCACGGGCTCAATTCCTAGAACCTCGGCCGGTAGTAGCGCCCATGTCTAAACTGCTGAATATCAAATTAATGTGATAACTTAGTGCTTCGTTCAAACAATAGTTCAAGTCGCTTAATATTCTCTTTATTCTTGTCAAGATCACCTGTTTGTTTGACAAACATTTTGTTTTTTCTTAGACGGCATAGTGAAAGTTCGTGATGGCGTTCATATTTTGAAATATATTTCATCTGCGTGTACTTTCCTCCTTTTATCCTCCGTTTCTTCTCCTTTTGAACTCGGAACAAGGCAAAGCCATTTCCGAGTTGTAGGTATGACACTTGTTTCACTCCTTCGCTTCTTTGCTTCCTGTTAAACATTTTATGAATCCACTGAATTGTCTGCGAGAAGCCGTGCTACAATTCAAAAATTATTTTCTCCTAAAAAAACAACAACATACATTTTACATTAAGGAAGCGCTGCCCTGATGTTTTGCATTTTAAAGTCTTTTGATAAAACATTAAAATCGATACAAAAGAGAAACAGAGACACGTGTTTTAACAGATAAATTCCACACTCAGTTCAGTGGCCTCGATATTCTAACCCTTTCATAATCCATTTTCCGTGTTTAGGGCCTCACAGCCACTTTGATTCTTGTTAATCAACAATTTACTCTGATCGAGTGGATTTATTTTGCTTCAGGGCACATCAACCAATCACAGTCTTTGTTCACTTACGCTCAAAATGAAAGTGTGGATACCTTTTACAAGCCTGACTTCATACCCATGTTCGCGGACAATATCACTTGGTTTAACGACAGTGTACGAGTAGCAGCTGAAGATCAGTGCGGTAATGATTACGAATGTTTGTTTGACGTTGCTTCCACGAATGACTTGTCCGTTGGCATGGTAACCAAAGATATAGGCATTCAGTTGGTGAATGAGTCAAATGCTCTTGGTAAGTCACGTTTCAAAAAGAACTACTGTATTACTGTATTTCCCCTTACATCGATTTTAATGAGACTGGTCAAGTCTTTGGCTCACTTGCTCTTTTATGGTTTAGAGTTAACCTAGATAATGACATTATCATTATTATTCATTTCTGTCCTCGTAAACAATAGGGCCATAACCCGGATAATGAAATAACACCTTAAATTGTATTTGTTGAAATGTACTGAGAAAAACACTTGTTACTCCCTTGGTAACTGCAGTTCCTTGAAGTATAGAATTGAATACGTTTTTGAAACAGAATTATTCTCTAAGTCTAAGATCTTTAAGGTTTTCGTTGTGATAAGATAACATTTGAAGGTCGTTATAAACTGGAGTCTAAACTTGTTCGTACGCTAGGATTCTCCTGATCTAGGTCGGTGTATGAAAATGCTACTTTCGTATTTTGGTTTTCCTTTGTATTCATTGCTGTAAATATATATTGATGTAAATAGTATCTATCTTAATTCTTAGTATTTTAATATACGACCACATCAACTCCGCTGTAATTTTTATCGTGTTTAAATAAATGTTATTATTATTATTGTTATTATCGGACCAGTCCGTCCGAGCGTTTAGGAGACGTGATTTCTCCGAGGTTCATTCCAGTTTACGGCGCTGCACGTTTTCTTATAGTTCATTGATATTTCGTTTGTGTACGGTTAAAGGAACACTAACTGGACTGTCATTTGTCAAGGAACGTACGGAGAAGTTAAAGGATCGAACATTACGAACACTCCTGAATTTAAGGTTACGGTAACACGGATTTTCGTATTGTAAACAGAACAATGTCGAGCGTATCCCGCGTTGATCTAGACAAATAAATCATGTATTTTACGGCTGTTACAGTAGTGAACGACGGATGGCCAGCATCTGATGTCTCGCAAGTGCTTTAGGTTTTCTTCCGGGGGGGGGGGGGGGGGGGGGGATGTACTTCCGTTAATTCAGGATAGGTTCTTAAACCCTGAGCCTATTTAAGGAAAGATCGAAAATTGATACCCATTTCAAGGCCCAAAACTGAAAAATGACACCCTATTTAAGGGTAAGACGTGTATTGTATGACGTGGGAGGACGTCCATGCTATCCCCAACCAACAGCTACCACATGTGTAGTGTGGAGCTTGCGCTTAAAGGGGTGCTTTGCATTCACTTTGGCAGTAAAGTGGCGTGGTCGATAATCTAATGTGAGACCCTGCCATGTTATGCCATGCTGATGAGTCCTAACCAGGACGAAACAGCTGTCCATGGCTGCCACTACCAGGGTGATGCGTAAGGTACTGGGCACGCCGCGGGGTTGGTGTTCGAGTGTGTCACTTGCTTGTCACATACCCTTTGGGGAGGCACATATCTATATAGCTTATATATAGGAGTACCCCCCTCCGGGGTTTTATTTTTTATTTTGATGTTCTTTTTTTCTTTCGCAGAGAACTTTCCACCAAAGATAGTAGACCCTCCAGACGAAATAAACGCTAAACTTAATGAAACTGTTCAGTTGACGATTACAGCCGAGGATGATGGTGTGATTACGTTTCAAGTTATCAACAAACCTACAGGCGCCACGGTGAACCAAAGTGAAAACGTTTTAAATTTTACTTGGCATGTCACATCCTCACAAAAAGTAAGCTGAATTATAAATCAATGACAACTTAATTATAAAGTAAACAACTACCAAAGCATTGATAAACTGTTTGAACATGTTCCAGTTAGAAAAACTCACCATATAATTGGTTATTAAACAATAGGCAAATCTTTATGTACAATATTATTATTGCTTTATTAGCATAGAGATCGTTTTCAGTCACGTGACCACTTTACAATTGGCCGCCATATTGGTGCACATCACATGCACATGGAACACGAAACACGAAGCTGAGTTCATGTTAAAGATGGTTTTATGCGCGATTTTTGGCTGTGGGACGCGAAATGTCCGTGATAAAGGGATTTATATGGCAAGAATACCTTCAGTTATAATTAATCAAGGTGAAGAAGTGAGGAAACTTTCCGAGGATAGGCGAAACAAATGGATATCTGTGATAAGTCGAGAAGACCTCACAGACTCTATTTTGGACCACGGTCGAGTCTGTAGCAAACATGTTATTTCTGGAAAAGCGGCAAACAATTTACAACAACAATTTACACAATACAAAATATTCATTCATGTAATTTTCATAACTTATTATTCATAAAAGCGCGCCATATAAGCTATCTCTGATTGGTTTACTTTTACTAATCGATAACTGCCCGCGACCATTAAACTTAGGAGACTGCTAAGTTACGCTTACCTTAGGATGGAGCAGCATAGAGCGTTGGTGATTCGGGACCACCTAAAATAAGGCCCTAAATGCCCGAGTTAAGCCCTCACACGAGTCATTGTCATTCTTCGTGTGAGGGCTTAACTCGGGCATTTGGGGCCTTATTTTAGGTGATCCCGAATGCACCAACGCTCTAAGCTGCTCACTGGTGAATGCTGCTCCAGTACGAGACCACCTCCACAGTTGCTTGTGAATGCTGATCCGGCACGAGATCACCAATTGAAGAAACCCCACCCCTGTACATACCAACCCACATGGCAATGGAATATCATATCACAAGGATAATGAAATCGGTGTTCTACAATTGCATCTCAAGGGGAAACGTTTCCTGGATCTACAAGATAAAAATACCGCCCGATTTTCCCTATGTGCGCCCTCCGTTTGTGTTAAAGCCCCGCATACGCTACCAACACTTTCAATCTTGCACTAGAAAGATTACTAATTGCCTGGCGCCGATGCAAGTTGTGCGGCATCGCTTATACACAGCTGAAAACCCACCTCTGAAGAAGATGTCGCGCCGGCGGTGGCGACGGGCTAGGCATAACCCACACCGGCCTGGTATAGCCAATTGAAGAAACGTAAACCCTGTATATAAACGATGGGCCGTGGCCGGAAGAAAAACAATTTTAAGAAACCATCCTAAATCTGGTCGTCATTGTTTTATATGGATGGGGTTGGGTCTTAAACAACCCGTGGAACATGTAAATCAATACACAAATCAATTCTTAGAAGAATTAGCATCAGAACAGCTTGCACTTCTTGAACTTCTAAAACAACATTATCCATCAGATCACAATGACATAAACAACCAAAACTGATCTGCCCATGAAGTCTTATGTTACACTTTGACCTGATGATTAGCCAATTGAAAAAACATTCATCCTTCATATACCAATGATGGCGACAACACAAGCTTTCATGAACTTTCTCAAATCGAGGAACACTGGCCTGAAACAAAAGAGCGCCGACTGGCTCTCAGCCAGACAAAATACAATTGGGGCCTCTGAAGTTTCTGCTTTAACAGCTACTTCGCCGTTCGAAACGCGAAGAAGCTTGCTCTTAAAGAAAATTCAACCCCCGGCTATGCATAACAATGCGGCTTGTACCTGGGGCAATCTGTTTGAGCCGATAATACGCAAGTATTTTGAACAAAAACATTCTGTTTCCGTTTTTGGTCACAGCATTTCTCTTAATCTGTCAAGCGAGCATCCGCCTTATCGAAAGGTCACCTGTAGCCCAGACGGTTATTTTATTAATAAAGATAACACATTAAATTTGTTAGAATTCAAGTGTCCGTTCAAGCGAAAAATAGCGATTAACAGAATTCCTAGCTATTATCGCGATCAGATACAAACAGGGCTTGCTTTGAGTGGTGACATGGTCTCCAAAGGCTTGTTTGTTGACGGCTATTTCAGAATGTGTTCTTTAAACCAGCTTGAACCAAGTTTAGCTCATAATTCTTTTCTCAACACCGGGAGAACATACAAGACAAAAAACAAATCAACTCTTGCCTGGGGGGTCTCTTATTTATTCAGTAAACAAAACATCAAGATCAATCAGGCTGAACTTATCGATCTTGGGGCAACACAATCAATTGCTTTGTTTGAACATGTCATGGGTTTAATTGCCACTAAAGAGATTTGGGTTTCATATGGTAAAATAAGAATGACGTTCACAGCCCGTGACGAAGATGCTGAATTTCTACGTTTAAACGCAATGAAAGAAGCGTTCTCTAACCCGCGTAGAGAAGGGCCAAAACCTGTCGCAATGTTCGCTTGGAAATTGCTCGATCTCACTGAAATTTGGGAGTTTAAAAAACCAGATTTCTTGAGGGAAATCCAAAGGTCTGTTGAATGTTTTCATGATAATCTATCAAAGTTAAAAGGAAGAATCAGAAATTATACTTACACCGATGACTCTGCCACAACTCTAAACACAGGCGATGACAAGGCCGTTTTGGAAGCCTTTTTAATGAAGAAAGCGGCAATGCTTACTCCAGAGTTCTGAATGCATTATTCCATAAAAATTCGTTTTTGATTATCGTCGCATCAGACATCCATTGTTGTCTCAGGTAATTTATAATCACTCGTTGCGGGGCTTCAAGCGGTGTTATAATGTTCAGGATTTTGTAGATCACAAACGTATAAGATATTCTCGGAAGCCGGCCTTCTATTTGTTTGAATACACGTTTCGTTTCATTGATTTGATCGAGAGTCAACTGTACAGGCAGATATTTGAGCTTTTTTATAAGCCCGTTCAAGGCATAACCAAACACGTAACTTCGTCCCGACCGATGACTTGGTCTGTGGAAATTGTTTTGCTGCGTACATGCCGGAGCATCATCGAGCACTTCCACACGGCCGCATCTTTTACAATAAAGTTCACAAGGATTGATTAATTGCAAAAAAGAGCCATCACAGTCATAACAAGACAGGATTCTTCGGTCACGGCGTTCAATCTCCATGTCATTGTAATGTTTTTGTAGATATTGCTGCCCAATCTCTGCCAACCCCACATCTTCGCATAACTGATAAAGTTTTTCCGGCAGGCACAAGCGGTGTATTTCTTTTGTGTAATCGCTGCCGTATAGCGAGCGGAGGATGGCAAATTTGTGTTTTTTGTCAAGTTCATTTAGCCGTGCGCCAAACTCAGTCATGTCTATATTTAGAGATTACAATTTTTCAATTGGGGGTTTCCCGTGACTTCCGGTATTGTTGTGTAAAGGCCGTATTTAGAAAATTACAACTTTTCGAAGCTTCTCGGACATACCGAAGCGCCCCAACTTTGTTGAAAAAAATTTTTCTGGGGCGCTTCGGAATTTATTTTTTGAAAAAGGTTTTGTGGGGAGCTTCGGAATTTATTTTTTTAAAAAGTTTTTTGGGGGCGCTTCGGAATTTATGGGGGGGATTTTTCACTCAAGATTTGTAGATTAAAGCCAGAGTTTAATCTCTCAAATCGGATTTGGAGGCTGCGGCGAGAAGTATCTTTTTTTGTAACTCTTCTTTGACTTTCTTGCGAAGTTCCTTTTTGAGTTTCTCGAGGTCTGGCGCTTGTGTTTGAGTGCCAACATTTTTTTTAGCCTTAACACCATCCTTGATTGCAGCTTTGAGTTCGTGATATTTTTCCACCTCACGAGTAATTATGGTGAATTCTGCATCACTGATCCTATTGTCTTCCAGAGCCTTTGAGACCAGTTCATTGACAGAGTTGCGTTTAGCCAGGGCCAGTGTATAGATTTTCTCGTGTTTGGTCACTTTTCGCTCTAATCGCTTGTTAGCAGCTGTAAAGCCAACAGAGGACAGCCCACAGAGGGTCGCGATGCCCGCAAGTGCTGGACTTGCAACAATTCCGAACCCAGTCAATGCAGTGGCTAGGGCCCCTGATGACAGCCCAACAGAAAGCGACCCAAGTCCAACCGCCGAGTAATGAACTAAGGTTTGGGTTCGTTTATATTTTTTTGCGACCTGACGGTAATGCTCGGCTTCGTCAGACAGCTCTTTAAGCAAGTCAGAGATCTTTTTGAGCCGGAAGTCTTCTGCATTGATTTGAGCGATCTCACCATTTGGTAAAACTGGATAGAGCTTTTCTGTATGGTGGTATTCGGGGGCCGATGGCAGCACATTGGCAGAACTCATTGCGTGGGGTATATATATGATTTTTAATTTATCTCTATGTCAAGATTAAAAGGTAAGCCGTTGAAGTCGAAGAGGTTTCCGTGTTCATCTTTGATTGAAATTGTTAAACTATGTACAAAATTGGTAGATGCTGTCCTAAGAAAGACATGCTGTGATGTTTCCCAATATTTATGTATATCGTAGTATTTATACGGAGCATTAATGTGAATTTTTGCTAAAACAGACGAAGGCTTACCATTAACTAAGCTTTGTTCTTTATCGACAAGATCACAGTGAATGTAATAGAAGTCTGGTTCATTTAAATTCTTAATGTATGTCGTCCCATACTGTAATTTAGGCCCCACACCTAATAATTTAGACAAAGCAGGATTAAATTCTACCTCATTAGGAAATTTTTTGTGTATAAGCAATATCGCCATGACTTGATCGTTTTGGGTGCCTAATTTTACCGGTTGACCCTCAAATGCGTAGCGAATATGGTCACCCAACTGATATACGTTGTAGTGCCCTGGTGGTATTGTCAAGACAGTTCCTGTTCTATTTCCATCAGTGGTAAACCATGTTATTGTTCCCTCTGTTTTCAAATTATGCCACGATTTGTGAATCGTGCACCAGATAAGCCGGATGGTGCTCGGCTTCAGAAGCGGTTGATCAAAGTAAATGGTGTAAGGATTCGAATGTGCGCTAATTCTTAGCATAACCATTGCACTGTTGTGGGTATATATATATGATTTTAATTTATCTCGATTTCAAGGCGCGTCATTGAAGTCAAAGAGGTTGTCATCTTTATCCCGTACAGACAGTGTGATAGAGTTAACAAATTCGCCAGACGAGACGTCACGCAAGATGTTCTGTTGTGTTGTCTCGTAAAACACCTTTTCAAATGATTTCCCACGAATATCAAACCGAGCCAACACACTAGAAGGTTTGCCATTGAGCAAGTTCTGTTCTTTGTCAACCAGGTCGCAGTGGACAAAGTAAGTGCTTGGTGCCCTTAAACGCTCGACGAAGGTTGCTAAACGCAATACAGGGTGTATGCCAAGCAATTCTGCCAGATTATTACTGAACTTCACACTTCCGCTGTTATTTGTAATGACCATGGCCCCATATGGCCCCCATGTTTATTACAATTGTTAGATTTAAACGGCTGTTAAAGTCTTTTAGGTTTTCAAAGGTTTCCGCTAAACTCTCAATGGTGTGATGCCCTGGAAGTAAGGTCACCTCACGTGATGAACCATTAGGGGGCGGAGTTGCCGGTGAAATCTGTGCCTCTTCTTTCAAAGTATGCCACGAGTTGAAAATTGAGCAAGAGACAAGACGGATATAACTCGGTTTCGGCAGTGGGTGGTCGAAATAGATCGTGTGAGGGTTAGAAGACGTGACGATTGTTAACACAACCATTATTGTATATATAAGGACATTTTAAAATATAAATGTATACAATCATGTTTCGCGGACGTCCTGGTGGATTTAATCCTAATTCAAATCTTGGCATCTCCATCGGTGGCCACAATTACGGACCCCCACCTCCTTTTAATTCAAACCTAAACGTCAATAGCCATCCTCCATATAAGCCACCACCCCCTAATCCTGAAATTGCTTGGATGAAAACACCAGAGGCAGCAAAGCTCTTTGCTGCGGCCAAGGCCAAGGCGCTCTCAGACTTCAAAAAGCGTTTCCCTCGCGCCGATATGTCTGACTTTGAAGTGCAAGTAGAGTTTGGTGACGACCACAAAACTGCCACGGGGGAAGTGCTTTACAAAGAGGGCCAAGGCTCATGGGCACTCGTCACAGAAATGCCCCACAAAGATTGGACTGGCGCCGAAAGAGATGCTCTTGGCCTCCATTATGATGGCGGGTTCCCTTATCAGTTATCGCTGGGGCAACCAGAAAAGTCAATCCCGGCTGTTGCTTTCGACACCACAATAGACAAAGACATGATGATTGGTGCAATCTTGAATGACAAAGAGCAAAAGATTTATGTCACTCCAACTGAGTATTTCACAACGAAATACAGAAACATATTCAGGGACACACAGATTTCATTCACAACCGCAAAATACGGCCGAAAATGGATGGGTGGGCCTCATATGAGTTTTTGGCCGCAACAACTCTCCTTCGCCCTGTGGTGTGCAACAACCGGCTGTGGAATCTCGCGTGACATTCTCTTCGATAAGAACTCCAGTCTGTCTCTAACCCCACAGCTACGGTCGTTTTACCGGTTTCACGTTTATTTCACAACAAGGCGAATACTCTACCAGATGGGTGGGGAACAAAGCGTGAGTGCTTTGCCAGACGACCCCCCATTTAACCAGAAAGACAACAAATACAACATCGACGCGTACAAGAAGCTTTGCATCGAGTTCGGTATCGACCCCAGTTCTGACTTCCGTTACACATACGGCAAGAACCACGGGCTTGGGAATGTCTACATTTGGGTTTATGGAGATGGCCCCACCTCTACTGATTACACTTATCCAGACTCTGATCTAGCTCTGTTCGATGATGAGCGAGTTACTGACAGAAAAGACCCCAATTATAAAGCCAATGGAATATCTTACGTCCGCAACGACCAAGGGGCGAACACCTAGTTCGAGCACTTTGTGCCAAATTACGCACAGGGGCTAACACAGCCAGGGCTCGCGCGTATGAACCAATCAATCGAGGCCTTTGTGTACTGCATTCTTGGTTCACAAGCCAAAACCCGCAGCAGCATCATTGGAAAAGGAGGCCGGGCGTTCGAAACGCAGAGAGTCTTCCTCACCCATCTAGAGGAGGCCATAATCCTGAACGACATCTCAACAAGCGTACAGCGTTACCAGCTTGCCATCCAAGCAACGAAAGTTCGCTTAGACTTTGCGACAGCACCCGGAAGCTGGCTCATGCCCTCGCGCATGATTATCAACACAGAGAGCGTGATCGGGTATAACAATAATCTACAGGAGGCAACGCAAGGGATGAAGCTGGGTGTGAACAGTGGTGTTAATCTGGGCACGAAAAAAGCCTCCCTTCGCCACATGGACGGTGGACCAACAAAGATCAATCCACCAAACAGCCACCCATCAAACCCGATACACAAACAGGCCACACAGGCACAGGGCATCGCCCCAAAACCAAGGACCACACCCACACCACAACCCACACCACAACCTACACCAACACCACAGCCCGCACCCGAACCACAGCCCGACCCGCATCACGTCTCCAAGGCAGTCGTTGCTGTGGGTGCGCTTGTTTTGGCAGGCCTTCTCGTTTGGTCGAGATAAGTTGTTCAAGACTTCGAACGCTTGGTGATCCTTTCAACAAGGAAGGCCACCACGGCAAGGATGAGCAGCCAGGCGTGTTCACCAAGAAAGGAGATGACAGACCCAGCCGCTTTAAAGATGAAACTAACAATTGAGCCAATGAGGCCAGGCAAGGCGCTGGCTGCCTTTTTGCCAAGCTCTTTAAGCCCATTGCCAATAGCCTTGGTGGCCTTTGCCAGGCCGTTCAAGGTGGCGAGCACAACAGTGCTGATGGTGATGCCAGCTGCCAGAACAATCGCTTGCAGTGTCCATCTGTATTTCTTGAAGATTTCTCTGACCCTCTCTCTCAAAGACAGAGCTTGTTCACGCACCTCAACCTGTGGTCGTAGCCTTGCCAGCTCTTCTTCTCGCTCAGCAACCCGGGCCTCCGCGGCTTCTCTTTCAGAGGGAGACGTGTTCTCATCCTCTATGACGCGTTTATCCTCCTCGTTCTGTCGTTTAAGCTCGGTTTCTCTTTCGTTTAACTCATCAAGAGGTTTAGTTGAGTTTAGCCTTGCTTCAACTTCATTTCTTTCTCTTGTTTTCTCAGAAAGGCGTGTTCTGAGTTTGTCAACCTTTTCCTGTTCTTGGTCTCGTTGTTTTTGTATTTTTTGCAGTTCCCCTACTTCTTTTTTCTGGTTTTCAAGATCTCGTTGAAGATTCTTTTTCACCTGTTTTAGGCGGTCTATCTCGGTTTGATTTTCAACGCTTGAACCGTGTTCCTGCTCCAGATTGTCAATCTTCGCTTGAGTTTGCCCAATTCTGTCTCTGAGGTTTTGCACCTCATTTGTTGCTTGTTGTTGTTCCACAGCAATCCTTTCATTATCCTTCAGTTGTTTTTCTGCCTCCTTCAATCTTTGTCTTTCTTCCCTTATTGAGGCATTCGCTTCAGAGACAAGCTCTTCAGCGCTTGGGCCAAGGGATGTTTTGAACTTGTCTGTGAACGATTTAAGAAAGCTCCCATCTTGCTTGAAAATGAGAGTTTCCCCGCCTTTTGGTCCAAAGGAAACTATTTTGTCAGAATTTGCTGGTTTTTTACCGAAACCAATTGGCCTAATTTAGGGATGTTTACTTTTAGAAACTTCTTTTTAATCCAGTCCATGGCTTTATCGACCATCTCTGCTTTATCAGTTGCGTCTGAGAAGTCACTAAGAAGAGGTACGGTTTCAGGGTCACCTGGCAGCCCACTTTGTTCGTGAGGCATTGTATGCATTTCATGCTGCTCGCCGCCATGATATGGGGTGGATGTGCCGCCTGGTTGAAAGGGTGTTGTTGTGTCAACTTCTTGTTCGTCATCGTCGTCATCATCGTGGTCTATTTCCCAGTCAACCCAAGGATTATCGGGCATATCTCCTGGATCAAAACCGCCTTCAGCCATGATGATATATAAATATGAATTTTAAAAACACAAATATATACCATGGCTGTGCAACCGAATTTACTTCCATCTCACAGTGAAAAGACACTGGGCGCCATGAAAGCAGAGCGAACCGTCAAGCGCATCACATTCAACCCATCTGAGGCCAATCCCGGTGAGACACTGTACGTCTCTGTGCCCAAGCTGGGCGAACACGATGTTATTGTGTCCGGCTCACTTGCCCTGGTGTTTAACATCAGCCTAGCCGGCGGCCATGCAAACAACTATCTCGTGCAAAATGTTTCTCGGGCCCTGGTGGACAGATTCGTTGTAAAGTTTGCAGCCACCACTGTCCAGGACACAGTTGGGTACGACATCTACAAGATCTTCGAAGACTTATTCAAATCAACCGATGAGCGGGAAAATATGCTTATGGAGGGCATCCAGAGTGTGGATTTGTGCAAGATCCGCTCTGGTGCTGGCGACAAGAAGACCTCAGGCGTGGATGCAGAGAACAAGCTAGAGACAATATACAAGAATAAGTATCGAATCAAGCTGGATCACCAAATCTTAACTGACCACGGTGTTATATATCCTCAAGCACTGTATAACGATCTGGTCTTCGAACTAACCCTCGCTCCCGCAAACCAAGTTGTCCGAGGCTCAGACACAAGCAAGCTCGTGTACAAGTTGGAAAACATCCAGCTGGAGTATGAGACGATCAGAAGTAAGGAGCTGGCCGACGAGGTAAAAAGAACTTATACAAGTGGCAAGGAGTTCGCCTATGACATGGTAATGCGAGATCGGGTGCATCCCTTCTCAAAAAGTGGTGACACTCGGCTGAATCTTCGGGTTAACCCACAGCGCCGGTCTCTCAAGGGCATCCTCTTGCTGTTCATCAACCCCTACACGGCTGGTGCAAGGGACTCCGAGAACTATTTCAACCCAGACATCACCAAAGTGAAGGTCACAGTAAACGGTGTTCCAAACAGGCTTTACAACGAGGGCATCAGTGATACAGACATGTGGAGAGAGATAACCCGGCATTTTACCCCACACACGCGAGGCAGGCCTAACATGAACTTGACAAAATATCTAACAGGCAACAAGTTTGGTCTCTGGATTGACCTGCGGTCCATGGAGGACACATCCCTGCACGGCAGCGGCCAACGGCTCGTAAACACACAAGATGGCGTGCAACTCGAGATCGAACGAGACGGCAAAGGCTCGGGGAACGCACTCTGCCACATCTTCACCCTCTCAGACTCACAGATGAACATCATGGACAGGCAGCTGGAATCTGTACAGTACTAAACGCATAAATATACCATGGGCACAAGAAACAAGATCAACTTCTATGCCAAGCCGGCTCCTCTGCCATCCACAGGATATCTGTCACACAATGAAATACAAAGACTTCTGGCAAAGGCCCCCTCCCCGCCAGTTTGTAACCCAACTAATATAGGTGTTGGGTATGGACCTAAGAAAGCTGCCATTCAATGCACTAATCGTGGGCCCCACTAACTCTGGCAAGACACAGTATCTTCTCTCCCAACTGCGAGGCCCCTTTAGGGGTTGTTTTGATTACATCGTTTTATTCTGCCCCACATTTGTCATGAACAAGACATACGATGGCTTCGTGGATCGCGATCCGAACATCTGCGTGATTGTCTGCCAACAGCACGAGATCGAAGACTGGTTGAGACTGGCGAGCTTCTTTTTCACATCCACCAACACTTTATTCATTCTCGATGACTGCGCCGCCTCCAAAGATGTTAAAGGCCGAACGGGCCAACTGGTCAATCTGGGGTTCAGCGCAAGGCATGACGGCATATCCGTGTGGTTCTTGACCCAGCAGATCACCAGCATTGCCAAGCCATATCGTGACAACATTGCAGCTATTGTGCTCTTTTACACGCCCTCCAGCAAGACAACCAAAACCATATTCGAAGATTATGCCTGCGAGCTCTCCCACGAGGAGTACAAAGAGTTTATCGCAAGGCTCAAATCCCGCAAGTTCTCCCACCTGGTTTTCTCTTTGAGGCACCCGTATGGAATTGAGTACAAGATTTAAACACACATATATACCATGAATGCGCCAACAAGTCTACACAAGCTCACTGTGCTTTCACAGCTTTTGGATGAGTTGCACAAACACACCCTTGATGCGCAAAACAAAATTATCAAAGCCGCTGGTGAGGAAGATCTGCGCCTCATGCTTCTCAACAGATATCCATTGCGGTTGAATTCTATGCCAGACACCATGGCGGGGCTTATACGAGAGCTTGAAACACTTTTGCCAGACATCAAGAGAATTATTGAAAAATAAAAAAACATATGTATACCCCTGATGGCTGAAGCAGCTGAATACCAGTTCGACTTTAACGAAGTAATGCCGATGCTGGAGGCTACCCCTGGTGCCGCACCTCCCACAGGGCTAGTTGGTGACAATGACATTCCTGCCAAACGTGAGAAGCTTGCAATCCTTGTTTCAACTGGCAAGGCCAAAGAAGCCATCGGCGTGCAGCTCACACACGATCATGTTAAGCGGTTGTCAGACAAGGACGTTGAGAAGTACTGCAAAAGGTACGAGGCCTACGTTGGCAACAAGACAACCGAATCCCATGTTGATTCAGCCATCATGCTCATATCCAAAGGCCTTGGCATGGTGGCCCCGGTTGAGGATGTGGTGGAATTGCAGAAAGAACTCAAGAACGACTACATCATCAACCAGGAGCTGTCAAATCTTGCTGGGGCTATTGCCGTGCGATGCGGACGATGGCTGGCGCTTGCCAATGCTGCTCTCATCACAACAAAACACATCAAGTTTGAACGAGAGCCTGATCACAAGCCTGATTTGATAGAATTGGAACCACCAGCCACACATCCAACCAGAGACAGTGAAGGCCATCCACTTGAGGGACTTGATGAAGTTGGGTTGGGACCTGGAGTGACCTCGCAGCAACCTTGAAGAAACCTGGCAGCAACCTGGCAGCAACCTGGCAGCAACCTGGCACAAGATAAATTTAAAAACTCACATATATACAGGATGGCCACACCACTCGAGACGATCCCTGAAGAAACTCCAACTCCAACTCCAACTCCAACTCCTGCCCGTGTTACCTCTGAGGCCCCGAAAACAAAGCCTGCAACAGAAAAGAACCCCGGCCGCGTTGCTTCTGGCAAAAGGCTAGCAGAGCGCAACCGCATGGCCCGAGAAGCAAAGAAAAAGGCCGAAGCACAAAAGCCTGCACCCTCAACAAGTGGGGCAACAAGTGACACAACGGGGGGTGCAACAAGTGACACACCAAGTGACAGCAATTCAATCATTTATATTCTGGGGGTTGCAGGGTTGGTTGTATCTGCTGCTGGTGTTTATTACCAACGCGAAGCCATAATGCAAAGGCTTGGACGTAAATCTAACACACCAACAGCCACACCCACTGCAACACCAGCAGACACACCCGCTGCACCACCCCTATCTCGAATTCCGGTAAGACAAGGAATAAAAAATATGGAATAAAAAAACATATATATACTGACACCATGAATCCTTTCCAAGCTTTGATGAATTCTGCTGCAATCGGAGGTGTGGTTATTCTTTGGTTTGGGCTTACTTTTGCCGCCTTTGATACAGTTTACGGTATAGCCCTGAATAGGCACAACGAGCCCGAGCCCAGGCCCGAGCCCGAGTCTGAGTCTGAGTCTGAGTCTGAGTCTGAGGACGAGGTCAAGGAGCCACGAGTCCAAGTCGAGGAGTCCCGAGTCCGAACCCGAGGTCGAGGCAGAGGCCGAGGCCGAGGTCGGGTCTGAGTCAGAAAAATAAAAAAATCATATGTATACTGCACACAAACCATGTCTGACAACAAGCTTGTGAAGTCTATCCTCGACGCCGCAACAATCACTGGCCTTGTCGCTGGTATTGGTTGGATTGGTAAAAAGACAATCAAAGAGAACTTAACCGCTGACCCCAGTGCAAGCTTGATGAATTACGTCAAGTTCACAGCCGTCATGGCTGGCACCATCGCGCTGAAGAAATATCTCGAGGACCAGAAAATCCTCCCAGACAACTTGTAAACCATATGTATACACAATGGCTTCGATTGCAATAATGGCCCTTGGCGCTGTTCTCAATGCGGCCGCTTTCACGGGCGGCAATTATCTCGCGAAATATCTGTCTGGTGATAACGGCAAGGCAGCAATGGATGAGAAAATCCGACATGACCACGCCCTTGAACAATACCAAGCAGCTTACGCCAAATACCAGAAGGACCGCACCAAGCTCCTAGACTGGATTGCAGCCAACGATCGGAAGGAACACCAAGCTAGCAAAAACTTCCAAACCACTGACCAAGCCCTGGTCTTGTATAACCAGATGCAACAAACACAACCAGATAAACAAATCAAAGACTACAAAGAGCCTCAGTTCTCGGACTTCTACAGGCCCAGTCCACAACAGAAGAATGGCGAACTTGCGTTCATTGGAGGCACCCATCTTGCGGGTGGGTATGTGGCTTATCGCTTTCTGTATACAAACATATATATACCCTATGGAGGCGAAACTCTCTAAGATCTATTACAGTCCGAAAGACTACTGGAAAGGTCTTGCTGCTGTCAAAAAGTTAGCTGCAGCGGCTAAGGTCTCTGATGATGTTGCAAAGAAATGGCTGGTCAAACAAGCCCTTTGGCAAGTTTACCTCCCAGCGCCACGCCATATCCCTCGACCCAAGTTTGATGTCTTTAGACCCAATGCAGTGCATCAAGCAGATCTTCTCTTCCTGCCCCACGACAAACTTCCACACGGGAGAAAGGTTTACAAATACGCATTAACCCTTGTGGATGTGGCTAGCCGTTTCAAAGCAGCAGAACCTCTGACTTCGAAAGAGTCTGAAGAAGTATCAAGGGCGTTTCAGAAGATTTACAGACGTGGCCCTTTGAAATGGCCTCAACTCTTGCAAGTTGACCCTGGGAAAGAGTTTATGGGGGCTGTGACTAAGACAATGGAAAACAACAAAACGACCATTCGTCGCGAGAGGGTTGATATCCACAGAGACCAAGCAATTGTGGAGAGATTCAATCGCACCCTGGCTGAAAGGTTGTTTGGTTATTAGTATGCCGTTGAAATGAATATGCCCTCTGGCCGTTCGACTGCTTGGGTCAAAAGACTGCCAGATGTTGTCTCGGCATTGAACAATGAAGTAACAAGACTCACTGGCAAGAAGCCAAAGGATGCAATCAAAGAGAAAGCAATATCCTCCAAGCCTGCGACTCCATATGCTAGGCCTGTTGGGGTGAATGAGAAGAAGCTCCCACCTCGGGTGAGTGTTAGATATCTTTATTACCCCGGTGAACTGGAAGGGGGTGGGAGGCGTGCGACCGATCCGATCTGGTCTTTGAAGGTCTATCAAATACAAAGGATTGTAACCAAGCCGAATGAGCCAGTGGTTTATTATCTCTACGACGGGCCTAAGCGAGGCTTCGTTCGTGAGGAGCTGATGGTTGTGCCGCCGGGCACTCAGTTGCCACCGATATCTTTGTGACCATATGCCAGCGTGTGAACACCATCATCCTTGATCCCGCGCTTAGAGTCAAAGGGAGAGAGCGTTGTCTTGGTGATGTGCTCGCCGAAGATTTGGTGGCCTTTGCTTCTGAGCCTGTCCATCCCGTGCTTGAAGGTTCTCCTGTCGAAGAGGGCGTCCTTGTAATTCTGGTGGGTGATCTCTTTCTTTGTGACAACCTTGGTGGTGCCCTTTGCTTTCTTGATGTCCAGCTTAGCTTTGATTTCTTTGCCGTCCTTGTCCTTCTTCTTAATACACCCGCCGTCGTCTTTCAAGATGCTGTACATCTTCGAGCGAAGACAGATTGCCTCCGAGATGGGCACACCCTCGCACTCGTCCTTCATCTTGCCGATGACCTTCTTGTTCTTCTGGCTGTGGAGTGGATGGTCCTTGGGATAATCGCTTGTGTCATAGAGTTCGTCCCGAAGGTTCTCCATGTCTTTGTAGACATCCTCCGTCTTGATCTCGAGGAGTAGGGAGTCTGTGTCTGTGTATAGTAGATCTACACACTGGCCATATTTCAGCTTGAGATGTTTGTAATAGAAGTCGTACATCAGTGTTTTGGAGAGATCAAGGATGCACATGCCTGTGTAAACTCGACGGTTGAAAAGGATGTTCACCCTGTGCATCTGTATCCCCGCCAGATTGTTTCCAAAGACCGTTGCTCTAGTGAACAGAGGGCTTGCGATAAGCTTTCTAATCTTGTCTTGCTCGTGCGCCCGTACAAGCTTCATGTCGATTCGATTTCTGAGGTTCTCCATTGTCTTACCGAAGACGGAGTTGTTCATGAGCTTGAAGAAGTTCTTCTCGAAGTCTGAAGTGGCCTTCTTTCTGAGCTCGGTGTTCAGGGAGATGTATGGCTCCATCCACGCCCTCTGCTCAAACTTGAGCATTTTATGGATTTTCGTCAACTTCATTCCAAGATCCAGGTACTGCTGGAGTGCCCTGTAATGCAACACGTACCTGGATTTGTTGCGCAGTGTAAGGAGCAGCTTCTGCGTCTTGTCTTCTGGCTGTCCCTCTGCCAAGGCCCTTTGGTATGGTGACATCCATTCCTTTGGAACGACCTGCCTTTCTGGGGCAAGAGGATAAGCGTTGTGCTCATCATGCAGCTCCTCGGGGTACTCAAGATCAACCTCGAGAATGTAACCAATCTTTCTGTTTGGCCTCCATCTCCTGATCTGGTGTTGTGTTGGAAAGACAGGGCACCATGCGAAGTTGCCAACTGGGAGAGGCTGACTCATGGCCCATCCATAGAGATTGTTCGCGTCGAGATACATGATGTAACTTGACTCTTCGTCAGGGTTGTGGTCACGAAGATAGGGGTTGTTGGCCTTACAGTACCGCCTGCTCTCCATGGATATGCCGCCTCGCAAGCCTCTTTCAACAAAGAGGTGCATGTTGACGTCTGTGAGAAGCTCCAGGTTGATTTTCGTATACCTAAGAAGAGCGTCCCATGAGAGACCAGGGCTTGTATAATAATGTGCCGGGTCAAGCTTGTAATGTTTCAGGCATGTTTTTCTGAAGTTCTCGAAAACATCGGCCAGAAGAAGCACATCTGTCTCAAGGTAGAGGTCGTGGTACTCTCCAAGCGTCTTTCATCCAAATACCTCCCACACTTTTTGCGCGTGGGCGTATTCTTTATCTGAGATGCCTTCTTTCTTGAGTTCGCTGTAGAAGGCATCCTTCGGTGGGAGAGAGGCCTCATCGAATCGAGTCCAAGAGTCCATGTATTCGTATGGGTAAATCCCTTTTTGTAGAAGAAGGTTGCGTCTGGCTTGGTTCTTCTCGTGGCTTGCCGTGATTGTGAAGGACTCTGGCTTGTTTGCATCAACCAGGGCACTGAGGCTTGACTGCATGAACTGCAAGCTGTCAATGAACCTAAGCTTGCCGAGGGAGAAAGATATGTATTTCTCCATGTTGTTTGGAATGCATTTCAAATCAGAATGCACGTTTGCAATACCACTCATGATGTGGTGTGCATCATAACCCTTCAAGTTGTGGAAGATTATCGGGATTATTTCCATTTTCGGGTTGGTTCGGAAATGGTTGATGTTGCAAGAATGGTGAGCCGCACCCCGATATTTGCCTGTGATGTGGCAATGATCTTTGACTGCGTCTCGAACAGAGTCTTGGATTAGAGACTCCCCACAGAACAGACAGTCGACCTGCTCGAATAAATTGTCTGCGATGGCTTGCCTTTTGTTTCTTGGTCCAATAAATGGGAACTCACCCAGTTTACCATCATCGTCCTGGATGTAAGTTTTAAATGTCTTTTGATAACATTTGTTAGTGTGGCGATGAATGAAGCCCACGTGTTCCCCGGTGTTTGGATCATAGGCCGCAACGGCGTCCCTGTGGTTCTCCTTGACGAGAGACTTGTCACAGATGTGGCAATCTGTCGCACGGTCGAATTCTGCCCAGTCTGTTCTTGTCATGGAGAGTGGTACCTTGTATTGCAGCTCGTCTCTGATCACTCCTTCCAGCTGTTGAAGGCTGTCGAGAAAGACTGGCACCGAATCCTCTCCTCTGTATAGATAAGGCCCCTTTGTCTCTCCATCAGAGCGAACAGCTAGCATGCAGAACCCACAGGGTTTATGTACGGATGTTGCAGTGGTGCTGCTCTGTTGGGGATCTGGTATGCAGCCGTGGACTTTTTCGACAATGCTTTCAAAGTCAGCATAGATGACCCAAGGCTTCTTCATCTGGTTCTGGAAGGTCTTGAAGTGGAGGAAGTTTTCGCCTTCTTTTGGCATTTCAGTTCGCATCGGCCTGCCTTTAACCCCCCTGCAATAGAAGAGATGGTCGGTGAGAACCCTTTCTGAAGAAAAGGCTTGGAGGCACCTGTCACAGTGATGCATGCGGCGCCCAACGTTGAACTCACTGTGTAGAAGCCTGCTCATGCTCTTAATGTAACAATAATGCGATGTATGTGTGTTTGTGAGCATCATCAGATTAATCCTTCGCAGATTGGGATTCTCTAGCTCACTGACTCTGATCACAACCACCTTATTGTTCTGCCAGCCATAGATGTTGATTGGAAGGTTGTTCTGGCATTCAACTTTAGATATCTGGCTCAATGGTGTTGGAAAATCTATTCCAGTGAAGTTTAGACCATCATCAGTGGGATAACTGCCTGGCCGGTCTGAGTGAGCATTTGCAGGGAACAATGCAGATCGCAGTGCCCAGCGGAGACACTGGTTATCTCTGTTTTTTACATTGATGATTGCCTGCTTTGATCTGAGTTTTGATGGTGTTGGGATAAATGTGCCGCCTCGTAGAGGATGGTATGCCCCGAACTCAAGGTAAACAGTTTTGATGTTCTCAATCACCCAACGAGAACCCAAATGCTGCCATCTGGCAATCTCTTCCTCAAAGCCATTCACAATGTCTTCCAGGATGCCCTCCTCTCGAAGCTGATAGAGATGTGTTACAATCAGTGGATTGGTGTTAGAAAAGAAGTGATAAATTTCTCGTCGTCCATCATTGGCTTCCATTGAAAAGTCTACACCGAATGATAAAGTGACCTTCACCCCACCAAGTTCTGTGACTTCGCGTGCAATTTTCTGGAGAAAAGCCGCCCGATTAGTTATGAAGAATGAATTGAGGTCCTTGATGGGGTAACCAGCAGGGACGTTCATCTTATAACCATGCAACCAATTACCGAAGTAATCGTGATTCCTTGGATTGAAGTCAAGACGTTGAGCCACCATGTTATATACAGGGGTTTTATTTTCTCCAATTGGTGGTATCGTGCCGGGACCCTGTGCCATTGCCATGTGGGTTGGTATATGCAGGGGTGGAGTTTCTTCAATTGGTGATGCCCTGCTTGGCCGTTGAGGGTGGTCTCGTGCCGGATCAGCATTTACAAGCAACTGTGGAGGTGGTCTCGTACCGGAGCAGCATTAACCAGTGAGCAGCTTAGAGCGTTGGTGCATTCGGGACCACCTAAAATAAGGCCCCAAATGCCCGAGTTAAGCCCTCACACGAGGAATGACAATGACTCGTGTGAGGGCTTAACTCGGGCATTTGGGGCCTTATTTTAGGTGGTCCCGAATCACCAACGCTCTATGCTGCTGATGGTCATAAGATATCGTTCGTGAATAGCACTTAGGACATGTCTTAGGAAGCTCCTAAATTTTCTCTTAAGTTCGGTAGGATTTCGGGAAAACGGCCCCTGGAGCACTTTATTTGAGTACAGGAACGCCTTCCATTGACCTTTGTCCAGAGCTCGAGGTAACAAAGCACACAGGCAATGTGCGAGCATGATTCGGCCAGTCCCGCCTTGCATTCCAAACAATGAGCGCAATTTATTGTCCCATCCTCCTTGTCCCATCCTCCTTGGTATCAAAGTATCGTTCATGCGGTGAGAGTGCCGCACTTTTGCTAACACAACGAACTTTAAGTTTGCGATGATATGCCCTTGTACGTTGGAGACAAAGCCCGAAACCATTTGATTGTAGGCCTCGAGACTTCGGAAAGATTTAAATTGCTTTTGCGTGTAGAAGCTGGTTTCGAGGACCAAATAATAAAGCAAATCAGTCGATTCAACCTGCGGAAGGCAGTCGAAGCGTTTTCCCTCTATCAAGACAGGATCGATTCCAATAGCTGAAATTTTCTTTAGATAGCGCTCGCTGACTTTTTCATCCAGCGTTTTAGCGTAATCAGATATTGGAATTGGGACTGTATGGTCTGGATCAGACGAAGGAAAAGAAATTGTTTCGCTGGAAGCCATTTTTTGGATTGTAATCTAACACTGAGCACGTAGCTGAAACACGTGACTCGGATATGCACCAATATGGCGGAAATTAAGTCTGTGACGTCACGTGAAAACGACCTATACACCGCATTCTCTAATCGAGTAACAAAACAATCAACCTTGAATATTGAAAGGGCATAGCTCAATAAGCTTTAAATGGAAATTGGAGCACGATATTCGAGATGCTACTTGTACAATAAATGCTGCTTTAAAAACTCAAAATTTTACGAAGAATGTATGGTTCAATAGCGACACCAACAATAATGAGAACAACAACGACAACAATAGCCACAGATGAGATGTGTCATTTGATTTTATTACTTCAATCTTTCCTTTGCTTAATTCTGTTTTAGGTCGCGTTATCGTTCATTGCTACTGACGACAAAGGGGCGAGCACAGCCTGGAATCCTACAATTAAGTTTTGCGACTGTAAGCACGGTGGTCAGTGCGTGGAGCCAGATGAAGGTGACCCGGTCAACATTGACAGTCAATTTGTTTACATGGGATGCACATGTCAGGGAGGATACACAGGAAGGTTCTGTGACAGTGACATTGACGCCTGCGAGATGAATGGTCAGCCGTGTTACGATGGGGTTGGCTGCATTGATCTTCCGCCGCCAGCCAATGCCAGTGGATACATATGTGGACCCTGTCCAACCGGTTATACCGGAAATGGCGCGCAGTGTTCAGGTGGGTGTAACCATGGGAACATAAAAATGTCAATACATTATGAATATTAGTAAGAACGGCTGAAAAAAACTAAAAATTAAGCAGATGGAGTAGTATACGTTTGTGTTCTTGACGATTTTATATCTATTGGTTTTTTCAGATATTGACGAGTGCCAGAGTAATCAAACAAATAATTGCGAGCAAATTTGTGTCAATGTACCGGGATCTTTCATATGTGATTGCCGCGATGGATACAAGATTAATTCTGATAAGCATAGCTGTGACGGTAAGAAACTGAAATATGATATCCGAAATCCGACGAGTCATGTTTTGCCCTTTGAGTTTTCTGTATTTCTGTATATGCAGGCATATTTTAGTTTCACTGGTCTGATTGGTTGTCACGCGACCTCGTAATCTCGCTCTTGTCTCTCCGTGTGTCGACTTGAGAAGCAGGAGGACAGCGTACAAGTTTTTAAAACAATGCAAAGCGTCCATGGATGGATAGGACCGTTTGATATTGTGTTCGCCGCTTATTGCTGTGGCATTTTTGTTCCTGCAACTTTCGTGTTATATATCACTTGTTATTTGTTTGGCGATCGAGGTTTCAAGTGTCGGCTACTGTTATTTGATTGTCTAGAGTAGTTGCCAAATCGCAAGTATGTGATCTAAGCAAAAATCTGATCTGATCTAAGCAAAGAGTACCATCTGTTTGTTTTTGTTCCTGTGATATTTACTTGTTGTTGGTATAATTAACTGAGTGTCGTAAAACCCAAAACCAAAGCAATTACTCTGGCTAATCACAAGAAATGTACGCAATCCAACGAACCAATACCAACTTAAAGCAAATACAAGTAGTCGGTGCCAAGCGCGGGAAAACGCTTGTGAGTAACTTCATATTGTTTTTTTTTTCTGATTGGTTGAAAAAGTGGCACGAGATTTTTTAGCCAATCACAAAATGCAAATGCAAAACCAACGCAATCGCGAAATTGCACTTAATTAAAAACCGCTCTAACAATAGCAATGGAATTGTGATTATACTTCTAGATATCAATGAATGCGAGCCTACAAATGACTGTATGCAGACGTGTAACAACACTGAAGGAAGCTACAATTGTTCCTGTGATAAGTATTTTAAAACAGATCCAACGAACTGGAGAAATTGTAAAGGTACGTGTTATTCTTTTTCATGAATTTTTAGTGTTTCGCTGATGTTGTAAATTTTTTATGTGGTATAAAGTACTAACTGAAAAGTTACTTTATTTTTCTAGCCTTAAATCCGTGTGATTCAGATTCAGATTTGGGATGTGTTAACGGCGTTTGCTTTAAAGGAAGTAACAATGAAGCAAAGTGTGCCTGCTTTGCTAACTTCGAGATACAAAATGATGGAAAGACGTGCAAAGGTGAAAACATTATTGATTTGGGGTTTACAGGGTCCCAAAGTTGGGGGGAGGCTGGAGCACGGACTTTTTTCTTTAGGGCCCCAAACCTCAATGGATTTTTTTCTCTGGATAATGCCTGGAACCCGGAGCCCCAAAATGAAGCCCCTGTTTTGGCCTTAGGGTTCTGTAGGCCCGCTTTTGTGGTCTTGGAGTCCTGTAGTCCCGTTTTTTTTTTGGGCCGGAGACCTGGAGCCCCGGAGCCCTAAACTACTCTGGACCATGAGTTGAACCATTATTGTATCCCATTTTAATGGAAAAAAAGATATAGCAAAGGAGTTGCTAAGGAGCTCAAACAAGACATAGTTGTGTAATATAGTTCTTTTTGTTAACTGGCTGAAACCAGAATTTGTTTCGCTTTGTTCGACGACGAAACTAAGATGTTCCATTTTTGCTAATAATCAGGTGTATTTTAACAGTTTTTTTTAACCCTTTTATCTCCTCAGACATTAATGAATGTGATCCGGAAAAGTCTCTTTCTCTCTGCACTCAGATTTGCGAAAATACCCCAGGAAGTTACAAATGCTCCTGTCAAAAGGGATTTCAATTGAGCAAAGATGGATACAGTTGTGAAGGTCTTTATTTTGTTTTACTTTTCTCTCATTTTCAAGACAAGACCATGAGCAACATCATAGGGCCTAGATGCAAGCAATAAATTGAGATCCTGCGCGAGTAAGGCGGTAGTGTAGTAGCTAATCCTGCGCGAGTAAGGCGGTAGTGTACATGTAGTAGTTATTGCGTTGGACTTTAGATCGGATGATCCGTGGTTCGACGACTGGTCTCCGCCGTTGTGCTGTTCCCTTAGACAAAAAGCTTTTTCAACACTGGTTTTTTTACACCCAGGTTTATAAATGGGTACCGACGACATAATGCTGGGGATAGCCCTACGGTTAAATAGCACCCTATCCAGATGGGAGTAGCAATACCCCTTTTTGTTCCATCCAAGAAACTGGCGGGCAGTAGCCGCTCTCATCTCATTTGAAATACAGCCTAAAACTTTTTCTACGTTTCAATTAAAATAATAAAAATAATGGGTTTCTTTCTCTCTTCTTTTATTTTCTGTTCCAGATGTAAACGAATGTGTAGATGAAGACTTGTACAGCTGCACAGATGAGTTTCACAAGTGCGTCAACACCCGCGGCTCGTACAAGTGCGAATGTGAACAGAATCTGTTCTTTATTGATGGCAAATGCAGAGGTAACCACAATTAATATTAATTATAAATTAAAATATAATGTTTGACTTTTGTTTTTCTTTGTCTCAGATTCAGTATATTGGAAAATAAAAATTAAACTGGTGTTGTGTATTTGCATCTCCCATACCATAGGGGCTCAGTGGTCGAGTCCATGTTTTGTGTACTTAGAAAAAGACATTATAATGTGTCTAGTTGGGCGGAAGGTCGGCCTATATATTGGTACTTGAGTATCTTAGTGTTTTCGTCTCTCTTCTCAAGTAGTTATTTCATGGGGCTTTGCATGTTTTAGGGGATTAAAGTCTGTGATTAATTAAAACTTAATACCTTTTCTCGTAAACGGAATTTTCATACCACTAAATGAAACAAAACAAGTAAACTGTCGCAGGGATAAAAAACCAAAAGCAATAAATAACATCAAGATTTGAACCTTCGCAATGTTGCTAAGAAACCAACTTTTGCGAAGCGCTTGTATCTTACTAAATTACCACTTAGGTTTGAAACTAAATATGAAAGAAAAATATTGGAAACGTTTACTTGCTGCGATGCCTGTTTTTCATTTCTATTCATACTATTTGTAACAAATCGCTAAAAATAATATTTTTTAGGTCTTGAAAAGAACGAGACGGCTCCCATCCCTGAGCTTCCCACACCACGAACGCCATCAGAAAGAGAAAGTGAGCAGGCTGTGAAGATGTCACTTGCAAGTAAAAATGGGGTGAGTTAGTCACCCTTCTCTCCCAGATCAATATGCACCACCACCTCTAAAGAATGTTTTAAAATATTGTCCAAACTTTTTAGTTTATTCTTTTTTCTTTATTTTTAAATTAATTTCCACTTTTTAAAGTGGAAATCAATTAAAAAAAGATTGCATGAATGCACACACACATAATACAAGGATCTATGTAAAGGTTTTGTTGGGTAAAGCCTCTAGTAGTAAAAATAGAAAAACATATCAGCTCTAACATCTTTTTTGACAGTTCAAATGGGATTTCAAAATTTACAAGTCTTTCAAAACGGAAACGGCGGCAGCAGCAACAGACTTCTGCACGGAGAATAAGACAAAATGTGGACTAATAACGGACGCACGGCGAGCAAGGTAACTTTGCGTAGCCTCTCCATATCTTCATAAAGGAGTTATTGCCAAGTACGATGCATCATAAAATTTGAAACTTATTAAGTAACTCCAAACGCTTTCTTTTCGAGACAGTTAGAAAGAAAGTTTTTTTTTTGTTTCTAACGTTCGAATTCTCGGCCCCATTTATTATGTACTTGAGCAATGAACACTTGTACTGAGGGTAAATGAAGGTCATTGGTGTTCTTAGAAATGAAACGAAGCCTTTTACTGGGGTCAATTTAATAAAAAATTTACAAGTGTGATTTAAAAGTGTAGCCATTGTTTCAGAGGTTGAAAACAATAGCTACACTTGTAAATTACAAGTGTAAAAGTTTTATTAAATTGACTCCTGGACTGCGCGATGACCTCCAAATTAGGACTAACAACATTCAGTTTTCCTTGGGTGGGAAAGGAATCTAAAATAAATCCATTCTCGTCGAGTTTTCTTAGATTACAGGTTACAGTTTTATAAAGTAAATATATGTACCTTATTCCATATACGCACGGATATTTTACAAATTGCGAGCAATGAGTAAAGTATCCGCACGTATTCTCTCTTAAACACTCGAATAAGCGATTTATTATTGGACTGAAATTCCCTTTGTTTCTGCCTCTTCAAACCAGAATAGTAAGGTTTTATACGACACTCTCCTGTGTAATACGCTTTGATATTTGCGTGTTCTTTTTGTCCTTATGAGGTAAAATGACGTCACAATGGAAAAATAAACCTGTCTACATAATTGAGCCGCACGCACATTTAATCTCGTGCTATAAATACTAATGGCTGATTACGAGAGGGGATAAACGTTTTTTGATTTTATAAAAAAGGAACGAAGCTCAGATCAACAAATTTGAGCAATATATTATTTTTGTTTTTCATTAGGCGCGCCCTATTTTTTGATCTATACACACCTGACCAAGTTAACCTTCTTCCTGGTTACCCTAACAACTCCACGGGCACTTATCTGTTGGCCTTTTACGTACAGCAGCCTCTGGGACTATTCATTGGAAACGACTCGGTGCTTCCGCGCGAAACCCTGCTTGAAATTGTTGTAAAGTACAAGTCAGCTATAGAGAAAGCTCTTGGAACAAACATTACAGGTGTGGAACTTTTTTTGAAACCTACAACGCCACCGACAACTGCACCACCTGCGATCGAAGAGGAAAGCAGTAACAGCTGGAAGTGGATTGTGATTGGTATTTGTGTTGGCGTGGTCGTCATTATTTTGGTCATTATAATCGTGATTTGGTGGTAAGAGCTTTCCTTTGTTTGTATCATAATACGGTTATGTAGCCGGAGTTGACGACACAATAAATGAGAGTCAAATCGAATGTTATCGAGCTGAATTTTACAATATTGTTGGCCAACAGTTCAGTGCTACTCAACATGTTGGACGCGTAATCAAACTACAACCGAACATGCGCCAACATGATGGGGGGGGGGGATGCAAATTAACGCCCCTTCTTTTTCGGAGCTAGCCAGGGATGTTAGGCAGTCGACGTTACGAACAGTAATTTCCAATTTCCTATTATAACACGCTTCTGACGACTAAGGCTCTTTGAAGAAATGAAAATAATTGACTACCGGTTGCCAACAGTGACGTCTGGGACATTATCGTTGCTTAAGTTAATTTTCTTACTACGCTTGAACCGAGGCAATGCTTCGTTTTCACTTGCCTATGTGAAAGGAAGGCACGTAACTACTTGGCGATGTCGCAGCTCTCGTCAGGTCTCACACCATTGGCTCGATATCCTTCGAGGGAACAATACAACAATAACAATATGGCTCCTAGTCCTATAGACAATAGCAGCTGTGTTTTACTGTTTTACAAGACCAATGAACATAGAGGTTTCTCAGAGCTGCTACACTACCGAATTACTTTGTGACACAAGGTGACGTGACATTTTTGCATACTCTTGTCCTGTTTCTTTTTTTAAAGGCGGGAAAACTGTTTGCAGCGTTGTTTAAACGAATTATAGGTGCTTGCGAGCCTTTCAATTGTGAAAACAGGAAGAAAAGCAGTAAAGAAAAGCAGAGACAACCGATTTCGTTTAGTTTGCTCATAAATTATATTTTTATTTTGTTATGTTGCTAGGCCCCAAAACCAGCTAAATAACAAAACACTGTTTGTGCATGTTCTCTCGGGACACTAATTAACGTAATGTTTCTGTGCCCTTCACGACGTTTTTGTTGTCTACCTAGGGCCGGTCATTAAATGTGTCATGTTAGACCTCGGGTCATTTGCTTGGGTCTGTCTAGTATTTTATATGCGTTATTTGTACCTGGAAACTACATTGTTAGGTTCAATTTTCCCACTCTTCCATTAAAAATAGGAGAGAAACGATAAAGGCCTTCTGAGTAAGAAGTCGTGACGCGCAGGGAATACATGTCATTTTGCATGGGAAAGGGCATTCCAATCGAAAAATAAAGGAAGTACCCATATTCGCCATCATAAATAGCGTGCTCTAACAAAATTATTTACTAATATCGAACAAAAATAATGTAGAAGAAGGACCTGGGGGAAAATGCATGTATATACTGTATATCAAAAACAGGGAAATACAACTGAGTTTACGACATGTCAACAAAAGGAAGAAAGGTGGCTTATCAGTTTTTCATTTTCTTGTATTTTAGGATGAAAAAGAAAGAAAAAGTCAAGCCTCATCCTGAAGACCCTTTGATGATGGAAAGTTACAGTAAACTATCCCTGGAACGCGCCAATCCCAGGGACAGCAACTTGTAAGGATTCCGAAAAACATTTCGTTTCATCACTTCGACAGCTGCTACAGTGTAGTTAATTTACTGGGCCTTTTAATAACACGCGAACTATGAAGTTCAAAGCCCAAATAAGGTTTACGTTTGACGTTGCCGTCAATCATAATAAAGGCGACAATCATTGGACCCCTGAAAAAAAAGGTGACAAAATGGATCGAAATCCACCAATCACAACCCACGAACATGACCTTTGGACCATTTTGCGTAAAGCATCGTTGTTTCTTGAGACGTCCGCTATATTTGCGGCAGTTAAAACGAAACTGTTGGTCGAATTTTGAACTTTAGAATCCGCATGTTATTGAAAAGCGCAGTAAAGGTGTGTTTGCTAAAATATTGAGCAATAATTTTTTTTATTTTTTCTATAACGCGATAATGAACGAGGCAGCGAGGTGCTCGTGTTGAGGTTACTTAGCAACTGTTACCTTTTTCTTTCGTTTTCTTTAGCAACCTCAAAAATAATCGCTTCTTTGATTTTGCCATCCTAACATGCTATTGATCGATGAAACAATTTGGTAAATATTAGAGTTATCCATTTGAGTTATCTTTGGGTCTAAGTCTTAATTTCCAATTAAGCCGTTTAACTCGTAACTACCGGCAGAAATATATCAGGTAAAAGACGTTTTGGTAAAAAATAAGTAGAAGTTGTAGTTTTTAGATTAAACATTTGTTAAATTTGCATGAGAGTAGACTTGAAATAATGACATTTTGGTAAGTATTAAAGACATTTTATCAAGTTGCTTTTTTTATCGGGGTAACGAGTACTTTTATGAACTAAAGCTTTTTCAACTTGCGTGGAGTTTTCTTAATCGTTTTGCCTCTTTATTGGTGTAAAGGGCATTTTTTATTAAGCTATTTTGATTTTAGTGTAGACAAGTTTTACTTCGGCCACAGTAATTCGTACAGGCAGAAATGTATCTAACTGAGCTTTTTTCTCATGTTACCATGTGTAATACATGGTTTTGTCCCGGTTTTGTGTCTTTTAGATAGGTTATGTACGGTGTTTATTAAAATCACTTTTTGACCCTTTAAGTGATCAGTATTTGTTTAATTTATTGCATAGAGATTACTTCATGGAAAATGCGCGCGTACGATTTCTATGCATGAGTTGAATAGTATCAGAAAACGAACGAGTTTGCGCAGCGAACGAGTGAGTTTTCTAATAGCGGAGCACTCCCCGGGCCGAAGGCCCGGCTGCGCAGCCCCATACTCATAGAACCTATGCCGTAATTTTTCATGGTCACGGCTAGCGGAATGTTTCGCGGGCGCGTGTCTGCAACATGTGTGTCGCGCAAGGCTAGCGCGCATGCGCGTATGACGCCACACAACATCCGGGATCTTAGCGGAGCACTCGCCGGGCCGAAGGCCCGGCTGCGCAGCCCCATACTCATAGAACCTAGCCCGTCATTTTTCATGGTCATGGCTAGCGGAATGTTTCGCGGGCGCGCGTGTGCCCGCCGCCGTCGCGGAGTAGTACTGTAGCTCTTCCAGACCTCTATTTTTATTGGCCCCGTAGTACTGTAGCTTCTATTGTGTTTAGGTCTAGGGCTATTGTTTGTGTTGTTTAACCTATTGTTTCGTTAACCAATCACTGAGCTTGTTTGGAAAGGTACAGCCTCTCCCCCGTCGCGCAGGTAGCTCCGTCGCGCAGGACTAGCTCGCGGGCGCGTATGACGTCGCAAAACATGCGCGTACGACGTCATGTTGAAACCAAAGCGAGGCTTTTTTTTCGCGCGGTTACACGGCCGAATGTCACGTCAGCTGGGAAAACACTTTGATGTTTTGCTGTGTTTACTGAGCGGAGAAAACGGTTTAAATTAAAGTCGTTATTTTCCTGCATTTTTTCGTGGTTTGCTACTCAAGACAAGGATGCTAATTAAGGGATACTCAGAAGTCACTTTAGTGGAAAAAGAAGAGCTTTCAGGGATAAAATCTTGCTTCGAGGAACTATATACGTTTTTAGCAATGCGAGAGATGGATTCGTTTTACGGATTTCAGCACCAAAGCGGAGATTTAAAGAATTTCCAAGCACAGTAGTCGCCGGAGGGACTTAAAGGTAAAACAAATTACATTTTTCGATGGGAATTTATCTTGATATCAATCTGTGATTGACTTTTTGTTAATGTGTTCTCGTTAGTTTTGGAGAATTGTTTTTAAACGTGTAGCTTAAATTCAGTTGTATTAATTTCTTGAATTTCATCGAAGACACGGCTCGGCCTCGATGCGCGTTTTGCGTTTTGCTTTTCAACATAAACTAATGGAGATTTGAATAAAATTTTTCGAAAGAAGATTGTGTTGTCCATTTTTATGTGTTTGTTCATTCATTACATAAGTTGAAAAGCGATTTTATGTAAACAAAACAAGACTTGAATTTTATTATAGTTCTAACTTCACTCGCGTGGCCGTATGCAAATATGTTTGTGTATTTTTGGCAATTTTGATTTCCAAATCAGTTTCTCAGGCATTTTTTGACAAGCAACAACTTTATTTTTTAACAGTAGTCGTAATAGTTATTCTAGACGGAGAAAAAGTTGTTTTTGTGAACTTTTGTACGGTCTAAATGTACTGTGCAGACGGTCGGGTAATACTGTTTTTGAGAATTGCTAAAATTGAAAAATAGCCCGGTCGTCAATATTAATCTTAATTCTTGTGCTTCCGACCTTTCACCTATTAGTTAAGTTTCATCTTAGTTAAGCTTGTTCAGAGGGTCTTCAGAGCGCGCCGCTGTTAGGCTAAGCCTAACTATATATATTACACTTCAACTCATGCATAGAAATCGTACGCGCGCATTTTCCATGGGGTAATTTGTTTACTTCATAGATGGTAACATTTTTTAATAACAAAATCCATCGTATGCGCGGGGTTTCGTAGAGAATCCATTTAGGTGCTACGAACTAAACTTAACCAAAACAACAGTCTTGTTGCTGCGGAACGAGCGCAGCGAGTGAGCAGCAACATAATCAGGATTTAAGAGAAATATATGAGAAAAAAATATAAGCTAGGAAAAATCTCGAATTGATCGCTTTTTACCAGAATTCACTGCGCCACGAACACATTTTGGGCCAGAATGCACTGCGCCACGAACACATTTTGGGCCAGAATGCACTGCGCCACAAACAATAGCCTCGCTTGCTGCTTCAAGCTGTTGGCTGCGAGATTTGTAATATTTTGGTCCAACATGTCCCAGTCGAAATCGGAAGTGAAGTGTCGAAGACTACCGCGAGTTGAGCGAGGACTGTGAGGCATGGCGATAGGACCGTTGGATAGCAAAGATTTTTGAAGATTGTACGGAATAAAAGACAAATTTATTTTGAAATCACTCCGACAGAGGTCGATGAGACTGAGCTGAGCGCGTGGGGACGCGAAACCTGAGCTGAGCGCGTGGAGACGCGAACACGATACGGCTAGCTAGTAACGCAACATATTCATTATCAATAATTAAGTTAAACCTAAATTTTCACACTTTCCTCGTGGTGAACGCATCCTTTGCTTAACAATATTCTACAGACATTGCAAGAACTTGATGCGTGAATTACAAAACAAAATTAGTCTTATCAGCTGGAGTTTTCGTCGATTCATCCCGGTTACATTTGCTTTGCTTCCCCTCAAAAAACGAAAGAGAAAATTCTGTAATAGCAGCGAGGCGATAAAACAGCATTATTACAACAAATTTACCGCAGCAATTACTATCTTTTGGATACACTAGTATTTTAAGTCATTTCTTTAATAACCACTAGAAATCAAAATAGTAGTAGACGTTATGAGACTGTGGAGACAAAACTAGTTATGTAAAAACTGTGTTTAAAAAATACAGAATCGCTCAAATTAAACTCTGATTCTCTTCCATCCTGCACGTTTCTCCGAAGGTTCTTTGTCGCATAAAATCTCCATTTCCTCCTGTGTTATGGCCATAGATATATTCGGCTTGTTTCCTTTGCCTTGTTTCTTGAGCAGTTTCTGTTTAGAATGGAGTGTTTTTCGCATCTTTTCAAATGCTAGGTCGTTCGTGATGCTAACTGGATAGGAATTTCTTTTAAGATGTCTTTCAAAACTGGCTAACATCCCTCGTAGCGACGATGGCTCGTATTCTTGTCCTTCCCTTGGTGCGGACTCTTCGGCTATCTCGCTTCTTGTTTATCCTTTTGTTTGTAAAAACGCTGACAACAAAGCTTGTTTTCCTTGCAGTGTCTTGGGGCGCTTTCCATTCAACCAAAAATTCCGGAAATTCCGGGTTGGGAATCGAATGGAACGTAAATTTCCCGGAATAAAATTTCCGGAGTTTTAGGACAACCTCGCGAGGTTGTCCTAAAACTCCGGAAAATCGGAACAACCGGAATATACCGTTCCATTCGACCATTCCTGCTCGGCCCAGTTTCTCCGAGCCGGAATCAAGATGGCGTCTCAATATCAGTGCACGGCGTGTTTGTTTTTCACCGAAAGCTTACAGCTCTTACTCGAGCTTGATTGCTCACATAACATAGCTAGTACAACAGCAGAAATGGCCACAGCTAGGACTGGTAAGTAGCACAGAAATGGTTATAAGCTTATGTATTAAACGAAATGTAATAAGTCACGAGCACAAAGCCGAGTCGCCGACTCGATTTTTAAAAATTCCTTCGCATGTATTAACAGCTAGCTTTGCTGGAAAAAAAAAATATCATCATTCTCGCTTAAAATATCGTTCGTTTTAACTTCAGAGTTGTCGAACAACTTCAAAAGCAGTAAAAGAGGCAACGAGTCCGCCATTTGTTTTGACTGTTTTATTTTGTATTTTCGCGCGAAACTTGAAACGTGATGGCCTGGAACAACCAACCGGAAAATACTGTTCCATTCGCCACACGGAATACCCGGAATTTCAAACCGGAATTTTTGGTCGAATGGAAAGCGCCCTTGGTTTTCTTGTTCTTCGATAAACAAATCAATGGAGCCGTCGAAAAACTTGTCGCCATGTTGGTCCAGGATGATTGTTACTCAGTGGTGAGAAGACAACGTTCGTGGTTGTGATTCAGTGGACGAACAATGATTTTTCACAAGTGAAAGTTCATCGTAAACGTTTCCTATTGGCTAATGGGTTTTGCACATAATTTATACACAATCCGTTTTTCGTTCGAAAATCTCAGTACCTTTTCTTTATTTAAAAATTGCACCCCTTCTGGTAGAACCATTCCGTCTGAGGAGTGCTATACACACGCCTTGACAGTAAAGTGCGCTTGAACACGGATTTTGAGTCGTAAAGTCGTGATTTTGAGCGTGGGCACGCTCATGTCTAGTGCTCCTCTTTCGTCCGTATTTCTCTCCAGTCCCCTGCCAACCCTCCAAATCAAACTTACCAGAACGATGACGAAAAACATCAACACTGATTAATGTACATCGAGCTTAACAGTTAGTTTCGCAAACATTATTCTTTCATTTGTTTTGCTGCCGATGTTGACATATCCCAACATATAAATCGACAATAATTTATGCATGTTAACATATTCACGACTAGTTCTAGTTGGGGACTTTTGTATTACAAATTAAACAGAAATTTAAATTAACGTAGATAAAATAAATGATTTGCAAAATAAGAATATTCTTAAACTTCACATGTTCTAGACAGGAAATAACTCGAGATACATATGGTGGCTGTCTCGAGATCGAAAGAGAACATCTATTTCCGCAACAACTTGGAGTAGTATCTTGGTAAAGCATCTTTGTAAAGCAATGGAGATTTCCTTCTGAATTCATTATAACGTCGAATTTTTATTTTAATCCAGGAAGTTTGAATGTCGGTGACAATGATTTCGTAAAACTTTGCAGTCACCAGAAATGCGTTTTTCTCTTTCCGTCATGAACTCTGGATGTTTTTCAAATATGTAAAACATACGTTTTCACCAAAATATTAAAGGAATGTTATTTTGAGTATTCGTGGTGTTGCGGAAGCTATTGTTCATTAGCCATTGTGTTGTGTTGTGGATATCTTCCATTGTCTTTTGAATCATTTGTTTTACGTCACGTGATCGCAACATTCGCAACACCAAGAAACTTTTGAAATGATACTGAGCCTCAGTGTCCTGAAACATTTAATTATAACTGTTTTCAAACCAATTCCCAAATCTTTCTATTAAACGAGTTTCTCTATACTAAGAAAAATGGAATAAGACGAAAGGAAATAAAAACAGGAACGTTTAATGTCAACCTTGGAAACAAATCGTTCATTTTTATTTATAATACTTATCCAGGTTCATCTAATTAGCTAAAGCTACAACCTTGGACTCAAGAACGCCGTTCAGTAGTTATAAAGCGAAGGTTAAGCCATGTTTCAAAACCTCTTAAGGACTTTGTCAGCATATTCTCCTTAATAACTCGAGTCAACTAGGTTCACAATTACATTGTTCATTAAAAAAAATACAAAACGTGCGTTAGTACAACACCGATAATACCAACCAATGGAGTCCCAAACATAACGTTGTTTAACCTGCGCGCGGACGCCTCCTATTTCCTTCCTTCCTCGGAAAGCAAAGGAAATAGGAAATAGGAAACGCCTGCGCACAAGGCAAAACGTTGTTTGGTACTCATCCGCATATTCTATTTATGAAACGAAAAGAAAAAATTCTTTAAAATTAATTAAAGTTATTCTAAAATTATAAAAAGAAAAACATGACTGCCATTGATTTATAATTAGTAATTTACGTTTAAAAAAATATAAAATTGAGTAGTTGTAAATTAATTCTAAACTAGCAGTAATCACAGATTATGGAGACGCGTTCGAAGGAATTTCCGGCGGAAATGAGCCTCTGAAAAAAAAAACCAATAGGGGCGGCCATTTGGAAGACCGTCTACCAAAAAATCTCAAATTTTACTGCACATAAACCACAGGACAACCACACGAAATTAGGATTGCGTTCTTCGAACGCGAAAATGGGAACGGATTTGATTTCGGTTGCCATGAAACGGGTTCTTATAATTATGCACAGCTGAATTTTCAATGAAAATCCGGATAAATAACACAATCTTTGTAAGATGGTGAATCCAAAATAGTGTACTAAAAAAGCCCTGAAGTCATTTGCATGTCATGTGACGTCATACAGTAATTGACATGATACGGACTCTAAAGTAAACATTTCGAAAGTACCACACGCCATCTAAGTTTTACTACCATAGATAGGCCAAATAAACAATGTAAAGATTGTGTTTTTGAAATAAAAAGAGTTATTAGAAAGACAGCGTTTAGGTGATGCGACGTCTATTTTAGGGATTTATAGGAGTCTAAAAAAGGAAAAAAAAGTCGAACGAGACGATATTTCCCTCGGTAAAAACCGAGCAAGCTAATTCAATAAGTCTACAAATTTCCCAAAAATATTTCTAACAGCTTAGCAACATCTACTTCACAAAAATTAGTAACAACGTTTTTTTTAACAAGCATCGTTTAGCTTGAAATTTAGAGCAGTCCATCTTGGTAGTTCGTATAGAAAAATTCTCAGACCGCTCAGGGAATCGGACAGAATGCTCCTTTCCGATGATGTTCAGTTCAGACAAATCGTGGTAACTATTATATATATGTATCGTCCTCCAAGTCGTTATCACCCTTAAAGAATGATCTGTTGTGAATGACGTCAACCATTTCCAAGATTATGTCTTCATCTGGAAGAGTCCAGACTGATGTTCTCCATCCCTTTTGTGGTTTTTCTGTCCTATTCCTGATAGGATGAAATAAAAGTGTTAAAATGTTTGTATTTTAGTTCATATTTCACAAAATAATGGCCATTTCCCATGTTCTATTCAGACCTTTTTAGATATATTCCACTGTTTCGCGAGTGGAGGCACTAGGACCTTTTTTTAGTTTATTTTCAGTTTTCCAATTTTTTCCAATTTTTCAATTTTACAAACTCCCAAATTAAATTATTAAAGGCTACCTTTTTAAGATTTCTCCTCCTCAAGCAATTATACTAGCTTGGTAAAACCTAGCAGGCAATACATCTTCTTTTATGATCGTGAACTGTTTACGCAAACTTCGATCAAGTTTGTGCACGACATGATGACAGAGCAATGGTATTTAATGATAGCCCTCAAGAGAACATATCTTACTTCCTAATCACAAGCGTGATAATCAGAATGATCAACAGTGTGACGAACACTCCACCAAGAACACCAGCCATAACCCATTTCCAGGTATCATCGCCACTGGTTGGTTCCACTGGTTTCCCTGTGGGTGACGTTGTAGGTTTGAACAGGACTCCCACATTAAATATATTTGCCCCAATAGCGGCCTCAAGCTTTGATTTATGTCTTAGAACAATGTCAAGCAGTATGCTGCTAGGCAGTGCCGACTCATTTCCGATGAACAGTCCTCGGGGCTGTTGCACGTAAAATGCCACCAGAAGAGTACCCGTGGAGTTGTTAGGGTAACCAGGCAGAAGATGAACATCGTCAGATGTGTATAGGTCGAAAATAACGGCACGTCTGATAATGAAATAAATAAATAGAATATATATTATTTTTTATTACTAAAACTAATATTACTAAACTATTACCTAACTATTACTATTACTAAACTATTTCTTCCAAAAGTAAAATCCATGGGTAGACTATATAAAGCATTATAATACTCCGACTTCAGGATGCTCTGCGCTGCATTGACTTCTCACGAATGTTGCCGGCCCCGCCTTCTCACGAAAGCGTGCCGCGAGAGAACCTCTGGTCCTCAACAAAAGGCATAGACCGATCATAGGGAACCAATACGCTTATTTTTAAACTGAATACGCTTATTTGTAAACTGCAAATTGAATTAAAATAGCAAGTTAACATCATTGCATTTACAGTTTACAAATAAGCGTATTCCCTGTACAAATATAATAAGCGTGGGAGTTCCGTCCCTCCGCATGAATTAACAAATTTAACGTATTACGTCATCAATGCATATTTATGTCACGCAAAGATGTTTTCATCGTTTCGAAAAAAGATTGCTTGATTTGAACTTTTTAAAATGATTCCCGGTCCAGCGTCCACTCAGTATGAAAAGAGCGCTCCTTATTCACGAGTTGGCGTGGAAAAAAAAGACACCTAACTATTTTTCCGATTTCGGTTGGATTTCCAGCTGTGCGTGGATTGTGCAATCCAGCCTACCTTACTCTTGGCACCAAACTAAATAGTTTTCAATCAACTTATGTTATGAAATCTCGTTTTCAATTCACGACGAGGAGCAGAATTAATCCAAGCTTACTTCTACTATTTCTGCTTGATATTTTTTTGTCTATTTTAGCCAAAATGAAGTCATTCTATTGGATACGGGTTTGCGAGACAATTATGCTATATACGTAGACTGCATGCACTCGCGAACCTGATGAATTAAAGTGCCGTGGAGTAATAAGTAATAGATGGTTTTCACTCACGTGACCTTCAGTCCTGTGGGACTCAAATGACAAAGGCCATGGCGGCCATGTTGGTGTACATAACTAAAGAAGTTCATTAAAATTCTTTTGTAGTTGTACACCAACATGGCCGCCGTGACGTAACGTGAAAACCATCTATAGTAATTGGACTGAGTGGAGTACAATTCATGGAGTAATCGGGCGAGTAATTTCAAAATTCGAGAAAAGTTTATGTGGTCTTTTTTGTACTCAAAACGCCTAGGATATTTAATATCAGTTTGAAAGTAGGAGGAAAAAAAGCAAAAAAGAACCCATTTAAGAGGAACATTTTCATGAAAATCCTTGATGTAATCGACATCAAGCTAAAAGATGTCAAGAAATCCACGAGTTCAAGACTTCTGCCAGAGTTGTGAATGAAAACAGTAATTTTATGACGTTATAGGACGAAAACAAGCTTTGCACCAAAACGAGGCTGGGCCTCGTGCACATTTAAGAAAATGTGTCCCACATGGGAGGAAAAGACGCTGTCGCGTCTTATATATTGTTTTCAGCATCATCAGGTTATTAAGAGCTCCCTCGTGCGGGTGGACCGGTGAGGGTGGGACTCTGCAGAGACTCTGCGCCCAGTTGGTATCCGTCTATTAATTATTAACTACAAATTCTAATTTTAAAACTTCACTAAATCTTCAACATTTCTTATTTCTCTAAATTTTACCAATCCTTTGAGAAAAACTATTTCCTCCCAAACATACCCAAAAATCATCCAAAAATTTACAAAACACCCCATAACATAGGTTTATGTTTTAAGCATAGAGGTTTTGGATTGCTTGAAACGTGAACGAGATATTTCCATTAAAGCCATGTCAAGTGGCGGAAAAGTGGCGTTTAGGTTAACTCCCGCCTTAAGTGCAACTGATTGACAGGCGCGCGCAACGTAGGTGTCCAATTACAGCTATCCAATTACAAAAAGTTGTAATTGGATAGCTGTAATTGGACACCTACGTGACCGCGCGTCAATAGGCCATTTGCACGATGGCGTCATTTGACTACAACTACCAGAATTCATTTCGTTTTTCCTTTCTTATTTAAATTTTTTAATCCCAGTGTGGTTTAAATAACAATAGCCCTAATTTGCACAACAAAACAAAAAACTGAAGGATTCTGGTAGTTGTAGTCATATGACGTCATCGTGCAAATGGCCTATTACGTAAGAAATAGGCGCGCGGATGACCAATCACAATCGAGAATTTTGTTACTGATACGATTAATCCAGATACAGTTGTAGCCATGAACTGCATGCACTCGCGAACCTGATGAATTAAAGGGATGGTTTCACGGTTCGGCGCATGTACACAGGTTAAAATGCTTTATTCGCTTTCTTACCAATTTTATCGGTTAAAAAAACACTCACATTTATTTCAATAATCACATACTATAATTAGTCCAAACAAAGCGAAGGATGACCAAAATTCACAGAAATTTCGACGGATTGCACCAACAAAGTCAACACTGAATAAAACGTTTGACCCGAAGGATTTATTCTACGCTCTGGTGGTTTATATGCCACATGGGTATGTATAATCATCTATTCAATCAGCTGACTGACCGCGACATTTTCACGGGCAATTATCTACTCGCTTCCGATTGGTCTAAACAGTAACATTAAATGGGTTACATCATAGCTTGCACATGCGCCAAACCGTGAAACCCTCCCTTTAAAGCGCCGTGGAGTAAGGGGGTGTTTACATGACACCGGGGGCGACTTTCGCGCCGGGGCGAGTTCACTCCGGTTCCCTCTTATGGCTCTACATTTGTTTACATGATACCACCTTCAATAACGTCATTGGAATGTCATTTTCGTTTATTGTAAAGTCTATTATGCCTTTGGAAACACATTTTTATCAATAATACAGTCGTTTACATTTTTTGAAAGTCATTTCGGGCAAGTACATTACCGTACAGAATAAACAAAGTTCATTTTTAACCTTCAATGTGTTCGCGGTTAAGACAACGCGGTAGATAATGTCTACATGAATCTGTACCACCCTGCGCACTTTGCAGCCGTAATAGAATTCATATTCCTTTGAGAGGCTTCTAAGAATATTCTTTGTCGATACTCTCCAGTTAGACCAGTTACAGAACATCATTTGCGTAATCTTTTACCAAATACGGCTGCAAAAAGAACGCAGGATTCCCCGAAAACAAAGATGGTTTAATCGAACTTCGCTATTTAGTTAACTTATTTATTCATTTCTTGCCCGAAATGACTTTCCAAAAATGTAAACGACTGCATTAATGATAAAAATGTGTTTCCAAAGGCATAATAGACTTTACATAAAAGAAACTGACATTCCAATGATGTTATTGAAGGTGCATTAGCATGGTAATTGCGCAAATGACCAACGGATGATTGAAATGAACATTTCTTCGTGAAAATGTTATTCCTAAGATGTTATTGATTTCCCGAAAAATAAATTTATTTTTATTTTGCGTTAATGAAAGGCAAAAGGTGTATTAGTCGGGCTGCTTGGCTGCATGCCAAGCCTGCCCGACTTATAAATTCACTTTTGGGAGTTTTGTTTCTCAGTAAGAAAAGCCACGGTGTGTTTCAAGTGGTTTTCAAGTGGTTTGTACTTATTTCTGTTTCAAGGGAAACTTAATACGCATTCCGCACATAGAGTAAATACCGGGAGTACAAAAGTAACACAAGGACTGATAAAAATATCGTTGGGGTGACAAGTCACAGATGATACAGCATTGATTCCCTGTTGCTTCTTCTTCCGATCCGCGAGAGAGTTTTAAAAGACAAATCGCCAGGTCGTCCAAATAATCACGAACCACAGTCGATACTTGTCAACGTCGCTTTATCAATTTGATGTCCATTTTTCGTCCAAATAATAATGATCACGGTCGATATTTGTCAAGATCGCTTTTACAATTCAATGTCCATTTTTTGCAGCTAGTGTTGTTTGGATTATTAGCTTTCCATTGAATAAAAACCCGTCTTCAGGTCTAGAAAGATCTTCACACTGGATGAGGATTATGTTTACATTCTCATAGTATGACTTAGTCGAGACTTAGTGTCGTACATAAAAGGGAATTTCTAAAATAGATTGGTTTGGTGACCTGGAATTACAAATATGTTGTTAGGAGTTGATGTTATCAATATCGTTGTTGACGTAAAGATCACGGTGTACATGTATTTCCTATTTAATTAAAATTGAAGTTTTCCAGCTTGCATCATTGAAAATTGATTATGCTTCTAGCGGCAAATGTTATCATTGGAGAACAGTTCAGTACTTAGATAGGAGTGACCTTAAGTTACTTTATTAAAAAGCTACGACTATATCTACTCTGTTTTTACTCTTACCCCAAACATTTAGGCAACACAACCGTACAATCATTTTCTGATAATTCTAAAATAGATCTTTAACATAATGAGCCTGTGAAATCCATTTAAAAAGACATTGAAAAAAACACCACGTTCTCATTTCTTGACATGATCACGGTGACCAGTACACTAAACGATTACATGACATAACGACACGTCGTAGGTTTTCATTTGTAAATAAATCGACTAGAAATATGTGTCTCGCAAAACCTCTTTAGGGCTTAGAACGATACACCGTTCATCGTTTTCTCGTATATTTCAATACTAAACCAAATAACAATCTAAACCCCTCATAGAGTGATCCAAAGGAGTGTTTTAAGGATAATTTATTTGTAATGGTGGAAAATATCACAGTAGTGTGATTGCAGTGGTAGAGATTTTTTTTTTAGTTGAAAGATTTGAGAATAATTTTGAAGGTGTAAGATTTTTGTATGATGTGGCGTAGTTTTGAATATGCTTTGTGGAAATGGCAATCAATTCAAAGAAAGAGGAGGAAGAAGTGAAACTGTATTTTGAAGTGAAATCGATTTGGGAAAAGATTTATACCTTGCATGCACTAGTGATTGCGAAAGACTGATTAAAGGTTTCAAATGACCTAGTGCGTGACGGATCACCTTGTGTGACCGGAAAAACGACTATAAAACAAATCATAACAATTGGATTAATTCCCGTGCTTTAGAGGCACTTACAAGACCCTAAAGCTCGACTTTACTACTCATAGAGTTCTTGTTTTTCTACAAGCACGCATTCATGAAAATTTATTGCCTGGCAATGAAGGGCAAAAGGTGTACTTAGTTACCTTTTTCGCTGTGTGTTCTTTAGCGCACATACTGTCCTGTTTGCAGTGCAGAAATCTGTTGTAACAGACGCCGTCGTTTCTTTGAAAGACTTGTCGGTCTCATAATCCCACTCAAACTGCCAAAAAAGAGTTTAACAGATCGAGTTTTTATAGAAAAATAGCATTAATCTATCCTTTTGAATATTTCATGATACTATCGCGTCCTTATTATAGATATACAGGTGAGATACACTTCTATAATACAGTCGAACCTCTCCTTACGGACTTCTTTCTATTATAGACACTGCGGTCCCGGCATATGCAGTCACCTCTTTCAAAGGCGAACACCTCTCTAAGGCGGACATTAGTTGTTGGCTTTACAAAAACCAAGCATTATGTCATGGCATAATGCTATTTATGTCGATACAATGGTCTTGTGTAGTCTTTGCGCATATTTGTGCATCCGATGGTGGTTTATGATAGTTCCAATAACAATCAATCACAGTGCATTGCGTGTATTCTCGTGCGAGTATAAAGAGTGATCATTTAATACAGTTTTTCCCTCTTGCTTTCCACCATCACAGCGATTAGATCTCTTGGGTAGAATACTTTTTCCCACCCTCCACTCCCACGATGCCATCGGTTGGATGCACTTTTATGCTGCGTAGTGTCTTAATCTAGACAGGGTGGCGTCTTTTTTGCCCCACCTTTGCTGAACATGATAATTTTGGTAACGTTTTTGTTAATGCGCTTTTATGCCATAATAAAAAACGCCACTTGAAAACAGTGGCCGTAAAACTCCAACTTAAGAGTGCTTTCTCTGGTGTACGTGTTTATCATCTTCAGCAAACTAGTGCGACTCCACACAGAGCTCCCACATTACGATCAAAACAGTGTATCGGCATAAAAATACTTTTATAACACGTACGCATTATTACGGATGTTAACCTATTACTACGGACGCTACCGGTAAATGGTAAAATACCATTCCCAGTTTTCAAAAACTAGCACATTTTTACATCGGAATGTGTTCTTTTTTTAATTAATCGTCCCATTTCTCGCCCAATAACGGCTTTTGTACTTTCGATGTATGCTTCACTGTGAAACGTTTCTTTTTCCCTTTTTGTGTGCATGATCCATGCAGTTTTCTTTTTATATAAGTAAGTACATAAGCATGTAGATTGGGTCCTCGTAATAGAGACTTCCCTGCCTTTTTTTGGCAAAGTTTGTGAATAAATAAATAAATAAATAAATAAATATCATTTCATTAACATATTATTAAAAATTGCCGCATTGAAGACTTTTGCGTCTATAATCCAATTATTACGTGCAATATGCAGCGGTGAAATCTCTTCAAGGAAACCCTCGGGATCATCTCTTGGGATCATCTCTTGGTGCCCACCTTATAGCATCAGTTATAGAGAGTTTTGTTACAGACAAACAAGTGGCGAAAATCGGTCGAACCAGCCAATAACTCACTGATGTTCGCCTTAGAGAGGTCTCCGCCTTTCAAGGATGTTCAATTTGAGCATTGATAATTTGTATCAAGCGAAACAAACGAAAAATGAGGTTGGACCATTTGGAATTAATATTATGAAGCCTTTAAAAGGTACCTATGATAATGGTGACAGCCACCTGTTATGGTGGCGGGTCGCATGAAAGAGTCAACTCGTGCCACTGGGACATAGTCAATTGTAACAAAGTCACGTATGACGAAATGTGAGGTTCGACTGTAGTTTTATTTCGAACGACGAAGTTTGGGAAAACTTCCATCGACACGATGTGTGTTCATCGGATGAGCCATCTACGGAGGAGGCCTAAACATGTCCAACTTTTAACTTTAACATATAACTAGCAAAGAGTGAATTAATAACCATGATTCAATTTCTTTGTCCTTCACTCACAGTGCTATTAGGTATAATTGACATCTCCACAGCCTGCTCCTTTTCTTTTTCTGATGGTACACGCGGTGTAGGAAGCACAGGGGTCGGTGCCGTTTCATTCACCGCCAAACCTACGAAAATCACATTCAGTTTGAGTCCCTCGCTCAGTTTTGCCTTCTAACCATGGGTAAAAAAGACAGGAATAGGGTGATATATGGTGTTATTAAATGAACCGATTTTTATGCACGCTTATTGCGGCCTGTGAATACATCCCCTCTTATCACTACCGATCGATGGGGGCGTTTATACGAATGTTTAAACTCCCTAGTGGTCTAGAGCAATGAGTGGCAGCTGCGTTTGCAGGTATTTCACTCATCCCTTTTTCATATTTCATTTTCACTATATAAGAACGCAATTAGCGCGGAAGATGTCATGTTTAGTCTAAGAGGAGAATTATATGCAGGCAAACTTCAGTCGAGCAACCAGGCTAAAATCTCAGCCCCTGGTTGGCAATTGCAAGCCAGGCATCGGAATGAATTCGCAATTCTTTCACAATGACACGACACTTCTCCTCGCAGTGCGTGTGATAATGCGTGTGGAGTAGTAGATGTGCATGGAGCTGAAATTTGAATGAGATTGCACTAATTGATTAATAAGCCCGCTCAACTGGGTTCTTGTATCTTTGTCTCAAAACAAGGAATCAAAATAATTTACAGGAATCCGCATTTATAAGCTTTGCAAATGAAAAAAAAATCTTCTTTTGGCGCTCGGTGTAATGAATTACAAGGAAGAGTAAAGTTTCTGTCATAAACGTCAAGGGCCAAGTCTGGGATCACTGAAATTCACATCGAAAATCCGATGCGGCTAACCACAAAACTAACGTGCCTACACACAGACACAAAAAAAAAGGGGAGGTGGGGGGGGGGGGGGGGGGGGGGGGGGGGGGGGGGGTCAGGTTTGTTATCGGATTACCTTTGCATTTGCCATCAATAAAGTATAGGCCCTGTTCACATTCACACTTGTACGAGCCGCGAGTGTTGACGCACTTGTGAAATTGGTCCGTGCAGTTGTAAAATTTATCATCCACGCACTCGTTGATATCTAGTAAGTAACAGTAATTTTCCAACATTTTAGTTAACGATTTTAAGGATACTGTCAACCCCTTGTTAACTCGTGAATACGCGAAGCGTTTAACAAGTTATAGCAGACGGGGACAAATATGCAAATTTTCACTGCTTCCTTCCATCTCTCAGCTGAAAACATTTCTTCGTAATTCCGCTGACCAGTACATAAGACTTGTGCATATATTTTTCCTTTTCCTGTTCCAAATGGGTTAGGTAATGGTCAGCTGCCTTACCCATGGGGACGGCGTTTGAAAGAGGGGAGGGCGGCGAGCAAAACGCGTTGGAGAAAGGGAGGAGGATCCGAAGGTTGTTTCGTTTTTACGAGTTGGCTCGTAGAAGCGTTTGATTTCCTTTCAACGTCAAACGAACACGGGCTTAGAATGTTCTAATTCCCGTTGTAGAAACACCTGGAGAATAGTTTTTTAGCAGTTTTAAACGTTTTCAGAGGTTTTCAATATATTTCCCATAAAACTAAAAGACTTTGGCTTCGGATACTGACACGGTGAAAAGCTGATCTTCATTAAATTTAAAGGGTTCTTTTTTATGGAGAGCGATCGAAATTATTGTTTAAAATTAATAACCTTGTGCTGCCTTTCTGGCTGCTCAAGTCGATGAATTCGAGTTACGATAAAGAAATGTTGTTATTATTATAATGTCTTCGGCCATGTTTGGTTTGTACATCAGAAAAAAATGAATAATTGTCTGTGTGTGTTCTTATCACTTAAAGTGCCGCTATGATCGAATTTTTGATTTTCATTTTTTCACAACTTCGTGTACAATTAGACTTTCTTACTCATCTTGCCAAATTTCAATCCATTACGAACATCAGAAGTCCTTTTATTTTAACATTTATGTCCAAGAATTTACGGCCGCCATTAATCAACCTTGCCGTTCCAAGGCTTGGTTGCGAATGGGATAAAGTGACGTCAAAGGCCCTACCATACCTCACGGGTTGAAATTCTAATAACAATAAGTATTGAAAATCACGCGAAAAGCAACAAAAACACTGGACTTGCTTTTCGTGCAATTTTCTATGCTGATTGTTATTATAATTTCAACCCGTGGGGTATGTTTGAGCCTTTGACGTCATTCGCAACCAAGCCTTGAAACAAGGTTGATTAATAATAATAATGGATTGAAATTTGGCAAGATGAGTAAGAAAGTCTAATTGTACACGAAGATGTAAAAAAATGAAAATCAAAAATTTGATCATAGTGGCACTTTAAGCTTTTTACTGAATTGTAAAAAGAAAACGAAAATGGTGAATGGAAAACGAAACGATCAGGTTGAGGGTCTGTTACGCGTTTTGAGAGCAAGTGAACTGTTACTCAAACGCATTATTTCGTCGATACATTTCTCACATGACATTTTGGTTTGTTTGTTATTTTTTCTCACTCACAAATTGCTAATCAAAAAGATGAAAAGGGCCATTCAAAGTCTAGTAAGCGTAAAAAAGGCATCAAAAGATGAAAAAAGTCTGAATGTTAAATCAGCAAATACCTTCACAATCGTATCCATCTTTACTCAATTTAAATCCGTTCTGACAGGAACAATTGTACCCTCCTGGGGTATTTTCACAAATGTGAATGCAGCGAGAAAGAGACTTAGCCGGATCACATTCGTTGATGTCTGAGGAGATAAAAAAAAATTGTTAGGTAATATCCCATAACTAATAAAACCCCTAAAAATCAACCATATATCTAAGTAAGTTATGAAACTTCAGCGGTGAAAACAAACAAACAAACAAACAAACAAACACCGCAAAAGCGTGGTCACATTGTTATGTTTATGACTACATTTCTGCCGTTTTCACCAGTAAGACAAGGCTATGGTTATGCGTGCGGGTGCAAATAGTGAAACGTTCGATATTTTAAAAATCGCGAATTTTAATGAATAAACGCACGTAGGACGCATAGCATTAGTGGATCGTACGGGCCTTGGACAACGTTAGCATTTTGACTTGCTGTCGCCGAATATCTTTTACAGAATCGGTTTTGCCCAATATGCATTGCGCGCTGCAAGCATCTGCGGCCCTTTTCTTCACGTAGAAAAATCCCGCCGGTAGGTCTTGTCCATTTGCATCGGCCACATCAGTCGTTAAACGTTGTTCTTAGCGGTTTATTCAATTATAACTCATTTATCAGGCGAGACTTAAGAACGTATTTTAATATAACAAGTTTGAAGAGAACAGAAGCATGATACGATATAATTCCTTTTTATTCGATTGAATGTTTGCCGCCAGACAAGCAAAACCGGAAAACAATAGAAGCCTCGCTCCCGTGCAAACCAAAAACAATAACATAGGCGTGTGAAGTATAATAGACAATACTTTATTAAGTGAGAATCGGTATATATCGAGCACCTTTGCATGTCTTTCCATCACTCTGTAACTCGTAGTTAGCAAAACAGGCGCATGTTGGTCGATTATTGGCTCCTGTGAAACAAACATGTTGACAACCAGGATCTGAATCACAAGGGTTCGTGGCTAAAAATAAAAAAAAAATATGCGTTTAACATAAAAAAGTGTTAAAAAGTATTCTTAAATGACAGTCGTATAAAACCACATTACCCATACCTATGCACTTTCTCCAGTCGGTTGGATCTGTTTGGAAATACTGGTTACACGAACAGTTGTAGCTTCCTTGAGTGTTGTTACACTTCTGCATACAGTCATTTGTAGGCTCGCATTCATTGATGTCTGATAAATGTAATATATGAAATCTTATGTTTATAATACGTACATTAACATGTAAATATGATTAAAAGGACTTTGAGTAAAATATTCTAAAAATGCAATACTGAATAACTAGACAATACCTGTATTAAAGAGCACTAGTCAAAAGAATTTGACGATGCAAATACATCCATCTTTAAAGCTTTCCTTAACATATACGTTTTAGACAACCCATAAATTAAATGTTAACATAACATTAGCTGATTTTGTTACCCTGAAGATGATTGTAAAAGTCGAAAACGTTCAACTATTTCATTAATCGGTATTGATGTTTTATTTCTTTCGTAAAGTTTTAAGGGGTCGATTTTGGGCATGTTGAGTAATAACGTTTTTTTTTGCGAATAGGTGTATGCACTTAATTGAAGTAAAGTTGGGAAAAAACATAAACCATAAACGATACGACATAATGGAATTCTGGGAAGAAGGTACATAAAGCTTGTAAGAGATTCCATTTCTTGGTATTAAGATCAAATCCCCCTAAAAGATTCTCAGAGGATGAGTTTGCGTATACTGTGTTATAATAATGTGCGAGTTACCTGAGAACACAAGCAGTTTCTTCTAATTTCCAGAAAACCATTTGGTCGTATTGTTCACGGTTTATACTTTACAACGACAACGACAACGTTTTTTCAAGCAGGTGTATAAATGTATATGTGTAATCTGATCGGCGCTTCAGACATTTCGCTTTTTACTAGGATAACTTCGCATGCGTTTTCTATGTTAAAAAAATCCTTATTGATCAAGCCTGTTCGGTGCGGCTGTAGGGACATTGTTCTCCTTGTTATCTTTGCTAACTCTTGGATCTCGGCTTCGTTTCGGTCCACATGCATGTAAACAAAGAGAGAGGCTTAGTAGAATCTTTCTACATCCTCACACTTGGGGAAAACAATGTATGTATAAGACTGGTGCTCTTAAACAGTTAATGAGGGAGGAAAATGCATTGAGCATTTTACAACTGACAAGATCAATAAAATCAATAAAACTGACATCGACAAGATCAATACATAAAAAGTGTAAAGCGATGAGCGATATCGTCAGACTGCGCAGTTAACAGATGTCCAGTTTCAACAGAGTAGGTTAATTAGTTAAGATTTAGTATTGGTGGCTAATGGTTTGGTATATCAAACGTCTCACCTCCACAGGTTTGTTTGTCGTCATTAATCTTGTATCCGTTGCGGCAATCGCAAACGAAAGATGCCGGTATATTGACGCAGATTTGCTCGCAGCTGTTTGTTGCGTTACTCTGACATTCATCGAAATCTAAGAATATGAGCATAAAGAATTTTAAATTAAATGAGTTGCAAAAAGAACGATTTTTGAAGAAAGGTTTTTAAAAGCACTTCAGTTTTTGGCCTATCCAAGGAAGTCGAAGGATGTGGGCCATATCATAACATGAAGCGGGAAAGCAGGCCTCAAGGTACCAACGTTTCTAAAAATGCATCTACATTTGTTATATTAACATATCTCACGCTTTGTTGTTGCCATGGTTACACCAACCTGCACACTGCGCGCCATTTCCAGTATAACCGGCTGGACAGGGTCCACATGTGTATCCACTGGCATTGGCTGGTGAAGGAAGATCAGTGCACTTAACACCTGCGAAGCACGGTTGATCGTTTATCTCGCAGGCGTCGATGTCACTATCACAGAACCTTCCCGTGTATCCTCCCTGACATGCGCATCCCATGTAAATAAACTTGCTGTCGGTGTTGACCGTGTCACCTTCTTCTGGCTGCACGCACTGGCCACCGTGATTGCAGGCACACATGTTAATCCTTGGACTCCAGGTTGCGCTCGCGCCTTTGTCGTCAGTAGCAACAAATGACAGATTGAACTAATAAGAAAACAAACGAAACTATTTGGATCATGTTAATCATGCCTAAAGTCATTTCACATCCGTTATATTTGTATTTTATAGTTAATTTGACTTGGTGTAGACTGCACTTGCGCAGGTACAGGTAGACACTTTTGCTAAAACTGAAAGTTGTAAAAGTTGTAACCATGAAAGCTGTAACAATGCTACAATCGGAAATTGGTCAAATTCGCTTAAGGTCAGTGGTATGAGACCTCAATCACGCAAAGGCCTTTTCACACTTTCTACAGACTAAATTCTGCAAAAGCCGACCCTTGATAATGACGTGAAGTAGCGTCGAAACGTCGTCGGTTTTTAAAGTTTTAAAATGATTTTTAAAAATCTTTTAGCGTTCAATTTTATGATAAAATCGTTTTCCAAATCTCTCCTTTTACATACTTTGAACATTAACGCATCTCAACTTTTAAACATTTCAATGTTATTTAAATACATGAATTTGATGAAAAATCGGCCGAAGATCGGACAAGACGATAACAAAGGCCGCGTGTGACAGCCGCATGGGTTATGAATATCATCTTTACCCAACAGGTTTAATAAATTACAAAAAAAAAAAATCTTTACCCAACAGGTTACTTAAAGTTGGCTTCAACTAAGAAAACTATAAGGGGTAGACCCGGGTAGACCCCACAAATTTCAAAAGAAGCGACATCCAAAAATTTAGTAGCGTGCAGTAGACACATGCTCTCCAAAGGGAGCCTATTTTTATGATATTCCGTTCTAAAACTCATTAATAACTCATGACGACAACACAAAGGATATCACAACCGTGAAGGAGGTTTGGATACCCGGTCTTAATTAGCATAGATTTTGGCGATTTCATTCCTTTGTTCTCTCCGCATTTAATGATCAGTTTGAGTAGCCACAGTGGAACCTCGATTTTACGAAGTGCCAAAGGACTGGGGAAATTGGTTCGTTATATCGAAAACCACCTTACAACGAATTTGCGGAAAAGCAACCAAAATATTCGTTATATCGAGGTATAGTTAATAATTGTTTTGTCTCGGCGTTACGTATTTCCGGGTCTGAACAAATACCATTTGCACTTTAATGCCTGTATGAAGCTACAGTACACTGTTCATATAACTACGGCACTGGAAAACTGTACAGGTTATACCATTGCCCTATAGCACACACTGTTGGTCTGTTCCGCATCCATCTTTTATCGCGCGTTGACATGTATTCGTTATGTCATGGTAGATTTTACGTTTGGGCTGCCGGATTGTGTTCTTTATAACGAGGACTTCGTTATATCGAGGTTCGTTACATCGAGGTTCTGTTCCATACATTTTACTTGTAATTTTGCCGGGCTGAACAATATCGTTCGTTATATAGATCGAGGTTCCACTGTTTATCAAACACTCGAAGTGTGTTTCAGCAGGTATCCAAACACCTCAAAGTGGCTCAAAAATGTTTGCAACCCTATTCTATATGTCCTTCCAGCTATCGAACTAAATAGGCTCCAATGTTTACAAAACTTGACTACTGGGCTGGTTACTGGGCGTAATAATCAGAGCCTATATGTTTCCTGTTCTTGACCGGTTTCTTATAAAAGTCAGGATTATTTTTAAGTTCCAAAACGTCTTGTTAGCAATAAGATAATAGCTAAAATTTTAAATATATTCTAAATACACTGAAAAGTTATGCACGTGTGTTTTGCCTTCCGTTGCTTGTAATGACCTATTAAGGCTCTCCATTGTCAGGCTTCCACGTATGTTCCAGACCTTTTGCAAGAATAAGTGCCAAACGGCACCACATACGAAGAACTTTCATTAGTAGTAATTTAGAAGTCAGCCTACCTTTTGTGAAGATGTAACACGCCAAGTAAAGTTAAGCAGGTTTCCACTTTTGTGTACCGTGGCGTCTGCAGGTTCGTTGATTACAGCAAATGTAATCGTGTCGTTATCTTCGGCCTTAATATCTAACTGAACAGTTTTAAAAAGTGTGGCATTGATTTCAGTTGGAGCGTCTACTATGGTGGGGGGAAAATTGTCTGAAAAGAGAATAATAAAATGAAACAAGAAAATTAAGAGAGATATCTAAACTAAAAAAAATTAGGAACAACCGATATCATTCAGTTGTTAATTCTACTCATTATACCTCGCGTAACTTACCAAGAATATTTGACTCGTTCACCAACGTGTTTTTTATATCTTTGGTTACTATGCCAACAGACACGTCATTAGTGGCTGCCACGTCATACAAACATTCATAATCATCTCCGCACTGAGCTTTAGCCTTTTCCTCTACGCTCCTGTTAGACCACGTGATATTGTCCGCGAACATGGGCATGAAGTCAGGCCTAGCAAAGGTGTGCACGCTCTCATTTTGAGCGTAAGTGAAAAATGACTGCGATTGGTTTATTTGCCCTGAAACAAAAAAAAGTAATAAAAGTAAAATCACTGTGGTCAGCAATGAAGGTTAACAACGAGGATGATGTTGATGATGATGACAAATTAAACCCTCTGTTGGTCCACCCATGGCAGGTAGCAACAGATAGTTGGTAGAGTATTAAAATAATAGAATCGGGAATATAATTTGGCAACAATTAGTAATGAAAATAAATATCAACAACAACAACAAGGAGTTTTATTTGCATGACCAAAAGTATTATAGTATTGCAAAAGCATACATAAAATAAAAAAGAAAAGAAAGAAAGAAAGAAAGAAAGAAGAATGTACTAAACTGATAGCAATTTGTTTCTAAGATCAAAGCAAGATGAAATTAATTTAATTGAATGTCACGTCAGCTTGGTAAACACTTTGATGTTTTGTTGTGTTTAGCGGAGAAAAGCATTTCAATTATTACAGTCGTTATTTCCCCGCATTTTTTCGCGGTTTGCTACTCAAGACAGGGATACTAATTAAGGGATACTCAGAATAGCCGCTATAGTGGAAAAAAAGAGCTTTCAAGGATAAAATCTTGCTTCGAGGAACTTCATACGTTTTTATCAATGCGGGAGCAATGCGGGGAGATATTTGTCACCTTGGGTTTTCAGAACTGAAGAAGCGGAGATGTAAAGAATTTCCAGCAGCCACGGGACTTAAAGGTAAAACAAATTGCATTTTTCGATGGGAATTTATGTTGATATCAATCTTTGATTGACTTTTTCTTTGTGGTCTTGTTAATTTTGGAGAATTGTTTATAAAACGTGCTCAAATTCAGTCGTTTCATGATTTTCATCGAAGACAGCTCGACCTCTATGCGCTATAAATGGTTCGCGTTTTGCTTTTAAACATAAACTTATGGAGATTTTAATAAAATTTTTCGGAAGAAGATTGTGTTGTCCATTTTGTGTTTGTTCATTCATTATTCTGATAGGTTGAAAAGCGATTTTATGTAAACAAAACAAGACTTAGATTTAATACTTCTAACTTCACTCGCGTGTCCTTATGCAAATATGTTTGTGTACTTTTTGCAATTTTTATTTCCAAATCAGTTTCTAGGGCAATTTTTTATAAGCAACAGGTGTATTTTATTCGGAAATAAGTCGTACTAGTTATTCTAGACGGAGAAAAAGTTGTTTTTGTAAACTTTTGTACGTTTTAAATGTACTGTGCGGACGGCCGCGTAATTCTGTTTTTGAGAATTGCTAAAATTGAAAAATAGCCCGGTCGTCAATCTTAATTCTTGTGCTTCCGACCTTTCACCTCAGTTAAGTTTATCAACGGCGGCTTTCTTTTCAGAGAGATACGATGTTAGGCTCAGCCTATCTATATTATATTATTAGGTAATTGAAACTGTATTTCTTGTTATACCCATCTCTTATCGATAAGTACTTGGTGCAGCAAAAAGAAAGTGAGTTTAGTCTTCCATTTGATTGGACCCACATATAAAGCAGGTTCTATTTTCTTTTGAAATTTGGTTATATCTTCCGAGTTCGATCAAAATTTGTGATTACTTATGCGTAGTTTTATTAAGACGTATTCTTAGTTAAATCAAGACAACTGGAAGGTGTATACTCTGTTTTAAAAATCCTATAAAATTCTAGTTTTTGGGAATGCTGAAGGGTGAAGGCTGAAGGGTGAAGGCTGAAGGGTGAAGGCTAAAGGGCGAGTTGCCAATATGAAACATATTCCGGTTTCAATTAAACTTATTATATGTTTAACCTTAGCGGTGTCTAATAAATCAAGGACTAAAGTTAGTCAAATTAAGATATTGAAACATTTTTAATTCATAAGAATGTAGATGACATTAGAAAAAAACTGTTTAAAAAAAGACTCTGTTTTCACTTTAAATATATAAAGTGTAGTTGAGGATTTTATCGTTAATAGAAACATTTAAAGGAAACCGGCCAAGTTTAACTCTACATGCAATATTGGAAACTTTATTGCTTACCTACAATTAACATTTGAAAAAATTGTAAGCGGTATTTTTTCAGTCTGGGACCTATCTACAAGTCTTAAAATCAAGTTTGGTATTAACACCCCAAATCTCGCTATTATATGGCAAAATTCGGGAGATCATCTTATGTATAAAGATAATTTTGCGATCCTGTTTTAGATCGCGATAATATGATTAAATCATCCGCGTATAAAAGAGAATTTAATTTCGCAGCGTTTGGTAGAACAAAAGGATCAGAAAACATGTTTTCAAACGAGAGAGGTAGGTCGTTGATGTAAAGATTAATAACGGTAATCGGCTCCCGTCAATAAATATTATGTTTGTACTTTGGATATGTAGACTATGGCGCCCTAATTTATGCCCACTTTTTTGAGATGCTAGTTATCCTAATTTTGAAATTTAAGGCAAGGACAACCATATACAAAACACTTACACTTAACGCCAAACTGGAAGTGAATCTCCCTAAATGTTGAAGATGGTGACAGCACCGTCCCATTAGGCAATGTGTAGTCGTCATCCGGGTTATCATTCCAAGTTCCCAGCAGCCCTTTGGTTCTATTTTTATAATCTTCCCCAAGAGATACGACAAAGGACAGCATTTGTTTATTCTCGCAGAATCGCACGGAAGTTGTTGAAGGGAAATAAACATCTATACAGTCGTCTTGCGGTTTCGAGACAGAGAGGTTTTTTCCTTCAACTTCTTCAGTTCTATTCGTAAGACTGCGGTTGTAATATATTTGTCCAAACCAAACGTCGATTCCACCTAAAACAACAACAACAAAAAAGTTAAAAAATCGCGTATTTTTTTTTTATCAAATTTAGACTTGAGGACGCTAAACAAAGTTAGTATTTTAAGCTGGTTCTTGCGTAGCAGGAGGTTTACATGACTTCAGTCAGGTGACTAATCAGAACAGAAGGATGAGGCTGGAGATGGATAAATGCTCGGCTAATGAACCGTTCTCATTATGAATCTTGTTATTTATACAGTTTTCAGTTAAAACATTTAGCCATTTGTCAGTGGGAGTGTTTAAAACGGGATGGGTTTCCAGTAACAAGTTCTCAGTTAAGTTAGAGCGACAAAAGTCAACTAAAATAATAAAATTCTCGAGTCCTATATTCATTTGCCAGTATGAAGGTTGCGTCGGAGAGGAGAATTTCAAGTATAATGTTTTGTTCATATTCAGGTATCATTGCAATGTCAGGGTCAGATGAAGTTGTGAGTAAGGATAAAAATGCCAGTTAACGTTTCCGGTCATCTGCCAAAGGGTAGTTAACATTTTCGTCATTTAGTAAGGTCTAAAAAAAAAAGTATTAAATAGTTCGAAGTTCTGGATATTTTCAGCTGAACGCCCACATCACCTATGTCTCACCTCCTTTCTTTACTCTTACTTCAACGGTGCTTGTATTTTCTTCTTTTGCAGCGCCAGCTGTAAAAATTGTTGCAGTCGTCGAATTTCCTTGGGCAAGACCTGTCCTGGCTTGTAGTTGGAATGCTCCATTTTGTGCATCGATCATCATAAATTCGCCAAGACCATTGAACGTGTAATTTCCACCGTCCAGTGTATTAAAATGAGGATCACCCCAAAACCAACCTGATAGAACAAAGAAAAAATCAATAAACGAACTGATGAAGTAATTCTTCCTTTAACCTTTGTTTTAGCGAGGGATCACGGTTGTGCCTATTCTATTATAATTGTCATAAGGCGCATACGAAACGTATCCCTCTAATCTCCTGAACGAACTGAAATGCGTCACCTTTGAACGTAGTTAACTATTTATCTATCACATCTATTAGTTAAAGATATTGCTTGGTGGACAAAGCTGCCAGCAAAGGCGAAAAGGAAATTGCAAAAAAGGGCAAAACTATCCTGTGTAGCAGAGGTCGGGGAGAGGGGAACTGGGGAGAGAGAAAAAGGACGCCTGCAATAAAGACCCCTTTTTGTTCATTTTGGCGGCCGCAAAATTCCGATTGGCTAATTCGCGCTGGGCGGTAAACATAATAAATTCCCACGTGAAGTCAGCCATAAGTAAAAGCGCGCGCCAGTTTCTGATTGGTGAACGTATGGCAGTTGACTTAATTCGATTACCTGGAAATCGGTGGGCGTAATGCGAATAGCCCGGTTCTTATGTCAGGCGTTCCTTCCCTCCTCTCCTTTTTCGCGCCCCCCTCCACCCTCTAGCTCCCCGTTTACGCCTGCACGCAGGTTAGAAGAAAATAGTATTGAATACCTGTGCTGTAATATATTTTGTTTGTATTGATATATTGAACCATGGCACTATGCTAAAAGTTGATACATATGCCCATCATAATGCTTTTTACTATATTAACTGCAGTGAAATGTAAGGATTTCTCCTACTGAGAAAAATCATATCTCAACACATGCGAAGATATCAATTTTTAATTATCTTCACTGTGAAGAGTGAAGATATCCATACTTATTATAAAATGTTAAATGAGCTAAAAGGTGTTAATCTATAATCAAAACATTTTCGGAAAATTGCTTAAAACTTCGTAACTAGTTCCGTTTATATACCGTAAATGATCTAATAAACGCCAGGGGCGTCTATTAAATATATTATCTATTATATATGCGTTCAATAGATATGAGGCGTTTATTAGAGAGAGGCGTTTATTTCACTTAAGGCGGGGGTCTACCTGAATGCCATTTTCCCACCACTTAGCATGGCCTTAATGGAAATATCTCGTTCACGTTTCAAGCAATCCGAAAACCCTTAGCTCATTTCATGAATCTATGTTGTGGGATATTTTGTAAATTTTTGGGTGATTTTTGGGTATTTTTGGGAGGAAATTTTTCTCAAAGGATTTGTAAAATTTAGAATAGTAAGAAATATTGAAGATTTAGTGAAGTTTCAAAATTAGAATTTATAGTTAATAATTAATAGACGGATACCAAGTTAGTCCACTAGCAACCTGGGGTGCTCTTGCGTGGATATCAACTGTCTGTTGGTGTTCCAAAAATCATTTTCTTTCTCCTATCCCTTCTTTAAAACCTCTTAAAATTTCATTAAAATTCAGGTAACCCCCCCCCCCCCCCCCCCCCCCCCCCCCCTAAACTGTGACAACGTCAACAAAATAAATAAGCTAGACTCGTAGTTTGCTTGCGGAGAAAGATCGAAAACAAAGTTTGTGAGTAAAAGGCTTATGTAATATGGTTATGGTTTTTGAGGCGATTCTTTGGGGGGGCGTCAATTAGACACGGGGCGTTTATTAGAGGGGAGCGTCTAATATAAACTTCACACCTCAGGGGGGCGTTTATTAGATACGAGGCGTTTATTAGATCATTTACGGTAATTAACCAAAAAAAAAACGTTATATAATAGCTCAATCTGCGCTGAGTGTACCCATGCAGTATCTTCTATGTCACTTACATTTAAAAGCATGAACAAAACTTACGTATTCGTGGCGGCCTATAACGTCGACAGTTATCACTTGGACGATAACGGTAAAACAGATCGCAAAACTCTGTATCAACACAGCAAAATTTATGGGCATCTCTGTCACTAAAAATTTCTTTCTTGCTTTTCGACCAAGAATAAAATGGTTCAACTGCAATGCGACTTCCGTCAGGAGTTCCAATTTTAAGAGCACCGAAGTCCTGCAGATTCGTAGAGTAACAACACAGCTGCGTCGTCCTAAAAATCATAATGCCGAGATCAGCGCTGTAATAATAAAAGTACTTGCGGCGAAAGGACCTAACACACAGCTCGGGCCAATGATAGTCTCGCCAATCCCAGAAGAATCGTCCTCTGTCCCGAAATGCCTGCCAAACAGTGCAAGGACATGCCATACGTCGGTCTGATCGAACTCGTTGTTTGTACCAGAGAGCAAAATTAATGTCTTGTTGTAGGGAAACCCAAGTAAAACACTTTTCTGTTTCATCTTTTCTATTCCTGTCCTCAATTCTCCAGAAATATTTTCCCTGCAAACCCGTATTTCCTATCCTTTTGTCGAGGTTTTTCATTCCAAACACAGTACCAGAGCTGAAAAAAAAACGACAGCAAAAACGTTACAGATTGCCCTTTTTCTGTAAATAAACTGTTGCCTATTTTCGTCGTGCCCTTGACTTTCCTACGCATTTCAGATGCTCTGACCGTTACAAAAAGTTGTTTCGCGCAGACTAGATCACTTGCATAATTAAAAACATATCAAAACATATTTAAAATGCTGTTATCGAAAATGATAATTCTTACCCTTCCATGTTTAGATAATTGTTGCTTTTATATCCTTCGTTCCAGCCAGCGACAGGCAGACTGATCGCATCAGTCCAAAAAGGATATTCAGCCCTGCAAGAAACAAGTTTGACAGATTTGCTTTCCCTCTTTTTGTTTATTCAGTTTTTAAATACATAAGCGGCAAATTTGACCTGTCTAAAAGTTTTGCTACGTGTAACCGGCTAACAGAAAGCCTAGGTGAATATATTCGTCCTGGGTAAGCCTATTTTAACAAGGTAAAGGTGCTCTGTATAACTGCGGCTATTGTCATCTGGAGTTATACCTAGTGGGTTGAAATGTTAGTACAAGCGAAGCACATTGCATTTATATACATCCTTTACTCTACGAATGACTCCAATCGATTGATCTTTCTTTAATTGGCTAGCAACGCAATTTACATAAAAGAAGAGAGGTATCTTCACAAAAGGATTAACTCGTGCAGAATCGTCCACATTCCAAATTTAGAGAAAATTATCAAATATAATTGTCTCCCCAAGATAAAAAGTGAGCATTAGCCTTTAGGATGTCGCCTTCTGGTGAGGTTAGAAGAAGTTTTAACGACATGGCATTTTTTTTCGGCACTGCTCACTTCAAGTTGTAACGGCATGGCATTTTTTTGCCCGGTGTTGTTCACTTCAATGCGTTTCCTTGAGGAAACGTATTTAATTAAATTTCTCGTTGCGATTTCGCGGTTAATTTCCACAAAATGAAACAACTTATCCATGACACTAAATCGTACTGTCTACTTAATAACGGACACCCACCTTGTTCCTATTTTCTACTGAACTATGGTTTCTCTTTATATGTCGTGCCCAATATGTGAAACTATTTTTTGATGCACTGTTCAAATGCCCTAACATTTAAATCTGGACTCTCTTAACTTCTACTTCCCTAACAAAACGAAAACTTTTGACTTGTTCAGTGAGTGAGTGAGTGAGTGAGTGAGCGAAATAGCCCTTAGTTGCTCTTAGCCTCATATTCAAACCGAGGCCAAGTGCAAAACCATTCATATGAAAATTAGTTGTCGTTCACGTACACGTACACGTTTTCACTTAACGTCATAGCCGCCATTTTGGTGTTCCCGTACAAAAGAATTTTAAGTAACTTCTTTTGTTAGGAACACCAACATGGCTGCCATGGCCTTTGTCATTTGAGTCTCACGGGAATGAGTGAAAACGCTCTATATCCATATGAATGGTTTTGTACTTGGCCTCGGTTTGAAAAGGAGGCTAAAAGTAACTCGGAAATGAGCTATCGTCTTGATTATGTAAATTACCGATAAAAAAACGAGAAAGGATCCCTTCGTCTTCCTCTCGTGCCATAGAAATATTACGAAAAAAGAGAAAAAAATAATTGTAGTCTAATATCCGCAGCGGGCCCTAGGTGTGATCTGCACGCATGACTTTTGAGCAGTTATCGTTGTCAGATATTTTCATCGATTCATAATTGTGAAATAATCAAAACTACAAGCGACACACGGACGTTCTTGGGCTTCTGACGTTAGGACTATAATACACGATTCATATTTGTTTTGCTCAACAGATGTGCAACTGCTGTCATACAAATGTTGAACAATGATTCATGCTGTGTTGGATGCTGAAATAGGTCATTCAAAATGTTGAACAATGATTCATGCTGTGTTGGATGCTGAAATAGATCATTCAGCATGTTGAACAATTATTCTTGCGTTGTTGGATGCCGAAATAGGTCATTCAACATGTTGAACAATGATTCATGCTGTGTTGGATGCTGAAAGAAATCATTCAGCATGTTGAACAATGATTCATGCTGTGTTGGATGCTGAAATAGATCATTCAGCATGTTAAACAATGATTCATGCTGTGTTGGATGCTGAAATAGGTCATTTAACATGTTAAACAATGATTCGTGATGTGTTGGATGATAAAATAGGCCATTTAACATGTTGAACAATGATTCATGCTGTGTTGGATGCTGAAATAGGTCATTCAACATCAGCCGTTAAAGTGCCTATGAAATGAATTTTTTTTCTTCGTTTTTCATTAGTTTATTATGTCCAAAGAACGAAAACAATAATCATTTCCCGAGGAAAAGAAAGAACATCGGTTTTTTAGCCCCTCGAAGATGCGTCACTTCGGTTGAAAAGTGGCTCCAATTTTTAGAGAGCCTGGGGGCGAGTGGGCGTGCGTGATGACGTAAATTACGTAAATAGTATGACACATTGGTTTGTTTACGCTATAATTCCCTTGGAATCCTTTAGCGTGATGGTCATTTTGCCAACGTTTTTGGCTGTACAAATGTCAGACAGCGCCTAATTTGTTTCTTTGCAGTCCTCTGAAGGTGAAGAGGATCAGTTTCGGATCACTCTTGATCAACTGAAATGATCGTGTCCACTGTAGTTTTGCCGTAGCGAGACGAACCAACTGTGCCGCTTGAGCGAAGGAAGTGAACATGAAGAAGACGGACTTTGATCATTTAGATTATTGAACGTGAAAGGTATAAATTTCAGTAGCACAGCGTCTCAGTGGTTCGCCAGTTGAGTTGTAAGCTTATTGAACGCAGAGGCGTTTTTGTTATTTCTTTTTAGTGGCTCGTTGACTAGCGTTTATCGAACGCGAACGATATATTTGTAGTACAAACAATCATGATATTAGCGCATTAGCGACTCGGCCGTTCTTCTCTGAAGTTCATTGATCGCGCGTGGAGGTTATGAACTAATTTTATCGGCTTGGCAATTCGCTCGTCTACTTAAAGTTCTTTTTTCAATGCGAAGGATATGTATTGGCGGCTTGCTAGTTGAAAGTTTCTAAATTATACTGATATGTTATGCATATCCGAGGTGGTGTTTTTCAGGCGGCTTGCTGAATTTAATGTGAATGGTGTATTTTTAGCGGCAAGGTGCCTTGATAGCGTATTTTTTATTTATTTATTCAAAATGTTTGAACTCAAGTATATGCGTAATAATTATGCTTCTTAGTTCAGTGTCTTGCCAGCGATTGATCGTTTCTGGAAATTTTAACCACTTGGCGGCTTGTAAGTGAGTTCAAAGTATTGTGTTTACATTTATGTCTGATTTATATTTCATTGTATAAAAATTGATCTGATCGAACACGCAATGATTCAGCGATGTATTTTGTTTCGAATAGTCTTACGCATTTGTACGTGTAGATTTTTGATAGATGTTCCGTAGAATAGACGCCTTCCAGTGAACACTTGCGTCGCTGCACTTTGAATTTTATAATTCGGAATACCGTATAAACATTTATATTACTCGCCAGTCAGTGCCGATCGAGTCAGTATATTTTTGTAGGCCTCACTGACTTCGACGGCTCTCCAGTCGAGCCAAGGCTTGAAGGAACTTCCAAACAGGATATGGATTGGGAAAATTATGCTTGATTAAACGGCCTCACCGGCCGGAATGTTATTTTCTTTTGCAAAATAATATTAATTTTAACAATAAGCGCTTTCATTGAAAACAACATCGCTTGACGTACCCTTTCCGATGTCGACGAACAAATTTCGTGTATTTCGCCGGCCTATTTTCCTCTGGAGCAAAATAAAGCTTTGTTACACCCTCTGTTATCGAAGAATTCTAATATCTCGTATGTTTGAGGCCGCTCGCCACATAATATTGGTCCACCTCTAGCGACGTCTCTTGTCAGCTCTCTTGTTCTCTATATTCCCGCAGCAGTTTGTACAACTATTTACGTCACAGTGTAATATGACACTGGTTTTGGCCGCGCACAAATTGGAGCCACTTTTTAGCGCCAACAACCTAACTTTCAGACCATAAAAAAAGCATTTCGCATCGTCCCTAACACTTTAAACCTTTTATTCCAAGGTCTAAAAAGGTGAAACTTTCGATACATCAAAAAATAAATTTCATTTCATAGGCACTTTAAACAATGATTCATGCTGTGTTGGATGCTGAAATAGGTCATTCAACATGTTAAACAATGATTCATGCTGTGTTGGATGCTGAAATAGGCCATTCAGCGTGTTGAACAATCATTCTTGCTATGTTGGATGCTGAAATAGGCCATTCAACATGTTGAACAATGATTCATGCTGTGTTGGATGCTAAAATAGGCCATTCAACATGTTGAACAATGATTCATGCTGTGTTGGATGCTGAAATAGGTCATTCAGCATGTTAAACAACGATTCATGCTGTGTTGGATGCTGAAATAGGTCATTCAACATGTTAAACAATGATTCATGCTGTGTTGGATACTGAAATAGATCATTCAACATGTTGAACAATGATTCATGCTGTGTTGGATGCTGAAATAGGCCATTCAACATGTTGAACAATGATTCATGCTGTGTTGGATGCTGAAATAGGCCATTTAGCGTGTTGAACAATGATTCATGCTGTGTTGGATGCTGAAATAGGCCATTCAACATGTTGAACAATGATTCATGCTGTGTTGGATGCTGAAATAGGTCATTCAGCGTCTTGAACAATGATTCATGCTGTGTTGGATGCTGAAATAGGTAATTCAGCATGTTAAACAATGATTCATGCTATGTTGGATGCTGAAATAGATCATTCAACATGTTGAACAATGATTCATGCTGTGTTGGATGCTGAAATAGATCATTCAACATGTTGAACAATGATTTATGCTGTGTTGGATGCTGAAATAGGTCATTCAACATGTTGAACAATGATTCATGCTGTGTTGGATGCTGAAATAGGCCATTCAGCGTGTTGAACAATGATTCATGCTGTGTTGGATGCTGAAATAGGCCATTCAACATGTTGAACAATGATCCATGCTGTGTTGGATGCTGAAATAGGTCATTCAGCGTGTTGAACGTTGTTGAACGAAACTAGAGACGGGTTGTACTCCGTTCAACAAATTGCAACTTGCTGAGCAAGAACAGCAAATGTTGATTGTGTTTTCTACTCATTTAACTCCGTCAACACTTGTTAGACGATGTTGAACCGCTTTATGTTTATGCATTTGGTTTTTGCTGTGCATATCGCACAAGTGAAACTAAGCCGGCTTAAAACAGCATTGTCAGCATTATGAGATAATCAAAAATGAATGCAAGTCAGAAGTTGGACACAATTTGAACTCCTGGCGTCTTTAACCCATTGCAGTATTGATTCTCGAGTGTTTTGAGTGCTTTTACGGAAGAAAATAAGTTTTAAATTATGTCTAAAAAGTAAGACTACACGAAACTTCGATCGCTAAGTGAATTGAAGTTAACGCCTTGCATTGTCTTTAAACTTGCAATTGTAAGCTGTTAATTCTTTCTTCTGCTTTTCAATTCAATACACGGAGATATTTTGCGCTGTGTACTTCATGGCTTAAAGCCATATAATCGTCAGAGCCGAAAACATAACTCGTCGGCTACGCCACTAGTAATGAGGTTAATCTTTCCATGGCTTTCAAGAGGGAAAACTTAGTAAACAAGAATATGTTAGTGCCTCCCCTAGGTGAAGTGGACACCCTGCTAAAGTTGCAGTAGTGACCGCCCATGTAAAAGACAACAAGTTGGCCAAACGCTAACTTGAATAGACTACGAGCAGTCCGCTCTTTCCCAGCTTAGTCCGTCGAGCGAGAAACGAAAAAACATTAGCGAACGGATAATGGCCGCGCGAAACTGGGGGCGAGGCAGGCGCGCATGACCTATGACGTACATGTAACCGATTTAAAAATGTTTTCAATTTCATCGGAAATAATGTTGTTTTTTTTTTTCGCACGAGTACGAATTTGCATTTTCTCGCACATAAAATTTTGTTTTTAGCTTCGGAGGACGTTAAATGGAAGTCAAAAAACGTTGTTGGGTTCGTGTTTTTGACTTGATGATAAGCAGTAACGTCCTTAGCATGCCGCTAGGACAAGTACTGAGTTTCATGGTAAATATGAAGATCATTTGTTGACCGTTGTTTTTCAGTCATGTAAATTTTTATTACAAGCATGTGGCTTTACCATTTTCTCTTTATCATCATATTTAAGGTTCGGGTTGCCAGGTTTGAACATTTTTATTAGTTCATTAAATAACCGGTGTTAAAAATTAATGTTTTATGGTGCATGTTGGAACAATGTTATCGATTCGCTGCATATCATGTAATGTGTTAATAAAAATTTTGTATCTATTTAGACAAAAGCATTTTATTAATACGTTTTTGGGCTGAATACGAAAGTTGCAAAATGATGATAGTTCATTGTACTACTTTATTACACGTGGACTTACGGAGGAGCCGGAACTGACCACCCAATTCCTCCAAAGGGATAGTTGTAAATTAAGAATGAATTATACCAGTTTGTAATGATGACAGCTTGAAAAGTATTTTTCTGCAAGTAAAAGTAAAATGTTAATTAGGTCTTCGTAACTTTCTGTTAAATTTGTACTTAGTGCTGCAGTTTTAATTTAAACTTGATTGCATGCATGTTGCAGTATAAAGTTTTTTGGTTTGAAAATGTCCAAACCAGTTTGATTTGTATTTTCCTGTGCTTCAGATTCGTTACCATAATCTGAGGGAAAAGACAATAAAAATCAAACTGATTTGAAAAAACAAACAAACAAACAAACAAAACAAAACTAAAAAATCTGCAACTAAATATACAGTGTATATACTGCGAGCTCCACAAATTTACATGTAAACGACGTAAACGACAACGAAAAGTGTAATTAAACAACGTAACCAGTCAACCAAGTGAAAAATTAACCAAACAATCAGTCAGTCATTTAGTTAGTCAGCCCTCAGCCAAGCAGTTATTAATGCCTAAACCACAGGATAAGCCTTTGGGTTTCTTAATTTGGGCTTCGTAGCCGCTTGACTTGTGCAAGTTTTCTACTTTATGTATTAAGTTTTATGTAAAAACAACAATTTGTGAATCAGTCTGGGTCTCAAATTGTTTCTTGATAATGACATAAAGCTGGAGGGCTCTTTTTGTCTCTTGGCTGAATAAAAAACTGACAATTTAGCTTTGAACGACTTAATTGTCAGTATTAACTTCTCTTAATCACTGTTATACCGTGAACTTGCGCGTTAATTACCAGGTTTCACCAAAGTGGAGGTGAATAGTGGCGAATATTTGCCGAGGTGCGAAAGGAAGATACAAATATCCACCACTCTTTACCGACACTGAGCTGAATAATTGTTTTAGGACCCGTCCACACGTATCTGGATATTTTTGAATCCGCAACTTTTTTGTTGCGGATTGGCCTACCGTCCACACGTATCCGGCTTATTCTGCTTACGAACCCACAACTTTTTGAATCCGCTCTCCAGAGTGGAAATTTTTGAATACGTTACGAGCACGGCATCGTGTAGACGGTCGAACCCGGATATTTTAACAGTAACGTAACAGTATCGGATCCAGTCTTTAACCGCGCGAATATTCAACATGGCCGACCGAAATGTTATCGCTTCACTTCTACTTGTACTTATTTCAAGTCAAATAACGTGTTTACAGTTGAACTTGGTTTTGAACTTGGCCTTTGCGCATGCTCTGTTGACAACAATTAAAGAGGTGCCCTGGGTACTAGTGCGAATCCGGATACGTGTGGACGGGCAAATACGATTCGAATGCGCTACGTGTGGACGCGAATATTTTCTAATCCGCAACAAAAATGTTGCGGATTAAAAAATATCCGGATACGTGTGGACGGGGCCTTAGTATATACCTCACAAACGAATAGCCAGCCAAAAAGTTACTTTATTTGTCACAAATGGGGAAAAACCTGATGTTGGAAATTTGGAACAATGCCTGTAAGTGAAAATCAAACACTATCCCGACTTTGAGTAGCCAATCACAGCGCTTGAAAAACACCATCCACTAATTTGGTATTAGCAAAAAGATTCATAATATTGACATATTTTCCACACGGCTCGTTTTCTTTTGTTCTCAGGTGATTATATTGAATAATCCCGACCATTACCAACCCGGGAATATAACATCTGATATCCCCCTCCCCCAGAGAAATATTACAGCAATATTCTCCGCTGCACATGGTCAGGTCTAACTAATCACATGGTAAGATTTCCGTATAACCCCTACATTAAGTATGTTTACGAACGGTATGCATAAGTAATAGTTGCGGTCACACTAGAGCCCTTCCTCAATGTTCCCCTGGGGAAATAGCTTGGTTTGGGCTCGCTCTGGGTTTTGAACAATTTCATGTTTGCGGACACACGCAGAAAAATTGCCCAAGGGGAAGAAATACGTGCATCCGATTTGACGAGAAACACTGATTAATAATCATGAATGTAAACATGGATGACACGAGTCGTGACGTTTTCGTCAAAACTGCCACTTGTCTTACAAACTCCATCTCAAATAGGAGAATTTAGTTTTATCGACTGAGTCGATAAGGTAAATTGACCACCGTAAAAAGATTCAAATAGCTGACGTTTCGAGCGCTAGCCCTTCGTCGGAGCGAATCAAGGAATTGTGGGTAGTGTGTGGTTTTATATAGTAAGCGGTGGAGCTACGCTATTGGTGGAAATTTGGTGACGTGAAAAACAAATGTAGATTAGTTGAATGAAAAGCGTTCGTTGATTCCGTGGGGTTTGAGAGTGCCGATTTGAAAGATGATTTTTTGTTCTAGGTTTTTACGGCTTTCTGTGTTACCCTGGTGTAGGGAAAGGCCGCAGATTGTCATGTGTTGTTTAGAATGGTTAGTAAGATTAAAATGGCGCGCGACTGGTTTGGATGCGTCTTTGTCATTTTTTTCAACGTCTCGGAGATGTTCACGAAAACGGTCGCCCAGTCTCCTCCCTGTTTCGCCAATGTATATCTTTTTGCAAAAAGTACATGTAATGCAGTAGATAACATTTACGGAGGTGCATGTAAAACGATCAGTGATTTTAATAGATCGTTTGGGTCCTGTTATTTTGTCCGCGTTGTGAATGAAAGGACAAGTGTTACATCGTGTGCGTGTGCATTTGAAAGTTCCCGGTACATCGTCAGATTTCAGTGCGCTCGTAACTAGAAAGTTGCCTATGTTTTTGTCACGTTTGAATGAAATTAGTGGGGGTTGTTCTGTCACCGTTTTCGTGAACATCTCCGACGAAGGGCTAGCGCTCGAAACGTCAGCTATTTGAATCTTTTTACGGTGGTCAATTTACCTTATCGACTCAGTCGATAAAACTAAATTCTCGTGTTTCATCCCCCCACCGACGCAGCACCACAGTTTCTTTAGAAACTAACCCCATTCATCCATCTCAAATAGGTTCAGCAATTCAGCACTTTATTTTAAGAAGAAAAAGTCGACGCCGAAAACAAATGCAGAAACAGAAAAATGTCATAAATATGCTACAATCAGCCATATAAACGCATTTACTTGTCAAAAAAAACACTGACTGAAACGCTTAAAAACCAGCCATGTTGCAGCACGATTGCACGGACTGCACGTGTTTTCTAATGTTTAGTACATATCACTTTTTCGTGATTGGTTGCGCCGCTTTGGATTCTTGTTAACCCCTAGGACCTACCTCTGGAACTGTCACGGGCAATTCTTTTGTTCTTTTTGACGTATGCATGGAAATTTCTCGAGGGCAATTTCACTCAGAACGTTGCTTCCCCGTAAAAAGGCTAGTGTGACCGCAGCTAATATACGGGGTTATACGGAAATCTTTCCACTGACTTGATTGCAAAAATAAAGAAATTTCAAAGAAATTCTATTATACATGTAGCATTGACATGAATCACAAGGTATCGCCTTACTTTCACTCTTGTTCTTTTACCGTTTTCCCCACTTTTTGTGGCACAAAGTGATAATAAACTCCATTATTTGAGTCCAGTATTTGAGTTATGAGCTGTGAGCTGTGAGCCGTTTTTTGTTTCTAACATTTTTTCCTGCGAACCTAACATTGTCCGTCCATAAGGAAGTGAAGAGCAAAGTGAAAATGAAGAAAGGAAAACATGTTTGTGTCATCCACGTGAAATTCTCAAAGTGTATTCTGAATCTTTGTTCTTTTATTTCGTGTCTCAGATATCGACATTTCGTCACATCCAGTGAACAAAAGGCTGTTGCCGATCGGCGTTTCAAAAAACGAGCATACAACGTTGAAATCCCAAAAGGGCACTTTCGGAATCTAATTTTTTTTGGGCATGTACAACGAACATTTGAATAACACTCATCCGCGTATCAACCTCGCCCATGTGGAAAATATATGCCAGTCATTTTTTTTATTAACCGAGAGCCCTAGGGCAATAATCATATATCCCCTCGTTGCCTTAAAATAAGTATGTAATCATAATATTATTAAGCACTTCATGCAAAATCGTTTATTTACAGGTATGAAATTGACGTAATGACCGTTTTGAGCATTTTTACAGATATCAGGAAACGTACTTATCGTACCCCCCAAAAAACAGCAAGCTTTTTGTGCGAAGTTAAATGTGCAGTAGAAAAAAAGATCCGAAGTTAAAGTAAAATGTATACTGACCCAGTTACAGCTAAACACTGTAGAATCGACGTAAGGGCAAAGGCCCATCCAAGTAACGACAAGAACCCAAGTGGCTTCAAAGTTACTGAATTTGTCGTTGTCGGCGTAGCGTTTAACATCCCGTGAGGCCATACTAAGGATGTTACTTGTTTGAGGAGTATCTTGTGTGCTTTGCTCGTACGCGTGATAATACACCTTGGAATGTCCATCTTTAAAAGCTTGATCCTCATTTATCCTGGCCCAGAATGGTGCAATAATCGCTCTATTACTTAAACCTCGCAAAGGGCCAAACTTCCTAGGATGCTGGAAGCTGAATACATAATTTAGTTGAATTTTGCCATTGTGACATATCTGAAACATAAAGGTCAAGACTTATAGTAAATCTGGTTTCTGCAACCTTAATCCAACAAGTGGTTCAAACTTAGTCTTTAAGCGACAATTTACGGTCCATCAACGTTGAACCCCTACAGGCTTAACAGTCAGTGCTATATTCTTTACTGTCAACTATTAAAGCTATAAATGTGCAAGATAATTGGGAATCCTTGGAAATGGAAGAGGGAGGGAGGTTTTTTTTTGAATAAGTTCATTGACAGAAAGATGTAATGTTCATCATGTCACGAGCGTGCGATAAAGAAAAATATCTGAGTCATACTCTCGTGACATGATGAATATCACATCTTTCTCATTTCATGACCGATCTTAACATTTACCATCTTTCTTTATATATCAAGTACTTTCAACTTTATTTAAAATTTCTTGTGAAACACGAGCCTGTCTTCAAAAGCGATTATTATATGTTAAGCAATGCGTTTTATAGCAAACAAGCTTTTTTAACACATGACAGAGTGGCAAATTCTACATACGTTAAAGTAACAAACGAAAGTTGGATTATACATGTGCCTACATGTATATGAAAATTATATATTTGAACTGCGGATAAACATGGGTGTGATTGTGGATTGATACTTACATACAATTTGTAAAACCTGTTCAAGAAAAATGGAAATCCAAAACGACCTGTAATGATCTCAGGACAGACTTTGTAGAAATTATTACTTGAGCCTGTGCTCAACTCGTGATCATTCTGGTCTTCCCCATAAGGATACAAGTTGCTCACAACCGGAGTTGCTTAAGAAAAAAGAAAAATTACGAAAATAAGAACTAGCCTTTATGAATACGTATCTACGTACATTTGTATCTAAATGTAATATTCTCATATGAAGATACAAAAATCTTCTCACGTAAAGATATTCTCATTTAAAGATATCGATTTCTTTAAAACATAAGATAACGATATGTTCATAGGTAAAGATTTCGATATCTTCACATAATGCAACAATATCGATATCCATAACTTCTCATGTGAAGATATAGAGGATATTACATGGCCACGCGGAGATACGAAATTTTTTCTTCGAAGAGAAATTTCGTATCTCCGCGCGGCCATGTAATGTTTTATTTATTATGTGAACACCAATGAAATACCAAACCATTTCATTTCACTTTTTTTATTTTGTAGTCCTATAGTAAAACAACGTGTCAGAACAAAAAAAATAGAAGTACGCGGCCTTTAATGCGTGAACGAAATCCATTTTTTTCTCTTACAATGTAATAAAGGGCCATCCTAAAATAATAGCCCATAGTATTTTAGATTACGGAAAAAGCCAGCTATAAGCTTGGACTATATTTTTAGACATCAAAGACTAATAGTTGCTCTCTATTTATGTCCAATGTAAGAGAAAGAGCGAGGAAAACGTTCAATGCCTTAAATTAAGGAGCTCGCAAAAACAAAGCACTTTTTTAAGATGACAAAAGTAAGCGTAAAGGTTTCTCAAAGTCAATGCTTAGCTGACTTACTGTTCAACTCACTGTTCACAAGTTCACGATTAATTTTCTTGGCTGTTTCCACTGTCTGACTCATCACTAGGCGAAACTTTTTCTTTGGAAGTTCAGATTCGGGGCTACCCATTGCACTTTGTGACGAGGCCATATTGATTGATCATTCGTTGATTAACTTCAGACGAACGCGGCACGTTGGATACCCCGATTAAGAAGCGAGCTACGGCACATCAAAATCCGGTTTTGGTGTAGAGAAATTGAACTGAGCAGGATACCTGAGAAAACTTTCAGCAATTCACCTGAAACGCGGCACTTGTTCCAGGTAAGCTACAAGTCATTCTATTTCATTTTGTTTTCTTTTTGCCATACAAAGCCTTTTAGTGTTTGACGGCCATATTGCTAGTGAAACTCACGCACGCGCTGTTACATGTCCGTGATTTCTGGCCATGAACATCTGAAACTTCACGATTCGTCGACGCCGTACTCGAGAGAATGTTTGAAGTGTTTTCCATTTGTCGCTCTTGAACGCTGCTGCAGTTGTTTATTGCCTGGAGGTTTTTTTGGCCAGTAATCTGTACTATCTGATTTGGCGGGACGTCATTATCCTGTAATTTTTGCACGAGTGTTTTTCTCCCGGCGTGGTCTTGTTTTTTTTTTCAGTTCTTTTTGCTTTGCTTTCAATGCATCAATTAATCTCGTAAATTCGGGAACAATGAATAGCCTTTTCCTTTTTGTTTCTTCTTTTTTTCTATTCTTTGATCCTTTCTTTTTATTTTAACAAATTAGTGTGTGTCGCGATTTCTAATCATGTAATTAATTTCACTGGCCTGCCTAGATTAGCTTTTGCTACCTGCAGGCCAGTATTATAAACTCTATAATAACTAACTAATAAAGATTTTTGTTTGCTGTTGTTTTTTGTTGTTTTCCTATATTCGCGCCTTGTAAGATAACGCTCAACGCTTGATAAGATTCCTCTGAGAGAAGACGGCTCATATTGTTCACCTTTCTTCGTTCAAGCTGCAATAATGAACTCACTGAGGTATACATTCAGCTCCACTGAAGGGATTTTCTATAATTCTCTCTCTTCTTTCCGAACCTCGCGAAGAAATTTAAAACAATGTTGAGGTCATACATGGTCTTTTTCTTCGTATTTTCGTTCTCTTGTTGAGCAATAGGCTTGTCAACATCATCTTCGGACACATCAATAAATCTGCATTAAGAATTGTGGACGATGAAATAGAGAATATTTAGATTCATGTTAGGTTCGTCCGTCATTCTGAAAATGTGTCGAGACTACTTTGACAAAGGCGGCGCCGTGAAAGGCGCGATTTCTTATGTAACCATAACAACGGTGAGCTTTTCACGTGTGAAGATAACATGTTATTCTCACTTGTGAAGATATGATGTTTTCGCGCGAAAGCTTACCTGGTATTCCATTGGTGTTTATATAATACATCTAACTCTCCCGCGCAGGAAACATCCTAATTGATAATATGAAAATCCAAAATAGATAAATTTAGGCAATTGTGATTAGATGAGAAGTTTAATACAAAAACACATACCTATTGTAGATGATGAAACGCTTGGACTAATTGATGACAAGACACTTGGAGAGAAACTAGTAGAAGATGAGATGCTGATACTGACCGACTGCGAGACACTTATAGATCCACTTGTAGATGGTGACACGCTGGGACTGACGCTTGGACTGACAGATGTCGAGACACTTTGAGACGCACTTGTTGAAGGTGAACTGCTGATGCTGACCGACTGCGAGACACTTATAGATCCACTTGTCGATTGCGACACGCTGGGACTGACGCTTGGACTGACAGATGTCGAGACACTTTGAGACGCACTTGTTGAAAGTGAACGGCTGATGCTGACCGACTGCGAAACACTTATAGATCCACTTGTCGATTGCGACACGCTGGGACTGACAGATGGTGAGACACTTTGAGACACGCTTGTTGAAGGTGAACGGCTGATGCTGACCGTCTGCGAGACACTTATAGATCCACTTGTCGATTGCGACACGCTGGGACTGACAGATGGTGAGACACTTTGAGACACGCTTGTTGAAGGTGAACGGCTGATGCTGACCGTCTGCGAGACACTTATAGATCCACTTGTAGATGGTGACACGCTAAAACTGACGCTTGGACTGACAGATGTCGAGACACTTTGAGACGCACTTGTTGAAAGTGAACGGCTGATGCTGACCGACTGCGAGACACTTATAGATCCACTTGTCGATTGCGACACGCTGGGACTGACGCTTGGACTGACAGATGTCGAGACACTTTCAGACGCACTTGTTGAAGGTGAACGGCTGATGATGACCGACTGCGAGACACTTATAGATCCACTTGTCGATTGCGACAGGCTGGGACTGACAGATGGTGAGACACTTTTAGACACGCTTGTTGAAGGTGAAACGGTGGTGCTGACCGACTGCGAGACACTTATAGATCCACTTGTCGATTGCGACACGCTGGGACTGACGCTTGGACTGACAGATGTCGAGACACTTTGAGACGCACTTGTTGAAAGTGAACGGCTGATGCTGACCGACTGCGAGACACTTATAGATCCACTTGTCGATTGCGACACGCTGGGACTGACAGATGGTGAGACACTTTGAGACACGCTTGTTGAAGGTGAACGGCTGATGTTGACCGTCTGCGAGACACTTATAGATCCACTTGTAGATGGGGACACGCTGGGACTGACGCTTAAACTGACAGATATCGAGACACTTTGAGACGCACTTGTTGATTGCGACACGCTGGGAATGACAGATGTCGAGACACTTTGAGACGCACTTGTTGAAGGTGAACTGCTGATGCTGACCGACTGCGAGACACTTATAGATCCACTTGTCGATTGCGACACGCTGGGACTGACGCTTGGACTGACAGATGTAGAGACACTTTGAGACGCACTTGTTGAAAGTGAACGGCTGATGCTGACCGACTGCGAGACACTTATAGATCCACTTGTCGATTGCGACACGCTGGGACTGACAGATGGTGAGATACTTTGAGACACGCTTGTTGAAGGTGAACGGCTGATGCTGACCGACTGCGAGACACTTATAAATCCACTTGTAGATGGTGACACGCTGGGACTGACGCTTGGACTGACAGATGTCGAGACACTTTGAGACGCACTTGTTGAAGGTGAACTGCTGATGATGACCGACTGCGAGACACTTATAGATCCACTTGTCGATTGCGACACGCTGGGACTGACGCTTGGACTGACAGATGTCGAGACACTTTGAGACGCACTTGTTGAAAGTGAACGGCTGATGCGGACCGACTGCGAGACACTTATAGATCCACTTGTCGATTGCGACACGCTGGGACTGACGCTTGGGCTGACAGATGTCGAGACACTTTGCGACGCACTTGTTGAAAGTGAACGGCTGTTGCTGACCGACTGCGAGACACGTATAGATCCACTTGTCGATTGCGACACGCTGGGACTGACAGATGGTGAGACACTTTGAGACACGCTTGTTGAAGGTGAACGGCTGATGCTGACCGTCTGCGAGACACTTATAGATCCACTTGTAGATGGGGACACGCTGGGACTGACGCTTGGACTGACAGATGTCGAGACACTTTGAGACGCACTTGTTGATTGCGACACGCTGGGAATGACAGATGTCGAGACACTTTGAGACGCACTTGTTGAAGGTGAACTGCTGATGCTGAGCGACTGTGAGACACTTATAGATCCACTTGTCGATTGCGACACGCTGGGACTGACGCTTGGACTGACGGATGTCGAGACACTTTGATACGCACTTGTTGAAAGTGAACGGCTGATGCTGACCGACTGCGAGACACTTATAGATCCACTTGTCGATTGCGACACGCTGGGACTGACAGATGGTGAGACACTTTGAGACACGCTTGTTGAAGGTGAACGGCTGATGCTGACCGTCTGCGAAACACTTATAGATCCACTTGTAGATGGGGACACGCTGGGACTGACGCTTGGACTGACAGATGTCGAGACACTTTGAGACGCACTTGTTGATTGCGACACGCTGGGAATGACAGATGGTGAGACACTTTGAGACACGCTTGTTGAAAGTGAACGGCTGATGCTGACCGACTGCGAGACACTTATAGATCCACTTGTCGATTGCGACACGCTGGGACTGACAGATGGTGAGACACTTTGAGACACGCTTGTTGAAGGTGAACGGCTGATGCTGACCGTCTGCGAAACACTTATAGATCCACTTGTAGATGGGGACACGCTGGGACTGACGCTTGGACTGACAGATGTCGAGACACTTTGAGACGCACTTGTTGATTGCGACACGCTGGGAATGACAGATGGTGAGACACTTTGAGACACGCTTGTTGAAAGTGAACGGCTGATGCTGACCGACTGCGAGACACTTATAGATCCACTTGTCGATTGCGACACGCTGGGACTGACGCTTGGACTGACAGATGTCGAGACACTTTGAGACGCACTTCTTGTAGGTGAACGGCTGATGCTGACCGACTGCGAGACACTTATAGATCCACTTGTCGATTGCGACAGGCTGGGACTGACAGATAGTGAGACACTTTCAGACACGCTTGTTGAAGGTGAAACGGTGGTGCTGACCGACTGCGAGACACTTATAGATCCACTTGTCGATTGCGACAGGCTGGGACTGACAGATGGTGAGACACTTTTAGACACGCTTGTTGAAGGTGAAACGGTGGTGCTGACCGACTGCGAGACACTTATAGATCCACTTGTCGATTGCGACAGGCTGGGACTGACAGATGGTGAGACACTTTCAGACACGCTTGTTGAAGGTGAAACGGTGGTGCTGACCGACTGCGAGACACTTATAGATCCACTTGTAGATGGTGACACGCTGGGACTGACGCTTGGACTGACAGATGTCGAGACATCAGTGTCTAAATAGAAAGCACAATATTATCAATCACAATAGGATATTATTCCCTTTGCTGTAATCATCTCACAGCTAGACTAGTACATTTACTTCGTTGATATGTTTTTTTCCTCGTTATTTAATAGCACTGAATTCGAATGCAGAGAAAAGAAAGTTGTTCCAAAGAAACAGTATCCAACTGATTAATGATTCAAAAAGTGGCGAATCGTAGTTCTTCTTCCAAAAACAGATTTCATATTTATTATTGTTATAATCCGGTAGCAGGTTATCGCTGTGACAAATGTCGTTGATTGCTCACGACCGGCATCCATGCACCCCAAAATTGTTTTAAGTTGTTAGTTTGGAGTCGTTCGTTAACGAAAACGCAGATCAATCTAGTAGTTAAGGACTTGGCGGTACCAGATCAGTTTTGCAAAACTGATCTGATACCAAGCCAAGTCTTAACTACTTCCCATCTGTTGGATTAAAAAATATGGCAAAATTAAATGGAAAAATCAAATGAAACTATATGTTAATAAAAACAAAATGGTGCGTTTATTCCATTGCGTGATTTCCTTTGCGTTTATTTCATTGCGTGATTCCACATAATAGAATCCTTTGCGTGACACAATTCTCGGAAACACAGGAAGTCTACACAGGATTGAATTAAGGAAAGTTATTTTTTGATTTAATTCTTTTTCATTTTATAATGTCCATAAGCATATGAATTTATACCATCTTCCAGTATATATCTTTTGTCATCGAAACAGCTGAGTGATACTTTATTGATTTCATAACTTCCTAATTGATGGTTTTGACTTCTTATTGTTTTCATAGTGTGATGCATCTGTTTATTTCCTAATAACGTTTCTTTATAATCTTGATGCTTGATATTATTTTTGATAATATTCTTTTTGATTCCCTTGGCAGTCTTTCCTCCTTTTTGGTTGTCTTTCATGTAACTATACATTTTAGATCGTAGACCGATGAATTCAGTTATTGGTATACTTGCAGCTTCATCTTTGAATTTACCAATTACTTTTTTATTTGTCTTATCAAAATATGAAGAATCTTCAGGGTAATCGCTGTTATCAAATTTATCTTTATCATTCCAAAAATCTTGGTATACATCTTCAGCTTCAATTTCATAAGTTAAACTGTCTGTATCAGTAAATAAAAGTCTAGCCTTATTATCATATTTATTTTTGATATAGTTATAATGGAAGTCATACATTAAAACCTTGCTGAGATCTAGGATACACATACCAACATATGCCGGCCTGTTTAGGGTTAGTGTTTCTTTAATCTTATGCACAGCTACAAGGTTTTTATTGAAGATCTTACTGCTTACATATGTTGGTTTAGCAGCCATTTTTAATAGTTTCTTTTCATTGGTCACTAATCTAACATCTACTCGTTTTCTGATATTTTCCATTGTTTTTCCGAAGACTGAATTGTTCATTAATTTAAAAAAGTCTTTTTCAAAAGCACTTTTAGCATTTTTTCGTTTGTTTGTGTTGAAATCAATATATTGCTTCAACCATGCAGACTGATTAAACTCCAATACTCGATGGACTTTGGTTACTTTCAAACCTAGATCAGTGTATAATTGTAGGTCTCTATAATGTAGCACATACTTTTCTTTGTTTTTCAAAGTTGGGATTAATTTATGTACAAGACCTGTTGATATATTATATTTAGCTGATATTATTTTACAATAATCTGATAGCATGTTTTTGGTTACTTTCACTTTTTCTGGTCCCAATGGATAGTCATTATGAATGTCATGCAACTTTTGGGGATATTCCAAGTCAACTTCTAGTATTAAACCTTTTTGGGTGTTTTCATTATATTTGGCTAAATTTATGTTGTTTATCTGCTTTTCTGTCATCCATCTAAAACCGCCAGTAGGTAGGTATTGTGACATAGCCCAACCATATAGATTGTTAGCATCCAGATACATTATATACTTTGAGGGCACCTTCTCATCATATGTTTTCATGTATTTATTGTTTGCTTTACCATACCTATTGGCAATGTAGCTTATTCCACCACGCATTCCTTTTTCGATAAATTGAAACATGTCAATATCAGTTATAAGTTCTAATTTGATATCAGTCATTTTAAGCATAGCATCCCAAGACAAACCTGGAGATGTGAAATAATGACATGGATCTAATTTGTAGTATTCTAGACAGGTCTTTCTAAAGTTTTCAAACACATCAGCTAGCAAAAGGATATCAGATTTAAGATATAAATTATGGTATTCACCCATATTTTGAAGATTGAAGGTATTCCACACATTTTGAGCATGTTTGTAATCTTCATTTGATATATGTTCATCATTCAATATGCTGTAAAATTCTTCTTTTGATGGCAGTTTTTCATTGAACTTTTCAAAGCTATCCATGAAGTCATATACACTCCTTTTCTAGTCATCAAATCAAACTTTTTATCTTTGAATTTTTGAGATGTATATTTTAATGCTTCTTTTGGTAGATTACTTACTAGTTTTTCTAAACTGGAACTCATGAATTGGAAACTGTCAATGAATGTTAGATGATTACCAAGCATGAACGCCATATATTTTTCCATGTTGTTAGGAATTGCATTGATGTTCATTTGACACTTTTCACCTTTCTTATTTGTATATGTATGCTTCTTGACTATTTCACCAATCTCTTGTATTATAAAATGACTGTCATACCCACGGAGATTGTGAAATATAACCGGTATCTTATCAGTTAATCGGAAGTTAATATTACAATCTTGATGCGCTGATCCTCTATACTTGCCAGTTATATGACAATGATCTCAAACTCGAATATCTTTCTCTGTATACTTTTTATCACATATATGGCATTTATCAGCTTTTTGGAATTCTTCTTCATCCTTTTTTGTCATTTTTAATGGTTTGTTAAAATATCTTTTATTCATATTACGACAATATTTAACTTCTTCTAACATAGCTTCCATAAATTTGTTAACAGCTTTTTCACCTCTATAGATCTGTATTGGTTTACTATATTTATCATCATAACAGCATACAACCTTATAACCATAACCACAATCAGTATGTTTTTGATACGATTCAGTATAGGATTTGTCATTGTTTGGCCTGCATCCTTCTATTTTTTCTGTAATAGCTTCAAAATCTGCATAGATGACAAATGGTACAGGCAACTGCTTATGGAAGTTATTGAATTTTAGTATATTGTTATCCTTTGACGGCATTTTTATGGCTTGTTTTCCATTTATGATGATGCAATTTTCTTTATGATTTAATAATACTCTTTCACTACTGAAACATTGTAAACAATACATACAAAAATGCTTTCTATGTTCATGTTTTGTTTGATTGTACATAAATTTATTGAAGTCTTTTATTAATACATAATGTCTGTTTTCACCTTCTGTTATCAATAATAAATGCATTTGATCTTCAAATTTTTCTTGGGATATGTAAATAGGAAATGGTTGTTTTTCTTCATATCCAAATACATTGATATTGATATTATTCTGTTTCTCAATTTTATTATACTGTTTTTGATACTGTAAATTCAATTCCTGAGTAATTCAACTTTTCAATAAATTCTTTATCACATTTTTTAATTCTCTGTGGGTATTTTTCTTGAGGATTCAAATGTCTGATGTGACACCATCTAAAGCATTCATTGTCATTGTTTTTCATGTTTATCAAACCTTTAGCACTGTTTCTGAGTTCTTGGGGCAGTTTAATATATGAAGATCCTCTCATTGGTTGATATTTTACAATATTAAGATAATGATTGTCAACAGATTTAATAGTCCATCCGGAGCCTTCAGATATCCACTGTGCAATTTTATTTAATATCTGTTGTTTGGACACTTGTAGTGATTCAGTGATCTCTAGATTGTTTATGATTGTTTGAACTAGACTGTTGAAATAGGCAGTTTTATACACTGTTTCTCCATTTGATATTTTTGTAAATGTTACCTTAAGCGTTTCAACGAATTTTAATCCTTTCATTGATGTTAATACACTGATCATATGGTATGCAACAGCCTTTCTTGTGTTTTGTAGTTGCATTAGTGGGTCTTTGTTGTTTTTTATGTCAATTTCATAAGACTTTGTATAGCCTTTAAGAGCTTTGTCTGTCTGCTCTATCTTAGTTCTAGGTGCTGGCACTGGTTTGTAAGTTCTAGATGCTGGCACTGGTTTAATAGTTCTAGGTGCTGGCACTGGTTTAATAGTTCTAGGTGCTGGCACTGGTGGTAAAATGATATTATCTTCATAGTTTTTGACCATATCCCTAACAGATTTTCTCGGTGTAGGAACTGGTCTCCTACGTTGTTTTTCGTCATCCACAATGATGATTTTAGGCTTTTTATTCTGTTGCTTTAAAAGCAATTTGATGAGTTCTGATTTACTAAGTTTCTTAAGATCACTCTTATTCATATCTATAAGGTTAGATTTTTCTGATTTCATATATATAATAATTCTATAGATAATCTTTTAAATAGTTTTACAAATGTGCGTTTAAATATAGTCGAGAATTCAAATAATCCAATCATGGATCCTTCGAACTATAACTATGAAAAGAATTAATTTTGTGTGTAATTTGGATTATTTTTTTGTGTTATGTTGATGATTCGTTGCATTATATTGTTGACATTTACATTCTTCATATGCTTTTTTGTTTTCAAGTGACACCATTTCCCTGCAAGTGTATAATTTTTATCATTTTTACAAACATTACAATACCACTCTTTATTTAACATACATAAGGTTTTATGTTTTTTTAGTTCTTCTGTTGTGAAAACTTTTGGTCTACCGCGACCTCTCTTAACATTTTGATTTTCCATATATAATACTATACTATAGATATTATTTTAAATAGTTTCATAATAGTGCGGATAATATTGGTCAAGAATTATATATTTTGCATTATTGCGTAATAGTCAGAAACATTAATATTTTTGGCTACCAATGAATAGCGAATGCAAAGATATAAATATCTCAGAAATTTCTGGGATACTTGTAAATAGTAACATCTCTTTAAAACAATTTTGTATATCCCTTTAAATCCCTGATTAGTGTTCTAATGTTACTGATTGTATTTTTTAAACCCATGTGCCCTGGATCAGATGAATATTTCTACATCTTTCCAAATCCGCGTTGCTGCTTGTTTTTGTTGTGCTAGATATACTATTTTCTTGTTTGAGATATTTAATATTATCAACTTTGGTTTGTTTCAACACATTACATTCATCATCGTATCTATTGTTTTCTATCTCATTGCAGATAATATTCAATAACTCTTTCAATGTTATATCTTCATCAATTTCATGTATTTTTTTATGATAAAGTTTCAATAATTTCTTTTTATATTGTAACAGATCCAATCTACGCTCATTATCATATATTTTATCATGAAGATTGTCTATTTCATCTTCACATTCCTGAATTTGAAAATTTATTTTTTTGATATATTTCTCAATGCCGCTCGTGATATATATAAACATTATATATTTTTTACATCTTTTAGCGGTATCCAGCTGTTAAAATCATCACTATATCCTTTCCACTTCACCAAAGCTTGTTTTTTCTTATAGTCTCTTTTGATAACCTTATCTATACGAAAAACATCTTGTTTAGCTTTCAATAACTCCTGTTGATAGAAAGATCCTTCTATTGATTCATCATTGAGATCTTTTAATTTGTAAGTTATAGGATTAGTGTATTGTATCTTATTGACTGTAAACACTTCTTCAGTCCAGTTTGGTGTATAACCCTTGTCGAACACATTCCGTTTATACTTTGAAATTCTAACCTTATCACCAACTTTAAATTTTGGTTTATATGATAATAGTTCCGTATCATATAGATTGAAATAAACAGTTCCTTCATTCTTTTTCATAGATGCTTCAATAGGTTTCATTTTAATACTTGAATGCTTTGTACTGTTGTATTCATTTAATAGTTTTGGTAACATGTCTAAATATTGTGTTGTATTTTGAGCTGTAAATTGTTTCCACATTTTAGATTTTAATGTTCTGTTAAATCTCTCAATAATAACAGCTTTACCTTCATTGAAAGTAGAATACATCTCAATATTATTTTTCTTTAGCCAGTCTTTGAAAGTTTTATTATAGAATTCAGACCCTTGGTCTACCCAAATAAATTTAGGTTTCCGTTTGGATTTTTTAATAACATCATCAAATGATTCAGTAATTGTATTACCTGTTTTATTTTTAATAGGGATGCTCCAAGCAAATTTCGAAAACACATCAATGATGTTTAACAAATATCTATATCCTTTATTCCATTTTGAAAACTTCTGCATTTCTACAAGGTCAGCGCTCCAAATATCATCTATTCCATTAACAATAACACGTCTCTTTTGAAATTTCCGTTTGATTGGTTTATGTAGTTCATTTGCAAGGAGTTCAGCCCAATCATTACTCAACTCCTTTTTACGTTTTTTGACTTCCTTTTAACACCTAATCCAAGTTTTTGTTTTACATCAATCGTGTTTCTAGCCAACCAATGCCCCCATTGTCTTTCATTATACGGTACGTTGTCTAAAGCTTGAACCATTTTTCGGTCTGCCTTATTTTTACATTTCCTATCATCCTTGCAGACTGAATAATCGACATCATGTTGCATTGCTATTTCATCAGTTCTTCCTGTAGGTTGGTCATATATTTCTAATATTTGGCCAGTTGTTGGGTCATATTTCACTTGACTCTTTAAATCATTATATGGGCCAGTATATTTATGGCCGGGTAATGTCCAACCGCCTTTTGGTTTCGGAAGCTTCCCAATGGCCTTATGAATATCAATCCCACTACCTTTATGCAATGGATCTAGTTTCTTACTAATATCTGAAGTTAAACTATCTAAGGCTTGATCCAAATATTTATCAGCCATTCCTTTTATTTTTTGTTGAGCATAACCAGATTTAATTGCCTTTGATGCTCCGATTCTACCTAAATTATACAAACCTTTTAAAGCGCTTTTAGCTGCTATTTCACCAAGACTGTGACTACCTTCTATATTTAAAAAGCCCCCATCTTGTGAGGGCTCAATTAGTTTCCCTGTTTTTGTTTTATAAATTTGGTTTTTGTTATACCACATTCAGCGCAAGTGCATTTCAACATAGTTCGACCATTTTTAGTTTTCACATATCGTTCGCTTCCTGGAACACATTCAGTGACTTTCTTCTGTCTAACACAATATGATTTTACCATTATATATATAAGTTAGATATTTCTAAAATAATGTTCGAGGAATCTCTCATTCTTCATTGTATCATATATGTCAAATACTTGCAATAAATTATAATATGAATTCCCTTTATTCATTTCATTCAGAAAGTATAAACAGAAGTAACCACATGTAGTCGTTTTTATGTTCTGGATTTGGTTGTTTTGATGTAACAGAATCAAATTCTTTCTTTTTGTATGATTTACGATCTCTTGAAATGGAGGCATACCGAAACTATCAAAATAATTTATCACGTTGTCTTTGACATATGTGGCCACCCAATGGCTTCCACTCATATATGAGGGTTCAAGATTGTATATGAATAACGCCTGTTTATGCTTATGTGGAACTTTCTCATCCCTCGATAGAACATCTTTGATTGGGATGTTCAAATATCTACACCATTTTATTAGATCATGATTACTTAACGGGATATCTTTATGGAATTTTGGTTTTACAGTATTGCCCCTAGTAGTGGTATGCCATTGAATGGGCTGTTTTTCCCTAATAGTATGCCTTCTCCCGACTTGTTTTTTTTGGTAGTTTTTTTTTTTAATCCCCATACCAATTGGATTATCCCATGTACCTATAAATGGAGGTGGTTGTCTGTATGCACCAATTCTCGGAGCTCCCTTACCCCCTTTTTTCTTACTAATTCCCATTCGTGGAGCCCCACTACCAGTTTTACCAGTCAAAGCATTTAGAAGGAGTGGAACACCAATGCTTGCCAACAGAGTGCCTAAAAATCCACCTGATTGTGTTTTTGTTGGTTTTACATGAACACCTGAACCTGATTGAAGGGCATTCAATATATCCTGTTTTTGTTTCGTCGATAAAAGATGCTTATATTCTATCAGCTTATTAATTTTGTCTTGTGGTACGAGAAAACCACCCGACTGTACGCCTTTGCCAGATATTGATTTCACAATCTGAGAAGCACCTTCTGAAGCCAATCCAGCAAGAGCTGATAGCCCAAGGGTTTTACCTATAGTTGGTGCTAGTGTCTTTCCAATACTTAAGATAGAAGTTAGTAGACTACCTCCAACCTGTTTTCTGATATTACTTTTAACAAGTTTGATATCCATACCCTTATTCATCATACGATTCTTCTCCAATCTCTTCTTTACCATTGCTGGTACATATAGAATATCATTTCCGTTCAGAGATTCATTTGATAGTCTGAGAACAATAGTTTCCCTTTTTTTGAAAGCATTGCTAAGATTCTTCTTTTGATTGTCAGACAAATTTACTTTGATTTCAAAAAGCTGAGTCATTTGCTGTATATAATATATGTTATATAATTTTTTCCAGTTATAAAACATATATGAAATAAGGATATTTATTTTTATTAGTAATACATTACTTATTATACAATTTTACACTATAACCAATTCATTACCCACCTTGTCAATGACAACAGATTCTTCATATAGGACTACAGCATGAACATTGAAGTTTGCAGCTGCATTCTGGCTTAGTCTATACCTGAAGATTAGCTGTTTCGGATCTCTTGTTATTTTTTCAGTTTGATACGTAAGATTAAAGTAAATCAACCCATACAGAGAACTATAGTTTGCTAAGTTCAGCTGAGTTCCGCTGTTATAGTCATTTTTCCGCATAGTATATGACATCAAATCGTTAAAGATTCTCACTTTTGATTCTGTATCATACTCTGTTTCTGGATAAAAGACTCCATTTCCATATTCTAGTCTACAGTTTAAAAGGGAAGAGTTATTATTAGCAGCATTAAGTTTAAAAGTGTCCATTAGATAAGGACTGTCTTCTTCAACTGCATCATTAGGCGGGTTTGTTCTTTTCAAGTAAACAAAAATGTGTTTGACATTGTCAATACTGCTTGAAATCTGGAAAAATCCTGATGATTGTGTAGGAGCTGATGCTTCGTACATTTCCCTTAAATATTTCCACTGAGTTTCTTTAAGAAATGAACTAACGAAATTGTCATACAATGAATCCTTTGGAGTTAGTTTTGGCACCCAGAGCAAAAACCTGTTAACAACAATTCTTCCAGCATCAGTTCCATTAGCCATGTGAATGAGTTCACCATCGTTTTGTAGCTCAATGTTAAATTGTATTTGCATTGGTACAAGCATCTTATCTTCAAGTTCTTCAAAAAATGAGAACCTGTTCAATGGTATGATCACATTAATGTTTTTAGGACCACCTGTACCATTATCGCGCAGAGCTTGAGTTTGCAACCTGCGAGCTTCAAATCCTGTGTTATTCGCAGCTGTTGTAGATTCGTGTCCAAATACCAGAAACTGTTTTTAGCAACTGATCTACTGTAATCATCAGAATACTCTAGCAGGTTTTTAACAAAAGTGACTTTATGGAGATTGTCAGTGTCATAAACTATTTTTCCTGCAGATTTAATCATTATGTGGTCAATTAAGGAATGCCCTCCATTAATTACCGTTATTCGATCAGCAGCAGCATATCCTGCTCCGTCTGCTAATTTCTGTAGTTGGAATTGGACTTCAATATAGGCATTGTACCAATCGTAGAAACTCGATCGATCATTAATTGTAAATTTATAACCATTTTTCGTTTGGTGTTGACCGTTAGCTGGAGACCTGATTACATCATCGAGTTGGAATCGCACCAACTCATTTCTTTGTAGAAAATTATCCGTTCTAAAAGACATATATTATTATGTTATATAATTTTAACAATTAAAAAATATATTCATTGATTCTATACAAATCTAACTCTACGTCTTCTCCTCAAACCATCTCCAGAAATGAGTCTATTCAGTATCATATCAGTACTTTCTTGATCTAGTTTTGGCTGATAATGTTGCTGCAGCTGTTTAATGGGTGAGGATGGAACAATTGCTGTTTGTCTTGTAGCTCCTTTTCTCAAATTTGTCAATCTTTTCATTATCAAATCACCAGATTTTTGAGATACCGCCTTACCCAGTCGCTCACCTGCATGGGATATCCCCGATTCTAACGCCTTCTTTGCTATTGGCTTAGCAAATTTCTTGAAAACAGATGATGCAACACTCTTCAACGGTTTGAAAATATTATCAACGATAATTCCCAATCCTTTGTGTCTGTATACAAATTTACCAAGTTTTGGATGGTAAAATCTTTTGAATTCATACGGTTTCATTATACTATTATGTTATATTATTCTATACTTTTCAGAATCAGTGAGAAAGCTGTATCTGCGCCATTCAAGTTAACTAATCTTCTTTTTCCATCTGTGATGTATATTCGGATACTACTGATAGTATTTTTATTAACTGGGTTATATGTAACCCGTTTAGGTTCTAAAGTGAAGCTATAACTAGGTTGGAGTACACTGGTAGAGAAGCTATAAATGATGTCTGTATCTTGACCGTCGACAAGTGAATCATTAATTAGGTCACAATGGATATTCAAAATATCGGTGTCTTGACTTAGATTTGGTACTCTAGGACCAATATTTGTTCCACTTGTCAATACTGTCTTATGAAACCCGATTAGATCATTAAAATTGGAATGCGTCAAATCAAGCTGATAATTCTGAGCCAATGTAATCGTAACCCTAAATGTTGTATTATCGAATTCAAGATTGATAGGATACGTATCACCGTTCTTTGTTATATCTTTTATATATTCATCGAAATCAGTATAATTCCATACTCCTGATGGAAATTGTATGTTGTGATAAGTTGTACCATTATTAGAGCTATATTTTATTAATTGATTGTTGTATCCTGCGTTAACATTGAACCATGTGAAACTCATATTGATAATTCTGTTAAGACCGATAACATATTGAGAATTACTATCCAATATCATTTGTCTAGTAAATTTTGTTGTGAAATCTTCAGGTTTATTATTTAATTGGGACTTCACACTATAGGAGGATAATACTATCTCTCGTTCCATATATAATAAAGTTACATTATATTTTTAAAATATTGACCATACAATTTATTATACTGCGATCTATTGATTTTCGATATTTTCAATAATGTGTCCAATATAGTTACTCCCATATTTCGCATCTCAATGCTGGTATTCCCTGCCAATCTTTCACCAATAATCAATTCCAATTTTTTTAAAAGCTGCTTTACATCATTAAAAAACATAATATTTCCACCTCTCTGTTTTTTTCCCCGACTCTGGATTCCAGAACCTTTTATTGTTTCCAATTTAGTATTATAATGTTTTATGTATTCATTTAAAGTATCTTTCGCATTGTCTATTCTTTTGTTTCGCATTTGTCTCTCAGCTTCTGATATAGCCCCACTTTTGAACTGTTTTGTAACATGTGACTTATAACCACTTAATTGACTCCTTTTTGATTTTGCATCATTTATAATCTTATTAAGATAGGCCCTAGTCTTTTTATTTGTCATTTCTGGTTGATTTAACCTCATTTCCACATTTTCATAATCCGTAATACCAATATCATTCAAAATCTCATTACTTATATCTTCATCATCTAATCCATAGTCCATCTCTTCTTCATATTTTGGTGGTAATTCATCTGGTTCATCACCAAAGTACTGAGGATCAACATAAATATCCTTATTTCCTTCCAGAAGATCTTGTAAAGATTCTTCATATGTTGGTGGTTTTGGCACCAGTTGTTTCTCTTGATTTGGTGGGACATAATCACCAAATAAATCATCAACTTGCATGTCTTCGAAAGGGTCAACTTCAGGCATGTAGTCAATACCTTGGTCACCTTTTTTAGGTGCTCGTTTCTTTCTTATAGGTACCCTTAAATTTAAATTACTGTCGATAACATCATCTAATTTACTAGTTACTGGTTTGAATACCTTCGTCAACGATTCCTGACTTATCTGCTGACCAAGATTATGTTTTGTGATTGCATCATGAACATAATTAATTTTATTTCCTAATTCAGATTTTCTTTTTGCAAGTTCTTTCCATTTAAGTAAACTCATTTATTGTTATATTATTACGTTACATAAAATTTGGAAATCATATATAAAAAAGAGCATTTTACACCCTGTTGTACACTGTGTTGTACACCGTGTTATACACCATGTTATATTGAAATAATATACCCATATAATATAAATGATAATACCAAATTACGATGCCGATGATGATGTAACCTCAAATTATAAACAGTTATATCCTTTCATGCCTGACCGATGCTTCCGGATGCTAATTTGCGGCCCATCTGGGTCAGGAAAAACAAACGTTCTGCTAGACATGATCTATAGGCTACTCTATTTCGATAAAATTTATCTATATGCTAAAAACTTGGAACAATCAAAATATCAACATTTACTGGAAACATTGAAACCAATCAGTGAAGAGGTGGGTTACCCAATTATTGAAGCAAGTAATGATCAAATATTGCCTTTGTCCGAATTAAATTGTGATAACCAAAAGTTGGTTATTTTTGATGACTATCTTAATACTGGTAGTAAAAATGATGCAGAAATAAGAAACTACTACACTAACTCAAGAAACAAAAATTGCAGTTGCATATATCTTAGTCAATCGTTTTATGACACTGACAAATGTATCCGTCTTAACTCTACACATTACTGCATTTTTGAATTTCCTTCTCCAAACGAACAAAACAGGATTAGTAGAGAGCTTGGTATAAAAAAATCTGACTATGAAAAAGCCACTAATGATTCATATTGCTTCATATATATTGATAAACCAAGGAAATTCACAACCAAGAATTTCAATGAAAAAATATAATATACTCATATTATATATAATGAGTTATTCAAACGGATTACTACCATCAACAACAACAACAACGACAACAACAACATCACAAGGGCCACCAGGCCCGCCAGGCGTTGGCTTCAAATTGACAGATGATGGTAATTATGATATGCAAAATAAAAAAATAGTAAATATAGGAACAGTTACTGGTTTGAATGATGTAGTTGATTTCAAATTTATTAGAAATACATTTGTTAGTAAGCATTTACCATTAGTTACAGCAAATCTTGATATGAAAAACAATAATATAAGAAATTTAAAAACACCAATTTCAGAAAAAGATGCTGTTAATAAAGAGTATGGAGACACGCATTATTTAAAATTAGATGGAACAACTCATATGGTGGGGGATCTTGATATGCGGGGACATAAACTAATTTTACCCGGTGAGATTGATATGGATAGAAAATTAATCACAAATCTGGACACGGATGAAGACAATGATCTTTGTGCAACTAATATGATAACTCTTAAAAATTATAGTAATAAAAAAGCTAATATTACAGATGCATATATGAAAAATGAAAGAATAGTATTGACTGATCACATGGATGCCAATTATCATTCTATATTAAATGTTCAAGCAGCTGGTGATAACGATGCTTTCCCTTTTTACCATGGGAAGACACATTTTTTAAATTATGACGGTCAACAATATGATGCGAAGAATAAGAAAATCATAAATATCAACACAGATGAAAACCAAGATCTTTCAGCTGTGAATATGATAACTCTAAAAAAATATCATCCCGATGTTCCTGATCACACTCATGAAGTTACTAAAAACATTGATTTGAAAGAACTTTTTAATATTGTAAAATCGAAACAACAGACATACTTGGATTTAACTGCAAATTACAACAATCTCGTTAGTTACAACGACGTGAAAAACATTTTTATTTCTCGTAAAGAAATGCTTTCTATGGAAACTGGTCTTGATATGAATAAAAATACGATCTTCAATGTAAAAGATCCAATAGCAATTGATCACGCTACAAATAAAGGATATGTTGACACAAAAACTGGTGATAACAACACAAGAATAAATCAAAATACGAATGCAATAAATAATTTAGAAACACTCAAACTTGATAAAACTATTTCCAGCGATCTTGATATGGGAGATAAAAAGATTGTTAATCTAGCAACTCCTAAACCACATGAGAATGACGCTGCTATAAATGTTTCATTCTTCAACACCGAACTCAATGATTCCAATACAAACTTGTACACACGAATAACGGATGATTATAAGAGTTATGTAAACAAGTCACACATAACTCCATCTACATTGAAAGATGTTTTCAGATATCTAATGGAAGATGTAGATGAGAGCTCCTCAGAAAGTAATATAGTTGTTAATGGAATTATCAATTTTGCTGCATCACCTCACCAAATCAATAAGAAAGCCTATGATATAACACTTACAACAGACAATAATGATGACTTCAGGTCAAGGATAGGTTTCAATGCATACAAACTTCCTCAAGGTGAGTTCACTTTGGTAATCGAGTTTTTTGTTCCAGATAAAGCTCATATCGATTTAACAACTGTAAATGTTGTTTCAACAGTCATTGATATTGAACAGCAAACTACAAAGATATTTAGTGCTGAAGGATATACTAAAAGTATTGTTCATCTACATAAATGGAAGGTTTCTCCTCCCGAATATATAATGATTGATCTACATGGAAGAATAACAAAAGGGAATACAAAGAAAGCACATCTAATCGTTTATGGTGTTAAAGGACATGTTTCGAGTGTCGATCCAGATGTATTTGATACTGTTTTTGTAATTGAAAATGGAAAAATGGTTATGGAGACTGATATTGATATGAATGGTAGAAACATAATTGGTTTACCAAAACCGAAAAATAAATTCATATTTTTAGGCAATTATATGAAAAATAAGAACACTAATGATATCATATTCAACGGTTCATCATCATTTATTGCGTTAACTAATTTAAAAATAGTAAAATTATGGTTGATAATATTGGACGATAAACCGCCTGAAGGATACAAAAAAATGGTTATATTAATCGGTAACAATTCATTTGGACCCCAAAATTGGAATAAAGCATCGAATAAAATTTATTACACTTTCAATATAGCGTCATCAGTTATCAATTTCAATGAAGATACAGTTGTACGAATCAAATTAATATCAATTGATCATATTACATATGCACCTTATAATTGCCATATCAGTGTACTTTTTGAAGAGTTTTAATATATAATTATCTAATATATTGATATATATAAATGTCAATTCTTGCACAGTCAATTAATTTTTGCAATAAATTTTTTACAACTCAAAAAAACCTGCATCCTAATACTAAAGATGAAATATTAAAATCGGCTTTAATATATCAATTTTTGTACGTTAACTATTTGAATAAGCCAATATCATTTAACCAAATATTAGAAAAACACTCTGACATTGGATTAATTGGACCAGGTTCTTGTACTCTAAATACCAAATACCAATTTTTAATTAAACATGCTATTTTTCATGATGCATTTGGAAGATTTTACAATGACTATGAAAAGGGGCCTGGATACACATATTGCTGCCTTTCAATACCGAAGAAATTAAAAAGATCTCCAATAATGGGTCAAATCTCTGGATTATTATATTGCCTCATTTCAAATCCTAAAATTTAATTATTATTATCCAAATATATAATATAAATGACTAAAACAGATATATTCAATTTCAATCATATTGATAAAAACATCAGCCAAGAAAAATTATCTGAAATCAAAGCATTGTATAAATTTTATCATAAACGATTTTGGTGCTATAAGAATGCTTTCAAATATTTTAAGAGATTGAATTTAGCTATTAATGTAACTTCAACAGGCTTAATAGTTATTGGTACTGTAGCTGGTAGTATCACATTAAATCCTGCTATACTAGCTTCTATTTCTGGAGCTGGTTTAGTGCTAAAAACAGTAAGTGAAATCAAGAATTATAAAAAGAAAATCGAAATGTCTGAATTTGCTTATACGACATATGAAAAAGTATTAGTTTTTTTACGGTCTTGTCTTAGAGGAAATCAATTCAACCACACTGTTTTCATCAATGAAATGAGACAGTTAGATGAAATAATCATCGATCTTTGTCCTCTTGCTGATAAATTCGAGAAACAGTATGATAAAAAATTTGAGTAAACTTTTAGAGTAAATTTTACTAACAAACTTCATTCAATAACTCATTCATAGGGAAACCCCCTTTGCATGACGATATTGGATCATTTATTAATAATTGTTTGTATTTGATCACCTATTAACAATAGGATATTATCCCAATATTGTTTATAGCAAGTTAATGTTCTTTTCGATTTAGATAAAGGTATATCATTTTCAATTGGTAATTTTAACATCTTAAATAATTGTTTTAAAATGTAATCAATATTTATCATACGTTTTCGGTTTCCATTTATCTGTGGCAAAATTTTATCAATCTCCTCAAAAATTTTCATGATTTTAGTTCTATTATTGATTGATATCTGTAATTTGTGTTGGCTACAGATGTTATTTATTGTGTTTTGGATATGATATTTCCGATGATATACCGATTTTCGCCGTATTTTATACATACTCTCATAAAAATTAACATACTCTTTAACATAATTATATCCATGTACGGAACCACAATTTAGACAAACACTCATGCCATCTATATTATTTATATCTTGTTCACTACAACATGACTCGATCACTCTCACACTACTATCAACTTCTACTAATTTTACGTCACAAAAATCACAAATAAAATTACCCATTGCTTTCAACTCATCGTGAATTATCTTATCACAATTCATTCTATACTATTATATGAGATAATATTTTTAAAACAATAGCTATAAGCAGCACGTGTCTAAATTCCCAGAAAACAAAAATAGCGAACATGTAAAAATCGGCTAACGCGAATTTATTGCTACCGAACGATGTCATTTCCTCACAATAAATATTCCCACGCGTGGGAAACTATCTTTGTTCCATTGCGTAGATGTTATTTTTAATCCAAATGCTAATCATGGAAGCTGTCATAAAAGGTGATGAAACAATAAATATTCCCACGCGTGGGAAACTGAACCAATATAAACAAGAGTGGAAGGCATAATATTTCGCACACCTTTGATATCACTGATGGATAAACAGCGTTTTATTGAGTTTAGAACAGACCGGGCAAAGTTGAGAGATCTTGTAAAGTTAAATCAAACCCCATAATATGTTGAAAATATTTTCTCTCGTGATCTGAAACAATAGCTATAGTGATGACTCATTTCATAGGGGGCTTCCCCTGTTTTTTCCGAGAATGTCACACACCGATAACTCCATCCTGTTTACAATCTGATGACTCATTTCCTCACAATAAATATTCCCACGCGTGGGAAACTATCTTTGTTCCATTGCGTAGATGTTATTTTTAATCCAAATGCTAACTCTTTGATGGTTGTCATAAAAGGTGATGAGACAATAAATATTCCCACGCGTGGGAAACTCAACCAATATAAACAAGAGTGGAAGGCATAATATTTCACACACTTTTGATATCACTGATGGATAAACAGCGTTTTATTGCGTTTAGAACAGACCTGGCAAAGTTGAGAGATCTTGTAAAGGGAAATCAAAGTCCACAATATGTTGAAAATATTTTCTCTGAGTTAGTGAAAAAATACCCAGAACTAGCTGCTGATCCGGAAGGTTTACCTAATTTGAAAGTTGGACCTTGTACTGCAAGTTCCCAGAAGAAAAGTGCGAGAATCATGTCACGCAAAGGAAATCACGCAATGGAATAAACGCACCATTTTGTTTTTATTAACATAAAGTTTCATTTGATTTTTCTATATTTTTTAATCCAACAGATGGGAAGTAGTTAAGACTTGGCTTGGTATCAGATCAGTTTTGCAAAACTGATCTGGTACCGCCAAGTCCTTAACTACTCAATCTGCATTGATTTGCGACGTAGATTGATTGCGACTCCGTTTGATCGCTTGATCACATTGTTATTACCAAAACCGGCGTGATCTTCATTCAGTATTAAAGTATGGATAATAACATGGCTTCTCATGACAACTTACCGACGCTACAGTTCTTCCCTTCGAAGCCAGGTACGCATGTGCAATTGTAGTCATTCCCTTCATCTGTACATGTTCCATTGTTTAAACATGGGTTGGGCGAACAGTTATCGGTGTCTAAATAAAAACAACAATGTTATCAATCAATAAAATAACATTCACATTCAGTTAAGATTATACAATAATAACGTTTATATGTTTCTTTTTTCGTCATTGCAATGCACAAAAATTTAACATAGGGATAAAGATAATGTTACATAACATGCTTACCCAAATGATTAATAATTAAAAAAATGGCGTATCGCACTTTTCTTTCCAAAAGAACAGATATGGTATTTATTCTGATAGAAATTGGCAGGTGGTAATTGTGATGGAATGTGTCGTCTATTGCTCACGGTTGGCATGCATGTACCCAAACATTGTTTAACTTTATTAGTTTTAAGACCATGGTTAACGAAAACGAAGGCTTTGCTGTAATCAGCTAACAGTGTTTCTTCTCTATTAAGTTGCACTTAAGTCAAATACACAGATCAAGCTGTTGCTCCAAATAATGCTTGCCTACTGAGAATAGCAGTTTTCCTCCGAAAGGACCGTATTTCGTATTTCTTTTCATTAAGATTGGTTGGAGGTAAACGTGATGCCAAATATCGTCGATTGCTCACGGTCAACAGTCATGTGCCCATAAATAATGTTTTAACTCATTAGTCTTAATAGTTTCGTTAACGTTAATTACACGCTTAACGCATCTTTTGAAACTTGCATCGATTTGCAACTCCGTTTGATTGCGACTCCGTTTGATCATTTGATACAATTGTCTTTTGCCAAAACCTGCGTCATTTTCCTTCAATATTAAAGTATGGATGAAATTATCAATCAATAGGATATCATTCAATTTGCTGTAATCATCTAACAGCTAGAGTAATACATTGACTTCGTTGATATGGTTTTTTTCCCTTCTTGAATAGTACTAAATTCGAATACAGAGACCACAAAGTTGTTCCAAAGAAACAGTATCCAACTGATTAATGATTCAAAAAGTGGCGAATCGCAGTTTTTGTTCCAAAAAAAAAAAACAGATTTCATATTTAATATTGTTATAATCAGTAGTTGGTTATTGCTATGCCAAATGTCGTTGATTGCTCACGGCCGGCATCCATGCGCCCCAAAATTGCTTCGATTTGCGACGCACATGTAGATTGATTGCGACTCCGTTTGATCGCTTGATCACATTGTTATTGCCAAACCGGCGTCATCTTAATTCATTATCAAAGAGTGGATAATAATATGGCTTTTCATGAAAACTTACCGAAGCTACAGTTCTTTCCTTCGAAGCCAGGTACGCATGTGCAATTGTAATCATTCACTTTGTCTGTACATGTTCCATTGTTAACACACGGGTTGTTGGAACAGTCATCAGTGTCTATATAGAAAGCCCAATATTATCAATCAATAGAATAACATTCACTTTGCTGATATAAGCTAACAATGTCTTTTCTTCATTGAGTAGTACTAAAATCAAATACAGACACCAAGACATTGTTCCAAATAATGCTTGCCAACTTGATTTGAAAAGTGGCGAATCGCAGTTTCCTTCGAAAGGAACATATTTCGTAACTATTTACATTAAGATTGGTTGGAGGTAAACGCAATGCCAAATATCGTCGATTGCTCGCGGTCAGCAGTCATGTGCCGATAAATAATTCTTTAACTTATTAGTTTTAATAAATTTTCGACCCGTTTTTTATACTAAAAAATTGAAGTCCATGTTCCACCGATTCATAATTTTTAAATTTAAGTGATGGTCAAGCAACGAAAAGTATTTTATTGGACGTCCAAAGTTGGTAAAAAAAGAACTTTTCGTGTCCTTGGGCCTGGAACTAGTATAAAAAGACACATATAAAGCACGAACACTGCAACAAACCGTTAAGAATGTGCGAATCTGGGATTTTAGACCTAGATAAGTATTAATACTTTAAGTGAAACAAAAAAGAAACGGCAAACTGATCCTTACGGCAGAGAAACAGAAGCAGAAGCAAATAACGTGATGACGTCACCAGTTGTGCAAAAATGCTAAAAATGCGGTGTCGCTTTCAGACTTTTCATTATTTCTCGTAAACAAACCACTTTTTTAGCTATATTTTTGCAGTTTTGCTCAGTTGGAATTGTTCTCCGACTATGAATTTTGACTACCATGTTGACTACGAAGGTCTGCACAACTGTTGACGTCACAAGTCCTAATTTGGATATTTTGGCCGCGCGCTGGTTGTTCCATATTTTTGGTTCAAATAGGCCAACTTTAAGATAAAAAAAAAAGATTACGCGCTTGACCATAACTTAAATCGGAAAATTATGAATCAGTGGAAAATGGCCATGGACTTCAATTTTTTAGTATAAAATACAGGTCGAAATTTTGATTTCATGGGCACTTTAACGTAAATGCTACGCTCAATGCTCGTTTTGAAACTTGCGTCGATTTGCAACTCCATTTGATTGCGACTCTGTTTGATCATTTGATCAAATTGTCATTTGCCAAAACCTGCGTCATCTTCCTTCAATATTAAAGTATGGAAGGAAAAAGATGTTTATTCATTCATGACAACTTACCGACGCTACAGTTCTTCCCTTCAAAGCCAGGTACGCATGTACAATTGTAGTCATTCACTTTGTCTGTACATGTTCCATTGTTTACACAAGGGTTGGACGAACAGTCATCAGTGTCTAAATAGAAAGTACAATATTATCGATCAATAAAATAACATTCACTTTGCTGTAATCAGCTAAAAGTATTTTTTCTCCATCAAGTAACTCCAAAATCACACATGCAGATCAAGATGTTGCTCCAAATAATGTTTGCCTACTGAGAATAGCAGTTTTCCTTCGAAAGGAACATATTTCGTCTTTACAGTGTATTTACATTAAGATTGGTTGGAGGTAAACGTGATGCCAAATATCGTCGATTGCTCACGGTCAGCAGTCATGTGCCGATTAATAAATAAATGTTTTAAGGTGGCTGGTACCAGTTTTCAGCTTTTTGACGGTTTGTAACTTTGAAAGAATAGAACAAAAAAAAGATCAAGACCACTGTAACACTTTTGTAGGTTTGAACTATATAATTTATAGTTGACCAAAAGTAAGTGTTATTTCGTCATTAGCGGTTTCCATGGCAACGTTTCCAAAGGATTATTCAGACCTACTTTTTATCTTGTGGCACTAATAATTAGAAAATTAACCCAGTGACCCCCTGTTTTTTTCTAGTAATAGCTTTTGGCATTTGAAAAGGAAAATGCACAATGATTCAGTAAAAAAATTCTACGGAGTGGAATTTTTGTAAATTTGGATAAAGGCAATTTTCACGCAGTGCAAATTTCCTTCCGTAGAATTTTTTTTATTTTTTTTTCTGACGTTTCCTCTCAATAATTATATTACATTGAAACAATAAAAAGTGGGGGTCACCGGACTTGTATTTATGTAAAAGCCTTCGTGAGTTTAGCAATTCCCACGCGCGTCTTCGCGCATTCAAAAAATCCGGATTCTGCAGTAAGATCAACAGTTGCTCATGATCTGTTCTGACTGCTGCTGACTCTTGCGTGTGCTCGCGCGGGCAGCTACTGTTTCGATAGTTTCGGAGTCAGTTTAGGATGTAATGTACGCGATTTGCCGCCGATCTGGTGTTTGAAGTTGTTTACTGCTTAGAAGATCATTTCGTAGCCGTTAAAGACAGCTTCCTGGACTCACCTTTAGGGATTTTATCACAACTTCTGGCTAGATAAGCCATGTCTTTGTCAAATAGCATCAAGCGAAAGTTTGAAATGGACCAAATTGCTTGCAGAACACGTGTCGGTCGGTGCTTCAGAATGAAAAGATTGCGATACTTCTAAATTGTAAAATGACTAAAATGTTGAGCTTCTTTATATGAGATTTTCTCGGGATTTGTCCTTATTCTCAGTCGCGGTTGTTTTCGTCGAAGTGTTTAACGATGGCGGCCAATATCCTCTTCGGATATATATCCTTCCGTTCGTTCATTCTCGGTTTGCGAGTTTTAGTTGGGCTGTTCGTGTCTTTTACTTTTTAAAAAACAACGACTCAATGTTTTTTTCTCCCCATTTGGCTGTTTAGTGAATGAAAATGACTATTATTTATGGATGGCTCAGCATCTTTTAATCTTCAGCCGGTATTGTGAGCATCTGCAATCGAAAACATGGCTTGTAGTTTCTGTTTGATAATTCGTGTCTGCAGTTTTTTGCCCATTGAATAACGGTATCAAAGCTCAAATCATGTTCAATGCCTGGACACTCTGAGGTAAAAGACTAGTTTTGCCATATAAATAAACTACATAGATTAATATCAATCAGCTCAGGCACGTAGGGCTGGCTGTGGTACCACGGTTTGAAACGTGTGGTAGAGAGTTTACCGAATTTATTTGGCAAATAAATCGTCAATTTCATCGTAAGTTTGCCTGTCTCTCGTACGCATATTTATTACTTCGGAAGTGTTTTGCTATAATTAATCTCTCTACCGGGTCTGTTCACTGTGCCCCTGACGAGAATGACAGACCTTTATTTTTTGAGCAGATAAAATTTTCCATATTTTCAATCTATGTTGTCTATTAATAAGGTTTTAGTGAGCTCACTAAAGTGCATGTTCATAAATTTTAAAGGAGAAGTTCACTTCAGAAGGCACCGTTTTTTTCTTTCCACTAATAAAAAGTACATATAGAGATAGGATGCTGACCGTAGTTTCAGCTTCTAAAGAGTTTCCAATCCCAATTAAATCCTTGTACAAAGTAGCCCAAAAATCATTTTGAACGCCGCCATTTTTTAACCATATTTAGCAGCCTGGCCTTGAAATGTGACGTCATTCCGTCCAACTTGAAGTGACTCGTTTTGTTTACTATACTGAAATCATGGATTAAGAGGATTATCAAGCGTCCCGGCCGCATTTCTCGAAATTCACCAGAATTTTTCTGCCCGTTAAGGCCCAAAGTTTCTTTTCTCGAAAGAGTATGAGTTATCTTCCTGAGATTTTATACGGGTCCGAGTTTTTTTAACAATCGCAGCATCGTACATGATCTTTATCAGACAATAATTCTTCGCTCTATCGCAAACACACAGAAGAAGAAGAAAACATTAGAGATGGGAAAGGAAAAGGTAAATTCAATAGAAATGTATCCGGCTTATAAGGGGCTTTGAAGAGATGTGAGATTTAACACCGGCACAAACTGGAAAGGACTGAAATAGTTTCTCAAGCCGAATAATTTTATATTTATTTTGCTTCGGCGTTTTTTTATACACAGATCGATTTGTTTAGGTCTTCGGTACAGAATGAGGTGAGAGATGTTTCATATCAATTTCTTCTTTCACAAGCTTTTAAATGGTTTTTTTTTTCTGAAATTAGCATGCATCGCCAACGCTTTCCGACGTTTTTATTTTATTCCGATTCCTGTTATTGAATTAATAAGGATTGATAACGATTCTAAAGCAAATTTCGTCGATAAGGTGATGATGGAAGTCTTTTGATTCTCGTAATATATTTCGCAAACGGGAATAAGCTAAATGTGAGCATGTATTACCAAATTTATCATTTGACAGAAATAGCTAAAAAAAAAACTGCATAGCAGCGTGCGTGTCGCGTTTCAACGCAAAAATTTGCATAGAGGCATAGAATTGGACAAGGTCAAAATGTTTTAACACGCACTGAAAATAATAACCACAAAGACTACTTCATTGAGACTGATGTGAAACGGATATTATTGGAAGAAATATATTTCTATGTTTAGTTTGCTAGTGGAGTTTTCTTTCAAACTAAGTCACTGCTGAACGTTGTGATTCCTGTTATTTACGTTACAACAAAAACACTGGGAAGCGAAACAGGAAAACACTGAAATTCCAAACAGTTCGAATAAACTATGTACATTTGACAACCGGCTGGGAAGGAATTGTACTTATACAAAAAAAATTGATTACAAATTGTTGTTCAGTTTAATTCACAGTCAACTTACTCCCACAAATCCGACCGTATGTAAAAAAAATCCCCGAACCCAAATAAAATTCATGACTCGAACGATACAATTTCAATTTTTACCTACTTGCGCCTCTTTTCAGAAAACTTTCATATAATCGCTACAAACGTCGTTGAAAGCTAGATTACGTTTGATTGAATTTATTTACCTTTTCTTTTCCCGTCTCAAAAGTTTTCCTTTGTTTTGTTAAGGAGTAAAGAATTATTTTCTTAAAAACCGGGTTGCCGGTTCCGTGCTGTGATGTGGTAAAAAAAAAATCCGGTCGATATAAAATAACTCATTCTGTTTCGAGAAAAGAGAAACTTTGGGCTGAAACATAAATTATTAAAGGCAGAAAAATTCCGGTGAATTTCGTGAAATGCGGCCAGGACCCTTGATAACCCTCTTAATCCATGATTTCAGTATAGTAAACAAAACAAGTCACTTAAAGTTGGACGGAATGACGTCACATTTCAAGGCCAGGCTGCTAAATATGGTTAAAAAATGGCGGCATTCAAAACGATTTTTGGGCTACTTTGGACAAGGATTTAATTGGGATTGGAAGCTCTTTAGAAGCTGAAACTTTGCTCAGCATCCTATCTCTATATGTACTATTTATTAGTGGAAAGAAAAAAAGAGTGCCTTCTGGAGTGAACTTCTCCTTTAATGTTTAGGTAAACTGATTATTTCAAAATCCAAATCACCAAACTGTTCCGTTTTCGTTCGAGTTTTTGCTGACTTCTGTTCGTCCAGTTAAGTTTTAATTCTTCAATTTTTAAGTTGGACTTTTTGGTGTTTTTTCGGTGTGAGTACAAACGAATAAACTCGCCAAGTAGTCCAAAAAATTTTATAAATAAAAGTTTACAACAGGTATTAAAACATTTAGGGTCAAAATCTAATGCTCTACTGTTTTAAATTAAATGATAGCATATGCCGCATATTAAGGTTTCTTTCTTTGCTGCAATTCTTTTTTGTCTAACATAAACGATTCGTTCAGTCCTTCTCTCTTTCGCTTGCTGGTTTTTGCGTTCGGTTGTCGGTCGCCTTGTCGGTCGCCTTGTCGTTCGGTAATTCATGGGTTCAGTTGAACTGTCAAATGTTCCCTGATTTTCTGTACGTCATTCCGTTCGTTGATTCTCGGTTTTCAATTTTGAGTTGAGCTGTTCGTGTCTTTTACTTCTTAGAAAAACAAAGTTTGACTTTCTGCTGTATGTTACGGTTTGACACAAACCAATTATTTCGCCAATTGGTCCAGACATTTTAAATTAAAGGTTTGCAACAGGTATTAAAACATATTGAGTGAAACTCTAATGTTTTAATATAAATGATAGCATTAGCAAGGTTTCTTTCTTTGCTACAATTCTTTTTCTTCTAGCACAAAGGATTCGTTCAGTCCTTCTCTCTTTTGCTTGCTGGTTTTTGCGTTCGGTTGCCGGTCACTGACGTTGTTGTTCAGTCATTTATGGGCTGAGTTGTCCTTTCAATTGTGCTCCGACTTTCTGTGCCTCATTTTGGCTGCCCTTCCGTTCGTTCATGCTCGGTTTGCGGTTTTAGTTGGGCTGTTCGTAGTCTTGTTTATCCTCGTCTCTCTCGCCTGCATACGCAGTGGCCGTTGAGCACACAAAATACAAACCATAGAATGTGGACAAGACCATCAAGCGAGATAATTTGTGGTGGTTTGTCATTTCTTCATTTTTATGACTATTTTGCGAGTCCTTCCGGTCCCAATCCTCATCACGATCGATCGCAGTTTTGCATTTGAAACTTGAGTATTGAACGCCGAAAGCAATTTGTCTTGAATATAAAAATTAACTAAGGTCGTACAAGTAGATACAGTCTCGGATATACGCGAATTTCGTTTAAAACAGGACAAAAGTAACCTAGCACGAAATAAAGCCGCGCGCCGCCATGTTTGTTTTGATTTTTCGTTTTTTAAATCTCGCGCCTCTTTCGCGCGAGTCTTTCGCGCGTGACGCACGATAGTGACCTGCTCCCGTGCGAGGAAACTGGTACCAACCACCTTAACTTATTAGTTTTAATACTTTCATTAACGTAAATGTTACGCTCAATGCTTGTTTTGAAACTTGCGTCGATTTGCAACTCCGTTTGCCTTGCGACTCTCTTTGATCATTTGATCAAATTGTCATTTGCCAAAACCTGCGTCATCTTCCTTCAATATTAAAGCATGAAAGAAAAAAGATGTTTGTTCATGAAAACTTACCGACGCTGCAGTTCTTCCCTTCAAAGCCAGGTACGCATGTGCAATTGTAGTCATTCACTTTGTCTGTACATGTTCCATTGTTTAAACACGGGTTGGACGAACAGTTATCAGTGTCTATATAGAAAGCAAAATATTATCAATCAAAAGAATAACATTCACTATGCTGTAATCAGCTAATAGTGTTTTACCTCCGTTATACAGCATCAAAATCAAATACACAGATGAAGATGTTGTTCCAAATAATTTTTCCCTACTGAGAATTGCAGTTTACCTTCGAAAGGAACATATTTCGTATTTATTTTCATTAAGATTGAGGTTGGAGGGAAACGCGATGCCGAATATCGTCGATTGCTCACGGTCAACATTCACTTACCGCCTAAAAAAATGTTTTATTAATTTCAATTCCTTCGTTAACGTAAGGGTTAAGCTTAATGCTTGTTTTTAAACTTGCATCGATTTGCGAGTCCGTTTGATCGTTTGATCACATCGTCATTTACCAAAACCTGCATCATCTTAATTCAGTATTATAAAATTAATTAATAATTCATAAGGAAAGTACAAAAGAAATGAAAATTTAATGAAGGTTTGCATTGTAAACCCCAATACAAATCAACTGAGTTGATGAATTATTAAACAGTAGCATTAACTTGTGATACATACATCTGCTTAGCTAATTAGTATGCATTAACTTTTCATACAGATCCCTACTCATTGTTTCATTTCATAAATACGATAAAATATTCGCGTCCGATCTGTATGGGCGTTTACAATGGCTCGCCTTCGGCTCGCCATTGTAAACGCCCATACAGATCTCCCGCTCATATTTTATCTACTACTTAAAGTATGCATAATAAGATGTTCATGACAACTTACTGATGCTACAGTTCTTCCCTTCATACCCAGGTGCGCATGTGCAAGTGTAGTCATTCACTTCGTCTGTACAGGTTCCATTGTTTAAACATGGGTTGGGCGAACAGTTATCAGAGTCTAAATGAAAACAACAATATTATCAATCAATAACATTCACTTTGTTGTAATTAACTGACAGTTAAGATCATATGTTTATGTTTACAGTTAAGATTATATGTTTCTTGTTTTAAAAGAATTAAAATCAAACACCAAGACCATGGTTAACATCGCTGCTCATGACAACTTACCGACGCTGCAGTTCTTCCCTTCATACCCAGGTATGCATGTGCAAGTGTAGTCATTCATTCCGTCTGTACATGATCCACCGTTTACACACGGGTTGGGAGAACAGTCATCAGTGTCTAAATAAATAGATTGCGACACACTCGGACTGACAGATGGCGAAACACTTGGAGATACACTTGTTGAAGGTGAAACGCTGATGCTGACAAAGTGCGAAACACTTGAAGAGATACTTGAAGAATGTGATCCACTCGAACTGACAGATGGCGAGACACTTGAAGACACTCTTGTTGAAGGTAAAAAACTGATGCTGACCGATCGCGAGACACTTATAGATCCACTTGTAGATGATGAGACGCTCGGACTAACATATGGCGAGACACTTTGAGACACACTTGTTGAAGGTGAAAGGCTGTTGCTGATCGACTGTGAGATACTTGAAGTGACACTTGTAAATTGTGACTCACTCGGACTGACAGATGGCGAAACACTTGGATTCAAACTTGTTGATGGTGAAACGCTAATGCTGACCTGCTGCGAAATACTTGAAGATCCACTTGTAGATTGTGACATGCTGGGACTAACAGATGGCGAGGCACTTTGAGACACACTTGTTGAAGGTAAAATGCTGATACTGACAGAGTGCGATGCACTTGTAGTAACACTGCAGTTTTTCCCTTCATACCCAGGTACGCAAGTGCAAGTGTAGTTATTCACTTCGTCTGTACATGTTCCATTGTTTACACATGGGTTGGGAAAACAGTCATCAGTGTCTAAATAAAGACCAAGATATTATTAATCTATAACAATAGCATTCACCTTGGTGTAATCAGTTAATAGGCCATACAAAATTTTCGTTTATACTTTCTTTTCTTTATTGAAAAGCGCTTACATAAAATCCAGAGACCAAGAAGTTCCTGTTACAGATATTAAGCCAACTTTTTAATTATTAGAAAAGTGGCGATTCACAGTTTTGCGATAAACAATAGATTTCATATATTTTCTAATTGAAATTTTTAAGCTGGTAATCGCGATTCTTAATGTCGTCGATTGCTTAAGGTCGCAATGCATGTAAACTAAAATAGAAATAATAATAATAATAATAATAATAATAATAATAATAATAATACATTTCTATAGCACCTTTTCTCGACGATTCAGAGGCGGTAACATTCAAACTACACTAAAAATATAATCTAAAAACTACAAAAAGAAGGTAAAAGCCTCGCTTAAAAAGAAAAACAATAAATTAATTACAAGTAAGATATTCTAAAAAGCTAAAAAAACGTTACAAATAAATTCTACAAAGTTAAGTTTAAAAAGTTTGTTTAACTGAAAAGTACGGGTTTAGGTTTACGTTTAGAAATGTGAATAGTTTCCGCATTTTTTATATGTTCAGGTAATCTGTTCCAGAGATATGGTTCCGCAAACGAAAAAGTACGAAGGCCATAAGTTAAAATTTGGTATTAAGACGATCTCAGGTTGCGGTCTGGTTGATATCGCTGAATTAAATCGTTCAGGTAAAGAGGAGCAAGGTCATGAAGGGATTTGTAGGTGATGAGGAGGATCTTGAATTCAATACGTAGATGGATGGGCAACCAGTGCAGTTCAACAAGAATGGGTGTAATACAGTGTATGTACAGATCTTGGTAAGAATGTAATACAGTGTATGTACAGATCTTGGTAAGAATGTAATACAGTGTATGTACAGATCTTGGTAAGAATGTAATACAGCGTATGTACAGATCTTGGTAAGAATGTAATACAGTGTATGTACAGATCTTGGTAAGAATGTAATACAGTGTATGTACAGATCTTGGTAAGAATGTAATACAGTGTATGTACAGATCTTGGTAAGAATGTAATACAGTTTATGTACAGATCTTGGTAAGAATGTAATACAGTGTATGTACAGATCTTGGTAAGAATGTAATACAGTGTATGTACAGATCTTGGTAAGAATGTAATACAGTGTATGTACAGATCTTGGTGGGAAAGATATTAGGCGAGCAGTAGCATTTTGTACATGTTGAAGCCTTTTGAGAAGGTAGGTAGGTAAGTCATACATTAGCGAGTTATAATAGTCAAATTATGAGGTAATCAAGGCAAGTCCTTACTTAACGACAGCGATATTCAGCCCTATGTGGAAACTTGCATTAATTTGCGACTCCGTTTGATCACAACTTGCAAGCGGTTGCATTTTTTGGCAATCGCTTCCGTCTGCAATGATCGAAGTTAAATTCACCGCAATTCTAAGCAACTGAGTTCGAACGGTTCTGTCCTGGTGAACCGGTACACCAGGGCTAAATAGAAGACCGAAAAATAGACAACGCGGACCAACACCTTGAAAACAAATGGATTACAATGGGAAATCACTTGTGGACCCTTACACTGGGACAGAACAGTCTGAACTCTACAGCCACTCGAAGTAAATTGACGATAGTCGCTCTCCATGTTGTTAGCTTTGTTATGAACGTGCATACAATATTAATAAGTGATTTATTTGCGGCATTCATAATGCCGGTTTTTTTCTCGCAGATTTGCCTTGATACCGTGGGATATCGTGTTTATATAAATCTTTGATTGATTGATTGATTGATTGATTGCTATCCAAAGCTATCCCAAAAAAATTTCGATTCATTGCCAATGAATTTGGATGCCCTAAATAAAATCGTATTATGACATATCGGTACATTGTCATTTTCAAAATCGGCGTATTCCTGCTTCAATAAATATCCAAGCATGCAATTATTATTACGGCTTCTCATGACAACTTACCGACGCTGCAGTTCTTCCCTTCAAACCCAGGTACGCATGTGCAATTGTAGTCATTCACTTTGTCTGCGCAAGTTCCATTGTTTACACACGGGTTGGACGAACAGTCATCAGTGTCTAAATAGGAAACACAATATTATTAGCTAACAGTGTTTTTTCTCCATCACGTAACTCTAAAATCAAACACGCAGATCAAGATGTTGCTCCAAATAATGTTTGCCCTTCGAAAATAGCAGTTTTCCTTCGAAAGGAACATATTTCGTATTTATTTACATTTAGATTGGTTGGAGGAGATAAACGTGATGCCAAATATCGTCGATTGCTCTCGGTCAGTAGTCATGTGCCGATAAAGCACAATATTATCAATCAATAAAATAACATTCACTTTGCTGTAATCAGCTAACAGTGTTTTTCCTTCATTATGCAGCATCAAAATCAAATACACAGATGAAGATGTTGTTCCAAATAATTTTTCCCTTCTGAGAATTGTAGTTTTCCATCGAAAGGAACATATTTCGTATTTATTTTCATTAAGATTGAGGTTGGAGGTAAACGCGATGTTGAATATCGTCGATTGCTCACGGTCAGCATTCACTTACCACCCAAAAAATGTTTTATTAGTTTTAATTCCTTCGTTAACGTAAGGGTCAAGCTTAGTGCTTGTTTTCAAACGTGCATCGATTTGCGAGTCCGTTTGATCGTTTGATTACATCGCCATTTACCAAAACCTGCGTCATCTTAATTCATTCAGTATTAAAGTATGCATAACAAGAGTGGTAGTTCATGACAACTTACCAATGCTACAGTTCTTCCCTTCATACCCAGGTGCGCATGTGCAATTGTAGTCATTCACTTTGTCTTCACAAGTTCCATTGTTTAAACATGGGTTGGACAAACAGTCATCAGTGTCTAAATAGAAAGCACAATATTATCAATCATAATAGGATAGCATTCCCTTTGCTGTAATCTTCTCACAGCTAGACTAGTACATTTACTTCGTTGACATGTTGTTTTCCTCGTTATTTAATACCACTGAATTCGAATGCAGAGAAAACAAAGTTGTTCCAAAGAAACGGTATCCAACTGATTAATGATTCAAAAAGTGGCGAATCGTAGTTCTTCTTCCAAAAACAGATTTCATATTTATTATTGTTATAATCCGGTAGCAGGTTATCGCTGTGCCAAATATCGTTGATTGCTCACGGCCGGCATCCATGCACCCCAAAATTGTTTTAAGTTGTTAGTTTTGAGTCGTTCGTTAACGAAAACGCAGATCAATCTGCATTGATTTGCGACGTAGATTGATTGCGACTCCGTTTGATCGCTTGATCACATTGTTATTACCAAAACCGGCGTGATCTTCATTCAGTATTAAAGTATGGATAATAACATGGCTTCTCGTGACAACTTACCGACGCTACAGTTCTTCCCTTCGAAGCCAGGTACGCATGTGCAATTGTAGTCATTCCCTTCGTCTGTACATGTTCCATTGTTTAAACATGGGTTGGGCGAACAGTTATCGGTGTCTAAATAAAAACAACAATGTTATCAATCAATAAAATAACATTCACATTCAGTTAAGATTATACAATAATAACGTTTATATGTTTCTTTTTTCGTCATTGCAATGCACAAAAATTAAAACATAGGGATAAAGATAATGTTACAAAACATGCTTACCCAAATGATTAATAATTAAAAAAAAGGCGTATCGCACTTTTCTTTCCAAAAGAACAGATATGGTATTTATTCTGATAGAAATTGGCAGGTGGTAATTGTGATGGAATGTGTCGTCTATTGCTCACGGTTGGCATGCATGTACCCAAACATTGTTTAACTTTATTAGTTTTAAGACCATGGTTAACGAAAACGAAGGCTTTGCTGTAATCAGCTAACAGTGTTTCTTCTCTATTAAGTTGCACTTAAGTCAAATACACAGATCAAGCTGTTGCTCCAAATAATGCTTGCCTACTGAGAATAGCAGTTTTCCTCCGAAAGGACCGTATTTCGTATTTCTTTTCATTAAGATTGGTTGGAGGTAAACGTGATGCCAAATATCGTCGATTGCTCACGGTCAACAGTCATGTGCCCATAAATAATGTTTTAACTCATTAGTCTTAATAGTTTCGTTAACGTTAATTACACGCTTAACGCATCGATTTGCAACTCCGTTTGATTGCGACTCCGTTTGATCATTTGATACAATTGTCTTTTGCCAAAACCTGCGTCATTTTCCTTTAATATTAAAGTATGGATGAAATTATCAATCATAATAGGATATCATTCCCTTTGCTGTAATCATCTAACAGCTAGACTAGTACATTGAATTTGTTGATATGTTTTTTCCTCCTTATTTAATAGCACTAAATTCGAATGCAGAGACCACAAAGTTGTTCCAAAGAAACAGTATCCAACTGATTAATGATTCAAAAAGTGGCGAATCGCAGTTTTTGTTCCAAAAAAAAAAACAGATTTCATATTTAATATTGTTATAATCAGTAGTTGGTTATTGCTATGCCAAATGTCGTTGATTGCTCACGGCCGGCATCCAAGCGCCCCAAAATTGCTTCGATTTGCGACGCACATGTAGATTGATTGCGACTCCGTTTGATCGCTTGATCACATTGTTATTGCCAAACCGGCGTCATCTTCATTCATTATCAAAGAGTGGATAATAATATGGCTTTTCATGAAAACTTACCGAAGCTACAGTTCTTTCCTTCGAAGCCAGGTACGCATGTGCAATTGTAATCATTCACTTTGTCTGTACATGTTCCATTGTTAACACACGGGTTGTTGGAACAGTCATCAGTGTCTATATAGAAAGCACAATATTATCAATCAATAGAATAACATTCACTTTGCTGATATAAGCTAACAATGTCTTTTCTTCATTGAGTAGTACTAAAATACTAATATCGTCGATTGCTCGCGGTCAGCAGGCATGTGCCGATAAATAATTCTTTAACTTATTAGTTTTAATAAATTTTCGACCCGTTTTTTATACTAAAAAATTGAAGTCCATGTTCCACCGATTCATAATTTTTAAATTTAAGTTATGGTCAAGCAACGAAAAGTATTTTATTGGACGTCCAAAGTTGGTAAAAAAAGAACTTTTCGTGTCCTTGGGCCTGGAACTAGTATAAAAAGACACATATAAAGCACGATCACTGCAACAAACCGTTAAGAATGTGCGAATCTGGGATTTCAGACCTAGATAAGTATTAATACTTTAAGTGAAACAAAAAAGAAACGGCAAACTGATCCTTATGGCAGAGAAACAGAAGCAGATTAAGCAAATAACGTGATGACGTCACCAGTTGTGCAAAAATGCTAAAAATGCGGTGTCGCTTTCAGACTTTTCATTATTTCTCGTAAACAAACCACTTTTTTAGCTATATTTTTGCAGTTTTGCTCAGTTGGAATTGTTCTCCGACTATGAATTTTGACTACCATGTTGACTACGAAGGTCTGCACAACTGTTGACGTCACAAGTCCTAATTTGGATATTTTGGCCGCGCGCTGGTTGTTCCATATTTTTGGTTCAAATAGGCCAACTTTAAGGACGGTGCCACCGAATGGCGAAGTTTTTTGCCAGGTTTTTGACTATGCGGGAAAAGTAGATCTTAGCAGGGGCTATTGGAATCCAAAGAGAAAATTGGGGGTAACCACGCATTTTTCGGAGATAATAAGGCTTCAATCTGGAAAAAATGCTGACATCAGCATTTTTTCGAAAAACGGAAAAATACAACTTTCTTCGCGGATTTCCTTAGAATTCGTCTTTACATACACAAAAGCAACAATAATTCTAAAAATCTCTAAAATACATAACGAATGGTAACATAACAACTACTGTTTACGTGTTTTAAGTTACAAAAATCATCACAACGGAGCCATTATCGACCCTGACAGCTTTCCCACGTTCGCCAAAAATACAGTCTTAATAACTTTTGCCCACAACAAAAAATTAATTGTGTGCTCAATATGCTTACCACTTCCATTTTATAAGATAAAAAGTAGGGGTCACCACGCGTTTTTACAAGTTATATTTAGATGTTTTCAACTTTTACGGAATGGCTTTCGTGGTCCGCGACATTTTTTCTATGCCCTCCCTAGTAAGTTAAATATTGTGCGTGTCTTTTTCGGGGGCATGCTGGGATTTCCACTCGACGGCTTACCGTTCAAAACTTTTACTTTCAGGTACAATAAAAAGACAAACATTGTAGAATTCAAAATTAATTCTATTTGTAGCTGTAAGTTGCTCTTTTGAAAAACATTTTTCGGGGATTTCAAGGTCAAGCAGCACAGTAAAGGAGTAAAAACGCAAAATCGGTTCACTTCCATTGATCTACAGTGGATCTACGGATTTATTAACTTATGTTCCTTCGGGCACAAGAACTTTCTTCCGATCCATTACCAACTTGAAAACAACAGTGCTATATCGAGGTGACTGGTCCGGCGGCTGCCGAAAAACTCTAGATTGGCAGGTTAGTCTTTTAACGGTTATTTGGAGTCAAAATGTAAGAAATATTTGTCGAAAAGTGCTTGAGTTTTGTAATTTCATTTGGCCGCGTGTTTATTTTCTTGTGAAGCTCCTGTAGTTTTCATGGATTCTCTGATAGCTTTGGAAAAAATTAGTCGGTACACTTTAATTTCAAAAAAATCGTGAAATAATAAAACACTTTTTTTGCCGAAGTCTACGGCTTTATTTGATCTAAAAAGATAAGATTTCTTTACAGTTTATCGTGGCACGTTTTTCGCCTATCAAAATTTGTTCTAATGCAAAGCAGTTGAGAACTGACACGATGCGACTTCGAAAAACACCACTTGCTTATGATAGAGAATAATGGAAATCAATTGTACCTAAATGCACGAATGTGTTTACGAAAGATTACACTGAAAACCATGCTTTCCAGCAATCGAGGGAGGGAATACTTTAGTCGGATGCTTCCCGGCTTTGGAGCGGCCAGTTTTTTTTAGTTGCTGGCTTCAGCCAGTTGTTTTTATATCTTCACCAATTGTCAAAAACGGTCTTTTTGAAAACGCTTTGCTCATCTCAATTCTCCTTTTTGACGTTTGTATGATTTAATTGGAACAGTTGTTTTTCTGCTTTTGTTATATCATTACTTTTTTTATTCGCAAAAATGGTCACTGGCAAAAGAATTTTGCAGATAAACAAAAATTTCAAACAACGCGAGTTTGTCCGCCAAAACAAAAACTTGTGCAAATTGAAAATAACAACATGCCAGCCTTTCCTTGGATTTTATGCCTTGAGTATGCTTGTTTTATATAAAAAAAAAACACTAGTCTGGCCGGTTGACTTGAAGTTTTGTTGAAATTTTGAATGGAGAAAAGAAGCCAATGTAAACAATCTTCGTACAGAAAGGCAAAACGTACGCGTTCTGCTGATCGAGGCGGCATCGCCAATTAGCTCAAAATAGTTTCATTACCGAGGCTCTGTCGTTTGCAAAATAGAGAGAGAATTTAGCACTTTTAGGCTGCAGAAGGTCTATAAACACATTTTCATAGATTTTTGAGAACTCTATTTATCTTGTAAGTTTAGAAACTGAGCCAGGGAGTTGACAGATTGACATGAAAAGTGGGCGGAACTTAGCCTTTACCTCGTGCGTTCGCGTTAAAAAAAATAACCAGTGTCTCGCGCGACAATCGCGCAATGCATGCGCAGAACGTATGCGCAATAACAATAGGTGGCACCGTCCTTAAGATAAAAAAAAAAAAGATTACGCGCTTGACCATAACAGGCAATCGCTTCCGTCTGCAATGTTTGAAGTTAAATTCACCGCAATTCTAAGCAACTGAGTTCGAACGGTTCTGTCCTGGTGAACCGGTACACCAGGGCTAAATAGAAGACCGAAAAATAGACAACGCGGACCAACACCTTGAAAACAAATGGATTACAATGTGAAATCACTTGTGGACCCTTACACTGGGACAGAACAGTCTGAACTCTATAGCCACTCGAAGTAAATTGACGATAGTCGCTCTCCATGTTGTTAGCTTTGTTATGAACGCGCATACAATATTAATAAGTGATTTAGGGCCTGGTCGCACTACAGTCAAAAACAAAAATTAGCCCGTGCAAAATGACATAAAAACAAAAACATTCCACAAAAAGCGTGTCCCACCGGAGCGGTTTCTTTTGTTTTCCTCGATTTTTGCACGGGCGGAGTTTTGTTTTTGACTGTAGTGCGACCAGGCCCTTATTTGCGGCATTCATAATGCCGGTTTTTTCTCGCAGATTTGCCTTGATACCGTGGGATATCGTGTTTATATAAATCTTTGATTGATTGATTGATTGATTGATTGATTGCTATCCCAAGCTATCCCAAAAAAATTTCGATTCATTGCCAATGAATTTGGATGCCCTAAATAAAATCGTATTATGACATATCGGTACATTGTCATTTTCAAAATCGGCGTATTCCTGCTTCAATAAATATCCAAGCATGCAATTATTATTACGGCTTCTCATGACAACTTACCGACGCTGCAGTTCTTCCCTTCAAACCCAGGTACGCATGTGCAATTGTAGTCATTCACTTTGTCTGCGCAAGTTCCATTGTTTACACACGGGTTGGACGAACAGTCATCAGTGTCTAAATAGGAAACACAATATTATTAGCTAACAGTGTTTTTTCTCCATCACGTAACTCTAAAATCAAACACGCAGATCAAGATGTTGCTCCAAATAATGTTTGCCCTCCGAAAATAGCAGTTTTCCTTCGAAAGGAACATATTTCGTATTTATTTACATTTAGATTGGTTGGAGGAGATAAACGTGATGCCAAATATCGTCGATTGCTCTCGGTCAGTAGTCATGTGCCGATAAAGCACAATATTATCAATCAATAAAATAACATTCACTTTGCTGTAATCAGCTAACAGTGTTTTTCCTTCATTATGCAGCATCAAAATCAAATACACAGATGAAGATGTTGTTCCAAATAATTTTTCCCTTCTGAGAATTGTAGTTTTCCATCGAAAGGAACATATTTCGTATTTATTTTCATTAAGATTGAGGTTGGAGGTAAACGCGATGCTGAATATCGTCGATTGCTCACGGTCAGCATTCACTTACCCCCCAAAAAATGTTTTATTAGTTTTAATTCCTTCGTTAACGTAAGGGTCAAGCTTAGTGCTTGTTTTCAAACGTGCATCGATTTGCGAGTCCGTTTGATCGTTTGATTACATCGCCATTTACCAAACCCTGCGTCATCTTAATTCATTCAGTATTAAAGTATGCATAACAAGAGTGGTAGTTCATGACAACTTACCAATGCTACAGTTCTTCCCTTCATACCCAGGTGCGCATGTGCAATTGTAGTCATTCACTTTGTCTTCACAAGTTCCATTGTTTAAACATGGGTTGGACAAACAGTCATCAGTGTCTAAATAGAAAGCACAATATTATCAATCATAATAGGATATCATTCCCTTGGCTGTAATCATCTCACAGCTAGACTAGTACATTTACTTCGTTGATATGTTGTTTTCCTCGTTATTTAATAGCACTGAATTCGAATGCAGAGAAAACAAAGTTGTTCCAAAGAAACAGTATCCAACTGATTAATGATTCAAAAAGTGGCGAATCGTAGTTCTTCTTCCAAAAACAGATTTCATATTTATTATTGTTATAATCCGGTAGCAGGTTATCGCTGTGCCAAATATCGTTGATTGCTCACGGCCGGCATCCATGCACCCCAAAATTGTTTTAAGTTGTTAGTTTTGAGTCGTTCGTTAACGAAAACGCAGATCAATCTGCATTGATTTGCGACGTAGATTGATTGCGACTCCGTTTGATCGCTTGATCACATTGTTATTACCAAAACCGGCGTGATCTTCATTCAGTATTAAAGTATGGATAATAACATGGCTTCTCATGACAACTTACCGACGCTACAGTTCTTCCCTTCGAAGCCAGGTACGCATGTGCAATTGTAGTCATTCCCTTCGTCTGTACATGTTCCATTGTTTAAACATGGGTTGGGCGAACAGTTATCGGTGTCTAAAAAAACAACAACAATGTTATCAATCAATAAAATAACATTCACATTCAGTTAAGATTATACAATAATAACGTTTATATGTTTCTTTTTTCGTCATTGCAATGCACAAAAATTAAAACATAGGGATAAAGATAATGTTACAAAACATGCTTACCCAAATGATTAATAATTAAAAAAAAGGCGTATCGCACTTTTCTTTCCAAAAGAACAGATATGGTATTTATTCTGATAGAAATTGGCAGGTGGTAATTGTGATGGAATGTGTCGTCTATTGCTCACGGTTGGCATGCATGTACCCAAACATTGTTTAACTTTATTACTGAGTTTTAAGACCATGGTTAACGAAAACGAAGGCTTTGCTGTAATCAGCTAACAGTGTTTCTTCTCTATTAAGTTGCACTTAAGTCAAATACACAGATCAAGCTGTTGCTCCAAAAAATGCTTGCCTACTGAGAATAGCAGTTTTCCTCCGAAAGGACCGTATTTCGTATTTCTTTTCATTAAGATTGGTTGGAGGTAAACGTGATGCCAAATATCGTCGATTGCTCACGGTCAACAGTCATGTGCCCATAAATAATGTTTTAACTCATTAGTCTTAATAGTTTCGTTACATTAATTACACGCTTAACGCTTCTTTTGAAACTTGCATCGATTTGCAACTCCGTTTGATTGCGACTCCGTTTGATCATTTGATACAATTGTCTTTTGCCAAAACCTGCGTCATTTTCCTTTAATATTAAAGTATGGATGAAATCATCAATCATAATAGGATATCATTCCCTTTGCTGTAATCATCTAACAGCTAGACTAGTACATTGAATTTGTTGATATGTTTTTTCCTCCTTATTTAATAGCACTAAATTCGAATGCAGAGACCACAAAGTTGTTCCAAAGAAACAGTATCCAACTGATTAATGATTCAAAAAGTGGCGAATCGCAGTTTTTGTTCCAAAAAAAAAAACAGATTTCATATTTAATATTGTTATAATCAGTAGTTGGTTATTGCTATGCCAAATGTCGTTGATTGCTCACGACCGGCATCCATGCGCCCCAAAATTGCTTCGATTTGCGACGCACATGTAGATTGATTGCGACTCCGTTTGATCGCTTGATCACATTGTTATTGCCAAACCGTCGTCATCTTCATTCAATATCAAAGAGTGGATAATAATATGGCTTTTCATGAAAACTTACCGAAGCTACAGTTCTTTCCTTCGAAGCCAGGTACGCATGTGCAATTGTAATCATTCACTTTGTCTGTACATGTTCCATTGTTAACACACGGGTTGTTGGAACAGTCATCAGTGTCTAAAAAGAAAGCACAATATTATCAATCAATAGAATAACATTCACTTTGCTGATATAAGCTAACAATGTCTTTTCTTCATTGAGTAGTACTAAAATCAAATACAGACACCGAGACATTGTTCCAAATTATGCTTGCCAACTTGATTTGAAAAGTGGCGAATCGTAGTTTCCTTCGAAAGGAACATATTTCGTAATTATTTACATTAAGATTGGTTGGAGGTAAACGCAATGCCAAATATCGTCGATTGCTCGCGGTCAGCAGTCATGTGCCGATAAATAATTCTTTAACTTATTAGTTTTAATAAATTTTGACCCGTTTTTTATACTAAAAAATTGAAGTCCATGTTCCACCGATTCATAATTTTTAAATTTAAGTTATGGTCATGCAACGAAAAGTATTTAATTGGACGTCCAAAGTTGGTAAAAAAAGAACTTTTCGTGTCCTTGGGCCTGGAACTAGTATAAAAAGACACATATAAAGCACGATCACTGCAACAAACCGTTAAGAATGTGCGAATCTGGGATTTCAGACCCAGATAAGTATTAATACTTTAAGTGAAACAAAAAAGAAACGGCAAACTGATCCTTATGGCAGAGAAACAGAAGCAGATTAAGCAAATAACGTGATGACGTCACCAGTTGTGCAAAAATGCTAAAAATGCGGTGTCGCTTTCAGACTTTTCATTATTTCTCGTAAACAAACCACTTTTTTAGCTATATTTTTGCAGTTTTGCTCAGTTGGAATTGTTCTCCGACTATGAATTTTGACTACCATGTTGACTACGAAGGTCTGCAGAACTGTTGACGTCACAAGTCCTAATTTGGATATTTTGGCCGCGCGCTGGTTGTTCCATATTTTTGGTTCAAATAGGCCAACTTTAAGATAAAAAAAAAAAAGATTACGCGCTTGACCATAACTTAAATCGGAAAATTATGAATCAGTGGAACATGGACTTCAATTTTTTAGTATAAAAAACAGGTCGAAAATTTGATTTCATGGGCACTTTAACGTAAATGCTACGCTCAATGCTCGTTTTGAAACTTGCGTCGATTTGCAACTCCATTTGATTGCGACTCTGTTTGATCATTTGATCAAATTGTCATTTGTCAAAACCTGCGTCATCTTCCTTCAATATTAAAGTATGGAAGAAAAAAGATGTTTATTCATTCATGACAACTTACCGACGCTACAGTTCTTCCCTTCAAAGCCAGGTACGCATGTACAATTGTAGTCATTCACTTTGTCTGTACATGTTCCATTGTTTACACAAGGGTTGGACGAACAGTCATCAGTGTCTAAATAGAAAGCACAATATTATCAATCAATAAAATAACATTCACTTTGCTGTAATCAGCTAAAAGTATTTTTTCTCCATCAAGTAACTCCAAAATCACACATGCAGATCAAGATGTTGCTCCAAATAATGTTTGCCTACTGAGAATAGCAGTTTTCCTTCGAAAGGAACATATTTCGTATCTACAGTGTATTTACATTAAGATTGGTTGGAGGTTAACGTCATGTCAAATATCGTCGATTGCTCACGGTCAGCAGTCATGTGCCGATTAATAAATAAATGTATTAAGGTGGCTGGTACCAGTTTTCAGCTTTTTGACGGTTTGTAACTTTGAAAGAATAGAACAAAAAGACACATCAAGACCACTGTAACACTTTTGTAGGTTTGAACTATATAATTTATAGTTGACCAAAAGTAAGTGTTATTTCGTCATTAGCGGTTTCCATAGCAACGTTTCCAAAGGATTATTCAGACCTACTTTTTATCTTGTGGCACTAATAATTAGAAAATTAACCCGGTGACCCCCTGTTTTTTTTTCTAGTAATAGCTTTTGGCATTTGAAAAGGAAAATGCACAATGATTCAGTAAAAAAATTCCACGGGTGGAATTTTTGTAAATTTGGATAAAGGCAATTTTCACGCAGTGTAAATTTCCTTCCGTAGAATTTATTATTATTATTTTTTTTTTGACGTTTCCTCTCAATAATTATATTACATTGAAACAATAAAAAGTGGGGGTCACCGGACTTGTATTTATGTAAAAGCCTTCATGAGTTTAGCAATTCCCACGCGCGTCTTCGCGCATTCAAAAAATCCGGATTCTACAGTAAGATCAACAGTTGCTCATGATCTGTTCTGACTGCCGCTGACTGTTGCGTGTGCTCGCGCGGGCAGCTACTGTTTCGATAGTTTCGGAGTCAGTTAAGGATGCAATGTACGCGATTTGCCGCCGATCTGGTGTTTGAAGTTGTTTACTGCTTAGAAGATCATTTCGTAGCCGTTAAAGACAGTTTCCTGGACTCACCTTTAGAGATTTTATCACAACTTCTGGCTTGATATGCCATGTCTTTGTCAAATAGCATCAAGCGAAAGTTTGAAATGGACCAAATTGCTTGCAGAACACGTGTCGGTCGGTGCTTCAGAATGAAAAGATTGCGATACTTCTAAATTGTAAAATGACTAAAATGTTGAGCTTCTTTATATGAGATTTTCTCGGGATTTGTCCTTATTCTCAGTCGCGGTTGTTTTCGTCGAAGTGTTTAACGATGGCGGCCAATATCCTCTTCGGATATATATCCTTCCGTTCGTTCATTCTCGGTTTGCGATTTTTAGTTGGGCTGTTCGCGTCTTTTACTTTTTAAAAAACAACGACTCAATGTTTTTTTCTCCCCGTTTGACTGTTTAGTGAATGAAAATGACTATTATTTACGGATGGCTCAGCATCTTTTAATCTTCAGCCGGTATTGTGAGCATCTGCAATCGAAAACATGGCTTGTAGTTTCTGTTTGATAATTCGTGTCTGCAGTTTTTTGCCCATTGAATAACGGTATCAAAGCTCAAATCATCTTCAATGCCTGGACACTCTGAGGTAAAAGACTAGTTTTGCCATATAAATAAACTACATAGATTAATATCAATCAGCTCAGGCACGTAAGGGCTGGCTGTGGTAATTGGCACGGTTTGAAACGTGTGGTAGAGAGTTTACCGAATTTATTTGGCAAATAAATCGTCAATTTCATCGTAAGTTTGCCTGTCTCTCGTACGCATATTTATTACTTCGGAAGTGTTTTGCTATAAATTAATCTCTCTACCGGGTCTGTTCACTGTGCCCCTGACGAGAATGACAGACCTTTATTTTTTGAGCAGATAAAATTTTCCATATTATCAATCTATGTTGTCTATTAATAAGGTTTTAGTGAGCTCACTAAAGTGCATGTTTATGAATTTTAATGTTTAGGTACAACTGATTATTTCAAAATCCAAATCACCAAACTGTTCCGTTTTCGTTCGAGTTTTTGCTGTCTTCTGTTCGTCCAGTTAAGTTTAAATTCTTCAATTTTTAAGTTGGACTTTTTGGTGTTTTTTCGGTGTGAGTACAAACGAATAAACTCGCCAAGTAGTCCAAAAAATTTTATAAATAAAAGTTTACAACAGGTATTAAAACATTTAGGGTCAAAATCTAATGCTCTACTGTTTTAATTTAAATGATAGCATATGCCGCATATTAAGGTTTCTTTCTTTGCTGCAATTCTTTTTCGTCTAACATAAACGATTCGTTCAGTCCTTCTCTCTTTCGCTTGCTGGTTTTTGCGTTCGGTTGTCGGTCGCCTTGTCGGTCGCCTTGTCGTTCGGTAATTCATGGGTTCAGTTGAACTGTCAAATGTTCCCTGATTTTCTGTACGTCATTTTGGCTGTCATTCCGTTCGTTGATTCTCGGTTTTCAATTTTGAGTTTAGCTGTTCGTGTCTTTTACTTCTTAGAAAAACAAAGTTTGACTTTCTGTTGTATGTTACAGTTTGACACAAACGAATTATTTCGCCAATTGGTCCAGACATTTTAAATTAAAGGTTTGCAACAGGTATTAAAACATATTGAGTGAAACTCTAATGTTTTAATATAAATGATAGCATTAGCAAGGTTTCTTTCTTTGCTACAATTCTTTTTCTTCTAGCACAAAGGATTCGTTCAGTCCTTCTCTCTTTTGCTTGCTGGTTTTTGCGTTCGGTTGCCGGTCACTGACGTTGTTGTTCAGTCATTTATGGGCTGAGTTGTCCTTTCAATTGTGCTCCGACTTTCTGTGCCTCATTTTGGCTGCCCTTCCGTTCGTTCATGCTCGGTTTGCGGTTTTAGTTGGGCTGTTCGTAGTCTTGTTTATCCTCGTCTCTCTCGCCTGCATACGCAGTGGCCGTTGAGCACACAAAATACAAACCATAGAATGTGGACAAGACCATCAAGCGAGATAATTTGTGGTGGTTTGTCATTTCTTCATTTTTATGACTATTTTGCGAGTCCTTGCGCTCCCAATCCTCATCACGATCGATGGCAGTTTTGCCTTTGAAACTTGAGTATTGAACTCCGAAAGCAATTTGTCTTGAATATAAAAATTAACTAAGGTCGTACAAGTAGATACAGTCTCGGATATACGCGAATTTCGTTTAAAACAGGACAAAAGTAACCTAGCACGAAAAAAAGCCGCGCGCCGCCATGTTTGTTTTGATTTTTCGTTTTTTAAATCTCGCGCCTCTTTCGCGCGAGTCTTTCGCGCGTGACGCACGATAGTGACCTGCTCCCGCGCGAGGAAACTGGTACCAACCACCTTAACTTATTAGTTTTAATCAAGAGATTATAATTGGACAGAGAGGGAGTCTAGGGGCGTTGGCTGGGATATCTTAATTGCAAAAAAGTTATTTTTAGTAACAATGCGGACCATGCGAAAACATTTTCCGGTGAGCTGGTTGACTTCCGGAAGACTCGCTTTCATGAATCAGCGCGTCAAGCCAGGCGGAGTCAGCAAATTAAAAAAATGGCGACCATCGCGGTGGTAATTTCGCATGTGAAAAAGATAGTAAAATGGTCCTGTTTGAGCAAAGAACGTTATATAGTACCACAGCGGCTGGATACATAGATCGTTATCTATCTTTATACACAAACTGTTGCAACTGAAGCGGTAAAAAGGGGGCTGGACAATTCAACTTACTGGACAGATGCCAATCAACCACCTACTCCAATCTCTTGTAAGCGTCGTTTCTAAAAGTTTGAAGTCGCTTTGCTCGATCGATGGCCAGCCCATCCAAACTTTTCAGACGTGAAATATTTGCATACTGTAGAATTCAAAGTTGTTATGTTTTTTGTAGCTGAAGGATAGGATGATTCCCTTATGGGAAAATCACTTTTTAGGAATTTCAACACGGCAAGGAGTTAAAAACGCTAAAACCGGTTCACATGCATGCATGGATTTGTTTTCTATAAGCTTACGTTTGGAAGGACTTTGTCAGGAGCATCTTCTTTCCATGGAAAATGAATATCAGTTCTGTTGAGGTCAGCTACCAAGGAACTCTATACTGACAGCCGCGGGTTAGAGGTTTATTTGGAGCCAAAGTGTAAGTAAACTTTTTGGAAAAGTGATTGAATTTTATTTATTCGATAGGCCGCGTGTTTTAGGTTAAGTTTAATTCATGCGTAGTTAGTTTTCATCTATACGTACTTGGATTATTGACTTCGAAAAAATCCAGTAGACTTGTATTATTTTATTTTTAAAAAGCGAATAAATAAAACACACTTTTCTAGTGATGTACCTTAATTTATTCATTGAACTTTGTGATAAAAGGCCACCATTTCTTTTTAGTAAACTCGCATGCGGCAACGATCCTTTGTTTGTACATGTCAAAGTACAGCTTAACCTCAGTTTAAAAGATTGCTGAACACGGTATCACGACGTCAAAAACTTGGTCCACTCTAGACTTAAAAGGCAATTAATATTATTAACTTTTGTGTTTAGGCTTAAAGAAGTTTAGCTAAGTTTCAATACGAAAATGCATCATACCCAAGGCCACGTTTTTTTAATAAATGAAAACTACGGATGATGCCTTGTTTGGAAGCGCCGTCGGTTACACGCTTTCTATTTACCTTTTCTAATAAAAAACAATGGATCGGACATCTTCATTCACTTTGTCCAAGTTATGTTTCATAAAAATCAATAAGTTGTTTTTCCGAACGTTGCTTTTATTGGATTATAATTGGTCACTGAGAATTTTAAGGACTTTATAAACAAACAACGCGCGAGTTTCAGCCGACTACACGCATTATTTAATAGCTTCACAAAAATGTTTGCTGGCCTTTCCTTGGAGTTTATTCCAAAACGATGCCTGCTTGTTTTCGCCATTGGAGTATCGTCTGAATTATAGTTAAAAAATAAAGTTTTCATTCATTTAACAACTGCTGGGGAAAAGTGGACCTGTAAAGTTCCTTCGAACTGAGTGTATGCATGACAAACTTCAGGAATTTCCGGTTACCTTAGCTGTGACCCGGGATAAAAGACATCAAAGATATTACAAAATTCTGTTTGTATGAACCAGCAAATATATATGAAGGTATGAAAGTAAAACTGTGGCCGTGGAGACATGCTGAGGCTACAAATTGTAAGCCAAGTATCTTGTTATGTTTGGCACGAAAATGTCGAAGAAAACGAATTTTAGAATGTCTGAAGTGAATATTTTAGTTTACTCACGAAAATATCGATTTTGATCTCCTCTCCCTTCTTAGATTACAACCAAACTTCAATGAAAAATAAGCCAGTGGTGTTAACCGTATTAAAAAGAGGCATCGTTAAATAAAATCCAAGGAATTTTTATGAAGTTGGACGCTGAAACTCGCGTACACGCGAAAATAAGCTTAAAGTCATTTCTCTGAAACTATTTTGGCGAAATAATCCAAATTATAACAGCAACCTACACTCACTGGCGGAAAAGGATCTAATCGATTCGTTTATGAAACATAAATGTGAGAAGGCGAATAAAGATGTCAATAGAAATTTATGCAAAAAATGCTAAATACAAAGCGTGTAAACGGCGGCCGCTTCCAAGCAGGGCATCGATCCGCTCTTTCGAAATCATTTATTGAAAAAAATGGCCTTGGGTGGAATTTAAGTGTATGGTCAATGCATTCACCTTAGCTACAATTCTTAATTGATTGCCTCTATTTTCTATAGTAGGTCATTTAAGTTTTTTGACGTCGCATACAGTGTCAGCCAAACTTTCTGATCTTTTGTCTGACAAAGGGGAGGCCCGCAATTTTATTATAAGGTCTGCAAATTTACTAAAAAGAAACGGGTGGCCTTTATCCCAAAGTTCAATGAATAAATTAAGGTGACATCACTAGAAAAGCGTGTTTTATTTATTCGCTTTTTAGAAATAAAATAATACGAGTCTACTGGATTTTTTTTGAAGTCAATAATCCAAGTAAGCTTTAATAAATGAATTTAACTTAGAACACGCGGCCTATCGAATAAATAAAAATTATCACTTTTCCAGAAATTTTACTTACACTTTGGCTCTAAATAACCTCTAACCCGGCTGTCAGTATAGAGTTCCTTGGTAGCTGACCTCAACAGAACTGATATTCATTTTCCATCAGTGGAAAGAAGATGCTCCTGACAAAGTCCTTCCAAACGTATAAAGCATATAACCGGTTTTAGCGTTTTTAACTCCTTGCCGTGTTGAAATTCCTAAAAAGTGATTTTCCCAGAAGAGAATCCTCCTATCCTTCAGCTAAAAAAAAACATAACAACTTTGAATTCTACAGTATGCAAATATTTCACGACTGAAAAGTTTGGATGGGCTGGCCATCGATCGAGCAAAGTGACTTCAAACTTTTAGAAACGACGCTTACAAGAGATTGGAGTGGATGGTTGATTGGCATCTGTCCGGTAAGTTGAATTGTCCAGCCCCCTTTTTACCGCTTCAGTTGCAACAGTTTGTGTATAAAGATAGATGAAGATCTATGTATCCAGCCGCTGTGGTACTTTATAACGTTCTTTGCTCAAACAGGACCATTTTACTTTCTTTTTCACATGCGAAATTACCACCGCGATGGTCGCCATTTTTTAATTTGCTGACACCGCCTGGCTTGACGGGCTGATTCATGAAAGCGAGTTTTCCGGAAGTCAACCAGCTCACCGGAAAATGTTTTCGCGTGGTCCGCATTGTTACTAAAAATAACTTTTTTGCAATTAAGATATCCCAAACCCATTACTGGGAGACTCCCTCTCTGTCCAATTATTTTCTCTTGTTTTAATACTTTCATTAACGAAAATGTTACGCTCAATGCTTGTTTTGAAACTTGCGTCGATTTGCAACTCCGTTTGCCTTGCGACTCTCTTTGATCATTTGATCAAATTACCATTTGCCAAAACCTGCGTCATCTTCCTTCAATATTAAAGCATGAAAGAAAAAAGATGTTTGTTCATGAAAACTTACCGACGCTGCAGTTCTTCCCTTCAAAGCCAGGTACGCATGTGCAATTGTAGTCATTCACTTTGTCTGTACATGTTCCATTGTTTAAACACGGGTTGGACGAACAGTTATCAGTGTCTATATAGAAAGCAAAATATTATCAATCAAAAGAATAACATTCACTATGCTGTAATCAGCTAACAGTGTTTTACCTCCGTTATACAGCATCAAAATCAAATACACAGATGAAGATGTTGTTCCAAATAATTTTTCCCTACTGAGAATTGCAGTTTACCTTCGAAAGGAACATATTTCGTATTTATTTTCATTAAGATTGAGGTTGGAGGGAAACGCGATGCCGAATATCGTCGATTGCTCACGGTCAACATTCACTTACCCCCTAAAAAGATGTTTTATTAATTTCAATTCCTTCGTTAACGTAAGGGTTAAGCTTAATGCTTGTTTTTAAACTTGCATCGATTTGCGAGTCCGTTTGATCGTTTGATCACATCGTCATTTACCAAAACCTGCATCATCTTAATTCAGTATTATAAAATTAATTAATAATTCATAAGGAAAGTACAAAAGAAATGAAAATTTAATGAAGGTTTGTAAACCCCAATACAAATCAACTGAGTTGATGAATTATTAAACAGTAGCATTAACTTTTGATACAGACATCTGCTTAGCTAATTAGTATGCATTAACTTTTCATACAGATCTCTACTCATTGTTTTATTTCATAAATACGATAAAATATTCGCGTCCGATCTGTATGGGCGTTTACAATGGCTCGCCTTCGGCTCGCCATTGTAAACGCCCATATACAGATCTCCCGCTCATATTTTATCTACTACTTAAAGTATGCATAATAAGATGTTCATGACAACTTACTGATGCTACAGTTCTTCCCTTCATACCCAGGTGCGCATGTGCAAGTGTAGTCATTCACTTCGTCTGTACAGGTTCCATTGTTTAAACATGGGTTGGGCGAACAGTTATCAGAGTCTAAATGAAAACAACAATATTATCAATCAATAACATTCACTTTGTTGTAATTAACTGACAGTTAAGATCATATGTTTATGTTTACACTTAAGATTATATGTTTCTTGTTTTAAAAGAATTAAAATCAAATACCAAGACCATGGTTAACATCGCTGCTCATGACAACTTACCGACGCTGCAGTTCTTCCCTTCATACCCAGGTATGCATGTGCAAGTGTAGTCATTCATTCCGTCTGTACATGATCCACCGTTAACACACGGGTTGGGTGAACAGTCATCAGTGTCTAAATAAATAGATTGCGACACACTCGGACTGACAGATGGCGAAATACTTGGAGATACACTTGTTGAAGGTGAAACGCTGATGCTGACAAAGTGGGAAACACTTGAAGAGATACTTGAAGAATGTGATCCGCTCGAACTGACAGATGGCGAGACACTTGAAGAAACTCTTGTTGAAGGTGAAAAACTGATGCTGACCGATCGCGAGACACTTATAGATCCACTTGTAGATGATGAGACGCTCGGACTAACATATGGCGAGACACTTTGAGACACACTTGCTGAAGGTGAAAGGCTGTTGCTGATCGACTGTGAGATACTTGAAGTGACACTTGTAGATTGTGACTCACTCGGACTGACAGATGGCGAAACACTTGGAGACAAACTTGTTGAAGGTGAAACGCTAATGCTGACCTGCTGCGAAATACTTGAAGATCCACTTGTAGATTGTGACACGCTGGGACTAACAGATGGCGAGGCACTTTGAGACACACTTGTTGAAGGTAAAATGCTGATACTGACAGAGTGCGATGCACTTGTAGTAACACTGCAGTTTTTCCCTTCATACCCAGGTACGCAAGTGCAAGTGTAGTTATTCACTTCGTCTTTACATGTTCCATTGTTTACACATGGGTTGGGAAAACAGTCATCAGTGTCTAAATAAAGACCAAGATATTATTAATCTATAACAATAGCATTCACCTTGGTGTAATCAGCTAATAGGCCATAAAAATTTTCGTTTATACTTTCTTTTCTTTATTGAAAAGCGCTAACATAAAATCCAGATACCAAGAAGTTCCTGTTACAGATATTAAGCCAACTTTTCAATTATTAGAAAAGTGGCGATTCACAGTTTTGCGATAAACAATAGATTTCATATATTTTCTAATTGAAATTTTTAAGCTGGTAATCACGATACTTAATGTCGTCGATTTCTTAAGGTCGGGATGCATGTAAACTGAAATAATAATAATAATAATAATAATAATAATAATAATGATGATGATGATAATAATAAATTTCTGTAGCGCCTTTTTTCGGCGATTCAAAGGCGGAAATTACATTCAAAATACACTAAAACTGAATTCTGAAAACTACAAAAATAAGTTAAAAAGCTCGCTTAAAAAGAAAAACATTAAATTATTAATTACAAGTAAGATGTTCTAAAAAGCTAAAAAACGTTACAAATAAAATCTACAAAGTTAAGTTTAAAAAGTTTGTTTAAAAAGTAACGTTTTAAGTTTACGTTTATAAATGCCAATAGTTTCCGCATTTTTTGTATGTTCAGGTAATCTGTTTCAGAGATATGGTGCCGCAAAGGAAAAAGCACGCCGGCAATAAGATATGAGATTAAAATTTGGTATTTAGAAGATCTCAGGTTGCGCAGTCGTTGAATTGAATCGTTCAGTTAAAGAGGAGCAAGGTCATGAAGGGATTTGTATGTGATTTGGAGGATCTTGAATTCAGTACGTAGATGGATGGGAAACCAGTGCAGTGCAACAACAATGAATGTAATATATTGTATGGGCAGATCTTGGTGAGAAAGATATTAGGCGAGCAGTAGCATTTTGTACATGTCGAAGCCTTTTAAGAAGGTAGGTAGGTAAGTCATACATTAGCGAGTTGCAATAGTCAATTTTTGAGGTAATCAAGGCAAGTCCATCCCTAGTTGGAAACTTGCATCAATTTGCGACTCCGTTTGATCACAACTTGCAAGCGATTGCATTTACTGGCAATCGCTTCCGTCTGCAATGATCGAAGTTAAATTCACACGCAATTCTAAGCAACTGAGTTCGAACGCTTCTGTACTGGTGAACCGGTACATCAGGGCTAAATAGCAGACTGAAAAATAGACAACGCGGACCAACACCTTGAAAACAAATGGATACTATGTGAAATCCCTTGTGATCCCTTACACTAGGACAGAACAGTCTGAACTTTATAGCCACTTGATCTCGAAGTAATTTGTCGAAAGTCGCTCTCCATGTTGTTAGCTTTGATGTGAACGCGCATACAATTAAGGTGGCTCCCTACAGTTTTTTGACCGCGCGCGAGCTGGTTACTAGAATGGCGCGAGATTTGAAAAGCCCGCGCAACCTACGCGCAGCTCTACGCGAAAAGAGTAAACAAACATGGAGTCGCACTTCACCTTTACAAAGTTTTTCAAATTTTATTGCGTAAGGAAGGTGCAGACTTCTGACCATTTCTAAACATACAGCGATCCTTTAGAAGGCTACAATTTTTGTCGAGCCAAAGTAGGGTAGAAAAACGTTCTTTTTCCGGAGTTCTGAGTAATTTTAGTAATTTTCATTATCGTCGATCGGGGTACTTACGACGGTGGATCAGGTTTACACCGCGTATATAGTTGTAGTTTTTGAAGTTGTTAACGCTACCGTAAATGGTCAAGAAACCAAGGAAGGGGATTCATATGGTTGTGGAACAGGCAAGGACACTACTCCTCCAAGAAGTCGTCTTTTCAACGTGCTGGACTGTCCAAGAAATGCCGTCTTTACGCGCCGCGAAAAAGCAAAACTGGCACAACGCGTCCAAAAACTAAACTAACTCGGTAATCTTTACAACTTTTTCATTCATAAACGAAAAAATTACTTTGCAAAGTGAACTCATTTCTATCAGTTATGTCTCTCGGTAGAATAAACGACAGGCTGTTGTGTTTGCCTCCAGTGAGGATAGAGAAATGTTCTTGCTTTCATACAGCGAAGCCGTGGGAAGCTGTAGATTAACTTTTATAAAAGAAAAGTCGAGCGTAATTCATTTATAGCAGTGCGAAAGCTTAAACTGAGATATTCTAATTTAAAAATCATATTTTCTTGAATGAAACTAACAGAATATAGATAAAAGAAGGCAAAAACTGAGAAATAAAAGCATACAAACCGAGCAATGTAGTGAAAGTACGAATTATCTCGTAAAATCCGATCGCGAAAATGTGTGTAAATTTTAATATATTGGCAACAAACTAGAACAAAACTAGAATGACAAATTTAAGCAATACTTTTTAATGAAAATTCACAGAATCTCGATTAGAAGAAAACAAAAAGCGGAAAAATAAGAACACTTAAATCAGATGGAGTCAAAACCTTTGTAAACAAGCGCTAGATTGTCTAAATTACACTTACAGTATAAGCTTAAATGCCGCCGCTTTTCCAAGGCAAGTTGTATAACGCACTGGTCGAATTTTGGCCGCCGTCGTTAAATATATCCAAGATATTATTCAGTTATAGGTAACAAATACATTACCTATATTTTTGTCCCTGAAATCTTCCACAATAACCAAGTAGACCTAGGTTTCCACTGAAGTTAGTACAATTCAGCCAGCTGGTAGTAAACAACTCGCGCTTTGTTTAACAGTACGCATGCGCGCGTGAAAGCCTCGAAATTTTATGACGTCAGAATACACGCAAAGGCCAAAATGAACCGTGAGTTTTCTCGAGTTTCCTTCGGTGAAATTTTCTACAAAATTGCACACTTGAAGGGACAGGAGCCGCCTTTAACAAGTTTGTTTTTTGAAGACATCTATCAGATAAATTCAATTTTAATCTACAATACATGAAATTCGGAAATACTTCTTACCTGCCTGGGCAACACCATGATTTTTTTCTCTCTAAAATTTTCCTTTTGATAATTCTCATTTGAGTGCAACGTTTAAAGGAATTTTAGCGAAGATAACTCGAGAAATTACTGCAGAAAAAGACAATATTGCTTATATTCAGTCATTTTAAAGAAGTTCTGTTGCCATGGCAACAGCCTTGGCAAAGGCAATAAGAACGAAAACATAATTGTCGTTATGTTGATTACCTTACTGCTAATTAAAGCCCTTGATCGTAAAGCGAAAGAGGAAAGTTCTAGGGTCAAAAAGGTAACTCATTGTCAGAAGATTTACGCATTTTGTAAAAACCCTAGGGAGCCACCTTAATGTGATTTGTTTGCGGCATTCATAATGACGGTTTTTCTCCGCAGATTTACCATGACACCGTGGGATATTGTGTTTTAATAAAGCTTTGATTGATTGATTGCCATCCCAAGCTATCCCAAGCTACATTTCGATACATTGCCAATGAATTCGGATGCCCTAAATAGAATCGTATTATCACATTGTCATTTTCAAAATTCGCGTATTCCTGCTTCAATAAATATCAAAGCATGCAATTATTATTACGGCTTCTCATGACAACTTACCTGCACTACAATTTTTCCCTTCAAACCCAGGTACGCATGTGCAATTGTAGTCATCCACTTTGTCTGTACAAGTTCCATTGTTTACACACGGGTTGGACGAACAGTCATTAGTGTCTAAATAGAAAGCACAATATTATTAGCGGAGCTCTGCGGGCCGATGGCCCGCGCGCAGCCCCATACTCATAGAACAAAACCTATGCCCGTCATTTTTCATGGTCATGGCTAGCGGAATGCTTCGCGGGCGCGTGCGTGCGTGTGCCACCGCCCGCGGCCGCCCGCCCGTGTCACAACATCCGGAATCTTAGCAATTTTGAAAGCAAACCGAGACCGAGGCTTTGTTTTTCGCGCGGCCACACAGCCGGGAGCTCGGTAAACACTTTAGTTAGATTGTTGTGTTTAGCGGAGAATTAAAGTCTTTACTTCCCTGCAGTTTTTAGCGGTTTGCTACTCAAGATAGGGATACTAATAGACCATTTTCGTATTCTCGGTATTGAACTGGTACTAGCTTGCAGTCGAGGCTCATGCGGGGGAATCTTTTCACATGCAAATATTTTTAATGATATTCCCCCGCATAAGCCTCAATTGCAAGCTAGTACCAGTTCAAATATGGTCTATTAAGGCATACTCAGAAGCCGCTTTAGTGGAAAAAGAAGAGCTTTCAGGAATAAAATCTTGCTTCGGGAAACTTCATACGTTTTTATCAAAGCAGGGGAGATGTTTGTTTTACGGATTAGACTTTTCAAGGATTTCCAAGGTAAAAAAATTGCATTTTTCGATGGGAATTTATGTTGATTTCAATCTCTGATTGACTTTTTCTTTGTGCTCTCGTTAGTTTGGAGAATTGTTAATAAAACGTGCTTCAATTCAGTTGTATTGTTTTCTTGAATTTCATCGAAGACAGCGCTGTAATTGGTATGCGTTTTGCTTTTAAACATAAACTTATAGAGATTTGAATAACATTTTTCGAAAGAAGATTGTGTTGTGCAATTTTATGTGTTTGTTCACTCATTAATACATAGGTTGAAAAGCGATTTTATGTAAACAAAACAAGACTTGGATTTCATAGTAACTGTTCTAACTTTACTCGCGTCGCCTTATGCAAATCTGTTTGTGTATTTTTTGCAATTTTGATTTCCAAATCAGTTTCTCGGGCAATTTTTGATACGTAACAGGTGTATTTTATTCGGAAATTAGTCATACTAGTTATTCTAGAGCCAGAAAAAGTTGTTTCTGTGAACTTTTGTACGGTCTAAATGTACTGTGCAGACGGTCGCGTAATTCTGTTTTTGAGAATTGCTGATATTGAAAAATAGCCCGGTCGTCAATCTTAATTCTTGTGCTTCCGACCTTTCACCTTGGTTAAGCTTATCATCGGCTTTCTGTTCAAAGAGCGACGCTATTAGGCTCAGCCTATCTATATATATATTAATCAATAAAACAACAATCACACACGGCCTAGGGAAAAATAAACAAAATGTACGATACCAATACTAAACGGTTTTCGACGAACTTTCTTTCTTCAGCGCCCGTGTGAAGTTCTTCAGTCATTGTTTCCATCAGGTCCAAGATGTAGAAATTGCAGACTAAGACAGTATTTTTACATGACAGCGAAGTTTGACCAACTGAAAGAAGTCGGATCAGGAACTGGGTAATAGAGAATGTATTGCAAATGCGCACAGATAATACAAACTGAGAGAAGGCGGATCATCGATTGTGTGAGACAACGAAATTAGCTTAATTGCAAATGCGCACAGTTAAAACGAACTGAAAGAAGACGGATCAGGAATTGTGTAAGACGATGAAAGCAGAGGAATTGCAAATGCCCACAATTAAAACAAACTGAGAGAAGCCGGATCAACTATTGTGTAAGACGATGAAAGCAGCCGTATTGTGAATGCGAACAGCTGATACGAACTGAGAGATGACGGATCAGCAATTGTGTAACGCGACAACAGCAGCCGTATTGCAATGCGCACAGTTAAAACGAACTGAAAGTAGACGGATGAACGATTGTGCGACACAATAAAATCAGCGGTATTTCAAATGCGCACATTTGAAACGAACTGAAAGACGACGGATCAGGAATTGTGTAAGATGACGAAAGAAACCGTGTTGCAACTGAATGCGAACAGCAAATACGAACTGAGAGAAGGCGGATCAGCGATTGTGTAAGACGATGAAAGCAGAGGTACTTTAAATGCACACAGTTAAAACCAGCTGAAAGAAAACGAATCATGGATTGTGTGAGACGACGAAAGCAGAGGTATTGCAAATGCGCACAGTTAAAACGAACTGAGGAAAGACGGATCAACGATTGTGTAACGCGACGAAAGAGTTCCTGTATTGCAAATGCGCACAGTAAAAACGAACTGAAATAAGACGGATCAACAATTGAGTAATAGGACGAAAGTAGCCGAATTGTAAAATGCGAACAGATAATACAAACTGAGAGAAGGCGGATTAGCGATTGTGTAAGACGACGATAGAAACCGTTTTGCAAAATACGCTGTAATCAGCTAAAAGTATTTTTTTCTCCATCAAGTAACTCCAAAATCACACATGCAGATGATGTGATTTAGATAAGGGAACTGAGAGCAAAATATCTGATATTTCGTATTCGATGTTTATATTTATACGCCGCAATATGAATAACAAAACGACCGTTGGTAACGATTTTTTTTATTCAATCGCACATTTATCGCAATTCTTTGTCATAACAGACCATTATTGCCATTACAGATGCCATTTCGTATAACGTTCACTCGATATCAGGGGATATCAATTCATTAATTGATAATTTTCGAGCAACATTGAGCCGGTGTTTGTCTAAATTCTGATACCAAAAATGGCTATACCGCACCACGATCTATCAAACTTTTCTTTGCTCTGTTACATTTGCCCCATTTTTTTATTTATGAAATCAATTTATATATAAACAATCTACGTTAAGGCAAAAGGGCTAGTTCTAAATCGAAATGGCAAGTAGCGATATCGGCTGGTGAATTTCTGGTAATTTTAGAAACATTCAAAATGCGGAAAGTATACCTTCAGACTTTTTAGTCGTTCGTGGCTCAGACTTTGCCCTTTTCGGATTAATATAAACAAATGCAGCAAGGAAGGATAGTTCTTTGCATCAGTATCAGCCGTGATCAATTTAATTCGCTAACAGGCTAAGAGTCGAAGTCTCAAGAACACCTTCGATCTACCAATATGGCGGCCCGCCGAGGCCACCCCAAAACGGCCTTGTTAATATTTTCCAAAGTAAAAGGAATTGAAACCTTAAACTATCCATTCCGTATTCTGGACCCTAAACCAAGTCTACATGCTGAATTTCAGCCAAATCGGTGAGGTACGGTGGCCGGCCAAAGTTCGAATTTTACAGAGAATCACTCTTAAATGTACCAATACATAGCGTTGAACCAAGTAGCAATAAATCTTTCACAAAAGTATATCAAAAGCATCAACCATGTGGATTTTGTTTCCAGGTGGTCAGCTTCGACGAGAACGTATATTCCCAAAAACCAGTTCTCTATCGAGCTAAGAGCCCTAAAGACCTTGAAAACATTGGCCAGATATTTGTCGAGATGCTTGAAAAGAAACTTAAGAAAATCCACCAAAAATTCGGCCGGCGAAAGATGATCTTCACTGAAGAAGACAGAAAAGCTTTTGAAGAAGCTGATAGCTGTTGGATTTGCCAAGGCAGCTTCAATGGGGTAGACGATAAAGTAAAAGATCATTGCCATTACACAGGACGTTTCCGTGGAGCAGCACACAATAAATGCAACCTTGAATTCCGCAAGCCAAAATTCACACCTGTCATATTTCATAACTTATCAGGATATGACGCTCATTTATTCATCAAAAATTTGGGAAAGACAGAAGGTAATATAAAGTGTATCCCAAGCAATGAGGAAAAATATACCAGCTTCAGTAAAACCATTGAACTTTGGAGGTTTAAAGATAAAGAAGGAAAGGAGAAAGTGATTTCCTATGAACTTCGATTTATTGATTCATTTAAATTTATGGCTTCTTCACTTGAAAATCTAGCAAGAAATCTACAGCCAGATAACTTCATCCAAACAAAGAAAGCGTTTGGCGAAAAAGTTGATCTGGTGACAAGGAAAGGTGTATACCCATATGACTGGATGGATTCTTTTGAGAAATTCAATGAAACATCTCTTCCTGAGAAAGCTGATTTCTATTCAATCCTTTATGATACAAACATAACAGATAAAGATTATGAACATGCTAAGAATGTATGGAAAGAATTCAACATAGAAACCATGGGTGATTACCATGATTTATATTTGGAGACTGATGTATGCCTGTTAGCAGATGTATTTGAAGAATTCAGAAAAGTCTGCCTGGAACATTATAAGTTAGATCCTGCTTGGTATTACACAGCTCCTGGATTGGCTTGGGATGCAGCTTTGAAAGAAAGCAATGTAAAACTGAGCTTGTTGAACGATTCAGATATGCTGCTTTTCTTTGAACAAGGAACTCGTGGCGGGATTTCTACAATAACTCATCGTTTAGGAAAAGCAAACAATAAATACATGGGTGACCAATACGATCCAACAAAACCATCAACTTTCATCTCATATTTGGACGCAAACAATCTTTATGGATGGGCAATGATACAACCACTTCCTGTAGGAGATTTTGCATGGATGACTGATGAAGAATTAGCAAACTGGAAAAGCATCCCATGTGTTTTGGAAGCGGATCTTGAATATCCAGAGGAATTGCATGATCTGCATAATGATTATCCCCTTGCTCCTGAACGTAAAATAATAAATAAAGTTGAAAAACTGGTTCCTAATCTTAACAATAAAGAACGTTATATTCTCCACGCTAAGAATTTAGCATTATATGAAAGCCTTGGGCTGATTGTGAAAAAGATTCACCGAGGAATCAAATTCAAAGAAGAACCTTGGCTGAAGAGTTATATCATGAAAAACACACAGCTTAGAATGAAAGGGAAAAATGCATTTGAAAAACACTTCTTCAAACTTATGAATAATTCAGTGTTTGGGAAAACAATGGAAAACATCAGAAAGCGTGTGGATATACGTCTGTTGAATGACAGAGATAAAGCTAAAAGGCTGGCAGCAAAACCTAACTTTCAACATTTAACAATATTTGATGAAAACCTTATTGCTATACAAATGAAACGAATAAAATTAACATTTAATAAACCGGTTTATTGTGGAATGGCAATTCTTGATCTGTCAAAAACATTGATGGTTGACTTTCACTATAATTATGTGAAAAAGAATTGGAAAAAGGCTCAACTATTATTCACAGACACAGACAGCCTTGCCTATGAAATTGAAACTGAAGACTTCTTCAAGGACATCAGCAATGATGTTAAGGTGGTTCGATACAGTTTTCTGGAGACCATACCAACATTTTTCAATCGGCTTTTAAGCGGTCTTCTCCAAGTCAGATCAACGTGAAATTTTCACCACTAACTGGTTTTGAATTGAAGTTTTGCAAGATATATTTTTTGGTAAAATCGATATTACCATGACGACGATAAACAAGAAAATTAGAAATCAGTAAAAGTGAAATTTAGAGCGTTTAAGATTTCGCATTGAAAATCCCACATAGGCATCTTAAAATATGGTATATGGCATATATATTTTGCAAGAATAAAAAAATTCTGTATGTTTGAATTAAAATAAATCGCAATAACATTTCAAACCTTACTATTTGTGTACTGGTATTAAATTGATCGAGAGATTAACACTGGTTTTGTGAAATTACTTAATGATAATGTCAAAAAGTAGCTTGATGTTATGTTTGTAAACTTTGAAAGTTTTGTTTACTTTCTCTTTTGCGATGTTGAGAACTACCTTTTTTCCTAACATCGCTTCATGTGCAATTTTCTTGCAAAAAATATATGCCATATACCATATTTTAAGATGCCTATGTGGGATTTTCAATGCGAAATCTTAAACGCGCTAAATTTCACTTTTATTGATTTCTAAGTTTCTTGTTTATCGTCGTCATGGTAATATCGATCTTACCAGAAAATATATCTTGCCAAACTTAAATTCAAAACCAGTTAGTGGTGAAAATTTCACGTTTATCTGACTTGGAGAAGACCGCTTAAAAGCCGATTGAAAAATGTTGGTATGGTCTCCAGAAAACTGTATCGAACCACCTTAAAGAAAAGTTTGACACAAGTGATATCCCTAAAGATCACCCATCGGGAATTCCCACGGGTTTGAACAAGAAAGTCATTGGGTTGATGAAAGATGAGGCGGGTGGAAAGATAATTGAAGAATTTGTGGGATTGAGATCTAAGTTATATAGTTATAAGATGTTTGAAGGAGGTGGAACAAAGAAATGCAAAGGGATCTCAAAGGCTGTAACAAAGAAGAAAATAACGCATGAAGACTATAAAGATTGTCTGTTGACCAAAGCAAAGCAAATGAGAAAAATGAATGTCATCAGAAAAAAGAAACATGAAATATATTCTGAAACAATCAAAAGAAAGATTGCCTTGAGCGCAAACGATGACAAAAGATTTATCTGCGATGATGGAATACACACTCTTGCTTGGGGACATCGGCTTTGCCGGAATCGGCGGAATTTGTTTTTTGAAAATGGAAAAGGTGATGGAGGAAATCAACATGATCAAGAGTTGGCTGAAAGTTGATGGAAAATGTTTTTTTATCGCTAGAAGTCGGCGGAAAAATCATCGCTAGAAGTCCGCCTTTTCATCGCTAGAAGTCGGCGGAAAAATCATCGCTAGAAGTCGGCGGAAAATGAAAACTGAGGTTGGAAGTATCGCTAGAAGTCGGCGGAAAATGAAAATGAGCCAGAATCGGCCTTTTCCCACTACTTGCAAAGTTAAGATAAGGTTACTTTACAGGCCATGTGAATAACCAGAGGGACTTTGTGATTAAATCATTCTTACTTGAGAATTGTCATGGACTTCTTGTGCCAAACAAAGGCGTTCGCGACAACGCACCCCTTCCCTCTCAACGAATTTTGCGTGACCCAAGTCTTGTTTTGTTTACATAATACCAGATATCATTTAATACGACTTAATTTACGACTGAATTTGAACACGTTCTATAAGCATTTCTCCAAAGCTAGCGAGACCACAAAGAAAAAGTCAATCACAGAATTGATATCAACATAAATTCCCATCGAAAAATGAAATTTCTTTACCGGTAAAGTCCAAATGCCAGTGGGGTTGACTCGGCTATTTAAAAGCAGAAAAAACCTCCACCAATAGTGAATAGCGTGAGTTATAAGGAAACTACACCAATGCTATTGATTCAATTAAACGAGCCAATGAGAAAACGGAACATTCGATCCTTCCCAAGAGTACGAGAGCGGCAAACATTTCATGGTCAACGGAATTAATTCATATTATCCCGCGAGACATTTACTTATGGGAGCAACTGATGAGGTTCACCTAAAATCCGAAACTCAAGTCTTGCTTAAGAAAAACGTAAGAATTCGCTAGCATCCGTCAGATTTTCAAAACAGATCACCATATTTGTACAAGCCATGTCGGGATGCAATAACGCCATGATGAAACAACGGAGGTTCTTCAAGCTCCAGGAAACACTACTCAAAAACAGCATAAAACAAGGAGCTAAATCATAACTGCAAGAAGTCATGATTCCAATAGAGACACGGCAGCTTCAGACTTTGAGCTTAGACGCTCACATCCGTGATAAAGATCCACTTTCTCGCAAGTCTTGCACACCGCAGACTTAGACACTAAATCACGGGCTGAGAGATTGATTGATCCTAGCATATTCATAAGAAAAGCTGCGGCCGATCACTACTTATCTTGCAAAAAAAGTTAGCCAAAGAGGCTCTAACATAATATTCCAAGAGAACTAGCATAACGAAGGCATAGAGAAACAATAATTCTATAAATGGCTACACAACATAAAAACTATCGTCGTTTAAGAGATTTATATCCCAAAGATCATCAAAGTGTCATACAATACATATCGAGCATGCTAAACTGAGACAAAAACCATAATTTCTCACCTGTCAAGATAGCTTTCAAAACCGTAATAAGGATCGTTAAGATGTCTGTTTGATACAGGATCGTACACAGAGAGTATGGGAAGGAAAAAATCGAAACTCACCGATGCCTGTGTCCAATACAATACGGTGTGTCCACTTACTTTGGAGTCTGCTTAATACAGGTTTTACTGTAATCAGAAATCTTACTCATTTAATCTAACACTGAAAAGGGCTCGTGTGGTCAACCCCGGGGTCAACCCGCGTTCGCGTGCTGGACAAAATTCTAAACAAAAAGACAGAACAAAATACACAGCATGTATCTCACTTGTGGCATTTCCCATTAGAAAAGGTAGCTCCATTTCCAACTGAGCCTTTGTAACAGCTTTCCCGTCGATCTTCTCCAATCGGAACAACTTTAAATCAAACGCACCGAGTCCAAACTTTCCGCTTATTGTTCGATCAAATGTTTACAAGCTATGTCCATTGAATTGTGCTTTGTCATGTCAAACGGTATGCGACCTATGTGTCGTTCGAATGCCGATCCTTTGTCATCATCTCGACAAAAACTCGGAATAACTTTGACCACGCCACTCGACGCCATCACGGAGATCAAGGTCAACGCTCTACGACCCTGGTACCTTTCGCATATAATATCGGTTAATATGTCACCTGGTCACGCAGCGAGACAGGTAAATGTCACAAATTTAGTATAATTTAGTATAATTAATGGAATGTCACTTAACTGTTAACTTTTCATTTATCAGTTAACTACTATATTTTTGGGCAATTGTCAGTTAACTGTTAACCCCATTAGCACCCTCCTAAATGCACTGGTATTCTGAATTTCACTTTAGCCGGAACGCAATTGGCATTAAAAAACAAAACGAAAAAAACACACGAGATAATAATGCCTTTTGTCACAACATTTCACCCACGACTGAAAAACCTAAAACAAATACTGATGAAAAATAAAGTTTCGTTCAAAACCAACCATTCCTGAAAACTATTTACAAAACGCCGCCTATCATATCATACAAGACGTAAATCACTTAACGACATACTCATAACAGCCAAACTTTGAAAGCTAATATAAATGCATCGCAACCGCAAAACCACATAGCGGAGTCGGTGTAGGCCTGTCATGAACCTCATTTCGATCTAAGGGAAACTAAAAAAGTGACCGCCAGGAGTGGTGTCCTGTTTACCAGCTTCAGACCCAATATTTTCTATATAAGTGCGCCCATAGAAGACATGACCGAAAAATGACCACGTGATCACCATTTTCCCGCCATTTTTCACGTCAAAATATATAAAACAGCAGACTTGATACTTTAGCTAACTACAAAACTTTCCGTTTCATTATGCAAGAGTAGGAACAGCAAAATACCATAAATTTTGACTTTTGTTCTATTTTCGTATACTGCTGCTGAAGAGTTGAAAAAGAAATGGCTGATGGCGCGATGTCTGCTAAACATAGCCCAAATTGTCCTGGTATGGGGACAGGCAGCCCTAGAGAAAAGACATGTTGTTACGGTCTCCTTCCATTAGATTCGGCACATGTGAAGTTCAAGGTTTGAACCGAGCCTTACTTGAAAGAATATTAAAGATTCAGTCACCATTTGTTGTGTCAATTGATATTTTGATAATTAATATTAATACGTCACCTGCAGTAACTTTATATCTAATAAAACACCACATACTAATTTATAGGACTGTTTTTATCAGATATAAAGTCACTGCACGTGACGTATTATCGATCACTTGATAAGTTTGTGGGCTTTTAATTGTTTTGAAATTGCGGCAACCTATTGTATTTGATTTAGAAATTTTTTTCTATTGTCAAATATCCCAACAGAAAATAGACAATGAATAACTGAAAATGCATTCTGCAAATTGACCCAACCCCAACAACACATTTTCATCGTCAATTAGCTAGCAAGGCGGAAGTCTTTCACTTTCACTTCACTAACATCAAAATTATTTACATTCACACTCGTGATTCTTTGTTACTCATAACTTTTATTGACTTGGACCAACACGAATTTTCAAACTTTCTCTCAATCTTCTCTATCCTGCCAAGAACCATATCCAGTTGACTACTGCGCCTCGCATTTTTTACGTAATGTCTGATTCTACAACGCCATTTTTACCATATTCACTATCAAGATTCTTCTTTTTTAACCTCACGTTCTAACGCATTAACGAGATGGCTTTAAGAGCCCTTTGATTATATAGCGCGAACTACTATATAATATAATCAGTTGCGCTTTACATTTTATGAGAATGAGATCGGACGTCAGCTCATGTAGGCGCCTACGGCAGCCGCTATCAGTCCATTATTGATCTCATCTCCCCACCCCACCCATGAAGGAAGATATCACACTGAGGTCACAGCCAGGGTTTTGTTACGTCCTCAGTGGTTCTTTAACGTCCCCTACTATTAGTGTGATAACATGTAGGAGACAAGGCCAACAGCTTAACGTCAATGACGCGATCATCTGAACTGAGGCAGATGTTGAGCGCACAGCTAGCATGATCTTACCGGCACCGCGGCAGAACGTTTGCGCATGCGTAAACTTCAAGCACTTCCGGTCCGTTAAACTACCAGTCAACATCGATGCGAACAGCATAAAACAACACTTCTGCATGAACCAACAGACCTAGATTTTCTAGATGCAATGATGAAAGGACCAAAACCGAAGAAAATTATGGTACGTACACGATCGGTTCTTGCATGAATACATTTCGAGATGGAGTGAAGACTTGTTTTTTGTGAAAAAATGCGATGCAAAAATTATTTGTTCATATTTCGTTGTTGGTGCAAACACCAAACCCCTTGGTGCAAACGCTTGAAACTTGAACGATGAAAAAACTTTTCAACGAAACAAACTTTTTCTCTACCTTTGTTTTATAACTCTTACTTTTTGTTTTCAAACTTCGTGGTACGGGAGTTTTATGTTGTTTATGTTGTAGTTCATTTTTAATTTCAGGTAATTTTTGTTTTTCCTTTGTTTCAAATTCATCAGCATATATTACCATACCCAAAAACAAAGGAAAAATAAAAATTACCTGAGATAAAAAAAATTAACTACAACATTTACATGGGATTACAGTATGTCGCCGGAAATGCGTAATTCACCGGATGCTCAGTTTTCTACTCATGCGCAGTGCGTTCTGCCGCGGTGCCGATCTTACCAGTTATTTTAAGACCCTGGTTTTTGGTCCAGCCGGGGTTCGAACCCGCGACCTCCCGCACGGTAGTCCGGCGCTCTACCAACTGAGCTAACCGGTCGGCGGTCGGCGGTCGGCGGTCGGCGGTCGGCGGTCGGCGGTCGGCGGTATCAATCAATAGAATAAGATTTACTTTGCTGTTATAAGCTAACAGTGTTTTTTTCTTTATTGAGTAGTATAGTACTAAAACCAAATACAGAGACCAAGACGTTGCTCCAATTAATGCTTGCCACCTTGATTTGAAAAATGGCGAATCGCAGTTTTCTTTCGAAAGAAACATGTTTCGTATTTGCTTTCATTAAGATTGGTTGAAGGTAAACGCGATGCCAAATTTCGTCGATTGCTCACGGTTAGCAGTCATGTACCTAAAAATGTTTTAACTTATTAGATTTAATACTTTCGTTAACGTTAGGGTTACGCTCAAAACTTTTTTTCAAACTTGCATCGATTTGCGACTCCGTTTTATTGGGCTCCTTTTGATCGTTTGATCACATTATCATTTGCCAAAACCTGGGCATGTGTCATCTTCCTTCAATATTAAAGAATGCATAATAAGATGGCTGTTCATGACAACTTACCGATGCTACAGTTCTTCCCTTCATACCCAGGTACGCATGTGCAATTGTAGTCATTCACTTTGTCTGTACATGTTCCATTGTTTAGACACGGGTTGGACGAACAGTCATCAGTGTCTAAAAAAAATCGCAATATTATCAATTGATAGAATAACGTTCACTTTGCTGTAATCAGCTAACAGCGTTTTTCCTCCATTATGTAGCACTAAAATCAAATTAAATACAGAAATTCAAGATGTTGTTCCAAATAAGGTTTCGCTACTGAAAAGCGCATGCGCAGTTTTCATTCGAAAGGAACATATTTTTTATTTATTTTCATTAAGATCGGTTGGAGGTAAACGCCATGCCAAATATCGTCGATTGCTCACGGTCAGCATTCACTTACCCTCCTAAAAATGTTTAAACTTATCAGTTTTAATTCCTTCGTTAACGTAACGGTGATGCTTAAGGTGGCTGAACACAGTTTTACTGTACCTATGCATCATTCATTGTCATTTTATAACCACTTACGTCTGGGCGCCCAAAATTCGCGAGGCATAAGATTAAGCAACAAGCTTTATATTTTGATATTTTTGTCGAGCTTTTAGGGTATTGCCATGGCAACAAGGTGGATTGTAAATCAGCCTGCAATATTTGGTTTCGTTTATTTTCAGAAAATCTAGTCGTTAGATTTTGTCCATCATTTGTCTCCAGTAAACTAGTAAAAATATTCGCGTGTTAACACTTGTCTCATGTAATTTTGACTCAGGGATCTTCCGTAGTTTGTGGTTTAATATGTTTGCGTTTTGTAAAAATCTCCTCTGTTAGATTTCAAATTTTTGATGGCAGTTGAGTTCAGCTTATTCGGAACTATTATTGTGCCAAATTTCGAGTGGTTCCGTAGAAATCAGCACGTTTCCGAGGAAATCGCTATTAAAACATCCAGTCTCAATTTTTTGGTCAACTGCGCATGCGTTGCATTTGACTGGGTTCTCGATCCAAAGATAAAACGACCAAAAAGGCAGTGTATTTCTTAAATGGTTCTATAAATTATATATTGATTCAACAAACATTTTTACGAACAACAAATTGTTTGATTTTAAAACGAAAAACAACACTTTCACGATCCACGCTGAGTAAAATAAAATGATCGCTGAATAGGCGCCACGTTTGTTTTTCTCAAAACTCTGCACGTGCTGACTCACCTAAGCTGCTAAAATTGAAGAGCGCGTGCAAACTGTGTTCAGCCTCCTTAACGCTTGTTGTCAAACTTGCACCGATTTGCGATTCCGTTTGATCGTTTGATCACATCGTCATTTGTCTAAACCTGCGTCATCTTTATTCAATATTAAAGTATGCATAATAAGATGGTTGTTCATGACAACTTACCGATGCTGCAGTTCTTCCCTTCATACCCAGGTGCGCATGTGCAGGTGTAGTCATTCACTTCGTCTGTACATGTTCCATTGTTTAAACATGGGTTGGGCGAACAGTTATCAGTGTCTAAATAAGAACAACAATATTACCAATCAGCAAAATAACATTCACATTCAGTTAAAACCATACTATAATAACGTTTATATTTTTCTTTTGTCTTCATTACAATGCATTAAATACCTCTTGTTAGCCGAGTTCGAGGTCCGTACCGTAAGTTAATAAGATATTTATTATACCTCTAAATCGGAGATAAAAGGAAAACCTTCCAAGTCAAAAGATGAACGGCTTCATTTGACTGACGTACGTCACAAGAAAGCAAAGAGCAAATTTTATTGGCTTTCAAAATAGTGTGATCGGTCCTCGATTCGGCGTGAACTTGCGTGGCTCTTGAATGAAAACTATTATAAAAGAATTAATTTATTCTTCCATGTGTTCGATAGTACGACGGAAACCTGACACAAAGTAGTTTTCTTTGAAAAAATTCTTAGTTACTGGCGAAGACAAGTGAGGAAAAGAAGAATGAAAACACCGCGATAATATCGCCAAAACAAACGTGTTTGTCAAACTGGAAAATGTGGCTGTGGCAGCATTTCGGTCTACAGCGCTGAACGAAAAACTCTCAAACTTCAAAAAGAATACCGAAAATGTCTCCTCATCAAATACTGCAGCTGTTTTTGGCTTTTCATTGTGCTTTAGTGGCTTCATGCCAGAATTTTTGCATGGATGAGTTTGAATTTCAATCGCACCTGACAAATTTTCAGCGTGAGCTGCAGCAAGAGCTGAGCGTATTTGCGAATACGCAAAAACTGTTTTCAGGGAATCCACTGCTAGGACAAAAATTTCGCTGAGGAATCAAGGTACACTTTTAGCGTAATTCTGTAGCCTCAAGTTTGTTCTTCTTAGAGCCACTGCCACAAACGATAACTCCGAACTTAAGTTTTATATAACTAGACAAGAACTTGATCAAACTAAGCTAGCTTGAGCTTAAGCTTATATGATACAGTTTACCGATGGAAGCCGTTTCAAGTTGTTTTGCAATGCTGAATTAGATTGTTAAAGTTAAACGAATTTGCCAAGTTACTCGAGTTTTTACAACTTACAGCCTAAAAGCTAAATACCAAAACAATAAGCATGTAAGCTTTATACTCAAGAAAATTGTCAATGCTTTTTGATTAGCGGCTAACCAGTTTTTTTGCTAAAGTTGTAGCTAATTTCATCGAAGAGAGTTTTTGAAACCTGATATGTTAACCCATTTAGCTAGCCCCATACGTTTTCTCTGGATAATTTTTAATGTAGAAAACAACTTTCGTTAGGGGATGCTAGACCGATGCTGGGACTCTCAAATTTTGCGGGCCGTACTGTAAAATTCGGACCGTAAAAATTGACCAATCATAGCGCGCGTACTAAGTGAGAGATATAATAAAATTAAATATAGAGACAAAGATAATGTTACAAAACATGCTTAGCCAAATGATTAATAATTAGAAAAGTGGCGTATCGCACTCTTCTTGCCAAAAGAACAGATATCGTATTTCTTCTGATAGAAATTTGTAGGTGGTAATTTAGATGGAATGTGTCGTCTATTGCTCAAGGTCGACATGCATGTAATTTTAAGAGACCTTGGTTAACGACAACGAAGGCAGCTCAATGCCAGTTTTAAATCTTCCGTCGCTTTGCGACTCTATTTGGACGTTTTTATAACATTTTAATTTCTAAACCCTGCGTCATCTTTCCTCAATAGTAAAGCAGGCATATTAAGATAGCTGCTCATGACAACTTACCACCGCTGCAGTTTTTTCCTTTATACCCAGGTACGCATATGCAATTGTAGTCATTCACTTTGTCTTTACATGTTCCATTGTTTAGACACGGGTTGGACGAACAGTCATCAGTGTCTATATAGAAACCACGAAATTATCAATCAATAGGATACCAGTTTCACTTTGCTGTAACCATCTAACAGCTAGAGTAATACATTGACTTCGTTGATATGTTTTTTTCCTTATTAAGGTGGCTCGACTGGGTTTTTCGGCGACACAACATCCCAAATTTGAACGGCTGATACTTCACTGTCCGAACTCGGTCAGGCAAGCTGCTTCACACATGTACTAGAGATGAAATAGACTTTCCAAATAAGTAGATTTGATTGGCATCAGTGTTACCATAACAACGATCTGATGACGTCATGGTTTTTGCATATTAGTAATTTTCTCAACATCTAGACCTAAACTTTTAAAATGACTATATGCCTCTTTTGCTTTTTTTTTCTGTTTGCTTCACTAGATTTCAGTTGATGTGATCAGAAGCAGTCTCAAATGTGCTCATTCTACTCACAGAAGTAACACTTTTGTTAGGGAAGCGTTTATTTCAAAACTAGTCGATGAATTTTTTTTAAAATCTTTTTATCTAAAGTTATACATGTAATGCATGACCTCTGCAAATTTCAAGTGCATTGAATCATTTTAAGGGCGCGAAATACAATTAAAAGTATAGGGGACTTTTGCATTCGCCTTCCAAAGTTTCATTGCCGTATTATTTGTTGACAGCTGGTTTATTTCAGGACTTTCTCTTTTGTCTACATTCTACATATTTGTGCACTTTTGAATAAATTTTAAACGTGTTACATGTGCATGACCGCAGCCTTATGTTAATTGCCATTGTAGTCATTGTACTATGAAAAGAATTTTCACGATCGCTTTGGAGCATGCAGGCATGGCAAACGTGATGTTTCAAAAGCGCACAAATATGTAGAATGTAGACAAAAGAGAAAGTCCTGAAATAAACCAGCTGTCAACAAATAATACGGCAATGAAACTTTGGAAGTCGAATGCAAAAGTCCCCTATACTTTTAATTTTATTTCGCGCCCTTAAAATGATTCAATGCACTTGAAATTTGATGAGATAGTGCATTACATATACAACTTTAGATCAAAAGATTTTAAGAAAATTTCATAGACTAGTTTTTAAATAAACGCTCCCCTAACAAAAGTGTTACTTCTGTGAGTAGAATGAGTATATTTAAGACATTGCTTCTGATCACATCAACTGAAATCTAGTGTAGCAAACAGGATGAAACCTTCAAGGAATGTAGTTTTTTTTTTAATATATCGTGAAAATATTGTTTCAATTTGTCAGGAAAACGCTGGCATCGACAAAATAACAGAAAGTAATGCGAATTTTTAAATTTTTGATTGAAAATATTCAACCCAATTTTATTCGAAAACGCTCTCATAGAATTTTGTCAAACTTTGTAGTCTTGAAGACATACATATAGACTATAAGAGGCATGCAGTCGTTTTAAAAGTTTAGGTTTAGATGTTGAGAAAATTACTAATATGCAAAAACCATGACGTCATCAGATCGTTGTTATGGTAACACTGATGTCAATCAAATCTACTTTTTTGGAAAGTTCATTTCATCTCTAGTTCATGTATGAAGCAGCTTGCCTGACCGAGTTCGGACAGTGAAGTATCAGCCGTTCAAAGTTGAGGTGTTATGTCGCCAAAAAACCCAGTCGAGCCACTAAATAGCACTAAATTCGAATTCAGAGACCACAAAGTTGTTCCAAAGTTAACGATAACGTAGATCAATTCTTGTTCTTCTCCGATTTGCGACGTAGATTGATTGCAACTCCGTTTGATCGTTTGATCACATTGCCATTTCCAAAACCTGCGTTATCCTCATTCAATATTAAAGTATGGATGATAATATGGCTTCTCGTGACAACTTACCGACGCTACAGTTCTTCCCTTCGAAGCCAGGTACGCATGTGCAATTGTAGTCATTCACTTTGTCTGTACAAGTTCCATTGTTTACACACGGGTTGTTGGAACAGTCATCAGTGTCTAAATAGAAAACACAATATTATCAATCAATAGAATAACATTCACTTTGCTGTTGTAAGCTAACAGTATTTGAAAAGTGGCGAATAGCAGTTTTCTTTCGAAAGAAACATGTTTCGTATTTGTTTTCATTAAGATTGGTTGAAGGTAAACGCGATACCAAATATCGTCGATTGCTCACGGTTAGCACTCATATACCCAAAAATGTTTCAACTTATTAGTTTTAATACTTTCGTTAACGTAAAGGTTACGCTCAAAACTTGTTTTGAAACTTGCATCGATTTGCGACTCCGTTTTATTGGGCTCCGTTTGATCGTTTGATCGCATTATAATTTGCCAAAACCTGTGTCATCTTCCATCAGTATTAAAGAATGCATAATAAGACGGCTGTTCATGACAATTTACCTATGCTACAGTTCTTCCCTTCATACCCAGGTACGCATGTGCAATTGTAGTCATTCACTTTGTCTGTACATGTTCCATTGTTTACACACGGGTTGGACGAACAGTCATCGGTGTCTAAATAGAAAGCAACATATCATTAATCAATAGAATAACATTCACTTTGCTGTAATCAGCTAACAGCGTTTTTCCTCCATTATGTAGCACTAAAATCAAATTAAATAGTCAAGTCAAGATGTTGTTCCAAATAAGGTTTTCCCTACTGAAAAGCGCATGCGCAGTTTTCCTTCGAAAGGAACATATTTTGTATTTACTGTCGTTAAGATTGGTTGGAGGTAAACGCCATGCCAAATATACTTAACCCCCCCCCCCCCCGCCCCCCCCCCCCCCCCCCCAGGTTTTTAAACCTGATAATACACAACTGTTCGTTTTTTAAACAGTACTTAAAGCATGCATAATAAGATGGTTGTTCATGACAGCTTACCGATGCTACAGTTCTTCCCTTCATACCCAGGTACGCAAGCGCAAGTGTAGTCATTCACTTCGTCTGTACATGTTCCATTGTTTACACACGGGTTGTTGAAACAGACATCAGTGTCTAAATAGAAAGCACAATATTATCAATCAATAGAATAACATTCACTTTGCTGTAATCAGCTAACAGTGTTTTTTCTCCATTAATTAGCACAAAAATCAAATAGAAAGATCAAGATGTTGTGTCAAATAATGTTTCCTTACTAAGAAGCGAAGTTTTCCTTCGAAAGGTACATATTTCGTATTTATTTCCGTCATCTTCATTCAGATGGTTGTTCATGATAACTTACCGATGCTACAGCTAGAGTTGTAAAATATGAAACATTAAACATTTTGCTACTTTTAGTAGCAAAGGACAAACAAAAGATAACTGTCATCAAGGAATCATCCGATTTTCCAGACTCTTTGGTATTGAATTTTACCGGTCAGAAATCTTTATTTCTAAAGTTCGAAAAAATCAATGTTTGAAAATCGACTGTAAAAAAATTATCCAGTCCTTTAAAGCACGATTAAGCTAACCCAGGATTAGCGTCAATTTTGAATCCATTTAAAAAACTTAACAATTTAAAAATTTTCAAAGTATTCTGTCCTTCAGTTTTGACTATAAACAGAGAATTTTAAAAACTAATCAGTCCAAATTTTATATTCTGTATGCGTTTTACAACAAGTAATCCGATATATTATGCGTAGTCCGTAGTCTGTTGATCCGGTAATTCGGTAGTCTGTTGTCCATACTGACCACAACGCAGGCTCAAAAATTTAACTTCAAATTTCCAAACATTATGTTGACATTTTGCGATGGCGTTTATGGTTCTCCCGTGGTTTTATAACTTATTTGTCTCACTCTTACTGGTACAAACTGGAGCTATTACAACAAGGTAGCAATGAATATTCTCATAGCAAAGTCAACAGCGATGAACTAGACGATAAATATCGACGAAGAGCTGAATAAGGAGATCGAACTTTTAAAAAATAAACTGGATTTGGCCGGATCGCAATGGACCCTAACAATGAGTCTCAAGCACTTAAATGACATGTATGTATCAGCCTTTGCTTTTTTGTGTCCCTTATTGTGCCTGAAAGTAAAATTCAGAGTTATTGTAGAGAGAAGTGTCCTATTGTTTTTTGCATTGAAAATGAAGTATGAAAGACAGAAACCCTCATTTACAAACCTCATGAAATGTGCTTCATAAAGCTTTTCTTGCTAATTCTAGCATTGTTTTAAGCAGAGTGAAGCTTGGCTGAACATTTGCCGTCTTTTTCTTGCAATTTTATTAAAATTAAACCACCTTTTTAATTACCGAATTTTGATGAAATCGCCAGAAATCGTTGAGTGAGGTGCAAAAATTCCTTCATACTAAAAAGCTATTTAGTTGCCCAAAAATTTTATTATATTTTTAGTAAGCTTAAATATACTTCTTACTTCTAGTATTAAAACTACGTTGTTAGCTTGCAGTCCATTGGAAATATTAAGATCTAAAATGGCCTTATTTTGGCGTACACCCAAAAACAAATATCGAGAAAATGGTCAATCTGAAGGGACTTCGTAAATTTAAAGTTAATCGGAAACTTTAAGAGCAGATCCGTGCAAGAATCAAATAAAATCGCAAATCTTCGGCAAAGCTGAAAAAAATCAAATTAGCTCCTCTTTTGCATATAGATAGTCTATAGTAAGTACATGAATGCCATGTAGTTTTTTCCTTGAAATATCTATTTTTTTCCGAGAAAAACGAAGAAAGTCGTTATCATCTCAGGGCACAATTTGGCAATCCCAAACACATGCAAACAGGGTTGAAATAAGTCATGATTCACTCGACTCGCGTATCAAAACTACTGCGCTAGAAAAAGCTGTCATAGTTCCAATTTGTTGTATAACTTGTCATAGTCTAAATACCGTGATTTCATAAAAATTGGATTAATCTAAGTATTCAAGGGAAGCAAAAAGCTTATGGCTCTCCCGTGCTCCGTAAAACGGTAGGCGAAGAACAACAATGATTTTGAGCATGTGCCTTTGTTCAGAATTTTGTAATATTACGAATGACAATACTAGAATTGACGATCTTTCAAAATATGTAAAGTTTGGTCTGGGGAAATGAATTTGAGATTTTTAAGAATTTGTTGAAAATCGTGAACGAAAGACATAAAATCACGCCACCTTGTGTATGCGTGACCAACAACAAAAACACTTTAAGAACGTTTTTCCTTGAGAAATCTTGGCAATTAAACTCTGACGCCAAAAAACAATGGAAATATACAAACCTTCACTTGGATATGACATTCTTGAATGTCCAAAATGTTTCGTTTTGCCTTCTGTTCTATTTCATTCGTAAAGTTGATCACGAACAGTGAAGATCAGTGAAGCCCGTAGCCACGATCAAAACCGCTTTACTTTTCGCTGAATTCTTCGTAGCTCACTTTGCATTTTCGAACTCTTTATGCTGTTGATACAATTTTTTCTGGTGGAAACTGTAAAAGGGCTCACAATAAAGCGAACTAGTTCAAGCATGTGTTCCCAGTTTTCCATCCTTGCATAACCGTGAACCAATTTGAGCTAATTTGAGACCATATGCAAATTACGTCTGAACAGTTTGCATAGGAGGCTGAGCAAGCGTTCGTGACAGTCACGGTTGGTACACAGGGTGGATATTAAGGTATTCTCAGTGGCCAAAATTCCATATTTTTTTGAAGTTTGATGAGTGTTGTTCGGAAGTCTTCAATTAATACAGTTCAAAACAGGAAAGAGATCTCGTGGGTTTTAAAATACAGTATTGACAGAAAACCAATATTTATTACATGGGTGGGGTTGGGTTGGGGTGGATCTTGTCGGCCTGGATTTCACATGTTAAGCTACACAAATAATCTTTCAAACGAGAACGCAGGTACAAAGATTGAGAAATTTTGATCCATTGACTTGTCATTGTTTTTATTTTTAGAGTTTTATAAAGTCCTCTACTTCCACTTCTGGTATCTGATTGGACTGCTATGGTAAAACAACAACAAAGACAGGCCAGCCCTAGTTTCATTTCTAGAGTGTGACAATTGACAATGCTTTAGTTGTGAGAGGAACATTCCTCCTTCATTGTCCCGCTTTTAATAAGAAATATTTCGGTTAATCTTCTCTTTAGCCGATACATACATGACTCGCGCTTTCCGCTCATTCATTGCTCTGGTATTACCTTTTTCTGTTTTTTAAGGGGGTGGTCGGGCCAATAAGAAATCAATTCCTGCGAAAAATTGCAGAAGAAAAAAAATAAACACAATAAAATGAAGTTAAAAACACATTGAAAACTAGCCGAAAAGAATCAATGCAAGGCACGTTTCATGCACAGAATTAAGAAATATAATTGATCAACTAATCAATTAATTAATTAATTCCAATATAATGAAAAGAAAAGAAACTGATGTGATATTTTTTTGGTGTATATTGTAGGAGAGCTATTAGGCATTTAACTCTAAAACACCCTTATGGACTACTGGTCCTAGAAAGAAAATTAGGAAACCATGGAACGAAGAATCTTCCGCGTTCTGAATTCTTAGGGTTTTTTACAACAACAACAAACAACAACAGTTTTATTTGAAACCTTCCAATTACTACAGTACCTCCCATCTATCATACATACATAATTTCATTCCACTTTAAGCGAATGCTACGTCGCTTGTACAATATATGATAGTTCAATACACCCTCTGGTGTCGTATTCAGGGCCCATGTACCCCATTGGGAGAGATGGGGCAGAAAACGTTTGGGAAAGTTCTGCTTTCTCTAGTTCAGGTACTGCAGTCGCACAGTGTTCAGAGCCTTGAAGCATACCGCACTGTACATAGCGCGAGCATTAAGCCTTTCTAAAAAAAACATGAAACATATGGCAAAAAGAACCAATGAATACCTTATCCACCCATGTACCAACCGTGACTGTCACGAACGCTTGCTCAGCCTGATATGCAAATTTGAGACGCAATTTGCATATAGTCTCGAAAACGGTTCACGGCTACGCAAGGATGGAAAACTGGGAACACGTGCTTGAACTAGTTCGTTTTATTGTCAGCCCTTTTACAGTTTCCGCCAGAAATCTGGTAAAAACATTGTATCAACAGTATAAAGAGTACGAAAGTGCAAAGTGAGCTACGAAGAATTCAGCGAAAAGTTTGTAAAAGCGTTTTTGATCGTGGCTACGGGCTTCACTGTTCATGATAAACTTCACGAATGAAATTGAACAGACGTCAAAACGAAACACTATGGACATTCAAGAATGTCATATTCAAGTTAAGGTTTGTATATCTTCATTGTTTTTTTTTTTGTTTTTTGGCGTCAGAGTTGCCAAGATTGGGAAAAACGTTTTTGTTTTTGTTGTTGGTCACGCACACACAAGATGGCGTGATTTTACGTCTTTCGTTCACGATTTTCAACAAATTCTTAAAAATCCCAAATTCATTTCCCCAAACTAAACTTTGCATATTTTGAAAGATCGTCAACTCTAGTATTGTCATTAATAATATTACGAAATTCTGAACAAGGGCACATGCTCAAAATCGTCGCTGTTTTTCGCCTACCGTTTTACGGAGAACGGGAGAGCCATAAGCTTTTGACTTCATTTGAATACTTAGATTAAACTAATTTTTATAAAATCATGGTATTTAGACTGTGGCAAGTTGTACAACAAATCGGAGCTATGACAGCTTTTTCTAGCGCAGTAGTTTTGATACGCGAGTCGAGTGAATCATAACTTATTTTAAGCCTGTTTGGTGTCGCCAAATCGAACCCCGGGCGGAAAACTAATGTTTTCGTTTTCCCAGAAACAAATAAGTTTTTCAAGAAAAAAACTACACAGCAATTGTATACTTACTAAAGGCTACCTGTATGCAAAAGAAGAGCGAATTTTAGTTTTTTAACTTTGCCGTGTAATGTTTGATTTTTGCACGGATTTGCTCTTAATTCTCTTGTTTGGAAGCATTACTAACCGCTTATTCACAGATTAATATCTGCCTGTTAACCATTAGTTTCTTTGCTTTAGACATAGCCAAATTGTTAATCTGAGCCTTCAAGTTTCTTCCTCAGTTATAATACGAAAAAGCAACAGGGCGGTAGCCAGACGAAAATTCTTACCGGGGCAATATCAGAAAAAAAGACACTTCTTTCATTTTTCTTATGATAGCCTCTTACAAGACAGATGCAACGCTTGTACTAGTATTCCAAATTTTAGTTTTACCGGACAAGAGCCTCGGTTCGCCTGATGCTAGCTACTTCCCTGAACAAAATCTGGCTCTGCGCAGTGGAGCTCTAGCAACTGAGCTACAATGGCGGTCATGGAAAATAAAGTTACAGGCTATAACTAATGATTTAATACATGGCCTCGTCTATTTAACAAACAATCCGGCTCATAAAACTAAAAAGGGCTTTTGATCAAAGGTTGAGACGCTCCCGTTGTGTAAATTGGAGCCAAAATAAGCCTGCTATCGGGCTCTTTTTTCGTTTTGATTGGTACCTAAAATTGGGACAGATCACAGGTTAGGTATGTGTAGACGAGCCTAAACAAAGTAGCCTTGATTATCGTTTTCTTGTGGATACGACAAAAGTGAATGAAGCGGCGCATAGGAGTGGACGACCGAAAACATTTTAAAGATATGGTTTTAAAACCCGTTTAAACACGAGGGCGCGCTATAAAAGGGCCTCCTCCCCTCTGTCACGAAATCACTCCTTCAACGACTTAAATAAAAATGGCGGACACCGCGAGCAAGAAGGGGAAAAGTCCTTATCCAATAAACAAAGTCTAATCCAACATTCGGCTGTTGAATGTTTTATATAAATACTTACTTTCGTGAATTAAAACTGAAAAATACCATTGATGCCTTTTCCGTAGCTGCAATACAATATTTTTAGCGTAAAAAAATTTGAATTTCGCGCTCGTAACAGTCGTAACTGTTCCCCAATCGCGAGATGCTGCACGATGTTGTTCAGACTCCTTTCAGCTGAGTGTAGTCTTCTTGAGCCTTCAAAATACATGGGTTGTGGTCTTTCTTATTGGAAAATGCGTCTGTGACAGAATACTCATTATATTAAAACACGATGCATAAATCATGCTCTAAAATGTCTCAAACAAAGAAAACATCTTGATTATCAAGAAATGGAATATTACTAAGCTTGCCAATGCTGCCTATCCAGACTTTCATTCGTTCTCATCGTTCATGGTTTATGCTTTTCACGGCTCAACGTTTCTTCAATTAGGAAAACTAGGCAACTTTAACCTTTGAATTGGACCGCTTGCCGTGCATGCTATTACTTCTCCTTCAAGTTTTTAAGTTTATGGTCAATCCAGCTTTACCTGTCGAATTTCTACGGCTGATTCTTCAGAGAGAAACCTAATTTAGAGATGTTTTCGTGCACAACGAATGTACCTCGAGGGTTGAACACCATGCGAGGGATATTTACACCCGGGATTTACACAAACAGATGTTTCCATTACGGACCTTGCGTTTTGGCCTATGGAGAGAATATTGGGGATAGTAAAAATATTTACTACAACTCTGCTTTTCTTTTAAAATTGATTTGCTAGCTCAAAATATTTCAGGTTCATGTCTTAGATATCTGCGGAAACAGATAGTTCAAAACGGCATCAATTTGCTTACTACATGTACTTCGTGACGTTATGAAAGGGAGCGGAAAATCACAAATTTTGCCTCGCCAAATGGGACTATTTCAAAAAGGAACCGAAAAGGTGCAACCAGATATAAAATGTGCTCAACTTATTTTTAAAACTATTTGGTCATTATTAGTACAGCTTCACAGAAACTGTGTGTATGAATTTATTTGGTGAGTTTGTTACGGTGAGTCGGAGACTTGACTTATCGCACGTCTGTACGCTAGCGAGTTGATTGACGAATGAGCCTTGGCTACCCAGGGAAGCCCTCCTTATATAGCGCGCCTTCGTGTTTAAGCATAAAAACCAACGTTAGTGTATTGCCAGGGCCTAAACTACTTACAGTGTACTGTTAGGGTCCCTGCCTCTGAAGTGGTGAAATTAACACTGTTGTTAGCCACACATCTGTATTGTCCTTCATCTGATCGGTGAACATTCTGAATTGTCAAACTGTGAGTGTTTCCTGATGAAGTTGTGCTTAGCTTTGGATCTGCTGTAATGTTTAGAACCACATTATCTTTTGTCCATTCAACGATGGGTTGAGGATTTCCATCTACTGTACAGTTAAAGAAAACATTTTCTTCTTCTATTTTCACCATATTTGCCGGTTGCTTGGTGAACTCAGGTGCATCTGCAAGGATACAAATACAGAAATACAATGATGTTACAATAATTACAATTCAAACGAACAATGCGTTCACAACGATTATTTTCATCCTCAAAGTTTAAATTGTTGGCTATTACAGAACATTTAGCCACGCCCAGAAACATGTCTGCCATTTTCCATATCACAAATTCCCTTTGAGTTGTAGCTCTTTAAAGTGCCCCATCAAGGCCAAAAATTCACTTGGAGAAAACAGGGCGGAAAATTCTTCGGAAAGCAATGGAGCGTTCTGTTCGATGCAAAGTATTTTTTGCTAAAGTTGTGCACGAGCATATGAAACTTGAAAACGATACCCGTGAACAATGAGGATGCTTACTTGTAAACACGAAATCTGTCGGATAATAAAACGGCGCATAGGTGTGGACGGCGGAAAACATTTTCAAAATATGGTTTTAAACCCGTTTAAGCACAAATAACAATGTTAGCGTATTGACAGGGCCTAAACTACTTACAGTGTACTGTTAGAGACCCTGCCTCTGAATTGGTGGATTTAACACTGTTGTTAGCCACACATCTGTATTGTCCTTCATTTGATCGGTGAACATTCTGAATTGTCAAACTGTGAGTGTTTCCTGATGAAGTTGTGCCTAGCTTTGGATCTGCTGTTATGTTTATAACCACATTATCTTTTGTCCATTCAACGCTGGGTTGAGGATTTCCATCTACTGTACAGTTAAAGAAAACATTTTCTTCTTCTGTTTTCACCATATTTGTCGGTTGCTTGGTGAACTCAGGTGCATCTGGAAGGATAAAAATACAAAAATGCAATAATGTTACAATAATTACAATTCAGACGATGAATGTGTTCACAACGATTATTTTCATCCTCAAAATTTAAATTGTTGGCTATTAGAGAACCTTTACCCACGCCCAGAATCATGTCTGCGATTTCCCATATCACAAATTCCCTTTGAGTTGTAGCTCTTTAAAGTGCCCGATAAAGGCCATAAAGGCACTTCGAGAAAACAGTGCAGAAAATTCTTCGGAAAGCAATCGAGCGTTCTGTTCGATGCAAATTATTTTTTGCTCAAGTTGTGCACGTGCATATTAAACTTGAAAACGATACCCGGGAACAATGAGGACGCTTACTGTAAACACGAAATCTGTCGGATAATGAAACGACGCATAGGAGTGGACGGCCGAAAATATTTTCAAAATATGGTTTTAAAACCCGTTTAAGCATAAATAACAATGTTAGTGTATTGACAGGGCCTAAACTACTTACAGTGTACTGTTAGGGTCCCTGCCTCTGAAGTGGTGGAATTAACACTGTTGTTAGCCACACATCTGTATTGTCCTTCATCTGATCGGTGAACATTCTGAATTGTCAAACTGTGAGTGTTTCCTGATGAAGTTGTGCTTAGCTTTGGATATGCTGTAATGTTTAGAACCACATTATCTTTTGTCCATTCAACGCTTGGTTGAGGATTTCCATCTACTGTACAGTTAAGGAAAACATTTTCTTCTTCTATTTTCACCATATTTGTCGGTTGCTTGGTGAACTCAGGTGCATCTGCAAGGATACAAATACAGAAATACAATGATGTTACAATAATTACAATTCAAACGAACAATGCGTTCACAACGATTATTTTCATCCTCAAATTTTAAATTGTTGGCTATTACAGAACATTTAGCCACGCCCAGAAACATGTCTGCGATTTTCCATATCACAAATTCCCTTTGAGTTGTAGCTCTTTAAAGTGCCCCATCAAGGCCAAAAATTCACTTGGAGAAAACAGGGCGGAAAATTCTTCGGAAAGCAATGGAGCGTTCTGTTCGATGCAAATTATTTTTTGCTAAAGTTGTGCACGAGCATATGAAACTTGAAAACGATACCCGTGAACAATGAGGATGCTTACTTGTAAACACGAAATCTGTCGGATAATGAAACGGCGCATAGGTGTGGACGGCGGAAAACATTTTCAAAATATGGTTTTAAACCCGTTTAAGCACAAATAACAATGTTAGCGTATTGACAGGGACTAAACTACTTACAGTGTACTGTTAGAGACCCTGCCTCTGAATTGGTGGATTTAACACTGTTGTTAGCCACACATCTGTATTGTCCTTCATCTGATCGGTGAACATTCTGAATTGTCAAACTGTGAGTGTTTCCTGATGAAGTTGTGCTTAGCTTTGGATCTGCTGTTATGTTTAGAACCACATTATCTTTTGTCCATTCAACGCTGGGTTGAGGATTTCCATCTACTGTACAGTTAAAGAAAACATTTTCTTCTTCTATTTTCACCATATTTGTCGGTTGCTTGGTGAACTCAGGTGCATCTGGAAGGATACAAATACAAAAATGCAATAATGTTACAATAATTATAATTCACACAATGAATGTGTTCACAACGATTATTTTCATCCTCAAAATTTAAATTGTTGGCTATTAGAGAACCTTTACCCACGCCCAGAATCATGTCTGCGATTTCCCATATCACAAATTCCCTTTGAGTTGTAGCTCTTTAAAGTGCCCGAAAAAGCCATAAAGGCACTTCGAGAAAACAGCGCGCGGAATATTCTTCGGAATGCAATCGAGCGTTCTGTTCGATGCAAATAATTTTTTGCTAAAGTTGTGCACGTGCATATGAAACTTGAAAACGATACCCGGGAACAATGAGGACGCTTACTGTAAACACGAAATCTGTCGGATAATGAAACGACGCATAGGAGTGGACGGCCGAAAATATTTTCAAAATATGGTTTTAAAACCCGTTTAAGCATAAATAACAATGTTAGTGTATTGACAGGGCCTAAACTACTTACAGTGTACTGTTAGGGTCCCTGCCTCTGAAGTGGTGGAATTAACACTGTTGTTAGCCACACATCTGTATTGTCCTTCATCTGATCGGTGAACATTCTGAATTGTCAAACTGTGAGTGTTTCCTGATGAAGTTGTGCTTAGCTTTGGATATGCTGTAATGTTTAGAACCACATTATCTTTTGTCCATTCAACGCTTGGTTGAGGATTTCCATCTACTGTACAGTTAAGGAAAACATTTTCTTCTTCTATTTTCACCATATTTGTCGGTTGCTTGGTGAACTCAGGTGCATCTGCAAGGATACAAATACAGAAATACAATGATGTTACAATAATTACAATTCAAACGAACAATGCGTTCACAACGATTATTTTCATCCTCAAATTTTAAATTGTTGGCTATTACAGAACATTTAGCCACGCCCAGAAACATGTCTGCGATTTTCCATATCACAAATTCCCTTTGAGTTGTAGCTCTTTAAAGTGCCCCATCAAGGCCAAAAATTCACTTGGAGAAAACAGGGCGGAAAATTCTTCGGAAAGCAATGGAGCGTTCTGTTCGATGCAAATTATTTTTTGCTAAAGTTGTGCACGAGCATATGAAACTTGAAAACGATACCCGTGAACAATGAGGATGCTTACTTGTAAACACGAAATCTGTCGGATAATGAAACGGCGCATAGGTGTGGACGGCGGAAAACATTTTCAAAATATGGTTTTAAACCCGTTTAAGCACAAATAACAATGTTAGCGTATTGACAGGGACTAAACTACTTACAGTGTACTGTTAGAGACCCTGCCTCTGAATTGGTGGATTTAACACTGTTGTTAGCCACACATCTGTATTGTCCTTCATCTGATCGGTGAACATTCTGAATTGTCAAACTGTGAGTGTTTCCTGATGAAGTTGTGCTTAGCTTTGGATCTGCTGTTATGTTTAGAACCACATTATCTTTTGTCCATTCAACGCTGGGTTGAGGATTTCCATCTACTGTACAGTTAAAGAAAACATTTTCTTCTTCTATTTTCACCATATTTGTCGGTTGCTTGGTGAACTCAGGTGCATCTGGAAGGATACAAATACAAAAATGCAATAATGTTACAATAATTATAATTCACACAATGAATGTGTTCACAACGATTATTTTCATCCTCAAAATTTAAATTGTTGGCTATTAGAGAACCTTTACCCACGCCCAGAATCATGTCTGCGATTTCCCATATCACAAATTCCCTTTGAGTTGTAGCTCTTTAAAGTGCCCTGAAAAAGCCATAAAGGCACTTCGAGAAAACAGCGCGCGGAATATTCTTCGGAATGCAATCGAGCGTTCTGTTCGATGCAAATAATTTTTTGCTAAAGTTGTGCACGTGCATATGAAACTTGAAAACGATACCCGGGAACAATGAGGACGCTTACTGTAAACACGAAATCTGTCGGATAATGAAACGACGCATAGGAGTGGACGGCCGAAAACATTTTAAAAATATGGTTTTAAAACCCGTTTAAGCATAAAAAACAACGTTAGTGTATTGCCAGAGCCTAAACTACTTACAGTGTACTGTTAGGGTCCCTGCCTCTGACGTGGTGGAATTAACACTGTTGTTAGCCACACATCTGTATTGTCCTTCATCTGATCGGTGAACATTCTGAATTGTCAAACTGTAAGTGTTTCCTGATGAAGTTGTGCTTAGCTTTGGATCTGCTGTAATGTTTAGAACCACATTATCTTTTGTCCATTCAACGCTGGGTTGAGGATTTCCACCTACTGTACAGTTCAAGACAACATTTTCTTCTTCTATTTTCACCATATTTGTCGGTTGCTTGGTGAACTCAGGTGCATCTGCAAGGATACAAATACAGAAATACAATGATGTTACAATAATTACAATTCAAACGAACAATGCGTTCACAACGGTTATTTTCATCCTCAAATTTTAAATTCTTGGCTATAACAGAACCTTCACCCACGCCTAGAAACATGTCTGCGATTTACCATATCACAATTTCCCTTTGAGTTGTAGCTCTTTAAGTGCCCCATCAAGGCCAAAAATTCACTTCGAGAAAACAGTGCAGAAAATTCTTCGGAAAGCAACCGAGCGTTCTGTTCGATGCAAATTATTTTTTGCTAAAGTTGTGCACGTGCATATGAAACTTGAAACCGATACCCGTGAAAATGATGACGCTTACTTGTAAACACGAAATCTGTCGGATAATGAAAGGGCGCATAGAAGTGGACGGCCGAAAATATTTTCAAAATATGGTTTTAAAACCCGTTTAAGCATAAATAACAATGTTAGTGTATTGATAGGGCCTAAACTACTTACAGTGTACTGTTAGGGTCCCTGCCTCTGACGTGGTGGAATTAACACTGTTGTTAGCCACACATCTGTATTGTCCTTCATCTGATCGGTTAACAATCTGAATTATCAAACTATGAGTGTTTCCTGATGAAGTTGTGCTTAGCTTTGGATCTGCTGTTATGTTTAGAACCACATTATCTTTTGTCCATTCAACGCTGGGTTGAGGATTTCCATCTACTGTACAGTTCAAGACAACATTTTCTTCTTCTATTTTCACCATATTTGTCGGTTGCTTGGTGAACTCAGGTACATCTGGAGGGACACAAATACAGAAATACAATGATGTTACAATAACTACAATTGAAACGAACAATGCGTTCACAACGATTATTTTCATACTCACATTTTAAATTGTTGGCTATTACAGAACATTTAGGCACGCCGAGAAACATGTCTGCGATTTCCCATATCACAAATTCCCTTTGAGTTGTAGCTCTTTAAAGTGCCCGAGAAAGGCCATAAATTCACTTCGAGAAAACATCGCGGAAAATTCTTCGGAAAGCAATCGAGCGTTCTGTTCCATGGAAATAATTTTTTGCTAAAGTTGTTCACGTGCATATGAAAATTGAAAACGATACCCGTGAACAATGAGGACGTTTACTGTAAAGACGAAATCTATCGGATAATGAAACGACGCATAGGAGTGGACGGCCGAAAACATTTTAAAAATATGGTTTTAAATTCCGTTTATGCATAAATAACAACGTTAGTGTATTGCCAGAGCCTAAACTACTTACAGTGTACTGTTAGGGTCCCTGCCTCTGACGTGGTGGAATTAACACTGTTGTGAGCCACACATCTGTATTGTCCTTCATCTGATCGGTGGACATTCTGAATTGTCAAACTGTGAGTGTTTCCTGATGAAGTTGTGCTTAGCTTTGGATCTGCTGTTATGTTTAGAACCACATTATCTTTTGTCCATTCAACGCTGGGTTGAGGATTTCCATCTACTGTACAGTTCAAGACAACATTTTCTTCTTCTATTTTCACCATATTTGTCGGTTGCTTGGTGAACTCAGGTGCATCTGGAAGGACACAAATACAGAAATACAATGATGTTACAATAACTACAATTCAATTGAACAATGCGTTCACAACGATTATTCTCATCCTCACATTTTAAATTGTTGGCTATTACAGAACATTTAGGCACGCCCAGAAACATGTCTGCGATTTGCCATATCACAAATTCCCTTTGAGTTGTAGCTCTTTAAAGTGCCCCATCAAGGTCAAAAATTCACTTCGAGAAAACAGCGCGGAAAATTCTTCGGAAAGCAATAGAGCGTTCATGTTCAATGCAAATTATTTTTTGTTAAAGTTGTGCAGGAGCATATGAAACTTGAAAACGATACCCGTAAACAATGAGGCGCTTACTTGTAAACACGAAATCTGTCGGATAATGAAACGGCGCATAAGAGTGGACGGCCGAAAACATTTTCAAAATATGGTTTTAAAACCCGTTTAAGCATAAATAACAATGTTAGTGTGTTGACAGGGCCTAAACTACTTACAGTGTACTGTTAGGGTCCCTGCCTCTGAAGTGGTGGAATTAACATTGTTGTTAGCTACACATCTGTATTGTCCTTCATCTGATCGGTGAACATTCTGAATTGTCAAACTGTGAGTGTTTCCTGATGAAGTTGTGCTTAGCTTTGGATCTGCTGTTATGTTTAGAACCACATTATCTTTTGTCCATTCAACGCTGGGTTGGGGATTTCCATCTACTGTACAGTTAAAGACAACATTTTCTTCTTCTATTTTCACCATATTTGTTGGTTGCTTGGTGAACTCAGGTGCATCTGCAAGGATACAAATACAGAAATACAATGATGTTACAATAATTACAATTCAAACGAACAATGCGTTCACAACGATTATTTTCATCCTCAAATTTTAAATTGTTGGCTATAACAGAATATTTAGCCACGCCCAGAAACATGTCTGCGATTTCCCATATCACAAAGGCCAAAAATTCACTTCGAGAAAACAGCGCGGAAAATTCTTCGGAAAGCAATGGAGCGTTTTGTTCGATGCAAATTATTTTTTGCTAAAGTTGTGCACGAGCATATGAAACTTGAAAACGATTCCCGTGAACAATGAGGACGCTTACTTGTAAACACGAAATCTATCGGATAATAAAACGGCGCATAGGTGTGGACGGCCGAAAACATTTTCAAAATATGGTTTTAAACCCGTTTAAGCATAAATAACAATGTTAGTGTGTTGACAGGGCCTAAACTACTTACAGTGTACTGTTAGGGTCCCTGCCTCTGAAGTGGTGGAATTAACATTGTTGTTAGCCACACATCTGTATTGTCCTTCATCTGATCGGTAAACATTCTGAATTGTCAAACTGTGAATGTTTCCTGATGAAGTTGTGCTTAGCTTTGGATCTGCTGTTATGTTTAGAACCACATTATCTTTTGTCCATTCAACGCTGGGTTGGGGATTTCCATCTACTGTACAGTTAAAGACAACATTTTCTTCTTCTATTTTCACCATATTTGTTGGTTGCTTGGTGAACTCAGGTGCATCTGCAACGATACAAATACAGAAATACAATGATGTTACAATAATTACAATTCAAACGAACAATGCGTTCACAACGATTATTTTTATCCTCAAATTTTAAATTGTTGGCTATAACAGAACATTTAGCCACGCCCAGAAACATGTCTGCGATTTCTCATATCACAAAGGCCAAAAATTCACTTCGAGAAAACAGCGCGGAAAATTCTTCGGAAAGCAATGGAGCGTTTTGTTCGATGCAAATTATTTTTTGCTAAAGTTGTGCACGAGCATATGAAACTTGAAAACGATTCCCGTGAACAATGAGGACGCTTACTTGTAAACACGAAATCTATCGGATAATAAAACGGCGCATAGGTGTGGACGGCCGAAAACATTTTCAAAATATGGTTTTAAACCCGTTTAAGCATAAATAACAATGTTAGTGTATTGATAGGGCCTAAACTACTTACAGTGTACTGTTAGGGTCCCTGCCTCTGAATAGGTGGAATTAACACTATTGTTAGCCACACATCTGTATTGTCCTTCATCTGATCGGTAAACATTCTGAATTGTCAAACTGTGAATGTTTCCTGGTGAAGTTGTGCTTAGCTTTGGATCTGCTGTTATGTTTAGAACCACATTATCTTTTGTCCATTCAACGCTGGGTTGGGGATTTCCATCTACTGTACAGTTAAAGACAACATTTTCTTCTTCTATTTTCACCATATTTGTCGGTTGCTTGGTGAACTCAGGTGCATCTGCAAGAATACAAATACAGAAATACAATGTTGTTACAATAATTACAATTCAAACGAACAATGCGTTTACAACGATTATTCTCATCCTCAAATTTTAAATTGTTGGCTATTACAGAACATTTAGGCACGCCCAGAAACATGTCTGCGATTTGCCATATCACAAATTCCCTTTGAGTTGTAGCTCTTTAAAGTGCCCCATCAAGGTCAAAAATTCACTTCGAGAAAACAGCGCGGAAAATTCTTCGGAAAGCAATGGAGCGTTCATGTTCGACGCAAATTATTTTTTGTTAAAGTTGTGCAGGAGCATATGAAACTTGAAAACGATACCCGTAAACAATGAGGCGCTTACTTGTAAACACGAAATCTGTCGGATAATGAAACGGCGCATAAGAGTGGACGGCCGAAAACATTTTCAAAGTATGGTTTTAAAACCCGTTTAAGCATAAATAACAATGTTAGTGTGTTGACAGGGCCTAAACTACTTACAGTGTACTGTTAGGGTCCCTGCCTCTGAAGTGGTGGAATTAACAGTGTTGTTAGCCACACATCTGTATTGTCCTTCATCTGATCGGTAAACATTCTGAATTGTCAAACTGTGAATGTTTCCTGGTGAAGTTGTGCTTAGCTTTGGATCTGCTGTTATGTTTAGAACCACATTATCTTTTGTCCATTCAACGCTGGGTTGGGGATTTCCATCTACTGTACAGTTAAAGACAACATTTTCTTCTTCTATTTTCACCATATTTGTTGGTTGCTTGGTGAACTCAGGTGCATCTGCAAGGATACAAATACAGAAATACAATGATGTTACAATAATTACAATTCAAACGAACAATGCGTTCACAACGATTATTTTCATCCTCAAATTTTAAATTGTTGGCTATGACAGAACATTTAGCCACGCCCAGAAACATGTCTGCGATTTCCCATATCACAAAGGCCAAAAATTCACTTCGAGAAAACAGCGCGGAAAATTCTTCGGAAAGCAATGGAGCGTTTTGTTCGATGCAAATTATTTTTTGCTAAAGTTGTGCACGAGCATATGAAACTTGAAAACGATTCCCGTGAACAATGAGAACGCTTACTTGTAAACACGAAATCTATCGGATAATGAAACGGCGCATAGGTGTGGACTTTCGAAAACATTTTCAAAATATGGTTTTAAACCCGTTTAAGCATAAATAACAATGTTAGTGTATTGATAGGGCCTAAACTACTTACAGTGTACTGTTAGGGTCCCTGCCTCTGAATAGGTGGAATTAGCACTGTTGTTAGCCACACATCTGTATTGTCCTTCATCTGATCGGTGAACATTCTGAATTGTCAAACTGTGAGTGTTTCCTGATGAAGTTGTGCTTAGCTTTGGATCTGCTGTTATGTTTAGAACCACATTATCTTTTGTCCATTCAACGCTGGGTTGAGGATTTCCATCTACTGTACAGTTCAAGACAACATTTTCTTCTTCTATTTTCACCATATTTGTCGGTTGCTTGGTGAACTCAGGTGCATCTGCAAGAATACAAATACAGAAATACAATGATGTTACAATAATTACAATTCAAACGAACAATGCGTTCACAACGATTATTTTCATCCTCAAATTTTAAATTGTTGGCTATTACAGAACATTTAGGCACGCCCAGAAACATGTCTGCGATTTGCCATATCACAAATTCCCTTTGAGTTGTAGCTCTTTAAAGTGCCCCATCAAGGTCAAAAATTCACTTCGAGAAAACAGCGCGGAAAATTCTTCGGAAAGGAATGGAGCGTTCATGTTCGACGCAAATTATTTTTTGTTAAAGTTGTGCAGGAGCATATGAAACTTGAAAACGATACCCGTAAACAATGAGGCGCTTACTTGTAAACACGAAATCTGTCGGATAATGAAACGGCGCATAAGAGTGGACGGCCGAAAACATTTTCAAAATATGGTTTTAAAACCCGTTTAAGCATAAATAACAATGTTAGTGTGTTGACAGGGCCTAAACTACTTACAGTGTACTGTTAGGGTCCCTGCCTCTGAAGTGGTGGAATTAACATTGTTGTTAGCCACACATCTGTATTGTCCTTCATCTGATCGGTGAACATTCTGAATTGTCAAACTGTGAGTGTTTCCTGATGAAGTTGTGCTTAGCTTTGGATCTGCTGTTATGTTTAGAACCACATTATCTTTTGTCCATTCAACGCTGGGTTGGGGATTTCCATCTACTGTACAGTTAAAGACAACATTTTCTTCTTCTATTTTCACCATATTTGTTGGTTGCTTGGTGAACTCAGGTGCATCTGCAAGAATACAAATACAGAAATACAATGTTGTTACAATAATTACAATTCAAACGAACAATGCGTTCACAACGATTATTCTCATCCTCAAATTTTAAATTGTTGGCTATTACAGAACATTTAGGCACGCCCAGAAACATGTCTGCGATTGCCATATCAGAAATTCCCTTTGAGTTGTAGCTCTTTAAAGTGCCCATCAAGGTCAAAATTCACTTCGAGAAAACAGCGCGGAAAATTCTTCGGAAAGCAATGGAGCGTTCATGTTCGACGCAAATTATTTTTTGTTAAAGTTGTGCAGGAGCATATGAAACTTGAAAACGATACCCGTAAACAATGAGGCGCTTACTTGTAAACACGAAATCTGTCGGATAATGAAACGGCGCATAGGAGTGGACGGCCGAAAACATTTTCAAAATATGGTTTTAAACCCGTTTAAGCATAAATAACAATGTTAGTGTATTGATAGGGCCTAAACTACTTACAGTGTACTGTTAGGGTCCCTGCCTCTGAATAGGTGGAATTAACACTGTTGTTAGCCACACATCTGTATTGTCCTTCATCTGATCGGTGAACATTCTGAATTGTCAAACTGTGAGTGTTTCCTGATGAAGTTGTGCTTAGCTTTGGATCTGCTGTTATGTTTAGAACCACATTATCTTTTGTCCATTCAACGCTGGGTTGAGGATTTCCATCTACTGTACAGTTCAAGACAACATTTTCTTCTTCTATTTTCACCATATTTGTCGGTTGCTTGGTGAACTCGAGGTGCATCTGCAAGAATACAAATACAGAAATACAATGTTGTTACAATAATTACAATTCAAACGAACAATGCGTTCACAACGATTATTCTCATCCTCAAATTTTAAATTGTTGGCTATTACAGAACATTTAGGCACGCCCAGAAACATGTCTGCGATTTGCCATATCACAAATTCCCTTTGAGTTGTAGCTCTTTAAAGTGCCCCATCAAGGTCAAAAATTCACTTCGAGAAAACTGCGCGGAAAATTCTTCGGAAAGCAATAGAGCGTTCATGTTCGACGCAAATTATTTTTTGTTAAAGTTGTGCAGGAGCATATGAAACTTGAAAACGATACCCGTAAACAATGAGGCGCTTACTTGTAAACACGAAATCTGTCGGATAATGAAACGGCGCATAAGAGTGGACGGCCGAAAACATTTTCAAAATATGGTTTTAAAACCCGTTTAAGCATAAATAACAATGTTAGTGTGTTGACAGGGCCTAAACTACTTACAGTGTACTGTTAGGGTCCCTGCCTCTGAAGTGGTGGAATTAACATTGTTGTTAGCCACACATCTGTATTGTCCTTCATCTGATCGGTGAACATTCTGAATTGTCAAACTGTGAGTGTTTCCTGATGAAGTTGTGCTTAGCTTTGGATCTGCTGTTATGTTTAGAACCACATTATCTTTTGTCCATTCAACGCTGGGTTGGGGATTTCCATCTACTGTACAGTTCAAGACAACATTTTCTTCTTCTATTTTCACCATATTTGTCGGTTGCTTGGTGAACTCAGGTGCATCTGCAAGAATACAAATACAGAAATACAATGTTGTTACAATAATTACAATTCAAACGAACAATGCGTTCACAACGATTATTCTCATCCTCAAATTTTAAATTGTTGGCTATTACAGAACATTTAGGCACGCCCAGAAACATGTCTGCGATTTGCTATATCACAAATTCCCTTTGAGTTGTAGCTCTTTAAAGTGCCCCATCAAGGTCAAAAAGTTCACTTCGAGAAAACAGCGCGGAAAATTCTTCGGAAAGCAATAGAGCGTTCATGTTCGACGCAAATTATTTTTTGTTAAAGTTGTGCAGGAGCATATGAAACTTGAAAACGATACCCGTAAACAATGAGGCGCTTACTTGTAAACACGAAATCTGTCGGATAATGAAACGGCGCATAAGAGTGGACGGCCGAAAACATTTTCAAAATATGGTTTTAAAACCCGTTTAAGCATAAATAACAATGTTAGTGTGTTGACAGGACCTAAACTACTTACAGTGTACTGTTAGGGTCCCTGCCTCTGAAGTGGTGGAATTAACATGTTGTTAGCCACACATCTGTATTGTCCTTCATCTGATCGGTGAACATTCTGAATTGTCAAACTGTGAGTGTTTCCTGATGAAGTTGTGCTTAGCTTTGGATCTGCTGTTATGTTTAGAACCACATTATCTTTTGTCCATTCAACGCTGGGTTGGGATTTCCATCTACTGTACAGTTAAAGACAACATTTTCTTCTTCTATTTTCACCATATTTGTTGGTTGCTTGGTGAACTCAGGTGCATCTGCAAGGATACAAATACAGAAATACAATGATGTTACAATAATTACAATTCAAACGAACAATGCGTTCACAACGATTATTTTCATCCTCAAATTTAAATTGTTGGCTATAACAGAACATTTAGCCACGCCCAGAAACATGTCTGCGATTTCCCATATCACAAAGGCCAAAAATTCACTTCGAGAAAACTGCGCGGAAAATTCTTCGGAAAGCAATGGAGCGTTTTGTTCGATGCAAATTATTTTTTGCTAAAGTTGTGCACGAGCATATGAAACTTGAAAACGATTCCCGTGAACAATGAGAACGCTTACTTGTAAACACGAAATCTATCGGATAATGAAACGGCGCATAGGTGTGGACGGCCGAAAACATTTTCAAAATATGGTTTTAAACCCGTTTAAGCATAAATAACAATGTTAGTGTATTGATAGGGCCTAAACTACTTACAGTGTACTGTTAGGGTCCCTGCCTCTGAATAGGTGGAATTAGCACTGTTGTTAGCCACACATCTGTATTGTCCTTCATCTGATCGGTGAACATTCTGAATTGTCAAACTGTGAGTGTTTCCTGATGAAGTTGTGCTTAGCTTTGGATCTGCTGTTATGTTTAGAACCACATTATCTTTTGTCCATTCAACGCTGGGTTGAGGATTTCCATCTACTTGTACAGTTCAAGACAACATTTTCTTCTTCTATTTTCACCATATTTGTCGGTTGCTTGGTGAACTCAGGTGCATCTGCAAGAATACAAATACAGAAATACAATGTTGTTACAATAATTACAATTCAAACGAACAATGCGTTCACAACGATTATTCTCATCCTCAAATTTTAAATTGTTGGCTATTACAGAACATTTAGGCACGCCCAGAAACATGTCTGCGATTTGCCATATCATAAATTCCCTTTGAGTTGTAGCTCTTTAAAGTGCCCCATCAAGGTCAAAAATTCACTTCGAGAAAACAGCGCGGAAAATTCTTCGGAAAGCAATGGAGCGTTCATGTTCGACGCAAATTATTTTTTGTTAAAGTTGTGCAGGAGCATATGAAACTTGAAAACGATACCCGTAAACAATGAGGCGCTTACTTGTAAACACGAAATCTGTCGGATAATGAAACGGCGCATAAGAGTGGACGGCCGAAAACATTTTCAAAATATGGTTTTAAACCCGTTTAAGCATAAATAACAATGTTAGTGTATTGATAGGGCCTAAACTACTTACAGTGTACTGTTAGGGTCCCTGCCTCTGAATAGGTGGAATTAACACTGTTGTTAGCCACACATCTGTATTTTCCTTCATCTGATCGGTGAACATTCTGAATTGTCAAACTGTGAGTGTTTCCTGATGAAGTTGTGCTTAGCTTTGGATCTGCTGTTATGTTTAGAACCACATTATCTTTTGTCCATTCAACACTGGGTTGAGGATTTCCATCTACTGTACAGTTCAAGACAACATTTTCTTCTTCTATTTTCACCATATTTGTCGGTTGCTTGGTGAACTCAGGTGCATCTGCAAGAATACAAATACAGAAATACAATGTTGTTACAATAATTACAATTCAAACGAACAATGCGTTCACAACGATTATTCTCATCCTCAAATTTTAAATTGTTGGCTATTACAGAACATTTAGGCACGCCCAGAAACATGTCTGCGATTTGCCATATCACAAATTCCCTTTGAGTTGTAGCTCTTTAAAGTGCCCCATCAAGGTCAAAAATTCACTTCGAGAAAACAGCGCGGAAAAATTCTTCGGAAAGCAATAGAGCGTTCATGTTCGACGCAAATTATTTTTTGTTAAAGTTGTGCAGGAGCATATGAAATTTGAAAACGATACCCGTAAACAATGAGGCGCTTACTTGTAAACACGAAATCTGTCGGATAATGAAACGGCGCATAAGAGTGGACGGCCGAAAACATTTTCAAAATATGGTTTTAAAACCCGTTTAAGCATAAATAACAATGTTAGTGTGTTGACAGGGCCTAAACTACTTACAGTGTACTGTTAGGGTCCCTGCCTCTGAAGTGGTGGAATTAACATTGTTGTTAGCCACACATCTGTATTGTCCTTCATCTGATCGGTGAACATTCTGAATTGTCAAACTGTGAGTGTTTCCTGATGAAGTTGTGCTTAGCTTTGGATCTGCTGTTATGTTTAGAACCACATTATCTTTTGTCCATTCAACGCTGGTTGAGGATTTCCATCTATTGTACAGTTCAAGACAACATTTTCTTCTTCTATTTTCACCATATTTGTTCGGTTGCTTGGTGAACTCAGGTGCATCTGCAAGAATACAAATACAGAAATACAATGTTGTTACAATAATTACAATTCAAACGAACAATGCGTTCACAACGATTATTCTCATCCTCAAATTTTAAATTGTTGGCTATTACAGAACATTTAGGCACGCCCAGAAACATGTCTGCGATTTGCCATATCATAATTCCCTTTGAGTTGTAGCTCTTTAAAGTGCCCCATCAAGGTCAAAAATTCACTTCGAGAAAACAGCGCGGAAAATTCTTCGGAAAGCAATGGAGCGTTCATGTTCGACGCAAATTATTTTTTGTTAAAGTTGTGCACGAGCATATGAAACTTGAAAACGATTCCCGTAAACAATGAGGACGCTTACTTGTAAACACGAAATCTGTCGGATAATGAAACGGCGCATAGGTGGGACGGCCGAAAACATTTTCAAAATATGGTTTTAAACCCGTTTAAGCATAAATAACAATGTTAGTGTATTGATAGGGCCTAAACTACTTACAGTGTACTGTTAGGGTCCCTGCCTCTGAATAGGTGGAATTAGCACTGTTGTTAGCCACACATCTGTATTGTCCTTCATCTGATCGGTGAACATTCTGAATTGTCAAACTGTGAGTGTTTCCTGATGAAGTTGTGCTTAGCTTTGGATCTGCTGTTATGTTTAGAACCACATTATCTTTTGTCCATTCAACGCTGGGTTGAGGATTTCCATCTACTGTACAGTTCAAGACAACATTGTCTTCTTCTATTTTCACCATATTTGTCGGTTGCTTGGTGAACTCAGGTGCATCTGCAAGAATACAAATACAGAAATACAATGTTGTTACAATAATTACAATTCAAACGAACAATGCGTTCACAACGATTATTCTCATCCTCAAATTTTAAATTGTTGGCTATTACAGAACATTTAGGCACGCCCAGCAAAATGTCTGCGATTTGCCATATCACAAATTCCCTTTGAGTTGTAGCTCTTTAAAGTGCCCCATCAAGGTCAAAAATTCACTTCGAGAAAACAGCGCGGAAAATTCTTCGGAAAGCAATGGAGCGTTCATGTTCGACGCAAATTATTTTTTGTTAAAGTTGTGCAGGAGCATATGAAACTTGAAAACGATACCCGTAAACAATGAGGCGCTTACTTGTAAACACGAAATCTGTCGGATAATGAAACGGCGCATAAGAGTGGACGGCCGAAAACATTTTCAAAATATGGTTTTAAAACCCGTTTAAGCATAAATAACAATGTTAGTGTATTGATAGGGCCTAAACTACTTACAGTGTACTGTTAGGGTCCCTGCCTCTGAATAGGTGGAATTAACACTGTTGTTAGCCACACATCTGTATTGTCCTTCATCTGATCGGTGAACATTCTGAATTGTCAAACTGTGAGTGTTTCCTGATGAAGTTGTGCTTAGCTTTGGATCTGCTGTTATGTTTAGAACCACATTATCTTTTGTCCATTCAACGCTGGGTTGAGGATTTCCATCTACTGTACAGTTCAAGACAACATTTTCTTCTTCTATTTTCACCATATTTGTTGGTTGCTTGGTGAACTCAGGTGCATCTGCAAGAATACAAATACAGAAATACAATGTTGTTACAATAATTACAATTCAAACGAACAATGCGTTCACAACGATTATTCTCATCCTCAAATTTTAAATTGTTGGCTATTACAAAACATTTAGGCACGCCCAGAAACATGTCTGCGATTTGCCATATCAGAAATTCCCTTTGAGTTGTAGCTCTTTAAAGTGCCCCATCAAGGTCAAAAATTCACTTCGAGAAAACAGCGCGGAAAATTCTTCGGAAAGCAATAGAGCGTTCATGTTCGACGCAAATTATTTTTTGTTAAAGTTGTGCAGGAGCATATGAAATTTGAAAACGATACCCGTAAACAATGAGGCGCTTACTTGTAAACACGAAATCTGTCGGATAATGAAACGGCGCATAAGAGTGGACGGCCGAAAACATTTTCAAAATATGGTTTTAAAACCCGTTTAAGCATAAATAACAATGTTAGTGTGTTGACAGGGCCTAAACTACTTACAGTGTACTGTTAGGGTCCCTGCCTCTGAAGTGATGGAATTAACATTGTTGTTAGCCACACATCTGTATTGTCCTTCATCTGATCGGTGAACATTCTGAATTGTCAAACTGTGAGTGTTTCCTGATGAAGTTGTGCTTAGCTTTGGATCTGCTGTTATGTTTAGAACCACATTATCTTTTGTCCATTCAACGCTGGGTTGAGGATTTCCATCTATTGTACAGTTCAAGACAACATTTTCTTCTTCTATTTTCACCATATTTGTCGGTTGCTTGGTGAACTCAGGTGCATCTGCAAGAATACAAATACAGAAATACAATGTTGTTACAATAATTACAATTCAAACGAACAATGCGTTCACAACGATTATTCTCATCCTCAAATTTTAAATTGTTGGCTATTACAGAACATTTAGGCACGCCCAGAAACATGTCTGCGATTTGCCATATCATAAATTCCCTTTGAGTTGTAGCTCTTTAAAGTGCCCCATCAAGGTCAAAAATTCACTTCGAGAAAACAGCGCGGAAAATTCTTCGGAAAGCAATGGAGCGTTCATGTTCGACGCAAATTATTTTTTGTTAAAGTTGTGCAGGAGCATATGAAACTTGAAAACGATACCCGTAAACAATGAGGCGCTTACTTGTAAACACGAAATCTGTCGGATAATGAAACGGCGCATAAGAGTGGACGGCCGAAAACATTTTCAAAATATGGTTTTAAACCCGTTTAAGCATAAATAACAATGTTAGTGTATTGATAGGGCCTAAACTACTTACAGTGTACTGTTAGGGTCCCTGCCTCTGAATAGGTGGAATTAACACTGTTGTTAGCCACACATCTGTATTGTCCTTCATCTGATCGGTGAACATTCTGAATTGTCAAACTGTGAGTGTTTCCTGATGAAGTTGTGCTTAGCTTTGGATCTGCTGTTATGTTTAGAACCACATTATCTTTTGTCCATTCAACGCTGGGTTGAGGATTTCCATCTACTGTACAGTTCAAGACAACATTTTCTTCTTCTATTTTCACCATATTTGTCGGTTGCTTGGTGAACTCAGGTGCATCTGCAAGAATACAAATACAGAAATACAATGTTGTTACAATAATTACAATTCAAACGAACAATGCGTTCACAACGATTATTCTCATCCTCAAATTTTAAATTGTTGGCTATTACAGAACATTTAGGCACGCCCAGAAACATGTCTGCGATTTGCCATATCATAAATTCCCTTTGAGTTGTAGCTCTTTAAAGTGCCCCATCAAGGTCAAAAATTCACTTCGAGAAAACAGCGCGGAAAATTCTTCGGAAAGCAATGGAGCGTTCATGTTCGACGCAAATTATTTTTTGTTAAAGTTGTGCAGGAGCATATGAAACTTGAAAACGATACCCGTAAACAATGAGGCGCTTACTTGTAAACACGAAATCTGTCGGATAATGAAACGGCGCATAAGAGTGGACGGCCGAAAACATTTTCAAAATATGGTTTTAAACCCGTTTAAGCATAAATAACAATGTTAGTGTATTGATAGGGCCTAAACTACTTACAGTGTACTGTTAGGGTCCCTGCCTCTGAATAGGTGGAATTAACACTGTTGTTAGCCACACATCTGTATTTTCCTTCATCTGATCGGTGAACATTCTGAATTGTCAAACTGTGAGTGTTTCCTGATGAAGTTGTGCTTAGCTTTGGATCTGCTGTTATGTTTAGAACCACATTATCTTTTGTCCATTCAACGCTGGGTTGAGGATTTCCATCTACTGTACAGTTCAAGACAACATTTTCTTCTTCTATTTTCACCATATTTGTCGGTTGCTTGGTGAACTCAGGTGCATCTGCAAGAATACAAATACAGAAATACAATGTTGTTACAATAATTACAATTCAAACGAACAATGCGTTCACAACGATTATTCTCATCCTCAAATTTTAAATTGTTGGCTATTACAGAACATTTAGGCACGCCCAGAAACATGTCTGCGATTTGCCATATCATAAATTCCCTTTGAGTTGTAGCTCTTTAAAGTGCCCCATCAAGGTCAAAAATTCACTTCGAGAAAACAGCGCGGAAAATTCTTCGGAAAGCAATGGAGCGTTCATGTTCGACGCAAATTATTTTTTGTTAAAGTTGTGCAGGAGCATATGAAACTTGAAAACGATACCCGTAAACAATGAGGCGCTTACTTGTAAACACGAAATCTGTCGGATAATGAAACGGCGCATAAGAGTGGACGGCCGAAAACATTTTCAAAATATGGTTTTAAACCCGTTTAAGCATAAATAACAATGTTAGTGTATTGATAGGGCCTAAACTACTTACAGTGTACTGTTAGGGTCCCTGCCTCTGAATAGGTGGAATTAACACTGTTGTTAGCCACACATCTGTATTTTCCTTCATCTGATCGGTGAACATTCTGAATTGTCAAACTGTGAGTGTTTCCTGATGAAGTTGTGCTTAGCTTTGGATCTGCTGTTATGTTTAGAACCACATTATCTTTTGTCCATTCAACGCTGGGTTGAGGATTTCCATCTATTGTACAGTTCAAGACAACATTTTCTTCTTCTATTTTCACCATATTTGTCGGTTGCTTGGTGAACTCAGGTGCATCTGCAAGAATACAAATACAGAAATACAATGTTGTTACAATAATTACAATTCAAACGAACAATGCGTTCACAACGATTATTCTCATCCTCAAATTTTAAATTGTTGGCTATTACAGAACATTTAGGCACGCCCAGAAACATGTCTGCGATTTGCCATATCATAAATTCCCTTTGAGTTGTAGCTCTTTAAAGTGCCCCATCAAGGTCAAAAATTCACTTCGAGAAAACAGCGCGGAAAATTCTTCGGAAAGCAATGGAGCGTTCATGTTCGACGCAAATTATTTTTTGTTAAAGTTGTGCAGGAGCATATGAAACTTGAAAACGATACCCGTAAACAATGAGGCGCTTACTTGTAAACACGAAATCTGTCGGATAATGAAACGGCGCATAAGAGTGGACGGCCGAAAACATTTTCAAAATATGGTTTTAAACCCGTTTAAGCATAAATAACAATGTTAGTGTATTGATAGGGCCTAAACTACTTACAGTGTACTGTTAGGGTCCCTGCCTCTGAATAGGTGGAATTAACACTGTTGTTAGCCACACATCTGTATTTTCCTTCATCTGATCGGTGGACATTCTGAATTGTCAAACTGTGAGTGTTTCCTGATGAAGTTGTGCTTAGCTTTGGATCTGCTGTTATGTTTAGAACCACATTATCTTTTGTCCATTCAACGCTGGGTTGAGGATTTCCATCTACTGTACAGTTCAAGACAACATTTTCTTCTTCTATTTTCACCATATTTGTCGGTTGCTTGGTGAACTCAGGTGCATCTGCAAGAATACAAATACAGAAATACAATGTTGTTACAATAATTACAATTCAAACGAACAATGCGTTCACAACGATTATTCTCATCCTCAAATTTTAAATTGTTGGCTATTACAGAACATTTAGGCACGCCCAGAAACATGTCTGCGATTTGCCATATCACAAATTCCCTTTGAGTTGTAGCTCTTTAAAGTGCCCCATCAAGGTCAAAAATTCACTTCGAGAAAACAGCGCGGAAAATTCTTCGGAAAGCAATAGAGCGTTCATGTTCGACGCAAATTATTTTTTGTTAAAGTTGTGCAGGAGCATATGAAAATTTGAAAACGATACCCGTAAACAATGAGGCGCTTACTTGTAAACACGAAATCTGTCGGATAATGAAACGGCGCATAAGAGTGGACGGCCGAAAACATTTTCAAAATATGGTTTTAAAACCCGTTTAAGCATAAATAACAATGTTAGTGTGTTGACAGGGCCTAAACTACTTACAGTGTACTGTTAGGGTCCCTGCCTCAGAAGTGGTGGAATTAACATTGTTGTTAGCTACACATCTGTATTGTCCTTCATCTGATCGGTGAACATTCTGAATTGTCAAACTGTGAGTGTTTCCTGATGAAGTTGTGCTTAGCTTTGGATCTGCTGTTATGTTTAGAACCACATTATCTTTTGTCCATTCAACGCTGGGTTGGGGATTTCCATCTACTGTACAGTTAAAGACAACATTTTCTTCTTCTATTTTCACCATATTTGTTGGTTGCTTGGTGAACTCAGGTGCATCTGCAAGGATACAAATACAGAAATACAATGATGTTACAATAATTACAATTCAAACGAACAATGCGTTCACAACGATTATTTTCATCCTCAAATTTTAAATTGTTGGTTATAACAGAACATTTAGCCACGCCCAGAAACATGTCTGCGATTTCCCATATCACAAATTCCCTTTGAGTTGTAGCTCTTTAAAGTGCCCCATCAAGGCCAAAAATTCACTTCGAGAAAACAGCGCGGAAAATTCTTCGGAAAGCAATGGAGCGTTTTGTTCGATGCAAATTATTTTTTGCTAAAGTTGTGCACGAGCATATGAACTTGAAAACGATACCCGTGAACAATGAGGACGCTTACTTGTAAACACGAAATCTATCGGATAATGAAACGGCGCATAGGTGTGGACAGGCCGAAAACATTTTCAAAATATGGTTTTAAACCCGTTTAAGCATAAATAACAATGTTAGTGTATTGATAGGGCCTAAACTACTTACAGTGTACTGTTAGGGTCCCTGCCTCTGAATAGGTGGAATTAACACTGTTGTTAGCCACACATCTGTATTGTCCTTCATCTGATCGGTGAACATTCTGAATTGTCAAACTGTGAGTGTTTCCTGATGAAGTTGTGCTTAGCTTTGGATCTGCTGTTATGTTTAGAACCACATTATCTTTTGTCCATTCAACGCTGGGTTGAGGATTTCCATCTACTGTACAGTTCAAGACAACATTTTCTTCTTCTATTTTCACCATATTTGTCGGTTGCTTGGTGAACTCAGGTGCATCTGCAAGAATACAAAAAAAAAAATACAATGATGTTACAATAATTACAATTCAAAGGAACAATGCGTTCACAACGATTATTCTCATCCTCAAATTTTAAATTGTTGGCTATTACAGAACATTTAGGCACGCCCAGAAACATGTCTGCGATTTGCCATATCACAAATTCCCTTTGAGTTGTAGCTCTTTAAAGTACCCCATCAAGGTCAAAAATTCACTTCGAGAAAACAGCGCGGAAAATTCTTCGGAAAGCAATAGAGCGTTCATGTTCGACGCAAATTATTTTTTGTTAAAGTTGTGCAGGAGCATATGAAACTTGAAAACGATACCCGTAAACAATGAGGCGCTTACTTGTAAACACGAAATCTGTCGGATAATGAAACGGCGCATAAGAGTGGACGGCCGAAAACATTTTCAAAATATGGTTTTAAAACCCGTTTAAGCATAAATAACAATGTTAGTGTGTTGACAGGGCCTAAACTACTTACAGTGTACTGTTAGGGTCCCTGCCTCTGAAGTGGTGGAATTAGCATTGTTGTTAGCCACACATCTGTATTGTCCTTCATCTGATCGGTAAACATTCTGAATTGTCAAACTGTGAGTGTTTCCTGATGAAGTTGTGCTCAGCTTTGGATCTGCTGTTATGTTTAGAACCACATTATCTTTTGTCCATTCAACGCTGGGTTGGGGATTTCCATCTACTGTACAGTTAAAGACAACATTTTCTTCTTCTATTTTCACCATATTTGTTGGTTGCTTGGTGAACTCAGGTGCATCTGCAAGGATACAAATACAGAAATACAATGATGTTACAATAATTACAATTCAAACGAACAATGCGTTCACAACGATTATTTTCATCCTCAAATTTTAAATTGTTGGCTATAACAGAACATTTAGCCACGCCCAGAAACATGTCTGCGATTTCCCATATCACAAAGGCCAAAAATTCACTTCGAGAAAACAGCGCGGAAAATTCTTCGGAAAGCAATGGAGCGTTTTGTTCGATGCAAATTATTTTTTGCTAAAGTTGTGCACGAGCATATGAAACTTGAAAATGATTCCCGTGAACAATGAGGACGCTTACTTGTAAACACGAAATCTATCGGATAATGAAACGGCGCATAGGTGTGGACGGCCGAAAACATTTTCAAAATATGGTTTTAAACCGTTTAAGCATAAATAACAATGTTAGTGTATTGATAGGGCCTAAACTACTTACAGTGTACTGTTAGGGTCCCTGCCTCTGAATAGGTGGAATTAACACTGTTGTTAGCCACACATCTGTATTGTCCTTCATCTGATCGGTGAACATTCTGAATTGTCAAACTGTGAGTGTTTCCTGATGAAGTTGTGCTTAGCTTTGGATCTGCTGTTATGTTTAGAACCACATTATCTTTTGTCCATTCAACGCTGGGTTGAGGATTTCCATCTACTGTACAGTTCAAGACAACATTTTCTTCTTCTATTTTCACCATATTTATCGGTTGCTTGGTGAACTCAGGTGCATCTGCAAGAATACAAATACAGAAATACAATGATGTTACAATAATTACAATTCAAACGAACAATGCGTTCACAACGATTATTCTTATCCTCAAATTTTAAATTGTTGGCTATTACAGAACATTTAGGCACGCCCAGCAACATGTCTGCGACTTGCCATATCACAAATTCCCTTTGAGTTGTAGCTCTTTAAAGTGCCCCATCAAGGTCAAAAATTCACTTCGAGAAAACATAGCGGAAAATTCTTCGGAAAGCAATGGAGCGTTCATGTTCGACGCAAATTATTTTTTGTTAAAGTTGTGCAGGAGCATATGAAACTTGAAAACGATACCCGTAAACAATGAGGCGCTTACTTGTAAACACGAAATCTGTCGGATAATGAAACGGCGCATAAGAGTGGACGGCCGAAAACATTTTCAAAATATGGTTTTAAACCCGTTTAAGCATAAATAACAATGTTAGTGTATTGATAGGCAATAAACTACTTACAGTGTACTGTTAGGGTCCCTGCCTCTGAATAGGTGGAATTAACACTGTTGTTAGCCACACATCTGTATTGTCCTTCATCTGATCGGTGAACAATCTGAATTGTCAAACTGTGAGTGTTTCCTGATGAAGTTGTGCTTAGCTTTGGATCTGCTGTTATGTTTAGAACCACATTATCTTTTGTCCATTCAACGCTGGGTTGAGGATTTCCATCTACTGTACAGTTCAAGACAACATTTTCTTCTTCTATTTTCACCATATTTGTTGGTTGCTTGTTGAACTGAGGTGCATCTGCAAGAATACAAATACAGAAATACAATGTTGTTACAATAATTACAATTCAAACGAACAATGCGTTCACAACGATTATTCTCATCCTCAAATTTTAAATTGTTGGCTATTACAGAACATTTAGGCACGCCCAGAAACATGTCTGCGATTTGCCATATCACAAATTCCCTTTGAGTTGTAGCTCTTTAAAGTGCCCCATCAAGGTCAAAAATTCACTTCGAGAAAACTGCGCGGAAAATTCTACGGAAAGCAATAGAGCGTTCATGTTCGACGCAAATTATTTTTTGTTAAAGTTGTGCAGGAGCATATGAAACTTGAAAACGATACCCGTAAACAATGAGGCGCTTACTTGTAAACACGAAATCTGTCGGATAATGAAACGGCGCATAAGAGTGGACGGCCGAAAACATTTTCAAAATATGGTTTTAAACCCGTTTAAGCATAAATAACAATGTTAGTGTATTGATAGGGCATAAACTACTTACAGTGTACTGTTAGGGTCCCTGCCTCTGAATAGGTGGAATTAACACTGTTGTTAGCCACACATCTGTATTGTCCTTCATCTGATCGGTGAACAATCTGAATTGTCAAACTGTGAGTGTTTCCTGATGAAGTTGTGCTTAGCTTTGGATCTGCTGTTATGTTTAGAACCACATTATCTTTTGTCCATTCAACGCTGGGTTGAGGATTTCCATCTACTGTACAGTTCAAGACAACATTTTCTTCTTCTATTTTCACCATATTTGTTGGTTGCTTGTTGAACTGAGGTGCATCTGCAAGAATACAAATACAGAAATACAATGTTGTTACAATAATTACAATTCAAACGAACAATGCGTTCACAACGATTATTCTCATCCTCAAATTTTAAATTGTTGGCTATTACAGAACATTTAGGCACGCCCAGAAACATGTCTGCGATTTGCCATATCACAAATTCCCTTTGAGTTGTAGCTCTTTAAAGTGCCCCATCAAGGTCAAAAATTCACTTCGAGAAAACTGCGCGGAAAATTCTACGGAAAGCAATAGAGCGTTCATGTTCGACGCAAATTATTTTTTGTTAAAGTTGTGCAGGAGCATATGAAACTTGAAAACGATACCCGTAAACAATGAGGCGCTTACTTGTAAACACGAAATCTGTCGGATAATGAAACGGCGCATAAGAGTGGACGGCCGAAAACATTTTCAAAATATGGTTTTAAAACCCGTTTAAGCATAAATAACAATGTTAGTGTGTTGACAGGGCCTAAACTACTTACAGTGTACTGTTAGGGTCCCTGCCTCTGAAGTGGTGGAATTAACATTGTTGTTAGCCACACATCTGTATTGTCCTTCATCTGATCGGTGAACATTCTGAATTGTCAAACTGTGAGTGTTTCCTGATGAAGTTGTGCTTAGCTTTGGATCTGCTGTTATGTTTAGAACCACATTATCTTTTGTCCATTCAACGCTGGGTTGGGGATTTCCATCTACTGTACAGTTAAAGACAACATTTTCTTCTTCTGTTTTCACCATATTTGTCGGTTGCTTGGTGAACTCAGGTGCATCTGCAAGAATACAAATACAGAAATACAATGTTGTTACAATAATTACAATTCAAACGAACAATGCGTTCACAACGATTATTCTCATCCTCAAATTTTAAATTGTTGGCTATTACAGAACATTTAGGCACGCCCAGAAACATGTCTGCGATTTGCCATATCACAAATTCCCTTTGAGTTGTAGCTCTTTAAAGTGCCCCATCAAGGTCAAAAGTTCACTTCGAGAAAACAGCGCGGAAAATTCTTCGGAAAGCAATAGAGCGTTCCTGTTCGACGCAAATTAATTTTTGTTAAAGTTGTGCAGGAGCATATGAAACTTGAAAACGATACCCGTAAACAATGAGGCGCTTACTTGTAAACACGAAATCTGTCGGATAATGAAACGGCGCATAAGAGTGGACGGCCGAAAACATTTTCAAAATATGGTTTTAAAACCAGTTTAAGCATAAATAACAATGTTAGTGTGTTGACAGGACCTAAACTACTTACAGTGTACTGTTAGGGTCCCTGCCTCTGAAGTGGTGGAATTAACATTGTTGTTAGCCACACATCTGTATTGTCCTTCATCTGATCGGTGAACATTCTGAATTGTCAAACTGTGAGTGTTTCCTGATGAAGTTGTGCTTAGCTTTGGATCTGCTGTTATGTTTAGAACCACATTATCTTTTGTCCATTCAACGCTGAGTTGGGGATTTCCATCTACTGTACAGTTAAAGACAACATTTTCTTCTTCTATTTTCACCATATTTGTTGGTTGCTTGGTGAACTCAGGTGCATCTGCAAGGATACAAATAGAGAAATACAATGATGTTACAATAATTACAATTCAAACGAACAATGCGTTCACAACGATTATTTTCATCCTCAAATTTTAAATTGTTGGCTATAACAGAACATTTAGCCACGCCCAGAAACATGTCTGCGATTTCCCATATCACAAAGGCCAAAAATTCACTTCGAGAAAACAGCGCGGAAAATTCTTCGGAAAGCAATGGAGCGTTTTGTTCGATGCAAATTATTTTTTGCTAAAGTTGTGCACGAGCATATGAAACTTGAAAACGATTCCCGTGAACAATGAGAACGCTTACTTGTAAACACGAAATCTATCGGATAATGAAACGGCGCATAGGTGTGGACGGCCGAAAACATTTTCAAAATATGGTTTTAAACCCGTTTAAGCATAAATAACAATGTTAGTGTATTGATAGGGCCTAAACTACTTACAGTGTACTGTTAGGGTCCCTGCCTCTGAATAGGTGGAATTAACACTGTTGTTAGCCACACATCTGTATTGTCCTTCATCTGATCGGTGAACATTCTGAATTGTCAAACTGTGAGTGTTTCCTGATGAAGTTGTGCTTAGCTTTGGATCTGCTGTTATGTTTAGAACCACATTATCTTTTGTCCATTCAACGCTGGGTTGAGGATTTCCATCTACTGTACAGTTCAAGACAACATTTTCTTCTTCTATTTTCACCATATTTGTCGGTTGCTTGGTGAACTCAGGTGCATCTGCAAGAATACAAATACAGAAATACAATGATGTTACAATAATTACAATTCAAACGAACAATGCGTTCACAACGATTATTCTCATCCTCAAATTTTAAATTGTTGGCTATTACAGAACATTTAGGCACGCCCAGAAACATGTCTGCGATTTGCCATATCACAAATTCCCTTTGAGTTGTAGCTCTTTAAAGTGCCCCATCAAGGTCAAAAATTCACTTCGAGAAAACAGCGCGGAAAATTCTTCGGAAAGCAATGGAGCGTTCATGTTCGACGCAAATTATTTTTTGTTAAAGTTGTGCAGGAGCATATGAAACTTGAAAACGATACCCGTAAACAATGAGGCGCTTACTTGTAAACACGAAATCTGTCGGATAATGAAACGGCGCATAAGAGTGGACGCCCGAAAACATTTTCAAAATATGGTTTTAAACCCGTTTAAGCATAAATAACAATGTTAGTGTATTGATAGGGCCTAAACTACTTACAGTGTACTGTTAGGGTCCCTGCCTCTGAATAGGTGGAATTAACACTGTTGTTAGCCACACATCTGTATTGTCCTTCATCTGATCGGTGAACATTCTGAATTGTCAAACTGTGAGTGTTTCCTGATGAAGTTGTGCTTAGCTTTGGATCTGCTGTTATGTTTAGAACCACATTATCTTTTGTCCATTCAACGCTGGGTTGAGGATTTCCATCTACTGTACAGTTCAAGACAACATTTTCTTCTTCTATTTTCACCATATTTGTCGGTTGCTTGGTGAACTCAGGTGCATCTGCAAGAATACAAATACAGAAATACAATGATGTTACAATAATTACAATTCAAACGAACAATGCGTTCACAACGATTATTCTCATCCTCAAATTTTAAATTGTTGGCTATTACAGAACATTTAGGCACGCCCAGAAACATGTCTGCGATTTGCCATATCACAAATTCCCTTTGAGTTGTAGCTCTTTAAAGTGCCCCATCAAGGTCAAAAATTCACTTCGAGAAAACAGCGCGGAAAATTCTTCGGAAAGCAATGGAGCGTTCATGTTCGACGCAAATTATTTTTTGTTAAAGTTGTGCAGGAGCATATGAAACTTGAAAACGATACCCGTAAACAATGAGGCGCTTACTTGTAAACACGAAATCTGTCGGATAATGAAACGGCGCATAAGAGTGGACGGCCGAAAACATTTTCAAAATATGGTTTTAAACCCGTTTAAGCATAAATAACAATGTTAGTGTATTGATAGGGCCTAAACTACTTACAGTGTACTGTTAGGGTCCCTGCCTCTGAATAGGTGGAATTAACACTGTTGTTAGCCACACATCTGTATTGTCCTTCATCTGATCGGTGAACATTCTGAATTGTCAAACTGTGAGTGTTTCCTGATGAAGTTGTGCTTAGCTTTGGATCTGCTGTTATGTTTAGAACCACATTATCTTTTGTCCATTCAACGCTGGGTTGAGGATTTCCATCTACTGTACAGTTCAAGACAACATTTTCTTCTTCTATTTTCACCATATTTGTTGGTTGCTTGGTGAACTCAGGTGCATCTGCAAGAATACAAATACAGAAATACAATGTTGTTACAATAATTACAATTCAAACGAACAATGCGTTCACAACGATTATTCTCATCCTCAAATTTTAAATTGTTGGCTATTACAGAACATTTAGGCACGCCCAGAAACATGTCTGCGATTTGCCATATCACAAATTCCCTTTGAGTTGTAGCTCTTTAAAGTGCCCCATCAAGGTCAAAAATTCACTTCGAGAAAACAGCGCGGAAAATTCTTCGGAAAGCAATAGAGCGTTCATGTTCGACGCAAATTATTTTTTGTTAAAGTTGTGCAGGAGCATATGAAACTTGAAAACGATACCCGTAAACAATGAGGCGCTTACTTGTAAAAACGAAATCTGTCGGATAATAAAACGGCGCATAAGAGTGGACGGCCGAAAACATTTTCAAAATATGGTTTTAAAACCCGTTTAAGCATAAATAACAATGTTAGTGTGTTGACAGGGCCTAAACTACTTACAGTGTACTGTTAGGGTCCCTGCCTCTGAAGTGGTGGAATTAACATTGTTGTTAGCCACACATCTGTATTGTCCTTCATCTGATCGGTGAACATTCTGAATTGTCAAACTGTGAGTGTTTCCTGATGAAGTTGTGCTTAGCTTTGGATCTGCTGTTATGTTTAGAACCACATTATCTTTTGTCCATTCAACGCTGGGTTGGGGATTTCCATCTACTGTACAGTTAAAGACAACATTTTCTTCTTCTATTTTCACCATATTTGTTGGTTGCTTGGTGAACTCAGGTGCATCTGCAAGGATACAAATAGAGAAATACAATGATGTTACAATAATTACAATTCAAACGAACAATGCGTTCACAACGATTATTTTCATCCTCAAATTTTAAATTGTTGGCTATAACAGAACATTTAGCCACGCCCAGAAACATGTCTGCGATTTCCCATATCACAAAGGCCAAAAATTCACTTCGAGAAAACAGCGCGGAAAATTCTTCGGAAAGCAATGGAGCGTTTTGTTCGATGCAAATTATTTTTTGCTAAAGTTGTGCACGAGCATATGAAACTTGAAAACGATTCCCGTGAACAATGAGGACGCTTACTTGTAAACACGAAATCTATCGGATAATGAAACGGCGCATAGGTGTGGACGGCCGAAAACATTTTCAAAATATGGTTTTAAACCCGTTTAAGCATAAATAACAATGTTAGTGTATTGATAGGGCCTAAACTACTTACAGTGTACTGTTAGGGTCCCTGCCTCTGAATAGGTGGAATTAACACTATTGTTAGCCACACATCTGTATTGTCCTTCATCTGATCGGTGAACATTCTGAATTGTCAAACTGTGAGTGTTTCCTGATGAAGTTGTGCTTAGCTTTGGATCTGCTGTTATGTTTAGAACCACATTATCTTTTGTCCATTCAACGCTGGGTTGAGGATTTCCATCTACTGTACAGTTCAAGACAACATTTTCTTCTTCTATTTTCACCATATTTGTCGGTTGCTTGGTGAACTCAGGTGCATCTGCAAGAATACAAATACAGAAATACAATGATGTTACAATAATTACAATTCAAACGAACAATGCGTTCACAACGATTATTCTCATCCTCAAATTTTAAATTGTTGGCTATTACAGAACATTTAGGCACGCCCAGAAACATGTCTGCGATTTGCCATATCACAAATTCCCTTTGAGTTGTAGCTCTTTAAAGTGCCCCATCAAGGTCAAAAATTCACTTCGAGAAAACAGCGCGGAAAATTCTTCGGAAAGCAATGGAGCGTTCATGTTCGACGCAAATTATTTTTTGTTAAAGTTGTGCAGGAGCATATGAAACTTGAAAACGATACCCGTAAACAATGAGGCGCTTACTTGTAAACACGAAATCTGTCGGATAATGAAACGGCGCATAAGAGTGGACGGCCGAAAACATTTTCAAAATATGGTTTTAAACCCGTTTAAGCATAAATAACAATGTTAGTGTATTGATAGGGCCTAAACTACTTACAGTGTACTGTTAGGGTCCCTGCCTCTGAATAGGTGGAATTAACACTGTTGTTAGCCACACATCTGTATTGTCCTTCATCTGATCGGTGAACATTCTGAATTGTCAAACTGTGAGTGTTTCCTGATGAAGTTGTGCTTAGCTTTGGATCTGCTGTTATGTTTAGAACCACATTATCTTTTGTCCATTCAACGCTGGGTTGAGGATTTCCATCTACTGTACAGTTCAAGACAACATTTTCTTCTTCTATTTTCACCATATTTGTTGGTTGCTTGGTGAACTCAGGTGCATCTGCAAGAATACAAATACAGAAATACAATGTTGTTACAATAATTACAATTCAAACGAACAATGCGTTCACAACGATTATTCTCATCCTCAAATTTTAAATTGTTGGCTATTACAGAACATTTAGGCACGCCCAGAAACATGTCTGCGATTTGCCATATCACAAATTCCCTTTGAGTTGTAGCTCTTTAAAGTGCCCCATCAAGGTCAAAAATTCACTTCGAGAAAACAGCGCGGAAAATTCTTCGGAAAGCAATAGAGCGTTCATGTTCGACGCAAATTATTTTTTGTTAAAGTTGTGCAGGAGCATATGAAACTTGAAAACGATACCCGTAAACAATGAGGCGCTTACTTGTAAAAACGAAATCTGTCGGATAATAAAACGGCGCATAAGAGTGGACGGCCGAAAACATTTTCAAAATATGGTTTTAAAACCCGTTTAAGCATAAATAACAATGTTAGTGTGTTGACAGGGCCTAAACTACTTACAGTGTACTGTTAGGGTCCCTGCCTCTGAAGTGGTGGAATTAACATTGTTGTTAGCCACACATCTGTATTGTCCTTCATCTGATCGGTGAACATTCTGAATTGTCAAACTGTGAGTGTTTCCTGATGAAGTTGTGCTTAGCTTTGGATCTGCTGTTATGTTTAGAACCACATTATCTTTTGTCCATTCAACGCTGGGTTGGGGATTTCCATCTACTGTACAGTTAAAGACAACATTTTCTTCTTCTATTTTCACCATATTTGTTGGTTGCTTGGTGAACTCAGGTGCATCTGCAAGGATACAAATACAGAAATACAATGATGTTACAATAATTACAATTCAAACGAACAATGCGTTCACAACGATTATTTTCATCCTCAAATTTTAAATTGTTGGCTATAACAGAACATTTAGCCACGCCCAGAAACATGTCTGCGATTTCCCATATCACAAAGGCCAAAAATTCACTTCGAGAAAACAGCGCGGAAAATTCTTCGGAAAGCAATGGAGCGTTTTGTTCGATGCAAATTATTTTTTGCTAAAGTTGTGCACGAGCATATGAAACTTGAAAACGATTCCCGTGAACAATGAGGACGCTTACTTGTAAACACGAAATCTATCGGATAATGAAACGGCGCATAGGTGTGGACGGCCGAAAACATTTTCAAAATATGGTTTTAAACCCGTTTAAGCATAAATAACAATGTTAGTGTATTGATAGGGCCTAAACTACTTACAGTGTACTGTTAGGGTCCCTGCCTCTGAATAGGTGGAATTAACACTATTGTTAGCCACACATCTGTATTGTCCTTCATCTGATCGGTGAACATTCTGAATTGTCAAACTGTGAGTGTTTCCTGATGAAGTTGTGCTTAGCTTTGGATCTGCTGTTATGTTTAGAACCACATTATCTTTTGTCCATTCAACGCTGGGTTGAGGATTTCCATCTACTGTACAGTTCAAGACAACATTTTCTTCTTCTATTTTCACCATATTTGTCGGTTGCTTGGTGAACTCAGGTGCATCTGCAAGAATACATATACAGAAATACAATGATGTTACAATAATTACAATTCAAACGAACAATGCGTTCACAACGATTATTCTCATCCTCAAATTTTAAATTGTTGGCTATTACAGAACATTTAGGCACGCCCAGAAACATGTCTGCGATTTGCCATATCACAAATTCCCTTTGAGTTGTAGCTCTTTAAAGTGCCCCATCAAGGTCAAAAATTCACTTCGAGAAAACAGCGCGGAAAATTCTTCGGAAAGCAATAGAGCGTTCATGTTCGACGCAAATTATTTTTTGTTAAAGTTGTGCAGGAGCATATGAAACTTGAAAACGATACCCGTAAACAATGAGGCGCTTACTTGTAAACACGAAATCTGTCGGATAATGAAACGGCGCATAAGAGTGGACGGCCGAAAACATTTTCAAAATATGGTTTTAAACCCGTTTAACCATAAATAACAATGTTAGTGAATTGATAGGGCCTAAACTACTTACAGTGTACTGTTAGGGTCCCTGCCTCTGAATAGGTGGAATTAACACTGTTGTTAGCCACACATCTGTATTGTCCTTCATCTGATCGGTGAACATTCTGAATTGTCAAACTGTGAGTGTTTCCTGATGAAGTTGTGCTTAGCTTTGGATCTGCTGTTATGTTTAGAACCACATTATCTTTTGTCCATTCAACGCTGGGTTGGGGATTTCCATCTACTGTACAGTTAAAGACAACATTTTCTTCTTCTATTTTCACCATATTTGTCGGTTGCTTGGTGAACTCAGGTGCATCTGCAAGAATACATATACAGAAATACAATGATGTTACAATAATTACAATTCAAACGAACAATGCGTTCACAACGATTATTCTCATCCTCAAATTTTAAATTGTTGGCTATTACAGAACATTTAGGCACGCCCAGAAACATGTCTGCGATTTGCCATATCACAAATTCCCTTTGAGCTGTAGGTCTTTAAAGTGCCCCATCAAGGTCAAAAATTCACTTCGAGAAAACAGCGCGGAAAATTCTTCGGAAAGCAATAGAGCGTTCATGTTCGACGCAAATTATTTTTTGTTAAAGTTGTGCAGGAGCATATGAAACTTGAAAACGATACCCGTTAACAATGAGGCGCTTACTTGTAAACACGAAATCTGTCGGATAATGAAACGGCGCATAAGAGTGGACGGCCGAAAACATTTTCAAAATATGGTTTTAAAACCCGTTTAAGCATAAATAACAATGTTAGTGTGTTGACAGGGCCTAAACTACTTACAGTGTACTGTTAGGGTCCCTGCCTCTGAAGTGGTGGAATTAACATTGTTGTTAGCCACACATCTGTATTGTCCTTCATCTGATCGGTGAACATTCTGAATTGTCAAACTGTGAGTGTTTCCTGATGAAGTTGTGCTTAGCTTTGGATCTGCTGTTATGTTTAGAACCACATTATCTTTTGTCCATTCAACGCTGGGTTGGGGATTTCCATCTACTGTACAGTTAAAGACAACATTTTCATCTTCTATTTTCACCATATTTGTTGGTTGCTTGGTGAACTCAGGTGAATCTGCAAGGATACAAATACAGAAATACAATGATGTTACAATAATTACAATTCAAACGAACAATGCGTTCACAACGATTATTTTCATCCTCAAATTTTACATTGTTGGCTATAACAGAACATTTAGCCACGCCCAGAAACATGTCTGCGATTTCCCATATCACAAATTCCCTTTGAGTTGTAGCTCTTTAAAGTGCCCCATCAAGGCCAAACATTCACTTCGAGAAAACGGCGCGTAAAATTCTTCGGAAAGCAATGGAGCGTTTTGTTCGATGCAAATTATTTTTTGCTAAAGTTGTGCACGAGCATATGAAACTTGAAAACGATACCCGTAAACAATGAGGCGCTTACTTGTAAACACGAAATCTGTCGGATAATGAAACGGCGCATAAGAGTGGACGGCCGAAAACATTTTCAAAATATGGTTTTAAAACCCGTTTAAGCATAAATAACAATGTTAGTGTATTGATAGGGCCTAAACTACTTACAGTGTACTGTTAGGGTCCCTGCCTCTGAAGTGGTGGAATTAACATTGTTGTTAGCCACACATCTGTATTGTCCTTCATCTGATCGGTGAACATTCTGAATTGTCAAACTGTGAGTGTTTCCTGATGAAGTTGTGCTTAGCTTTGGATCTGCTGTTATGTTTAGAACCACATTATCTTTTGTCCATTCAACGCTGGGTTGGGGATTTCCATCTACTGTACAGTTAAAGACAACATTTTCTTCTTCTATTTTCACCATATTTGTCGGTTGCTTGGTGAACTCAGGTGCATCTGCAAGAATACAAATACAGAAATACAATGTTGTTACAATAATTACAATTCAAACGAACAATGCGTTCACAACGATTATTCTCATCCTCAAATTTTAAATTGTTGGCTATTACAGAACATTTAGGCACGCCCAGAATCATGTCTACGATTTGCCATATCACAAATTCCCTTTGAGTTGTAGCTCTTTAAAGTGCCCCATCAAGGTCAAAAATTCACTTCGAGAAAACAGCGCGGAAAATTCTTCGGAAAGCAATAGAGCGTTCATGTTCGACGCAAATTATTTTTTGTTAAAGTTGTGCAGGAGCATATGAAACTTGAAAACGATACCCGTAAACAATGAGGCGCTTACTTGTAAACACGAAATCTGTCGGATAATGAAACGGCGCATAAGAGTGGACGGCCGAAAACATTTTCAAAATATGGTTTTAAAACCCGTTTAAGCATAAATAACAATGTTAGTGTGTTGACAGGGCCTAAACTACTTACAGTGTACTGTTAGGGTCCCTGCCTCTGAATAGGTGGAATTAACACTGTTGTTAGCCACACATCTGTATTGTCCTTCATCTGATCGGTGAACATTCTGAATTGTCAAACTGTGAGTGTTTCCTGATGAAGTTGTGCTTAGCTTTGGATCTGCTGTTATGTTTAGAACCACATTATCTTTTGTCCATTCAACGCTGGGTTGAGGATTTCCATCTACTGTACAGTTCAAGACAACATTTTCTTCTTCTATTTTCACCATATTTGTTGGTTGCTTGGTGAACTCAGGTGCATCTGCAAGGATACAAATACAGAAATACAATGATGTTACAATAATTACAATTCAAACGAACAATGCGTTCACAACGATTATTTTCATCCTCAAATTTTAAATTGTTGGCTATAACAGAACATTTAGCCACGCCCAGAAACATGTCTGCGATTTCCCATATCACAAATTCCCTTTGAGTTGTAGCTCTTTAAAGTGCCCCATCAAGGCCAAACATTCACTTCGAGAAAACGGCGCGTAAAATTCTTCGGAAAGCAATGGAGCGTTTTGTTCGATGCAAATTATTTTTTGCTAAAGTTGTGCACGAGCATATGAAACTTGAAAACGATACCCGTCAACAATGAGGACGCTTACTTGTAAACACGAAATCTATCGGATAATGAAACGGCGCATAGGTGTGGACGGCCGGAAACATTTTAAAATATGGTTTTAAACCCGTTTAAGCATAAATAACAATGTTAGTGTATTGATAGGGCCTAAACTACTTACAGTGTACTGTTAGGGTCCCTGCCTCTGAATAGGTGGAATTAACACTGTTGTTAGCCACACATCTGTATTGTCCTTCATCTGATCGGTGAACATTCTGAATTGTCAAACTGTGAGTGTTTCCTGATGAAGTTGTGCTTAGCTTTGGATCTGCTGTTATGTTTAGAACCACATTATCTTTTGTCCATTCAACGCTGGGTTGGGGATTTCCATCTACTGTACAGTTAAAGACAACATTTTCTTCTTCTATTTTCACCATATTTGTTGGTTGCTTGGTGAACTCAGGTGCATCTGCAAGGATACAAATACAGAAATACAATGATGTTACAATAATTACAATTCAAACGAACAATGCGTTCACAACGATTATTTTCATCCTCAAATTTTAAATTGTTCGCTATAACAGAACATTTAGCCACGCCCAGAAACATGTCTGCGATTTCCCATATCACAAATTCCCTTTGAGTTGTAGCTCTTTCAAGTGCCCGATAAAGGCCATAAATGCACTTCGAGAAAACAGCGCGGAATATTCTTCGGAATGCAATCGAGCGTTCTGTTCGATGCAAATTATTTTTTGCTAAAGTTGTGCACGTGCATATGAAACTTGAAAACGATACCCGTGAACAATGAGGACGCTTACTGTAAACACGAAATCTGTCGGATAATGAAACGACGCATAGGAGTGGACGACCGAAAACATTTTAAAAATATGGTTTTAAAACCTGTTTGAGCATAAAAAACAACGTTAGTGTATTGCCAGAGCCTAAACTACTTACAGTGTACTGTTAGGGTCCCTGCCTCTGACGTGGTGGAATTAACACTGTTGTTAGCCACACATCTGTATTGTCCTTCATCTGATCGGTGAACATTCTGAATTGTCAAACTGTGAGTGTTTCCTGATGAAGTTGTGCTTAGCTTTGGATCTGCTGTTATGTTTAGAACCACATTATCTTTTGTCCATTCAACGCTGGGTTGAGGATTTCCATCTACTGTACAGTTAAAGAAAACATTTTCTTCTTCTATTTTCACCATATTTGTCGGTTGCTTGGTGAACTCAGGTGCATCTGGAAGGACACAAATACAGAAATACAATGATATTACAATAACTACAATTCAATTGAACAATGCGTTCACGACGATTATTCACCTCCTCACATTTTAAATTGTTGGCTATTACAGAACATTTAGGCACGCCCAGAAACATGTCTGCGATTTGCCATATCACAAATTCCTTTTGAGTTGTAGCTCTTTAAAGTGCCCCATCAAGGCCAAAATTTCACTTCGAGAAAATATCGCGGAAAATTCTTCGGAAAGCAATAGAGCATTCTGTTCGATGCAAATTATGTTTTCTTAAAGTTGCTCACGTGAATATGAAACTTGAAAACGATACCCGTGAGAAATGAGGACGCTTACTTGTAAACACGAAATCTGTCGGATAATGAAACGGCGCATAAGAGTGGACGGCCTAAAACATTTTCAAAATATGGTTTTAAAACCCGTTTTAGTATAAATACCAACGTTAGTTTATTCACAGGGCCTAAACTACTTACAGTGTACCGTTAGGGTCCCTGCCTCCGAGGTGGTGGAATTAAGACTGTTGTTAGCCACACATCTGTATTGTCCTTCATCTGATCGGTGAACATTCTGAATTGTCAAACTGTGAGTGTTTCCTGATGAAGTTGTCCTTAGCTTTGGATCTGCTGTTATGTTTAGAACCACATTATCTTTTGTCCATTCAACGCTGGGTTGAGGATTTCCACCTACTGTACAGTTCAAGACAACATTTTCTTCTTCTATTTTCACCATATTTGCCGGTTGCTTGGTGAACTCAGGTGTATCTGCAAGAATACAAATACAGAAATACAATGATGTTACAATAATTACAATTCAAACGAACAATGCGTTCACAACGATTATTTTCATCGTCAAATTTTAAATTGTTGGCTTTAACAGAACATTTAGCCACGCCGAGAAACATGTCTGCGATTTCCCATATCACAAATTCCTTTTGAGTTGTAGCTCTTTAAAGTGCCCCATCAAGGCCAAAATTTCACTTCGAGAAAATATCGCGGAAAATTCTTCGGAAAGCAATAGAGCGTTCTGTTCGATGCAAATTATGTTTTCTTAAAGTTGCTCACGAGCATATGAAACTTGAAAACGATACCCGTGTGAAATGAGGACGCTTACTTGTAAACACGAAATCTGTCGGATAATGAAACGGCGCATAAGAGTGGACGGCCGAAAACATTTTCAAAATATGGTTTTAAAACCCGTTTTAGTATAAATACCAACGTTAGTTTATTCACAGGGCCTAAACTACTTACAGTGTACCGTTAGGGTCCCTGCCTCCGAGGTGGTGGAATTAAGACTGTTGTTAGCCACACATCTGTATTGTCCTTCATCTGATCGGTGAACATTCTGAATTTTCAAACTGTGAGTGTTTCCTGATGAAGTTGTCCTTAGCTTTGGATCTGCTGTTATGTTTAGAACCACATTATCTTTTGTCCATTCAACGCTGGGTTGAGGATTTCCATCTACTGTACAGTTAAAGACAACATTTTCTTCTTCTATTTTCACCATATTTGTTGGTTGCTTGGTGAACTCAGGTGCATCTGCAAGGATACAAATACAGAAATACAATGATGTTACAATAATTACAACTCAAACGAACAATGCGTTCACAACGTTATTTTCATCCTCAAAATTTATATTGTAGGCTATTAAAGAACATTTAGCGACGCCCAGAAACATGTCTGCGATTTCCTATATCACAAATTCCCTTTGAGTTGTAGCTCTTTAAAGTGCACGCTAAACGCCAAAAATTCAATTCGAGAAAACAGCGCGGAAAATTCTTCGGAAAGCAATCGAGCGTTCTGTTCGATGCAAATTATGTTTTCTTAAAGTTGCTCACGTGCATATGAAACTTGAAAACGATACCCGTAAACAATGAGGACGCTTACTTATGAACACAAAATCTGTCGGATAATGAAGCGGCGCATAGGAGTGGACGGCCAAAAACGTTTGAAAAATATGGTTTTAAAACCCGTTTTAGTATAAATACCAACGTTAGTGTATAAACAGGGCCTAAACTACTTACAGTGTACCGTTAGGGTCCCTGCCTCCGAGGTGGTGGAATTAAGACTGTTGTTAGCCACACATCTGTATTGTCCTTCATCTGATCGGTGAACATTCTGAATTGTCAAACTGTGAGTGTTTCCTGATGAAGTTGTCCTTAGCTTTGGATCTGCTGTTATGTTTAGAACCACATTATCTTTTGTCCATTCAACGCTGGGTTGAGGATTTCCACCTACTGTACAGTTCAAGACAACATTTTCTTCTTCTATTTTCACCATATTTGCCGGTTGCTTGGTGAACTCAGGTGTATCTGCAAGAATACAAATACAGAAATACAATGATGTTACAATAATTACAATTCAAACGAACAATGCGTTCACAACGATTATTTTCATCGTCAAATTTTAAATTGTTGGCTTTAACAGAACATTTAGCCACGCCGAGAAACATGTCTGCGATTTCCCATATCACAAATTCCTTTTGAGTTGTAGCTCTTTAAAGTGCCCCATCAAGGCCAAAATTTCACTTCGAGAAAATATCGCGGAAAATTCTTCGGAAAGCAATAGAGCGTTCTGTTCGATGCAAATTATGTTTTCTTAAAGTTGCTCACGAGCATATGAAACTTGAAAACGATACCCGTGTGAAATGAGGACGCTTACTTGTAAACACGAAATCTGTCGGATAATGAAACGGCGCATAAGAGTGGACGGCCGAAAACATTTTCAAAATATGGTTTTAAAACCCGTTTTAGTATAAATACCAACGTTAGTTTATTCACAGGGCCTAAACTACTTACAGTGTACCGTTAGGGTCCCTGCCTCCGAGGTGGTGGAATTAAGACTGTTGTTAGCCACACATCTGTATTGTCCTTCATCTGATCGGTGAACATTCTGAATTTTCAAACTGTGAGTGTTTCCTGATGAAGTTGTCCTTAGCTTTGGATCTGCTGTTATGTTTAGAACCACATTATCTTTTGTCCATTCAACGCTGGGTTGAGGATTTCCATCTACTGTACAGTTAAAGACAACATTTTCTTCTTCTATTTTCACCATATTTGTTGGTTGCTTGGTGAACTCAGGTGCATCTGCAAGGATACAAATACAGAAATACAATGATGTTACAATAATTACAACTCAAACGAACAATGCGTTCACAACGTTATTTTCATCCTCAAAATTTATATTGTAGGCTATTAAAGAACATTTAGCGACGCCCAGAAACATGTCTGCGATTTCCTATATCACAAATTCCCTTTGAGTTGTAGCTCTTTAAAGTGCACGCTAAACGCCAAAAATTCAATTCGAGAAAACAGCGCGGAAAATTCTTCGGAAAGCAATCGAGCGTTCTGTTCGATGCAAATTATGTTTTCTTAAAGTTGCTCACGTGCATATGAAACTTGAAAACGATACCCGTAAACAATGAGGACGCTTACTTATGAACACAAAATCTGTCGGATAATGAAGCGGCGCATAGGAGTGGACGGCCAAAAACGTTTGAAAAATATGGTTTTAAAACCCGTTTTAGTATAAATACCAACGTTAGTGTATAAACAGGGCCTAAACTACTTACAGTGTACCGTTAGGGTCCCTGCCTCCGAGGTGGTGGAATTAAGACTGTTGTTAGCCACACATCTGTATTGTCCTTCATCTGATCGGTGAACATTCTGAATTGTCAAACTGTGAGTGTTTCCTGATGAAGTTGTCCTTAGCTTTGGATCTGCTGTTATGTTTAGAACCACATTATCTTTTGTCCATTCAACGCTTGGTTGAGGATTTCCATCTACTGTACAGTTAAAGACAACATTTTCTTCTTCTATTTTCACCATATTTGTCGGTTGCTTGGTGAACTCAGGTGCATCTGGAAGGATACAAATACAGAAATACAATGATGTTACAATAATTACAATTCAAACGAACAATGCGTTCACAACGATTATTTTCATGCCCAAAAATTTAAATTGTTGGCTATAACAGAACATTTAGCCACGCCCAGAAACATGTCTGCGATTTCCTATATCACAAATTCCATTTGAGTTCTAGCTCTTTAAAGTGCACGCTAAACGCCAAAAATTCACTTCGAGAAAACAGCGCGGAAAATTCTTCGGAAAGCAATCGAGCGTTCTTTTCGATGCAAATAATTTTTTGTTAAGGTTGTGCACGTGCATATGAAACTTGAAAACGATACCCGTGAACAATGAGGACGCTTACTTGTAAACACGAAATCTGTCGGATAATGAAACGGCGCATGGAAGTGGACGGCCGAAAACATTTTAAAAATATGGTTTTAAAACCCGTTTAAGCATAAATAACAATGTTGGTGTATTGACAGGGCCTAAACTACTTACAGTGTACTGTTGGGGTCCCTGCCTCTGAAGTGGTGGAATTAACACTGTTGTTAGCCACACATCTGTATTGTCCTTCATCTGATCGGTGAACATTCTGAATTGTCAAACTGTAAGTGTTTCCTGACGAAGTTGTGCTTAGCTTTGGATCTGCTGTTATGTTTAGAACCACATTATCTTTTGTCCATTCAACGCTGGGTTGAGGATTTCCATCTACTGTACAGTTAAAGACAACATTTTCTTCTTCTATTTTCACCATATTTGTCGGTTGCTTGGTGAACTCAGGTGCATCTGGAAGGATACAAATGCAAAAATACAATGATGTTACAATAATTACAATGTAAACGATCAATGCGTTCACAACGATTATTTTCATCCTCAAAATTTAAATTGTTGACTATTACAGAAACTTTAGCAACGCCCAGAAACATGTCTTCGATTTCCCATATCACAAATTCCCTTTGAGTTGTAGGTCTTTAAAGTGCCCCCTAACGGCATAAAATTCACTTCCAGAAAACAGCGCGAAAAATTCTTCGGAAAGCAATCGAGCGTTGTGTTCGATGCAAATTATGTTTTGCTAAAGTTGTGCACGTGCATATGAAACTTGAAAACGATACCCTTGATCAACGAGGACGCTTACTTTTAAACACGAAATCTGTCGAAAAATGAACGGCGCATAAGAGTGGACGGCCGAAAACATTTTCAAAATATGGTTTTGAAACCCGTTTAAGCATAAATAACAATGTTAGTGTATTGACAGGGCCTAAACTACTTACAGTGTACTGTTAGGGTCCCTGCCTCTGAAGTGGTGGAATTAACATTGTTGTTAGCCACACATCTGTATTGTCCTTCATCTGATCGGTGAACATTCTGAATTGTCAAACTGTGAGTGTTTCCTGATGAAGTTGTGCTTAGCTTTGGATCTGCTGTTATGTTTAGAACCACATTATCTTTTGTCCATTCAACGCTGGGTTGAGGATTTCCATCTACTGTACAGTTGAAGACAACATTTTCTTCCTCTATTTTCACCATATTTGTCGGTTGGTTGGTGAACTCAGGTGCATCTGTAAGGATACAAATACAAAAATACAATGATGTTACAATATTACAATTCAAACGAACAATGTGTTCACAACGATTATTTTCATCCTCAAAATTTAAATTGTTGGCTATTACAGAACCTTTAGCAACGCCGAGAAACATGTCTGCGATTTCCCATATCACAAATTCCGTTTGAGTTGTAAGTCTTTAAAGTACCCCCTAAAGGCCAAAAATTCACTTCGAGAAAACAGCGCGGAAAATTCTTCGGAAAGCAATCGAGCGTTGTGTTCGATGCAAATTATGTTTTGCTAAAGTTGTGCACGTGCATATGAAACTTGAAAACTATACTCGTGAACAATGTGGACGCTTACTTGTAAACACGAAATCTGTCGGATAATGAAACGGTGCATAGGAGTGGACGGCCGAAAACATTTGAAAAATATGGTTTTAAAACCCGTTTAAGCATAAATAACAATGTTAGTGTATTGACAGGGCGTAAACTACTTACAGTGTACTGTTAGGGTCCCTGCCTCTGAAGTGGTGGAATTAACACTGTTGTTAGCCACACATCTGTATTGTCCTTCATCTGATCGGTGAACATTCTGAATTGTTAAACTGTTAGTGTTTCCTGATGAATTGGTGCTTAGGTTTGGATCTGCTGTTACGTTTAGAACCACATTATCTTTTGTCCATTCAACGCTGGGTTGAGGATTTCCATCTACTGTACAGTTAAAGACAACATTTTCTTCTTCTATTTTCACCATATTTGTCGGTTGCTTGGTGAACTCAGGTGCATCTGGAAGGATACAAATACAAAAATACAATGATGTTACAATAATTACAATTCAAACGATCAATACGTTCACAACGATAATTTTTATCCTCAAAAATTAAATTGCTGGCTATTACAGAACCCAGAAACATGTCTGCGATTTCCCATATCACAAATTCCCTTTGACTTGTAGCTCTTTTAAGTGGCCCCTGAAGGTCAAAAATTCACTTTGAGAAAACAGCGCTGAAAATTCTTCGGAAAGCAATCGAGCGTTCTGTTCGATGCTAATTATTTTTAGCTAAAGTTGTGCACGTCCATGTGAAAGTTGAAAACAATACCCGTGAATAATGAAGACGCTTACTTGTAAACACGAAATCTGTGGGAAAAAATTTGATTGGTATATTGAATTGGAGGTACTATTTAATTGCCTTGCACGAATTCAATGTCCTTAAAACTTGCAGTCCTTATAAATTGGTGATTAATCTCGCGGTTGTCAAATTTTAAAATAAAGTTATCAAGCGGTTTCCAAAATTAATTATCATCACATTTGTAGGCGTAGAACAAATTACATACAAAAATGTCAACAAAAGTACCTGAACGCACACCAATCAAATCCTTCTTTCTCACAATCGGCCAAAGCAATGCCCTCACTTTTTCACACACGATCTCAGATGGAATTAAACTACTATGAGATGAAACTGCATTCCCTAGGGGCATCGTTTTCTTTAAATATTAGCCAATTATATCGAAAGTATGTTTTTCACTGTATTTATAATCCCCAAAACTTCATCCCCAACAATTTAAAATACGCTCCCATAGAGTACAATTTGTTCCAAATTTTCCATAATCAAGGCGGCTATAGGAGGTACAAGCTCCGTTAAGGTTACAGTGTACCTTCGGGGGTGTCTCCAGTATAACAGCTCTAGCGTCTTAAGATTACACTTAATATACCTAAACCCAGATATCAAATTAAAGCTTATAGAGCTGGCTATCTAAATATGGAAACTATTTGGTAATAAAATGAATTGTCGAATTTTTTACGACGTCTAAATTCGAACGTCCGAATCAGCTTTAAAACACTATAACTCAAAGCGATTATTGTATTTTGCGAATTTGATTTGTTCTCGGGTTTCCGGACACGAAGCGCTAAAAAAATGTGTCGGCGATTTCTCATATTCAATTGCAGTGAAAAGTTACAGAATATTTTCGAAAAAGGGAGAAAACAAATTGAAGTGATCGCACGGAAATGGCTCTTGACGAAAAAGTTTTTGAAAATAAGAAATTCGCCGAAACGTTTTTGTTGATTATATGTTAGCCTAGCTTGTGTCCAAATTTGAGGAAAATCGAACAAATTCCCTTTGAGTTGTAGCTCTTTAAAGTGTCCCCTACAAGCGAAAAATTAACTTTGAGAAAACAGCGCTTAGAAAAACATATCGCTTCATAAACAAACTCCGCCCACAAAAGTTATACCGTCATTTCTCCGTCAATTTTCACTATTTTTCGATAATCTTTTTTTTTTTGGATGAAAGTTCATTCTGTGAACTTTATTTTGACGCCAAAAAAATAATTTCAACAAATTTTCGATCTGAAGGTACACTGTAACCTTAAGCGATTGCCGAAAACCCTCCTGGTGCCGAGAAATACGACGGCAAGTAAAAAAACGTCATGGCGTCATTACGTTACTATGGCAACTCCGATGTTAATATAACACTGGTCCTAACAAATTTTCGTCTTTATATAATGCAGCTGTGGTGACCGTTTATCCATAGCATTGTTAATGGCGTCGTAGTTAGTGCTCAAACTTGGGGGGTGTCGCCACCAAATAATGAGGCCCTGTTAGGGGTTTTAGGGATAAGGGATAACTGGCAAAATAGTATTAGGGATAAGGGATAACTGGGAAAATATATTTAGGGATAAGGGATAAGAGAATGAATTTTAGGGATAATAAAAAACAAATTTAACGAAGTTAGGTTCTGTATTTATCACACTCGACCCATTCTTTTTACACTTTTAACCACTCTTGTTCACTGTTTTTAACACCCTTGATCGGGTATCGGTCAGTATCAGTCAGTTAAGTGACATTTGGCCCCGGGGGCACGTTACCGCTATTGTTCCCGGAGACCTTGGGTGACCACAGGGAGTGTGTTTGGTCCCACGTGTACTTTTATTCTCGTCAAGGTGGCCTTCGTCAAAGAACTGCATGATATTACGGCATGTATTTGTAAACAAAGCGATGAAAAGCCGGCAATGAAGTGGTCTTCTTTGACCGAAGCTATCATGCTAGTTAAAGAAATAAACATTTTTATCGAGAGGTGTCAACAGGAAGTAAAAGAAGTTGCTGGTCAACAAGCAAGTGCCTGAATTTTTTAAGGCCCAGATGGTGTGTGATGCTTTGCGCAAACAACACGGGACATCAAGCTGACAATTCAAACACTTGAAGGGATTTCTGCTACCTTTCAAGAAATTTCCCCGTCGCGTCTTGACAGTGTCGATCTAAAAGCGTTGACAACACTCGCGGTTGAGAATCTTTTTGCGGAAATGAGGCAAGGCAATGATATGCCTCTCGTTTTGCAGTTTGCCCATCGTTTTTCCTCTGCAGTGAGAGAGTATATAAAGCGCATTACAAAATGTAGCTACATATATTACACAAGTGACTCGTCGTACTATTTCACGCAATTTGGGTTTCTGCCATTTGCTCAATTCCCTTCTATGCCAAAACCTTGCAGAAACTGCACAGTGACGACACAACAACTGGATGAGATGAGAACGTGGAGGGCGGAGCATGGGCAAAGTGTGCGACAAGAAACTGTACGAAACATGACTTCAAAGGACCCTGCCGGTACGTTACCTTTGAACTGCTACGAGAACAAAGAAACAGATCCGAAGCCGGTGGATTTCTCAGGACTTGCGCAAGCAGAACAAGCGATTGCTCTGGAGCATATGATTGCTCCTAGCAAACCCACTGCGTCAGAGGTCCTTATTACGGAGGGTACTGTTATTTGTGTGAGTAAAGGTTCCCAGCAACGAATGCAGCCGTTACCTTACTCCCTAGCCATACTTAACGAAAATCCGGCTGCATGCCACAGAGAACGCTACAGCGAAGGTTGCGTACTTTGCACAAGATCCCGTGCTTCCCTGTCAACTTGTGGAAACAGCTGCGGTAGGCGAGCTCCAGAAAGCCAACATTCTTAGCATTGTTATGAACTGTCAGAAAGAAGATGACACAATTGTTCTCAGTGATGACGTGTACTACTGTGTACTAGTTAACGCTCTCGACAATGGTGACACACGGACTGTTTCTGAAGCAATTGAAGAGGGAAGAGAACAGGGCGACGACATGCAGTCAGACGAAGAAACTCTCCCAGTTGCAACGAGATCAGGGAGACGCTTAAGATCAGCCAGGAACAAAAACAGCTCAAACTATGTCTTCTACTAACTTTCATGAATTAACAACAAAACGAAAATAATCATTCTAACCAGACATCAAACTTAACAAAGAACCAAGAATCGAACTCCAACTAATACACTGAGTATAGTTTCCACCGTCATTATTACCATTGTGTTATCTCTGAATGTCGAGACTGTTTAGGTTGCAATGCTCGCTGATTCTCTTTCGTGATCTAAGGCAGACACAGCTGTTGTTTCCTTCCGTGCAGGATATTTGTTTTTCTTTTTTGCGTTACTTTTGTTTGGATTGGTATGACGTCTTCTCTTAAAAAATACAACCAAGTTAGAAGATGCTCAAAGCAAGAGAGAATTATTTCTCATGCAGAAAAGAAAATGCGATTTTTAGCATTATTCATCGAGTCTGTGATTGAACAAAATTACAATTTATAACCGCTGTTTATAATGTAACCCTTGACGAGTCGGACGTGAAGATAGGTGCCTAAACCTTTTTTGTCAAGTACTGAGTGTTTTGTTAAATTATGTTCTGCAACGTGGCATACTACGAAGCTAACTTAAGAGCCGTTGTCAGTAACTATTGAGAATCCGGCGACAACAGAAAAAATTCGAATTTTTTTTATTTGCCCGAAAAGACCCTTATGGTAAACTATTTTCACAAATGATATTCAAAAGTTCCAGCGAATTTTTATTTTGGCTAAAAATAGGAAAGTTCGAAATCGGCCTAAGAGTGCCCGAAAGCCTGATAAAAATTATGCAAATTAGTACTTTTTCAAAACGCTCGTAAAAGAAAACAAAACCGTTTCTTAAATTCATATTTTCACGACTTGTTATACATCCCTTGGACTTGCTTTTCAACTATATTTCATGTCGGTGTAAACTTTTTTTTTCTTATATTCACCCGCGTAAAAAATACAATATTTACTATTCCGTTAATACACTGAATTTTACCATATTTCAGAAGACCATAAGATCGGGGTTATACGAATATCCAGGTAGAAAAAGGACTCGTTTGAACGGGCATTTCTTCTTATTTATCACATAAAAACATTTAGTTTGGCCCGTTAAAAGCGCGCGCGCTAGATTAAAATATATGGAGTACATTTTCACAGATTTCGCCATTTTTTTGTTGCACCCCTACTGCAAGTCACGCATTCTATTTAGACAAAAGTCAGGTAAAAATCAATGTATCTGGTCTCTACTATTACATTTAAACATTTTACATAGTTATATTTTAACTAAAGCGGTTCCTTATCTTAGTAACTTTGTTTTTACGTGAATTTTCTATGTTTATTTTATATTTACGCGAGTTCTAAATAAAGGAACAATGGGCGATGAAAGATCCCTTCTTCTATTTTCATTACATGAAATTACTTCGGTCGATTGTATTGTGCTTTTACATTCCAAAATACCTTACTACCTTTATAGAGCAGAAAAAGTATAACTGTTGCTGTAAATACGATCTAGGTCTTTCTATAGAAAGAGACCATAGAATAGACAAATTCGGCTAACGCATTGTTGTACCCAATTCAAACCTTTTGGGATTAGAACTCTTTGTTCGTCATATTTCCATATCAATGAAGCATTGACATGCAAATTATATGGAAATATTGTGAACAAAGAATCTTATCCCCAGAAGTTTTGAATTGGGTACAACAATGCGTTAGCCGAATTTGTCTATTGGTCAGCATCTGCATTGTTACCATTCTCTATTGAATTGTTTATTTTCGTAACTACTGAATAGATTTCCACTTTATTTCTCTTATCGCAAGTGTCGAAACTGAGGCTTTGTCATTGCGTTATGTTCACTGGCATTCCATCACCCATGTGCTGTGTCAAAATTACTACCTATTCCATTAGTGATTGTGACATTAACGACATTCATAACAGATACCAGCGGAAATAACGCGAAAACGGAAAGATTTTTTCCGGATATATAAGTGATATAATTATCCATTAGATTATTACAATGGAATAGGCCATTTCCGAGTTGTCTTTAGCCTCTCTATCAAAGCGAGGCTAGGTGCACAACCTTTCATATGAAAATGAATTTTCATTCACGTGCAAATAAAACTTATTTGCATGTGAATGAAAACTCATTTTCATATGAAAGGTTGTGCACCTAGCCTCGCTTTGACAACGAGGCATAACGAAACTCGGAAATGGCCTGTTCAATTCGTTCTATACGTGTCAAAACATTCACTGAAGCGTGACGTTCCAGTTGTTTCTCGCGATGAATTTGCCTGTAAAGAGCTGTAAACCCGGCGCAGCTTTTTCTCGACAGCTACACTGAGCTTACTTTACCATTTTGTAAACAAGGCCAGACACACCACAAATTAACCTAGCACTGCTAAATGCACTGGTATTCTGAATTTCACTTTTACCGAAAGACAATCAGCATTAAAAAAACAAAAAGAAAAAACTCACTAGATAATAATGCCTTTTGCCACAACATTTCACCCACGACTGAAAAACCTTAAACAAATACTGATGCAAAAATGGAGTTTCAATCAAAACCAACCATTCCTGAAAACTATTTACAAAACGCCGCCTATCATATCATACAAGAGACGTAAATCACTTAAAGTGCCCCTATGATCAAATTTTTGATTTCATTTTTTTTACATTTTCGTGTACTATTAGACTTTCTTACTCATCTTGCCAAATTACAATCCGTTATGAACATCAGAAGTCATTTTATTTTAACATTTATTTCCGAGAATTTACGGCCGCCATTAATCATCCTTGTTCCAAGAACTCAAACATTCTTCACGGGTTGAAATTATAATAACAATCAGCATAGAAAATTGCACGAAGAACAAGTCCAAAGTTTTTGTTGCATTTCGCGTGATTTTCAATACTTATTGTCATTATAATTTCAACCCGTGAGGTATGTTTGAGTCTTTGACGTCACTTTCCCCCATTCGCAACCAAGCCTCGGAACAAGGTTGATTAATAGCGGCCGTAAATTCTCGGAAATAAATGTTTAAATAAAATGACTTCTGATGTTCGTAATGAATTGAAATTTGGCAAGATGAGTAAGAAAGTCTAATTGTACACGAAAATGTAAAAAAATGAAAATCAAAAATTTGATCACAGGGGCACTTTAACGGTGCCCATAACGTTTATTTTTTTTATTTTCTCATCTGAATGTAAACACCACACAAGGAACCTCAGCGAAACAATTTCGCGCTTTGCACAAAACACGAATTTTTTGAATATTTCAAATCTTCAAAAATCCTATTTTTTTTTAGGTATACCCGTCCCGCTGTTAAGAAGGCCAACGGGCTCACATGTTCCTTAATCTACGTCACAGTTCCTTTGTTTGAAGTCACAAGTTCCTTTGTTTGAAGTTATGTGTTCCTTAATCTACGTCACGGATCCTTAACTGAAAGGGACCGAGAGGAGACCAATGCGAATGGTGGACCAAAATGGCTGCAAATTTCGAAGACTTTAAAAAGGCATAAAAAATTCACGTTTTGCTGAAATCAAAAATTTTTTTCGCAGATGTTCATTACGTGACGTGTAGATTTAGATACGAAAATAAAAAAAGGTTATGGGCACGCGACATGCTCATAAGAGCCAAACTTTGAAAGCTAATATAAATGCATCGCAACCGCAAAACCACATAGCGGAGTTGGTGTAGGCCTGTCATGAACCTCATTTCGATCTTAGGGAAACTAAAAAATTGACCGCTAGGACGGGTGTCCTGTTTGCCCGCTCCACACCCAATAATTTCTATGTAAGTGTGCCCATAGCAGACGTAACGGAAAAATGACCACGTGATCACCATTTTTCCCGCCATTTTTCACGTCAAAATAAATAAAACAACAGACTGATACTTACGATAAACAAAGACAAAGGAAAAAAGGATCAGTCTGCCATTTGATTTATATTTCACGTCGCTGCTGTTTACCCAGGCACCAACTGCACATTATAACAGAATCACTCTCTGACAATTTGCTCTGCCCCTTCGGTGTCCGTATTAGAGAGGTTAAAACGGGGAATCTTTAAAATGAGGAATAAAACTCATCTCACTGATGTTCACAAAGTACTGATTATTCGTGGGAATTTTTTCTTATAAAAGGTGACAAGCCTAACACAAATCCTGCTCGTCGCTAAAACCATTTTACCCCAGCTTCAGAATATTCAATAAGTCTACCCCAAGTACCTGCCTGATAGACTTTTCTGTCCACCCTAGACGCAATGAGAGCGCCGGCACCTACTACCTTTCACTATCAACATTCTTCTTTTTTATTAACCTCACGTTCTAACGCATTAACGAGATGGCTTTAAGAGCCCTTTGATCTAGTCAACTATTACATGATGTAAATTTATCTATTTTGTTTTATAACATTTTGTGTATGCTGTTGCTTTCTAACGCTAGTTATTGTTGTAATTTGTCTTTATTCGTGTTATCAAATAATTATTTTTTTAATTATAACTATTTTTCTTGAAAACAGTTGTTCAATAAAAAGTCACGACGTTTTGACCTTCAAGTGAAAGTAAAATACAAAATTAGCATAACTATATTATCAACAGTTAATAATGTCACGGACGCTAAATGTGATAAAATATGCCAACAATAAGTGATAAAAATTAGAAGTTAAAAAAGGGCATAAAACAATAAAAACAATAATAAATAAAAAACATAGTCTAAACAAATAATTTGGCGCGAATTGAATCGAATTGGATCTCAGACGCTGGCTGTTGGGCACGTGGATCCTCAGGCGCTTTTGAAACAATAAATTGGCGGATGGTAGACTGCACAAGTTTGTCTGGGTACAATGTAGCTGACAGTCGGGAAAAGGTCTTTTTGAGGCGTTCACATTCCTGATGAAAAAGTAGCCAGGTAGATGAGAGCTTAAACGCACGGTTAAGCATGGTATTCAACAGTGACCGTTTATATCTCCCATCCCGACTGTGCTACCCAGAAACACTTGTGCAGTCTACCATCCGCCAATTTATGGATTCAAAAGTGTCTGAGAATTCACGTGCCCAACAGTCAGCGTACGTCTGAGAAGCAAGACGTTCCAATCAGAATCGTCCTGCCTTTCAAAGACCTGCGAACTCAGTGCGAAGACAACTTAAAGACTTCAGTCGCAAGATTAATGCAGATGTTAGCCCGGTGTATATGTTGTGGTGAAATTTTGTCCTTGGTGCAAATTTTATTTTCCTTTGTTTTTGGGTATGAAAATGTTGATAATGTGTGATAATGAGTTATGAACAAAGGAAAATAAAATTTGCACCAAGGACAAAATTGCACCACAACATAAACAAGTCGAAAGATCAAGGACGAAATCAAAATAAAGGAAGACAAGCCCCCCTTTGTAAATCAACAATGCGTTGAGTATCATTTTAAGTGTGACCTGTGCGATGCAGGCTACGTCGGTTACACATGCAAGGTTTGAGGCAGCGGTTAAAAACGGTAAAAAGGCGGCAGAGAAATTTATACACGCGATAGTCTCATTTTCACTTTGAAAGGTTTTTTTTAAAACCATACTGCAATCAATTTATAACCCAATTACACATTTTGAAACAGAAATTGTCAGATGCAAGCAAATAGCCAAAAGTCAGTCTACTCTAAAATGTGTTTCATTATTGTTCGATTTATTTAATACTCATTTATTAAGTAATATATCAAACATGAGACACAGTGTTTCATCAGATTTTCAAACATCGCGAAGTGGGTTGAAAAACGAGGCGCAGCGGAGTTTTTTTTTTAACAAACTTCGAGGTGTTTGGAAATCTGATGAAATACTGTGTCGAATGTTTGATATTACTTCTCAAAAAAAATGATTTTAGAAGCAGAAATTAAGGATGCAAAAATGAGGAGTGTTTCAACTGATTTCCAAACGCTCATTAAATATTAATTTCCTTTGTATTTTCGTCATGAATTATGAATGCATTTGAGAAAATTACTTAGTATTGTGGTGCACATTTGAGCATGTTTTATGAAACTTGCGCAATACAAATTTATTATTATTATAAATTAATTATTATAATTATATATTACTTTGACTATTATCAATTACCTATCAATGGTTGTAACTAGTTAACAAAATAACAGAATTAACAAAAATCATTGTACTAAATTTAAAACACTAAATCTGGCTTCACATTCACTAAATCTTCACATTTCAAGATTTCATTGCGGATAGGCGCCTGATATATCACAACTTACTGTGGTTAGCAACTGGTGTAGAACTCGTATACACGCTTGAAGCCTGTGACAAGCTCTGGCTTAGCGTTGGCAAGACAATTTCCGAGGACTGGCCTAAAACACTTGGGATGACTAAAGGAGAAATTTAAACAAAAAAAACTTAGGATCCCTGTACATCAACACAAAACCTAATAAAACTGAAAATAAAACTTGATAAAACCTAATACATGTACAATACAACCTAACACTACCTAGCACAATACATCACAATACAGTCGTCGTACACGAGCCATGACCCCTTCACATTCACTAAATCTTCACATTTCAACTGATATTTCATTGCGGATAGGCAGGCATATATCACAACTTACTCTGGTTAGAATTCGTATACACGCTTGAAGCCTGTGACAAGCTCTGGCTTAGCGTTGGCGAGACAGTTCCCGATGTTGCATTGCTTGGGATGACTAAAGGATAAATTTAAACAAAAAAAAATTAGGATCCCCGTACATTAACACAATATACAAGACATGGTATTCAAAACAAAACGTCGAGAGAGGATGTACTTGAAAACACTATATTAAAAAGTACTATTTTAATAAATTGAGATAAGCTTAATACACTTGCCAACAAAGTAAGGAACGAAGGTTTCAATAGGGTTGATTAGTATTCCTTATACGGGAAAAAATAACCTAGCGATGGATGGATACACCTAAATCAATAAAGGTTGCTTTGGTCATTGGTAATTGGGCATTGGGAAGCTATTGTTTGGCGGTCACCCAAGCAAAGCATTGCATTGTGTTCCGTATGCCCAAATGCCAATGCCCAATTACCAATGACCAATTGCCAAAGCAACCTTTATTGAATTAGGTATATACTAATGGAGTAAATTAACCCAAATGAGATAATGAACTTGTGCTTTTGTTAATATGTTTTCGCAGGGGATTTAATGAATCACTTGCTCATTGCTCCCTTGTGTCCAGGATTAAATTCTGTCGCAAAAATAAATAAAAAACACGATGTAAACAACAAAAATAGCTAGCACGAAATAACATGAAAAAACTATAATTATTTATTCCGCTGACCAATTCATAAGTGTAGCCTAGAGAATACTCGACAATAAGCACCCTAGAGAAAAAGAGCACGTTGAAAAAGGAAAAACTGAGAAGAAGTTAAGAAAGCGATTTTCTAATCTTTCATGCTTGGAGTCCTTCGATTTTCAAGGCACAAGCTCTTGGAAATTAAAACCGATCTGCGCACTTCAAATTGATTTTTAGGAAAACGGTACAGTACGGTAAATGTTGTTTCCGCAATTAAAGTTTTTAGCTTTCGAAAGCAAGATATGCAGTGTTTGTTTGGCTGCAAAAGCTGTTTGTCTGTCTGTTATTGTCAGTGTAGACCGAAAGCAAATGCAGTGTTAATCAGTGTTTATGTGAATGAGTGTTTATCCGAGACGGACTAATTACACGTGAAAACGAAGGTAACGGCGCCGAAAAAAATACATACCAGGGACTGTGCAATAATTATCAGGAGGGGGGGGGGGGGGGGGGGGGGGGGGGGTTGGAAAATGGGCTTCAAGTAGGAAAATATTAGGTAATACCCCCCCCCCCCCTGCTAAAGGACTGAATTTAGTTATTGCCCTTCCCCCCTCCCCCTCCTCTCTGATCAGTCAGAAATTTTGTATGACCCCCCCTTCCCCCCACCCCACCTCCCCCCCCCTTTCACACTCCTTTTATATACAAATACCCAGCATTTTCTTAATATACACCCACCCGTTATTGCTACGAGGTAATGTTTGTTCCAGACGTGGATATACAGCAATACTACATGTTTACTTGTTGGACATCCGTATCTGGAGCAAACATGACCTCGAAGCAGTGTTCAACAAAGCCATCCGATTCCACTTCTGAATCACTTGATTGCGAATCCGAGTTGCTTGCACTGCAACTCATTTCCTCGTTAACGTTCTCTTGGGTTTCTCGTGGGACGCAAGAATGATCACCACGAGCGTACTGGAGAACTCGTGCAACTAGTGCCACTTTACCTCCACTGATCTTAAGACCATGCTGGTTGAGGTACATCTTCAATCTGTTGCAATACGATTATCTACATTGTAGTGAAATTATGATTTTGGTGCAATTTTGTCTGCACTGGTTCAAATTTATTTTGAACCAGTGCAAAATATTTGAGCTGGAGCAAAGTATTTTCACCAGGACAAAATATTTGCACTGGTGTATAACTATATTCTACTGTTCCAATGTTGTTGACAATAGCCCAATTTCGATATATTATAAAAACCCTTATTCTTCGGCCATTTCAACTTTAACAGGAAAACGATACACACTGCGGTTATAAACATGACAAAACAACGCATGTTGTAAAAAAACTTTGATTAATGACTTGACGTTTCGTATGCTTCAACATACATCTTCAGAAGTGACGGTTGGATATAATACAATAAATTTAAATGTTACGGAGAAAGACTGGAACCTAATTGAAAAGAAATGACAATAGTGAAAAAAAAAGATAATATACAGACCTATCTTAAAGTCTGCTAGAAAATACATCGTTCATGTTCATTATTACTTACAACATGAGCGATGTTGTGACCAGAAGCCAAAACAAGTCAAAAGATCCAGTCACTACGGTACCCAAAAGAGATGTTTTCATCGTTTTGCCTTATCTAGGGTTCCACAGTAAAGTCATAACACAGCAACTTAAATCCTGTATCTGCAAGTTCTATGGTTGTTTTAGCCTTAGAATTATTTTTCGAAACACTCGCCGTATTAAGTCTTTTTTCCCCTACAAGGACAGACTTAGCCGCTCTCTCATGTCAAAGGTCGTTTACAAGGCAAGCTGCTGGGACTGTGACGATTTTTATATAGGTAAAACAAAGCGTCGATTACATGACAGAAAAACTGAACATTTTAAAGCACTCACGAAGGGTTGTCACGCATCAGCCATTGCAGATCATATGACTTCAACGGGCCACAACATTAAATGGGATCATTTTGAGATTTTAACAACTGGGCGATCGGATATCCATTGTAGAATTAAAGAGACATTTTTGATTAAGGATTTAAAACCAGCTTTAAATGAAAATGCGGGTAGTGAGAAACTTTTTCTTTACTAGCCTTGTATATATGTTTGTATTTTCTAGCAGACTTTAAGATAGGTCTGTATATTATCTTTTTTTTCACTATTGTCATTTCTTTTCAATTAGGTTCCAGTCTTTCTCCGTAACATTTAAATTTATTGTATTATATCCAACCGTCACTTCTGAAGATGTATGTTGAAGCATACGAAACGTCAAGTCATTAATCAAAGTTTTTTACAACATGCGTTGTTTTGTCATGTTTATAACCGCAGTGTGTATCGTTTTCGATATATTAACATTCAACTTCAAACAAAAGACAACACTACGAGGCTTAGGGTAATAAACTATATAAATCCTTACTATCATTCCCCTAAGCCTCGCAGTGATGTCTTTTGTTTCAAGTTGAATTTTAATATATCGAAATTGGGCTATTCAAATTTAAAAAGTCAGAAACGCTTTATCACAATATTCGTCTCTCTATTATAGAGATAGAGAAGAATAGTTAATCGTATTGCAACAAATTGAAATTGCAGTTCAGCCTTAGAACAGATCATCAAGCCTTTCAGTGAGAACTATAAACACTTGAAATAAAATGTTAAGCCCATCCTCCTCTTGAGTGACTTATTTTACTTTATGCCCCCCCCCCCCCCCTTCCAAATCTGGTTTTCCAACCCCTCCTCCATTGCACAGTCCCTCGCAGGCACAACGTGTGAAGTTTAGCAGCTTTATTAACGGAAATGTGACGAACTTGGCACCCTTTATCAATAGTGTTAATTTAAGTACTTTATTTCTAAAAATGTGACCCAAAACATTCGACTCTAGAAGAAAATCTAAGATGTGTAATATATAAAAAATAAAATGAAATGGAAGCTGACCATTAAAACGTATTTTTATTTTATTTTATAAAACTGGGCCCAGTTGTTTAAAGAGTGGATAACGCTATCCACCGGATAAATCACTATCCAGTGGATAAAAGATAACAAAACCCATTGCGCTATCCATCGGATAAATCACTATCCAGTGGATGAAAGATAACAAAACCCATAGCGCTATCCACCGGATAAATCACTATCCAGTGGATAAAAGATAACAAAACCCATTGCGCTATCCATCGGATAAATCACTATCCAGTGGATAAAAGATAACAAAACCCATTGCGCTATCCATCGGATAAATCACTATCCAGTGGATAAAAGATAACAAAACCCATTGCGCTATCCATCGGATAAATCACTATCCAGTGGATAAAAGATAACAAAACCCATAGCGCTATCCATCGGATAAATCACTATCCAGTGGATAAAAGATAACAAAACCCATTGCGCTATCCATCGGATAAATCACTATCCAGTGGATAAAAGATAACAAAACCCATTGCGCTATCCATCGGATAAATCACTATCCAGTGGATAAAAGATAACAAAACCCATTGCGCTATCCATCGGATAAATCACTATCCAGTGGATAAAAGATAACAAAACCCATTGCGCTATCCATCGGATAAATCACTATCCAGTGGATAAAAGATAACAAAACCCATAGCGCTATCCATCGGATAAATCACTATCCAGTGGATAAAAGATAACAAAACCCATTGCGCTATCCATCGGATAAATCACTATCCAGTGGATAAAAGATAACAAAACCCATTGCGCTATCCATCGGATAAATCACTATCCAGTGGATAAAAGATAACAAAACCCATTGCGCTATCCATCGGATAAATCACTATCCAGTGGATAAAAGATAACAAAACCCATAGCGCTATCCATCGGATAAATCACTGTCCAGTGGATAAAAGATAACAAAACCCATAGCGCTATCCATCGGATAAATCACTATCCAGTGGATAAAAGATAACAAAACCCATTGCGCTATCCATCGGATAAATCACTATCCAGTGGATAAAAGATAACAAAACCCATTGCGCTATCCATCGGATAAATCACTATCCAGTGGATAAAAGATAACAAAACCCATTGCGCTATCCATCGGATAAATCACTATCCAGTGGATAAAAGATAACAAAACCCATAGCGCTATCCATCGGATAAATCACTGTCCAGTGGATAAAAGATAACAAAACCCATAGCGCTATCCATCGGATAAATCACTATCCAGTGGATAAAAGATAACAAAACCCATTGCGCTATCCATCGGATAAATCACTATCCAGTGGATAAAAGATAACAAAACCCATTGCGCTATCCATCGGATAAATCACTATCCAGTGGATAAAAGATAACAAAACCCATTGCGCTATCCATCGGATAAATCACTATCCAGTGGATAAAAGATAACAAAACCCATTGCGCTATCCATCGGATAAATCACTATCCAGTGGATAAAAGATAACAAAACCCATTGCGCTATCCATCGGATAAATCACTATCCAGTGGATAAAAGATAACAAAACCCATAGCGCTATCCATCGGATAAATCACTATCCAGTGGATAAAATATAACAAAACCCATAGCGCTATCCATCGGATAAATCACTATCCAGTGGATAAAAGATAACAAAACCCATTGCGCTATCCATCGGATAAATCACTATCCAGTGGATAAAAGATAACAAAACCCATTGCGCTATCCATCGGATAAATCACTATCCAGTGGATAAAAGATAACAAAACCCATTGCGCTATCCATCGGATAAATCACTATCCAGTGGATAAAAGATAACAAAACCCATAGCGCTATCCATCGGATAAATCACTATCCAGCGAATAAAAGATAACAAAACCCATTGCGCTATCCATCGGATAAATCACTATCCAGTGGATAAAAGATAACAAAACCCATTGCGCTATCCATCGGATAAATCACTATCCAGTGGATAAAAGATAACAAAACCCATTGCGCTATCCATCGGATAAATCACTATCCAGTGGATAAAAGATAACAAAACCCATTGCGCTATCCATCGGATAAATCACTATCCAGTGGATAAAAGATAACAAAACCCATTGCGCAATCCATCGGATAAGTCACTATCCAGTGGATAAAAGATAACAAAACCCATTGCGCTATCCATCGGATAAATCACTATCCAGTGGATAAAAGATAACAAAACCCATTGCGCTATCCATCGGATAAATCACTATCCAGTGGATAAAAGATAACAAAACCCATTGCGCTATCCATCGGATAAATCACTATCCAGTGGATAAAAGATAACAAAACCCATTGCGCTATCCATCGGATAAATCACTATCCAGTGGATAAAAGATAACAAAACCCATAGCGCTATCCATCGGATAAATCACTATCCAGTGGATAAAAGATAACAAAACCCATTGCGCTATCCATCGGATAAATCACTATCCAGTGGATAAAAGATAACAAAACCCATTGCGCTATCCATCGGATAAATCACTATCCAGTGGATAAAAGATAACAAAACCCATTGCGCTATCCATCGGATAAATCACTATCCAGTGGATAAAAGATAACAAAACCCATTGCGCTATCCATCGGATAAATCACTATCCAGTGGATAAAAGATAACAAAACCCATAGCGCTATCCATCGGATAAATCACTATCCAGTGGATAAAAGATAACAAAACCCATTGCGCTATCCATCGGATAAATCACTATCCAGTGGATAAAAGATAACAAAACCCATTGCGCTATCCATCGGATAAATCACTATCCAGTGGATAAAAGATAACAAAACCCATTGCGCTATCCATCGGATAGTGATTTATCCGATGGATAGCGCTATCCACGTTTTGAACAACTGAACCATGAGGAAGGCTGGTACTGGCCAGCCGAAATATTGTTAAAGCTAAAAGCAAAAGTTACGTTGAACTGACTAGCGTTTAACCAGGGCTCGCGCAGCAGGTTTTTAAGTGAGGAGGGGGGCTAATTCGAACGCGGAGCTTGAGTAAACTAGGGGGTCCGGGGGCATGCCCCCCCCCGCTGAAATTTTTTGAATTCAAGTCCTCTGAAATGGCTGGAAATGCGTATAAAATTAACAAGCGTGGTGCAAGTTACAACAATCAACATTTATTAACCAGTGTTTAACATTACAATAATTCTATTGTCGTTACGATTAGAAAATTTATTGGCGATGTCAACAAGACAAAGTTTTTCTGTTCTTTCTTTGTGGCTGTTTAGTATTGTAAGGTTGCTGAACCTCGCTTGTGTCATGCATTGTTTGACTGAAGCCATGTTTTCAGTCTTCGATAATGGTAAGAACAACATTTCAAGTGGCCGTTGTGAACTAGATCAGAAAAGAAAAATGTTATCGCCAGCTTTCAGTAAAACGTTTACTAATGTTTTTTTACCGCTGAAAAGTGGGGGGGTGGGGGCTAAAGCCTCCACCAGCCCCTCCCTCTTGCGCGGTGCCTGTAATAACATCTGACTCTGCTGAATCAGATCTGCCACTAGATCCAAAGTTGGCGTCGTAATCGTTTACAGTTCGTTCTTTCATCATATTGAAGGGAAATCTGTGATGATTTTGTCATTTTATACGACGAAGGTTATTAAGCGCGCTCTCATTTCTAAAAGTCAGCATGTGGTGCTGAATGGATATGTTCCTCAAGTGAAATTAAACGTGAAATATTTTTATCCTTGAGTTTTTCTACTGAAATGCATATGTAGACATTAAATATCACACACATCACATATCGGAAACTGTAACATTGCGTTGCAAAGTACAATGAACGTGCATGCTCGCGTTATTCGTTATACTCTTTTCAACTTACAGTCGAATAACCGTACATTTAAATACCTTTTAAACTATTCCTTTACATAACATTTTTCTATGCAAAATAAATATCCAGGTTAATATGCTCTCGCGCTGTGCTTAAAAACTCTGGTAGATTTTTTTTTCAATACGGACATCCCCGCAGCAAATAACGTCTTTCCGCTATCAATTTGTCACAGTGCTGAAATTATTGAAATGAAAGTCGACATAATTAATTCACTTACCGTGATTCATTGCAGGCGTTCTAGAATAATTCACTTTTGTGTCGAAAAAGTTTGATTCCTAAAAAAACCCGTTTACATCGGGGAATCTGTATCGTCTATTAACTTCAAGATCATTTCTTTCAAATATTTAGTTCATATTCAAGGCATTGCATCTTGTTTTTGTCTGTTTTCTTTTATTTTCCATCGTTACTGATACGTTTTCTAAGCAACGCCGCCGAAAACTCGAGGCCGGCTGTCAAACCTTCAGAAGGTTTGCCTCAGAAATGCGGTCGTCCGTGGAAAGGAAATAGGTATATTAGATTGCCTACTAGTTAAGATTTATCTTCGAATCTTTTCATTGTAATTTTTTAGTACATTCTTTTTCCAGATACTGTGAGTTGACATTTGAATCTTACCATCAATAACCGTGACCGTTCGACCGGAATGAATAATGCTCCCTGGAGATGTAAACAACAGATCGAAACAGAAAAAGCTCAAACTTCTCGACTCGCCGGCGAAATCGTTTTTGTCAGCAATGTGAAATATTCCATGGAAGTGGAAGGAGGTTTTATTCGTCCCTAAGCCGTCGATTTGTTTTCGATGCAAACTTCTGAAGCCGATAAAACGTCCTCCGCCAGCGGAACTTATTAATTATGCCCGATGCAAATCAGATACGCCGACACAACAGCCCACAAAATACAAACACTTCTCGGCTCGCTGGAGGTTTCGTTTTAAGCGGCATCGACCTTAAACTTTCGTTAAAAATAGCAGGAGGTTTACCGCGTCCCACAACATGGAAATGGTTTCGATGCGAACTTTCGAAGCGGAGGAAAGTGCCTCGACCGGTGACTGGAGTTGCCTGGAGCTACACTAAGGCGGTTGAGCGGCCCCAGACACTCAATGCGAGACATGTTATACGGGCTTTTGATATCTAAAAGGACCGATTCTTGGGACGTTTATTTTGATCTTATATACATACATATACATACATACATAATATATATAGTTAGCCTTAGCCTAACAGCGGCGCCCTCTGAAGACCCTCTGAACAAGCTTAACTAAGATGAAACTTAACTAATAGGTGAAAGGTCGGAAGCACAAGAATTAAGATTAATATTGACGACCGGGCTATTATTCAATTTTAGCAATTCTCAAAAACAGTATTACCCGACCGTCTGCACAGTACATTTAGACCGTGCAAAAGTTCACAAAAACAACTTTTTCTCCGTCTAGAATAACTATTACGACTACTGTTAAAAAATACAGTTGTAGCTTGTCAAAAAATGCCTGAGAAACTGATTTGGAAATCAAAATTGCCAAAAATACAAACATATTTGCATACGGCCACGCGAGTGAAGTTAGAACTATAAAATTCAAGTCTTGTTTTGTTTACATAAAATCGCTTTTCAACCTATGTAATGAATGAACAAACACATAAAAATGGACAACACAATCTTCTTTCGATAAATTTTATTCAAATCTCCATTAGTTTATGTTGAAAAGCAAAACGGAAAACGCGCATCGAGGCCGAGCCGTGTCTTCGATGAAATTCAAGAAATTAATACAACTGAATTTAAGCTACACGTTTAAAAACAATTCTCCAAAACTAACGAGAACACATTAACAAAAAGTCAATCACAGATTGATATCTAGATAAATTTGCATCGAAAAATGTAATTTGTTTTACCTTTAAGTCCCTCCGGCGACTACTGTGCTTGGAAATTCTTTAAATCTCCGCTTTGGTGCTGAAATCCGTAAAACGAACCCATCTCTTGCATTGCTAAAAACGTATATAGTTCCTCGAAGCAAGATTTTATCCCTGAAAGCTCTTCTTTTTCCACTAAAGCGGCTCCTGAGTATCCCTTAATTAGCATCCCTGTCTTGAGTAGCAAACCACGAAAAAATGCAGGAAAATAACGACTTTAATTTAAACCGTTTTCTCCGCTCAGTAAACACAGCAAAACATCAAAGTGTTTTCCCAGCTGACGTGACATTCGGCCGTGTAACCGCGCGAAAAAAAAGCCTCGCTTTGGTTTCAACATGACGTCGTACGCGCATATTTTGCGACGTCATACGCGCCCGCGAGCTAGTCCTCCGCTAAGATCCCGGATGTTGTGTGGCGTCATACGCGCATGCGCGCTAGCCTTGCGCGACACACATCTCCGACACACATGTTTTTGTTGCAGACAGCGCCCGCGAAACATTCCGCTAGCCATGACCATGAAAAATGAGGGCATAGGTTCTATGAGTATGGGGCTCCGCAGCCGGGCCTTCGGCCCGGCTAGGCTCCGCTATAACTTTATTTAAACTCGGTAAAATCATTCAGTATATAAAAAGTGACAATTATATCATTAAAAATATATATACACTTCACTTACTGTTTTACAAGGTTGCCGAGTGGGAAACCGATGATTGAAATATTGACTTGATATTCCTTACATCTTGTGGTAAGGAGTTCCACAACTGAGCCCCGCTATAGCTAAAGCTACGCTTTAGATAATTGGTGCGTGGCTTGGGCCAGAATATTACGGTAAGTGAACCTTTTCGATATTCCCATACCTTTTTCTCTAAATTTAAAAATACGAACAACGGTCACACAGTTTGTGTGGGCCCCCTGTGGATTTTTTAGCATTAATCAGTAACTCATGATTGCTGACAGAGAATTGTTCAATATCGAAACTGCGTACTTCATTAAATTTGCGAGTTTTAGTCAACATTTCTTTCCATAATTTTTCCATGGCTTGCCGAAGGAATGATTTTTTTTCTTACTTTAGACGCGCTCTAGTTTATATTAAAAAAAAGATAAAAAAAAAGGCCTGCATCGCTTGATATATTTGTATGGTGCGACGAATTAGGCGACGGTTAATAAGAGGGTAATAAACATGGAGGCAGATAAATTTATACACGCGATAATCTCATTCGGCACAAAAAAAACAGAGAATTGATTACAAAATAAAATAAAACAAGCTAAGGGTTCTTATAAGTATGTCCTTACATATCTACGAAATTACCAGTCACCCGCCATACTAGAACACTAGTAAATGCGCCTTGAACGACGCACTACGAAAGATAGTTCGTCTAGACGGATAATGCGTCTTGTGCCCGTCTTTATACTAGAGACGCTTAACCAGACGAACTACAAATGTTTGCCCAAGTTCGTCCGGATAATGGCCGTTTTTATACTAGAGACGCATTATTCGTCCAGACGAATAATGCGTCTGTCATGTTATGCGTCTAGTGTAAAGACGGGACGAACAACTAGAGACGAATTATCCGTCTGGACGAGTTTGGGCAAACATTTGTAGTTCGTCTGGTTATACGTCTCTAGTATAAAGACGGGCACAAGACGCATTATCCGTCTAGACGAACTATCTTTCGAAATGCGTCTTGAACGACGCACTACGAAAGATAGTTCGTCTAGACGGATAATGCGTCTCTAGTATAAAAACGGCCAATGCGTCTCAGGGGCGGATCCAGGATTTTTCTTAGGAGGGGGTGCACCTCTAAGGAATGACGTAACTGAAGGGTGACGTAAACAAATTTTAAAAGCGAACAACGCAGACTAGGTCATCTCAGGGGGGGGGGGGGGGGTGCGCACCCCCTGCACCCTCCCCCTAGATCCGCCCCTGCGTCTCTAGTATAAAAACGCCCATTCTAGAAAAAGTGTGATTTTCTGTTGTACTTAAATAGGTCGTCTGGTTTTGTTCCCGCCATTAGAATTAAATTTGTCAAATACAGACTTTTTAAAGCTTACATTGTATGATAAGTGGCAAAATAAAACAACTCTTTTTCCACGAAAATGACCTGTGATATGAAGCGCAATTACAATAATCCTTTTGTTTATTGCCAAAAACGCATGACAGACATAGACATTGACAGTTTATTATTTCACGTGGTTAATTCACTCAGCAAGTCGTAGAATCTAAGTCGTACAGATTTGAATGGCAAAGTATGCAGCACGAACCAGCTGCAGCATGCAATACATCGTGACCAAAAAAATAAATTGGTGGTCGTTAATTATCCTGAATAACAGAACAAGCTGCCTGGCGTGACAGCCGACTTAAGGAGCCAAAGTAGCTTGGCATTGGCAAACTATCGGTTTTCTACTATACAGATCACTAAGTAGCGATATTACCAGATAAATGTGTCTTCAGATCAATGTGTCGTTCTCTTTCGTGCGATTTTCAGGTCATTGGAATCATAAAACCTATGTATGAGCGTAGTTGTGCGGTTGTGGAAATGCAGTAATTTTAACAATCATGTTTTCTAACTGACATCGGGAAATTCAACAGTGACTTGGCTTTACGGCGGTATATTTATTACTAGTGTATCCAAAAGATAGTAATTGCTGCGGTAAATTTGTTGTAATAATGCTGTTTTATTGGTAGTCTTTACACTAGATCTCAAGTAAACTTAACGAACGCTCAAGTAAAGTACGATTTTCTTACTTAGCTCTTACTTAGCTCTTCATACACGGGTAAATGAAAAAACTTAAGTTGACTTGAGCTAGCCGAGCGAAGACGCTACTTAAAAGTAAACAAATTTACAACGCCGTATCTTCAAAGGAGAAAGCCCGTAGACGTAAAACTTTTGGACGAATAACATGAATAACATATATAACCAATGATTTAGAACATGTTAAAAGAAATACAAGCTGTAAATTGTAGAATTAGCTGTTCAGATGTTCAATTTTGATGACGATGTCTCGCGCGAAAACACTCGACGATAAAGACACCGTTGTCGTATGCATAAGGATCAAATTCGAAGGAATTGGTGAATCGTGTCCTTCGTGACCATCGTTTGACATTTTGATAATTTTGAAAACAACTTGCTGCTACCAATTACCAAACAGTCGAAAACAGCGATGCCGCGATGTTTGCGAAGGCATGGAGTTAATTGGCTTGATTGGCATGGTGATCCGCCCCACGGCACGATAAGTCGACTTGAGTTTCGATAAGGATGGTTTTACAGAACCTCAAGTCTTACTTGAATCCTTTCAATTTGCCGACTTTAATGAGATGCTAAGTCAAGTGCGTTCAGTTTTTACTTAGGCCATCACACACAATTTTTTGGCTAAGTAAGACTTAGGCGCTCTTAAGTCTTACTTAAGTGCCCAGTGTAACGAGGCCCATTGCCTCGCTGGTATTACAGAATTTTCTCTTTCGTTTTTTGAGGGAAAGCGAAGCAAATGTAAGCGGGATGAATCGACGAAAACTCCAGCTGATAAGACTAATTTTGTTTTGTAATTCAGGCATCAAGTTCTTGCAATGTCTGTAGAATATTGTTGAGCAAAGGACGCGTTCACCACGAGGAAGGTGTGAAAATTTAGGTTTAACTTAATTATTGATAATGAATATGTTGCGTTACTAGCTAGCCGTATCGTATTCGCGTCTCCACGCGCTCAGCTCAGGTTTCGCGTCCCCACGCGCTCAGCTCAGTCTCATCGACCGCTGTCGGAGTGATTTCAAAATAAATTTGTCTTTTATTCCTTACAATCTTCGAAAATCTTTGCTATCCAAAGGTCCTATCACCATGCCTCACAGTCCTCGCTCAACTCGCGGTAGTCTTCGACACTTCAGTTCCGATTATGACTGGCACATGTTGGACCAAAATATTACAAATCTCGCAGCCAACAGCTTGAAGCAGCAAGCGAGGCTATTGTTCGTGGTGCAGTGAATTCTGGCTCAAAAATGTGTGCGTGGCGCAGTGAATTCTGGTAAAAAGCGATCAAATCGAGATTTTTCGTAGCTTATATTTTTTTCTCATATATTTCTCTTAAATCCTGATTATGTTGCTGCTCACTCGCTACGCTCGTTCCGCAGCAATAAATAGCTTAAATAGAAAAATGTCAGCCAATCATACCAGTAGAGAGGTCAAATATATGAGAACATGTTCACTATCCCGCATACACTGATAATTAACTTCGAACGACAGATAAAAGAAAGGCAGGCAACTTATAAAATGTATACAATATAGCATCAATATCAGGTTCTACCAAATGAAAGTAATTAAAATGCAAACTTTGATTAAGTATTTTTCATAATGTATAGTCGATGTTCGTAGTGATTAGAAAAAGAACGCCGGTTTTTAATTTCCGAACGAATTTAGACACGGTCGTATATCGTGGTGCTGAATGATGAAGTTGTAATAAATGCGCACAGTGTTGCAGGGAATGTGTGTGAGTATTAAGGCTTAAATGACAAAAAGGATAATTTAACTTACCCTGAAAAGCAACAGTCAGAAGTATCACAAACAGACTCCAAGATACTTCCATACTTTTGTGTTGGTCCACAACTGTGGCGTGTTTTTAGCTTCCGGATTTTTCTGCTGGCATAAATCAGTAACTCTTGACTGACCACTCTCAATTCGCTTTGGCTAAACGACGTTAACAATCAAATAAACAAATCACATGTTAAGTTTGTTTAACGATAGTGAACACACAAGGTACGAATGAGTCTAATTTCAAGAACAGTCCCAAGAAGGGACCAGTCAGTATCAATGCGAGAGTGATTGCGATACGGGATCTTAGTTTCAGAGGAGGTAGCACTGTATGTTGATCGTAGTAGAGGTTTTCGTTGTCTTATTTGGCATGTAGGGTTTTCTCTCAGGTGGTGGTAATCATCAATTCTTCCTTAGGATTGGGAATCGTGAAAGAAAGTCGCATGTAATCACGTTGGTCCTTGTGTATATTCTTGTATGAAGTTTTTGTTCATTGCCATGACAACTATTTTCAACAGATGAACAGATAACGATCACAACCTTTATTGTTCAGCAAACATTCGTCATAATTATAAAACTCAATTGAATGTAAACTTAAAATGATGAGAGTTCTATATGTTGAGTTCTTACCTATACGATCAGCAGATATTATATTTTTTTTTACAGAAGCCGGTAGAAAAAAAATACCGGGTTTAACTTTAAAGCAAAATTGAGCCTCTCATTCCACACTTCTTTAAGTTTTGGTTAATGCCGTACACAACGTTATTTGTCTACAACGTTGCCTCTGAAACTGAATTATTCCTGTTAAATTAATTTTAATGGCATTTCATTGTTTATACAACGAATGAGTTCGTGCTGACAGACTTCGAGAGATTTGTTGAAAGAAAAAATAAATAAAAGAATACTGAAACAAACATACGCCAATTTTTGTATTAAAAATGAAAACAGGAAACCTTAAACAAATTAGAAATAGAACCTTTGAACAATGACTTATTTTAACTTGTAATTTAGAATCATTTTTACATTTTTAATATTGTGATGCTTACCATCTTAATTTTGTTTCTTAGTATATTTTAGTTCATTTTAATCACGATAAAGTAGCTATCCTTTACATAATTACAGTCATTTACATTATGAAATTTTGGTCATACTATTCGTTCAAAACTATCAACTGATCATGAGGTCCAATCTAAATAAACATGCCAACACGTTAACGCAATGCGGACCTTTTCTTAAAAATACGTGCTGGCAGTTCTGCGAAAACCTGGTGAATAAAAGATGTTTGGAATGAAATATTAAATTTAATTTTAAACTGAGTCGCATTGTAGTTACTATGTCGCAAGGTGAGTCTGCGCAATAAGTTCCTGTCATGTGACGTCACCTGACGTTACACATGTCAAATTTCTATCATTTCCTCCCGGATTGCGGCAAGTTTTATCGCGCTTGCACTCGTGTCGAACCACGCGAGGTAAACAAACACACGATCGATTTCGCTTTTAAATTCCTCCCCAACTTCCACCACTTCTGGAAGACATCGAATTTTTTGAAGGTACGACTAACAAATCGCAGAAATAATTTACCAAAAATCTAGCCAAGTAAATACTCTAACTAATTTGTAAACTTGAGATCTATCCTTCCACGCAATACGACGGGATGGAACGGATTGCAGCGAATTCGACAGTAATGGCCGCCAACTTGATAAAAAACCACCGGACGTTTTTCAAGTTGTTAGTACCCAGTACTCACCCGCCACCCCTCGCGACATAGCCCCTTTAGAAGGGTAAAAGCAGCGAAAGTTGTTCATGGCATAGACATAAACAACCAAATCAAGCTATTTATTGCTTGTTTCTTCCTGGTTTTAGTTTTACTAGGATGCTTAGACAAACCCTTTTCTTTCTAATGGACCCTACAAAAAATGCGAATGATGCGCCTCTTTCGTTAATTAATTAATTTATTTGCAAACTTCGCCAAAAGAGGCAGGGAAGTCTCACGAAGCTAATGTTTCACAGTGAAGCATACATAGAAACTTAACCCTTTAGCTCTCAACTAAAGTGTACCAAAAATATAAATTCAAGAAAAACCCTACATGTACATTTTATTTCGCAAACTACTGATAAACAAATGGTATCATACAAAAGTACTGCTCAGTGGCTTTCGTTTGAATGGTCACACCGTAGTATTTCGTCCACGGACTCAAAAGAATCACGCTACATGTCTCCGTAATTGACTCTGGGAGTGAAATGGCTAACTTTCTTCCTTTCTTCCTTGCGAACATGCTGTTGATTTTGGGAAGACACCAGAGGGCTTCATCCACCGCTGCCATGTTTATACATAAAAACCAGAGGTGGTTAGAAACGAAAGACACCCTGCAGTGCACGGCTTTTGGAAATAAATTTTTAAATGGAATAATATTTCTTCCTAGACTGGCTGTCGAATTCTATGGCAAAAAGAAACACTCGTCATGACCCGATGCCATCTTCGGTAGAAAGATAGAAAGATAATTAAATTACCGCGAGGACGGTGATGATTGACATGTCAGAAAAGTTAATCAGCCTCAAAGTACTCAACAAGGTTTACTGACAAACTCTCAAGAAATTCTGTTGTTCTTTGACTAATTTCTTTGCAAGCCGCCGGCCCGGTTAACCTTCGATAAATAACCGATATACGCGGCTGCATCACCTATTCTTTTAAACCAGTTAATTGTAAGTAATTAATTGGAATAACTGGTTAACTCTTCTAGATTCCAAGTGTGGCAATGTAATTTAAGCCTGTAATGCAACACGCGCCTGTTAAAGGATTAGAATTTTACGATTGGTAAGAACACTCTCATTTCCATTGACTGGGAAGAGTTGCTTTACATTCGAAGATCACATAAATTGTTTCGTAAACTTTTCTACTTTGTTGTAAAATTGAAACTTGTCGAATACAGACGCTCGAACGCTCAATAATAAATAACTAAACGGCTCCTTTTCAGCGAAACTGATCTTTGACATAGAACATATTTATTATTCGTAGTCCTCTATTTGTTTATTGTTAAAAGCGTGTGAATCTTGGTTGTTAATGCAATACATTGTCACTGAATTGCCTTTTAAAACAAAATTTAAATTAATTTATTATTATTATTACATATTATTTAATTATTAATATAGATAATTTCTTATTTCTAATCAGGGACTCAAATCATTGGCGGTTAATTAATCTGAATAGCAGACAAGCAGCCAATCGTGACAGCCGAAAGAGAAGCAACGTCACTTATTAAGTGGCTTTTAAAAATAGCAAAAATGTCAGCCGTTCATAACATGTCGGTGACTTACTGTGAAGCCAAACGTATACGAAAACAATTCCACTTTCTTATGTTCGAAAGATAGATAATAGAGGGGCAGACAATATTATCATTGGCAAAGCATCTACAACTTTGATAAAAATACAGTGCTGATTAAGTTACTGTCCATAACGTGATACCAGATTTTCGTCCTGAGTGTTTAAGAAAATAAGACCCGTTTTCTTCTTTAACTTCTGTTGACATTTGGACACGGTTAGGTTGTAGGGAACCTATACTGCAGGAATGTCGAATGATGAAGTAATTGTACCGATATAAATTAGAATAAAGAAGTACATTGTGATAAATACACTGTGTTGTAACGAATGAGTCTTCGTATGGACACTTAGGGCCGCGGTCTAAACCGATTTCATCTGGCTAACCCTAATATTTAAATGTTGCTTACTGTTAACAGTGTCATGGAGGCATATATCACAGACTAGAAAAACTTTTATGTACTTAAAATTACCTACTTATAACTGACAGATGTGAGGCATTTATTGTCTTAAACTTCGTTTAAATAACTTAAAGACTTCGTTTAAATAACCGGCCCTACACTGTAGCTTAGAGTAAAAATCAAAGGACAATATTTTTATTAAAAGAACTTACCGTGCAAAGCAACAGATACATGTAGCAGAAACACAATCCAAGATACTTCCATACTGTTGTGCCGCCGGGCTATGTCTAATGCCCTATTTCTATGGCATTTGGATTTGTTGCATAAATCAGTAACTCTCGACTGAGCACCCTTAATTTGCTTGGCTGAATGATAATTGTTGAACATTCCATGGTCCAAACAAAACTACCTCATTAAATTTGCGAGTTTGAGTTAAAGTTTCATTGCTTTTCATTGTTTTTCATAATAGTGAAAGCTTTTCTTTGGTTTTAGTGAAGGAGTGATTTTATTTTTACTCAAGACGCGCCTCCACCTTTAAAGCCTGCTTTTTCGTGGGGAGTATGATATAATGGTGACGGGAGTAGTCATTGAACCTTTTATGGGTTTTATGGTTATGTTGTACCCAGTTAATGAATCAGACTGAAAATGTACAAGCGCATGTACAAAAAAAGAATCAAACGCCTGAGGCTAATGTATCTCAATAGTCAAAAGCAGGGGAATGCGGGGGTTTACATAACTACTGCATAATCATTACTGCTACACAGCCAATCACAGATTGGAGTATTATTATTTTTAAGTTATTATTTAGAAATCTTATCTTAGTGACTGCATGTGTATTTTTAATTACACGACCCCACAAGCTTTTAGCTTTTAAACATATCGTGTATAAATAAAGGTTTCCTATCCTATCCTATCCTAGATAAAATTTCTTCCGCTCTTTCCACGCAGCCAACAATGTTAAAACTGAATGAAACTTCATTTAAATTTAAACTTCATTTTTAAGACTCACCATTTAGAAACATACATAGGTATACCACTTAACCTATAACTTAGTGTAACGTTTCGAAATCCATAAACAGTTATTAAACTAACATGATGATCAGTACCATTCTTCCCACCACGAGAAAATAATAATAATAATAATCAACAATATTTATCGAGGGTGACAATTGACAGTAATAAAAAAGACTGAAAAACCTGTTGCCCACTCCTACAACTACGATAAAACAACTATTTACAAGATACTAATACAAGAATTCTAAGCTAAAATGTGCAGTCAATAAACACATCTGATAACTCCCAAACAGCTTCTTTTCTACGAAAATGACCTTGGCATAAACTATAAATCACCCATTGTCCATTTGTACAAGGTTGTGAAGCTGTAACTTTTGTTGTTAAAAATAAATGTAAATTTTTGTTATGTTAAATACTTCATGACTGAAAAATTGAAATAATTTGGTAGCAAAAAAGCAAAGAGTCGTTTTTTTCGTTTGGTTTGTTGTTTCGTGCTGTGTCGCGAAAGTGGACCTTTTTGCTTAAAAAATGTTGGTTTCGTCATCTAAACGACCATCTGAAGAAGTCAGTTCATGTTGAGGTTGAGTACCCGAAGAAAAAGCGACCAAAACAGAGCACTAAACAGGACGTGAATGTCAACTGACTCCCGCCCAGAAGACATGACGAACGCGCAAGCCAGCGCTCTGCGAAAAGCCATGGAAAAAGGCTTCTCACAGATGACTGAGTCTTTGGCAAGTGTTTTAACACAAACACTCGAGAAGTTTACCTATGAAGAAGAGGTCTCAGACGGTGAAAAGGACAGTAATCTATCAAAACCGTCCGTGCAAGAAGATCGCGCTGATGTGACTTCAAAACCGCCTAGCTCCAGTGTTCACCTGAATGTTGATGAGTTGGTAGTTGCACTTTTGACAGATGTCAAGGAACATCGCACTGACAAACAGTCTGACAAAGGCGAACCACTTGATGATTTCCTTGCAGTGGTGCAAAATGACCTCAGATCCGAGGAAAAGGAACCTCCCATTCATGAAGATCTAGCAAAAATTGTGACGCGCTTCGTTCGCGACGGAATGCTCGAAGATAAGCTACAGGAAAAGCTTAGTTAACAAGTACCCCCAACCGGAAAACTGTGAGGGTTTGACAAAGGTTCGGGTCAACCAACTTATATGGGACAACCTCAGCCCTGGTATTAGGTACGAAGACCTGAAATTTCAAAAAGTACAAACATCTCTCGTCAAGGGCATGACAGCCCTTGCCCGCGTAAGTTGCTGACACAATCTTGAAACGTGTCAATGAGATAAATGGCGGGAAAGCGCTTGATAACCTTTTTCCTTTGGCACATAGAAATACAGAGCTCAACACTAAATGAAATGAAGAGCATTATAAAAACTTTAAACTCGGCGTCTTCAACTATGACTGACGAACTCTTCAAAGCAGGCCAAAGACATCTCTGAAGTAAACCGTGTTGGCCGGAAAGTCACATCCACAGTTCATCATAAAGCCCAAAACCAACCTATTTTGGATACAAATTTCAATCTTCTAGTGTCAGAGAAAAATTCTTTCCAGCGAGAGAAAACCAGAAGCATTTTTTAGGCTGGCTACAGACAGCAAATCGCGGTCAACCAAGGCAGAGTCCAGTGAACCACAAGCAGAAGACTCACAGTCAAAGCAATTAAACAAAAGTTCAGAATTTATGCTTTAATGAACCAGAACAAACGGCATGTAGATTGAAATTATTTCTCCCTGAATGGAGAAAACTAACTTTAGACTCCCAGATCTTAAAGCAGTGAAAGGTTTTAATGTTGAATGTCTTAATTGCCGTCCGCCTAAACAATCGACTCTCCATAAAGAATTCAGTCTAATTTAAATAAAAAAGACATTGTTTAAACAGAATTAGGAAAACTGATAGCAAAGGGGATCATAGTCAAAAGTCAACATTGTCCTGGAGAATTTCTCTCAACTATTTTTCTTCAAAAAAAGAAGACTGGGGGATATAGGCTAATTCTAAATTTGAAAAATTTAAATCAATATCACAGGACGAAATAACGATTTAAAGTGCAAGTATAGGTTCCTTCAAGAAAACTTAAAGAACAATTTCGACTATCTTTAAGTGCACCGTAGATTACTTAAATAAGCCTATACTTGACAACACTTAAAGCAAGTAATGAACAATTTAAGAGACAGTCTCCGTAAAAGCGGTCCGGCCGATCTGGTTTGAAAAATAGATTTCGCTCATTTCTTGTGTGTTGGAAGACTTTTATGTACTTATACTAAAACCACAATCCGCTTGTCCGGATCTTTTAAAATTTTTGAATTTTGAGAGATTTTCGGTTCAGCCGAGCGAACGCTCGTGGCAGCCCATGTTGAGGGTTAAATGTAAGACAACTTTGAAGATCAATTTTACAAGAACTAACGAAGTCTTTATAAAACAAACACCACCATCAGTGATATCATGTCTTTTTTAGCTAACAAAGCAACTTTTGCAAACATTGAGTGTGAAACAAGTCCACAGCGAAACTAAAACGAACCGGATATCTCACTGCTTCATGAAACACGTCAAAATGGGTCAAATTCAAACTTTATTTTTGAAAAAGTGGGGCAGTCTATTTCAACCAAACCAACATAATTGGAAAGAAGGCAACATTGAGAATGTCATTAAAGAAAGAAACCTTGCGGTACCTCGCTGGTAAAAACATTATAGCTGTGTGAACTTGCCAAATTTTCAAAATATCCAAGTTTTTCCTCATTTTGAAAGACTCGTCAACAAGAAGCCTTGCAGCATCCTCACTCGTAGACGGATTTAAAACCATCAGAGATAAAGGAAAAACTAAGTAAAACGCCTTTTGGTTCATTTTAAAGCGAATAAAACATTTTTGAGCGATTAAAGCTTGACTAACCTTGCAAGCATATTTTGTACAGCTTCATCGAGTTGGAATTTCGCTCGGTGTTTCCAGACGATAAAAACAATCGCTGACCCCAAGCTTTGTATATATGTCGCTTATGAATAAGGTTAAGATATAAACTTTGTGTTTTGCCTTCCATATTAGTCGTACAATGGAGTTTTTTACACGACCAAACGGTGAAACATCGATAATCAACCGCCATTTCACCGCCATATTTACCTCCTGAAGGCAACCGCTGATCATCCTCTGAGTACACTTGGCTCATGTCGGGTGTAATTTGGGCGGTGCCAAGGAGGCAAGGCTGGGAACGGGAGAGAGAGGAAGATACGTACAAATAATAAATTTGAATTTTGCAAGCCAAGTGTTTGAATTAAATTTTTGTTAATATTTAACTTGGTTTTGCTGGCAATTGTGAGTCAAAGAATCTGTAATTGAAGTGTTGACAGTGTTAGTTGTATGCTTGTTAGTCTTGTTGTGAATGTTTTGTGATTGAAATAAAAACAAACTTACAAAAAAGGATTGTTGAATTAAAATAACCATCCTATTACTTCCCTTACCTTTTTACATTTAAGATTTTGGTTGTCCGCGCTCAGAGTTTGAAAGATACACCAACTTCCTTTTTTTAACTCCCAGCACTATAATATACCGCCAGCGTAGACGTTAAATAATCAGTCGTATCCAAGTTCTCTAATTAAGTTTTGACATTGTTTTTTCGGAAGGGCAACTTGTTTGTTTTTCTCGCCTGGTATTGTACACGTATCAATTATAACAATTAGTTTCAGTTGCCTCTGATCTTCTGCGCCTGTATTTCTTTTAAGACCACAGTGATAACTTTAAGATTGCATTGTTCGTTCGGAGGCATCGAAGCCGGCTTATGATGTCTGTGGACTGTTTCTTGGGTAGTACAGATGAGAAAAACTGCGGCCCATCTCGTGGCGTGAGTGGTGTTGTTCGGTTAGCGGATTGTAATGATGAAATAGAAAACCATCTGATAAGCTGCCATCTTTCCAAAGAAGCTATTAAAGCCCTCGATGAAAGCGAGCTCATTCTTGCAAGAGAATCGCGAATCAATTCCCTCAGCCGAAGGGCTAGCACTCGAAATGTCGGCTATTTGATTCTTTTTACGATGGTCAATTTACCTTATCGACTCAGTCGATAAAACTAAATTCTAAACTTTGTTTATTTTATATAATTAGATTTTCTGGACTGAGTGAATATTGTAGTCTAGGTCTAAGTGCTTCAATTGATCACACGCTTACTTTTTGTTCTTTATCGCAGTAAAAATACAGTAATTATTATTATTTTTTTTGGAGTGTACTAACTTAAAAGAAACTAATTTGAAAAATAATAAAGAATCAAGAAGACAATATCCGTAAACCCAGGGATGGCAATTTGCCGCCATTTCATCTTGGTGTTTTTATATTTACTTTTATAATTAAGTTTGAGACCGCCATCCGGTTGATTAATGCATATCTATTTACGTATTTTCCCGCGTTTTTTTTAGCTCTCTGAGTCACGCCGTAAAAAAAACATAAAAAAGTGTAAATGGCCACATACACAGTTTTTTAAGCATATATTTTCCACTCGGTTAAAGCTCACTAAAAAGTATATCAGTATGTACCGCTCACCTTGTAGTAAAACAAACTGCATGTTTATTTTAAAACGCCGCAAAAGATAGACTACGAATTAAGTAAGAATATGACGCTAATTAAATGTTGTCAGTCTTATAAGTGTCAATTTTTTTTTTCGCGCGCCTTATAGATAAAAGAATAAAAAATGAACTCTACAAACGCAATATTTCTAAGAGATAACGCTCAAAATAACAAAATGCACTCGGTGCAGAATAAGAGGCATACCAAACAATAGGCTACAGCAATGTCTGCAGCCCCTCCACCCCCCCCCCCCCCCCCCCCCCCCTCCCAAAGAAAGAAAGAAAAAAATAGGAAATCCGAGTAAAGACAAGTGAAATTATGTAAACGAATAACAAGTTTTAACAATATTCTTCCCTCCATCTACCCCACCGCCACCCCCCCAAATTGGCCGACAAAAATTACACTCCCAACATGAGCCCAATATCTTAGAATGTTGGTCAGCGGTTGCCTTAGAAAGATAAACATGGCGGTCGATTCTGACAAGCCGTTTCACGGTTTAGTCGTGGAAAAACATCCCTGTACGCTTGCTGTGCGACTAATATGGAGAGCAAAACACAAAGTTTGTACCTTAACCTAATTATAAGTGACATATATACAAAGTTTGGGGTCAGCGATTGTTTTTATCGTCTGGAAACATCGAGCGAAATTCCAACACGATCATGTGAAGATGTACAAAATATGCTTGCAAGGTAAGTCAAGCTTTAATCGTTCAAAAATGTTTTATTCGCTTTAAAATGAACCAAAAGGCGTTTTAAGTAGTTTTTCCTTTATCTCTGATGGTTTTAGATCCATCTTAAGGGAGGATGCTGCAAGGCTTCTTGTTGACGAGTCTTTAAAAATGGGGAAAAACTTGGATATTTTGAAAATTTGGCAAGTTCACACAGCTATAATTTTTTTACCAGCGAAGTACCGCAAGGTTTCTTTCTGTAATGACATGCTCAATGTTACCTTTTTTCCAATTATGTTGGTTTGGTTGAAATAGACTGCCCCACTTTTTCAAAAATAAAGTTTGAATTTGACCCATTTTGACGTGTTTCATGAAGCAGTGAGATATCCGGTTCGTTTTAGTTTCGCTGTGGGCTTGTTTCACACTCAATGTTTACAAAAGTTGCTTTGTTAGCTAAACAAGACATAATATCACTGATGGTGGTGTTTGTTTTATAAAGACTTCGTTAGTTCTTGTAAAATTGATCTTCAAAGTTGTCTTACATTTAAGCCTCAATATGGGCTGCCACGAGCGTTCGCTCGGCTGAACCGAAAATCTCAAAATTCAAAAATTTTAAAAGATCCAGACAAGCGGATTGTGGTTTTAGTATAAGTACATAAAAGTCTTCCAACACACAAGAAATGAGCGAAATCTATTTTTCAAACCTGATCGGCCGGACCGCTTTTACGGAGACTGTCTCTTAAGTTGCCTTCAAGTTGTTGAAAAGTTGAATTAAAGAGAACTTAAATGTTCTTAAACACATTTTAAAGATACTTACTTACTTTAATACATTTAAGAGTATTTACGTCTCAACTTAAAGATTTTCGATACCTTTAAGTAAAATTAATTTTGTCTTAAAGATAAGTAAATTCATTATTTCGTCCTGTGTATATTAAGAATCATCACTTCAAAATGAAAAGCCTCAACTCGGCAGTTGGATAGTTAGTCCTTCTTATGACACCTGGGTGTTTTATGGCATCTGTGGATGTAAAAAATGCCTAATACTCGGTTTCAATCAATGGAAATTATAAAAAATATTCAAAATTCTCCTGACGGGGGTAATTATTTCAGTTTACGTATCTTCCTAATGGGCTTGCATCTGTTCCGAAACTTTTTACTAAATTACTTAAACCGGTTTACTCCAATTTGAGACAAATGGGCCATGTCAATGTAAGTTACATCGATGATTCGTATCTTCAAGGCCTTCATTTGATGATTGCAGTAGCAATGTACATGACACTGTTCAACTCTTCACCAAAGTGGGCTTTATTGTAAACTAGGAAAAGTATATACTTATTCCAACTCATGAGTTAACCTTTTTGGGATTTATTTTAAACTCTTAGAACATGACAGTGGCACCAACACCAGAAAATGTTGAAAAAAATTAAAATGCTCAGCACTACTAGCCATAACTCATGCCTCCATTCAAGAAGTCTCTGAGGTAACAGGCTTAATGGTCTCTATGTTTCCTGGTGTTGAATATCCCCAATTGTTTTATAGAAGTCTTGAAATAGACAAAATCAGAGCTTTGAAGGAAAACAAAGGGAACTTTAACTCAATGATGGCATTACCAGTTACATCAATTGCAGAATTCAACTGGTGGATAGCTCGTTAAAGCCAATACTCCATGGGGGCGCCCTACTTTCCCTATATTCAGATGCATCTAAACAAAGATGGGGGGCAGTGTGCAAGGAAGCTAGTGACAGAAACTGAGTCCGAACTTCACATCAATGAACTAGAAACATTGGCTATCTTTGCATTGAAATCATTCTGCTCTTTCATGACAAATAGTCATGCGAATATCTACATAGATAATAACACTGCTGTAGCTTATATTAATACAATTAGTGGAACTCAGTCTACGACGTGCAATAAGGTAGCACTTGATATCTGGACCCGATGTATTCTAAGGGATCATTGGGTAACTGCTATTTCCCTACATGGCAAAGAAAATGTGATGCGGACAAGGATCTCGAACATTTAATGATAACACTGAATGGGCTCTCAATGATAATTTTTTGGATGACATTATTGCACTCTATGGCAAGCCATCTATTGATCTTTTTGCATCTAGACTCTCACTCCTGGTCTCAAGAACAATTATATGCTCTCTCTCCATTTTAGCCTGCTTCTTCGTTGCCCTTAAAAATCGAAATGGACTCAGGGGTTGGGAACTTATTACAAGGCAAGGAATTTCAGCAGAAGTTGCCCAGGTTATCCTCGAGTCATGGAGGAAAGGCACGTGCAGCAACATAATACAAAAAGGCAGTACCAATCCTATTACAATAAATGGCTTGACTTCTGTTGTAAAGGACGGATTATTACAGATTGTCCCTCTTTTGGCCAAGTTTTATAGTTTTTATTGATTTTATTTAATGAGGGTCGTAGTTATTGTAGCTTGAACACTGCTCGCTCTGCTCTTTCATCAATACTTCCCTCAATAGATTGGATTCCCTTTGGTAAACACCCACTAGTTATAAGATTTCATAAGGGAGTATTTGAGTCACGTCCTGCTATGCCTCGTTATGCAGCCGTTTGGGATTTTAACCAAGTTCTCAAGTATTTGAAGACATTGTCTCCAGTAAATGAGATTTCTCTAAAAAGTTTAACTCTTAAACTTACGATGTCGTTAGCCGTTAGTCACTGCCCAAAGAGGGCAATCATTATTTCTTTTACGAGTTGACTCAATGATAGACAGCGAGTCATCTGTTGTATTCAGATTGCAAGAGCATGTTAAACAATCTAAACCAGGGTCCAAGGCCATGGTCATCGAGCTTCATTCATTCACAGACCCAAGACTCTGTTGCGACCACGCTTTATGAGTATTTAGCTAGAACAAAGCCTCTTAGGGGGACCCAGAATTAAACCATATGGGCCTGTGTCTAGAAACACAGTCAGCCATTGGGTTAAGACTGTCTTACAAAGTCCAGATATTGATAAGTGTTTTTAAGCTGCATAGCACTAGATCAGCCTGACTAAATCAGAGTTCGCGCAGGCGCAATGCTATCTCACGTAATCCCTCTGTGATTGACGACAAGGTGGAATTACAGTCGAACTTCAACTAGACGATGACATGGCTTGCTTTCATATCTGGTTTGAAAGACGTCTGGAGACATGAGCACCCAACAAGGAATGTGAAAACGCTTGGAATGGCGTTGTGCTGAACTGGCAGAGAAATTTAGGGAAAGGAGTCTTATTCCCTTGGATATACTAGCTTCTTTCTGGAGATACCCAGCCTTATTACGCAGCTATTCGTTAAATAACCTCTATTTATTTTAATTTGTGCAAGTATTTTTTCGTTTATTTGTTTTTTGCATACTTATTATTCCCGGTTGTCCCGGTTCCAGAGTGTTCTGAGGGTACGTGTTCGAGATTTTACAGACACCCAAAGCATTCGCCTGCCCTTATGCAAATATTTCGAACATCCGAGAACATGTACATGTTGTTGATTATGCATCAGATTCGTCCACAAGCTTGGGTCGCGGTATCCAGAAAACCAATTAAGGGATAAACAGATACCCTGCAGACGGCTTTCGGAAAAAAATCACTTTTGGATGAAACGATGAATTCTTGCTCTGTTCAATATGGCAAAATGGAACACTTATTCAATCAGTGAAGTATGAAGACCTATTAGCGTGAAGGCGGAGATGATTGGCGGATCAGTCGCAGCCATTTGTCGAATACCGATTTTGAAAGCTCAAGCAGCTTTCCACGAAAGTGACCTTTGACATAAGCATAATTAATGTAGTCCTTTTATTTATACATGTAGCTCAAAGCGTGTGAAGCTAGAATGTTGGTTGCTAACGCGATCAATCAAAACGTTGGCGGTCATTTAATAAACTGAATAACAGAACAAACAGCCAATCGTGACAGCCAAGTATTGATAGCAGCAAAAAAATGAAAACATTGTTGAAAAGAGCATCTGGCGTGTTTGTAGTTAGTTAAATAGTTTAAATAGCAAAATGGAAGCCAATCATAACATGTGACTTACTAGAAATAAGCCAAACATATGCGGACATTTCCAGTTCCCTATGTTTATTTTTCTTATTTCGAAAGATGGATAGCAAAATAATTTTCCACTTTAATTTTAATTTCAAACTTTGATTAAGTGCTGTTTACAATGAACAACAAACGATCGAAGTGATTGCAAAAACAAGGCCCATTTTCGTCGTTAATAATTTAATAATGTTAATAATGATCCCTGCATTTTGCTGTGCACGGCCCATATTGTGGCGTATTCTTAGCCGGCTTCTGGACTTTTTAGCATTAATCAGTAACTCGTGACTGCTGACTGAGAATTGTTCAATATTGGAACTGCGTGCTTCATTAAATTTGCGAGTTTTAGTCAACATTTCTTTCCATAGTTTTTTCCATGGATTTTCTGAAGGAACGATTTTCTTGTTACTTTAGACGCGCTCTAGCTTATATTAAAAATAAAGAAAAAAAGAAGGTCTGCATCGCTTGATATTTGTATGGTGCCACGGTTAATAAGAGGGTTAAACATGGAGGCAGATAAACTTATACACGCGATAATCTTATTTGCACAAAAAACCCGGAGAATTGGTTACAAAATATAATAAAACAAGCTAAGGTTCCTATAAATATGTCAATACATATCTACGAAATTAGCAGTCACCCGCCATACTATAAGAACACTAAATCGTTGAGTAACTAAACTATCTGAGCTTTAGGAAAGGGGTGCTCTGTATGCCGGGCGTGTTTGGTTCTACGTGAACAAAGTAATCTGCGATCAGGTCCACTTTTCAAAGCGCTCTTATTTCCTCTTATCAATGTAAGCTTGCAAGCAAGCAAATAGAATTTCATGAAAGACGAATAAATTGCAAGCTTATAACGTTAAAAAGAAATACGAACAATGAGACAGACAACTTAATAATAAAGCGACAAAAATGGGTTAAGCATGCATACATTGGTATTGTGCTGCAACCAACACGTACGAGTATCAAGCATTGAGTCACTTCACATGCGACGTTTAGGAAGACGATTCTCTGTAAAACCTAATCTGAGACTAGAGTGACGGTTACAAGCGTCGGCGTTTGTTTTCTACTCAGAATAGCCAAGAGGCAGCAAACCAAATAAATTTATTAACAAGATAAGATTAGATCAGCTCCCTTTGCGTTCGCTAGTTAATCAACAAAGACAAACAGTAAGACGGGCAGTAATTCAGCTCGAGTCAACTACAACGCAAAAAAGGTAGTGTAGTAACGAGTAACGAGTCTAAGCATGAACGCCGAAAATAAAATAAAATGACAATAAAACTTACCCTGCAAAGCAACTGGCAGAAGAAATATAACCCAAAATGCTACTATCCTGTTGAGTTGGGCCATTAATGTGGCGTGTTTTTAACCGGGGCTACTAAATTTCCGGTGTACACCGGCATACCGCACGCGACTTAAGGAGGCTTGAAATAAAAAATTCGCAGGGAAGACATGCTTCGATTGCTTTCATACTTCACCAAGTTTATGAAATGTGAAAAACGTTTCATTTTTCACTGGTTTCCAAGCGACAGCGGTTACCATAAAAACGCCATCTGGGCCATTAATGTGGCGTGTTTTTAACCAGGCTTCTAAATTTATATATATGCATTAATTAAATAGTACTTTTCGTTGGATTAATTTGACTTGTCTCATAGAAAATTGCGCAAAATTCGAAGACTGCGAGGTTTAACCAACAATCGTTTTCACTGGTTTTGCAATCTTGACATTATTCTATGTTTTTGGTGAAGGAATGAAGTGTCGCCTAAGGTGCTCGCTTTTTATAACTAGTATCGACGCGTTTATATTTAGACACATTCTGGAAAAGTGTGGTTTGCTGCTGTACTTAAATAGGTCGTCTGGTTTTCAAGCGACAGCGGTTACTGTAGCAACACGAGCTTTAGTATTGCAGCAAATTAAGTTAATCAGTCTCAAAAGTACTCCACAAAGAAACCTCCCATTCATGAAGATCTAGCAAAAATTGTGACGCGCCTCGTTCGCGACGGAATGTTCGAAAATAAGATAAGTCAACCAACTTATATGGGACAACCTCAGCCTTGGTATTAGGTACGAAGACCTAAAGTTTCAAAAAGTACAAACATCTCTCGTCAAGGACATGACAGCCCTTGCCCGCGTAACTTGCTGACGCCACCTTAAACTCGGCGTCTTCAACTGTGTCTGACGAACTCTTCAAAGCAGGCCAAAGACATCTCTGAAGTAAACCGTGTTGGCCGGAAAGTTAAATCCAGAGTTCATCATAGAGCCAAAAGCCAACCTATTTTGGATGCAAATTTCAATCCTCTAGTGGCAGAGAAAAATTCTTTCCAGCGAGAGAAAACCAGAAGCATTTTTTTAGGCTGGCTACAGACCGCAAATCGCGGTCAACCAAGGCAGAGTCCAGTGAGCCACAAGCAGAAGACTCACAGTCAAAGGAATTAAACAAAAGGTCAGTATTTATGCTTTACTGAACCAGGACAAACGGCATGTACACTGTAGATTGAAATTATTTCTCCCTGAATGGAGAAAACTAACTTCAGACTCCCAGATCTTAAAGCAGTGAAAGGTTTTAATGTTGAATTTCTTGATTGTCCGCCTACACAATCGACTCTCCATAAAGAATTCAGTTTAATTTAAATAAAAAAGTCATTGTTTAAACAGAATTAGGAAAACTGATAGCAAAGGGGATCATAGTCAAAAGTCAACATTCTCCTGGATAATTTCTCTTATTTTTTCTTCAAAAAAAAAAAAGACTGGGGGATATAGGCTAATTCTAAATTTGAAAAATTTAAATCAATAATTATATTAAGAATCATCACTTCAAAATGGAAAGCCTTAACTCGGCAGTAAGATAGTTAGTCCTTCTTATGACACCTGTGTGTTTTATGACATCTGTGGATGTAAAAGATGCCTATTACTCGGTTTCAATCAATGAGAATTATAAAAAATATTCAAAATTCTCCTGGCTGGGGTAATTATTTCAGTTTACTTATCTTCCTAATGGGCTTGCATCTGCTCTGAGAATTGTTACTGAATTACTTAAACCGGTTTACTCCAATTTGAGACAAATGGGCCATGTCAATGTAGGTTACATTGATGATTCGTATCTTCAAGGGCCTTCATTTGATGATTGCAGTAGCAATGTACATGACACTGTTCAGCTCTTCACCAAAGTGAGCTTTATTGTAAACTAGGAAAAGTATATAATAATTCCAACTCATGAGTTAACCTTTTTAGGATTTATTTTAAACTCTTAGAACATGACAGTGGTACCAACACCAGAAAATGTTGAAAACATTAAAATGCTCAGCACTACTAGCCATAACTCATGCCTCCATTCAAGAAGTCTCTGAGGTAACAGGCTTAATGGTCTCTATGTTTCCTGGTGTTGAATATCCCCAATTGTTTTATAGAAGTCTTGAAATAGACAAAATCAGAGCTCCCCTCAATAGATTGGATTCCCTTTGGTAAACACCAACTAGTTATAAGATTTCATAAGGGAGTATTTGAGTCACGTCCTGCTATGCCTCGTTGTACAGCCGTTTGGGATTTTAACCAAGTTCTCAATTATTTGAAGACATTGTCTCCAGTAAATGAGATTTCTCTAAAAAGTTTAACTCTTTAACTTACGATGTCGTTAGCTTTAGTTACTGCCCAAAGAGGGCACTCATTATTTCTTTTTCGAGTTGACTCAATGATAGACAGCGAGTCATCTGTTGTATTCAGATTGCAAGAGCATGTTAAACAATCTAAACCAGGGTCCAAGGCCATGGTCATCGACCTTCATTCATTCACAGACCCAAGACTTTGTTGCGACCACGCTTTATGAGTATTTAGCTAGAACAAAGTCTCTTACGGGGAGCCAGAATAAAACCATATGAGCCTGTGTCTAGGGACACAGTCAGCCATTGGGTTAAGTCTGTCTTACAATGTTCAGATATTGATAAGTGTTTTTAAGCCGCATAGTACTAGATCAGAGTTCGCGCAGGCGCAATGCTATCTCACGTAATCCCTCTGTGATTGACGACGAGGTGGAATTCCAGTCGAACTTCAACTAGTCGATGACATGGCTCGCTTTCATATTTGGTTTGAAAGACGTCTGGAGACATGAGCATGGCGTTGTGCTGAACTGGCAGAGAAATTTAGGGAAAGGAGTCTTATTCCCTTGAATATACTAGTTGCTTTCTCGAGATACCCAGCCTTATTACGCAACTATTCGTTAAATAACCTCTATTTATTTTTATTTGTGTAAGTATTTTTTCGTTTATTTGTTTTTTGCATACTTATTATTCCCGGTTGTCCCGGTTCCAGAGTGTTCTGAGGGTACGTGTTCGAGATTTTACAGACACCCAAAGCATTCGCCTGTCCTTATGCAAATTTTTCGAACATCCGAGAACATGTACATGTTGTTGATTTTGCATCAGAATGGTCCACAAGCTTGGATCGCGGTATCCAAGAAACCAATTAAGGGATAAACAGATACCCTGCCGACGGCTTTCGGAAAAAAAAACACTTTTGGATGAAACGATGAATTCTTGCTCTGTTCAATATGGCAAAATGGAACACTTATTCAATCAGTGAAGTATGAAGACCTATTAGCGCGAAGGCGGAGATGATTGACGGATCAGTCGCAGCCATTTGTCGAATACCGACTTTGAAAGCTCAAACAGCTTTCCACGAAAATGACCTTTGACATAAGCATAATTATTGTAGTCCTTTTATTTTTACATGTAGCTCAAAGTGTGTGAAGCTAGAATGTTGGTTGTTGACGCGATAAATCAAAACGTTGGCGGTCATTAACAAACTGAATAACAGAACAAACAGTCAATCGTGACAGCTAAGTATTGATAGCAGCAAAAAAATGTGTACATTGTTGAAAAGAGCATCTGGCGTGTTTGTAGTTAGTTAAATAGTTTAAATAGCAAAATGGAAGCCAATCATAACATGTGACTTACTAGAAATAAGCCAAACATATGCGGACATGTCCAATTCCCTATGCTTATTTTTCTTATTTCGAAAGATAGATAGCAAAATAATTTTCCACTTTAATTTTAATATCAAACTCTGATTAAGTGCTGTTTACAATGAACAACAAACGATCGAAGTGATTGCAAAAACAAGGCCCATTTTCGTCGTTAATAATCTAATAATGTTAATAATGATCCCTGCATTTTGCTGTGCACGGCCCATATTGTGGCGTGTTCTTAGCCGGCTTCTGGACTTTTTAGCATTAATCAGTAACTCGTTCTGCTGACTGAGAATTGTTCAATATTGGAACTGCGTGCTTCATTAAATTTGCGAGTTTTAGTCAACATTGCTTTCCATAGTTTTTTTCATGGATTTGCTGAAGGAACGATTTTCTTGTTACTTTAGACGCGCTCTAGCTTATATTAAAAAATAAAGAAAAAAAAGAAGGTCTGCATCGCTTGATATATTTGTATGGTGCCACGGTTAATAAGAGGGTTACACATGGAGGCAGATAAACTTATACACGCGATAATCTTATTTGCACAAAAAAAACCCGGAGAATTGGTTACAAAATATAATAAAACAAGCTAAGGGTTCCTATAAATATGTCAATACATATCTACGAAATTAGCAGTCACCCGCCATACTATAAGAACACTAAATCGTTGAGTAACTAAACTATCTGAGCTTTAGGAAAGGGGTGCTCTGTATGCCGGGCGTGTTTGGTTCTACGTGAACAAAGTAATCTGCGATCAGGTCCACTTTTCAAAGCGCTCTTATTTCCTCTTATCAACGTAAGCTTGCAAGCAAGCAAATAGAATTTCATGAAAGACGAATAAATTGCAACCTTATAACGTTAAAAAGAAATACGAACAATGAGACAGACAACTTAATAATAAAGCGACAAAAATGGGTTAAGCATGCATACATTAATATTGTGCTGCAACCAACACGTACGAGTATCAAGCATTGAGTCACTTCACATGCGACGTTTAGGAAGACGATTCTCTGTAAAGCCTAATCTGAGACTAGAGTGGCGGTTACAAGCGTCGGCGTTTGTTTTCTACTCAGAATAGCCAAGAGGCAGCAAACCAAATAAATTTATTAACAAGATAAGATTAGATCAGCTCCCTTTGCGTTCGCTAGTTAATCAACAAAGACAAACAGTAAGACGTGCAGTAATTCAGCGCGAGTCAACTACAACGCAAAAAAGAAGGTAGTGTAGTAACGAGTAACGAGTCTAAGCATGAACGCCGAAAATAAAATAAAATGACAATAAAACTTACCCTGCAAAGCAACTGGCAGAAGAAATATAACCCAAAATGCTACCATCCTGTTGAGTTGGGCCATTAATGTGGCGTGTTTTTAACCGGGGCTACTAAATTTGCGGTGTACACCGGCATACCGCACGCGACTTAAGGAGGCTTGAAATAAAAAAATTCGCAGGGAAGACATGCTTCGATTGCTTTCATACTTCACCAAGTTTATGAAATGTGAAAAACGTTTCATTTTTCACTGGTTTCCAAGCGACAGCGGTTACCATAAAAACGCCATCTGGGCCATTAATGTGGCGTGTTTTTAACCAGGCTTCTAAATTTATATATATATGCATTAATTAAATAGTACTTTTCGTTGGATTAATTTGACTTGTCTCATAGAAAATTGCGCAAAATTCGAAGACTGCGAGGTTTAACCAACAATCGTTTTCACTGGTTTTGCAATCTTGACTTTATTCTATGTTTTTGGTGAAGGAATGAAGTCTCGCCTAAGGTGCTCGCTTTTTATAACTAGTATTGACGCGTTTATATTTAGACACATTCTAGAAAAGTGTGGTTTGCTGCTGTACTTAAATATTTCGTCTGGTTTTCAAGCGACAGCGGTTACTGTAGCAACACCAGCTTTAGTATTGCAGCAAATTAAGTTAATCAGTCTCAAAAGTACTCGACAAAATATATTGAAAAGTTCTAAACAAAATTCTATTATTTTTTATTATTATCTCTATTATTAATGCCGAACGTACTTGTAGTAAAAACAAAAACCGTTCGTTGACCTTTGCGTGCCTTTTTCCGCTTTTTTCTAATTTTGTTAAATGATTTTACGGCCATCAAGTTATTACTAAAATTTTACGAACACTTGATAAAACTTGTCAAATCACAGACTTTTGAAAGCATATGATAAGTGGTAAAATAAAACAACTTCTTTTCCACGAAAATGACCTTTGATATGAAGCGCAATTACCATAATCCTTTTGTTTATTGCCAAAAGCGCATGACATGGACATAGACATAGACAGTTTATTATTTCACCTGGTTAATTCACTCAGCAAGTCGTAGAATCTAAGTCCTACAGATTTGAATGGCAAAGTATGCAACACGGAGTAACTGCAGTGCAATGCAATGCATCGTGACCAAAAAAGTAAATAAATAAAAAATTGCTTCGTAAAACCACATTCTTAAGGAATAAACCAGGGATTCCAAACATTGGCGGTCGTTACATATTCTGAACAAGAACAAGCAGCCTAGCGCGACGGCCGACCTAAGGATCTAAAGCAGCTTGGTAAACTATCGGTTTTCTACAGATCACTAATAGCGATATTACCAGATAAATGTGTCCATTGCTGGAATCAGCAGCCAGCTTAACATTTCTAAATTATCCATGCCAAGTTTGAGAATATATATAAGTCTGGATTTTTCAAAACGATGCTGCCCTGTTGCTGTGAACGAGAATGTTCTACATCGCTGTCTTAATCCTTTTCCTTTTCGTTGTCTTTCGTCAGCGTAGTGTAGTTGTACGGTAGTGAAAATGCAGTAATTTTACCAATCATGTTTTCTAAACATCGGGAAATTCAATAGTCGTTTTTAGGCTACTGAGAAAACGATTTCCTTGTTTGAACTTGACTTGGCTTACGGCGGTATATTTATTATAAATAGCTTAAATGGAAAAATGTCAGCGAGTCACACAAGTAAAGCGGTCAAATGCATGAGAACGTATTCATTATCCCGCATACATTGATAACTTCGAACGACAGATAACAGAAAGGCAGGCAACTTACAAATGTATACAATATAGCAACAATATCGGGTAATTTACCAATTTTATTAAGTGTAATGTATAACCGATGTTCGTAGTGATTAGAAAAACGACACCGGTTTTGTTCGTTAATTTCCGCACGAATTTGGACATGGTCGTAGAACGTGGTCGTAGAAAAACGTATACTAGATAGACAGATAGATAATCTTTATTTATCCACGGACAATTCATCAGCTATAATAATAAAAAAACGTTTAAAATATATCGGTATCAACATGCAATTAGATAGACAAGATACTATTATAAAAACTATACTTAAAACCTAAATCTAACTAAAACTGCTTTTCACGAATGCCGTGCCTCAACGTACTTCTTTAATTAAACGCCTAAATAACCCAAGGGACTCTGCTTGTCTTATATCACGAGGAAGACTGTTCCAAAGGGTGGCGCCACTATAGCTAAAGCTATTCTTACTACAGTGATGCTGAATGATGAAGTTGCAATAGACGCACACTGTTGCAGGGAATGAATGTGAGTATTAATGCTTTACCTTAAATGACAAAAACGACAATACAACTTACCCTGCAAAGCAGCATTCAGAAGTATCAGAAACACACTCCAAGATACTTCCATACTTTTGTGCTGATCCACAACTGGCATGTTTTAAGCTTCTGGATATTGTTTGCATAAATCAGTAACTCTTGACTGACCACCCTTAATTTGCCTTGGCTGAATGACATTAACAATTAAATAAACAAATCAACTTAAGGTGGTAGACCTGACTTCAGCAAGCCCATTTTGGATAAACATTTCAGAAAATGACGAATACTGGCAGAAGTAAAAACATCACAGGCCGAGACAACTAAAATTAAGCTTCAGAAAAATCGATGTTTTAGGTGACAATTTTCACACCTCAGGTGACAAAGCCTGTTTGCATTGCAGGCTCAAAAATAAGTTTTTGTCATTTTACGGCTGTATGTTAAACGGTAATTCAAAAAGAAATGCAAGAGATAACTCCCACAAAGAAAAGGAAAATTCTCATGGGAGCCCAGAAAGAAAGACCCCTTCTTTCTTCAGATATCGAGTTTTCCATTTCCATGTGTCTTCCATTTGAGCGGCGATAATATCGAGAAAAAATTTCATCCAGGTACGTTAAATCCACGTATTTATTCTTACAATACCTTTCAGTGTGGTCGGTGGAGGCCCTAAAATACGTCAATTAATCGCCGATATCTCTTCGTAAATCCTTGTTTATCGAGCGCCATTTTGAATTCTCCTTGCAAAACCGCTGTTAAAGTGTTTGCATTAATAACAGGCCGATTGTAGTACGAATAATGCCGAAAATCTTCGTTGTTTCTCGTTAAATCCAACATAGCGCCTCAAAATGGCCGCCCGAAGTAACTAACTTCGATCGTCCTTTTCTTCGCATCGGGATAACATAGAGCCGTCAACTTTGGAAATTAAGCAAAATAGTATAATATATATAGATAGGCTGAGCCTAACAGCGGAGCTCCCTAAATTCTCATATTCTAGAATGCCTTTTTTTTAGCTATAACTGCAATATAGTGCGCACGCTACAAGTTTCCATAATTTCCAGTTACTAATCATATGCATTTCGCGCTGCGATCCAGTGACCAGTATACAGCAGCTATACTAATAGGCACAGTTCATCTAAGCCCGTTTCCCTTTGCGGACAAGCTGGTCCATGATCCGGCTATGAATCGAGTTTTGCAGACAGAGAATAACGAGAGGAAGATTTGTTAAGTTTCCCAACATTTCCAAAAACCTTTTTATAAAATTATTGTTCCATGTTCCTTGATGAGTACCACTAGAATTTTTATGTGAAAGGGAAGGAAGGCCTCTGTGTAAAAGATAAACGATACTATACAGCCAGCCTGCTATACAGCTGAGGCATGAAAACGGATAGTTGTTAATTGCAAAATACCAATCACGGCTGTTCTGTATACGTGACAGACGGCGCTAATAAATGAGTTTTCCATGAGCCTAATACATAGGAAGGAAGGTCTCTGGGTAAAAGCGAGAGCCGTAAGTCAGATTACGGCTCTGCCGCTGAAAAATTCCGTTCGTTAACGTCTGTGAAAATTGTATGACCGAAAGAAATTGGTGTAACTCGCTGGAATTGCTTTGAATCGACCCAAAAAAACGCTCAATACACCAGTAAACACACAAAGAAGTTCAGGCGAGCCATTTTTATTGAAATATCGTTCGTAATTTTACGCTCAAATTCGTTCGTAATTTTACGCTCAAATTGGAAGCGAATTTTCCCCATAGAAATCCTTAGAATTTCGCTATTACACAACAGTTACCACGACGTTCAAATTAATACAACGTGTAAACATCACTTGAGCTTGGGGTACCTTTGCTAGCATACTAGATAAAGATTGCAGGAAAATTGCATGTTTTTGTAGTCAAGTGTATCGATAAATTTTATCCACACCCCTGGGAATCACAGTGCGCAAAAATCACCTTTTGCCGACCCATTGAACTGGTAATTGATCCCTAAAATCGAAATAAGACTGTGATTCTATTTCTCGGATGAATGATAACATATTGTGCAGAGGCTGACCGAAATTTCCGTGCGAAGCGAGGTTTAATAACAAATTTGTCGTGCCTCGCGAATTCCAGCAAGGTGTTGTGCAGTTGCCTGGCAACAGTGCAACAAAGCTTGAATGACGTCAGACAAACGAAAGAGGATGATGGGAACGCCTGTGGTACTACTTCATGTAAGCCTGTAAAGGAGCATTGTAAACAAAGATGGCGGACGGTAAACGGTATGCGAAACGGTACCAAAGTTTTTGGTTTCAAAGAAGACGAAGTAGAATGGCTAAAAGCTTCATACGCTAATCGAGACGCCACCAAAGTTTCTCGACCCGCGGTGCACCTCCTCCGAGCTTCGCGAGGTTCTGCGAGACATGTACTTATTTCTAGTTTTAATTGCAGATGTGGATGGTCCAGAGGGTAAGTTAATCATATCAGTGCATTGAAATACCTGATGATTACCTTAAATTGATTTGGTATTGATGTAACGTTCATTCTTTGGTTGATGCAGCACCACCAGATGCTCCAGCAGCAGCCGCTGCAGCACCAGCTGGTAAGTTAAATTGTGCATTAAAATATTTCACTGTGTAAATTTATTTGGTATTGTTAGGTTTTAGATGTAGTTGTTCTGAGTAAGTTATGTTTTGCTTTAAATATTATGTAGGTCCTTTTATGAAACAGTTTATAATTACTAAGGTTTTCCCCAAAAAAATTGGTAACACCTTAAAGAGTAGTGAAATGGCAAAAGGAAGATTTGGTTTATTAGAGTTGAAATGTACAATGTTCCAATTAAGCTTATAATCTCTTGGTTTCATTCAGTTGGATGCACACACAGGACGAAATTGTACGTTTCCGTATTTCTTAAACGTGACGGAAACATGGAAATTTATGTTTCGGTTACATATCCGTGCTGCGGAAACGTGGTAATCCAATTCTTGGTGCTCGGATCACGTTTCCGTCATGTTTCCTGAGCGGAAATGTCAAATCATGTTTCCGTCGCATTTCTGCTAGTAGATTTCCGTTGGCGTTTGTTTCCGTTACGTTTCTGCAAATGGATTTCTGATTTGTACGGTAGACTGTCTTTAGCTGGTTTGATCGATTTCGGTCATTTCAGTCATTTGAGCCGGTTCGGTCAATTTGAGCCGGTTCAGTCATTTGAGCCAGTTCAATCATATAAGCTGGTTTGGTCATTTGAGCCAGTTCAATCATATAAGCTGGTTTGGTCATTTGAGCCAGTGTCACGTATACAATCAACTACATTAAGTTTTTTTCCTTTTGCCATGTATATATTATGTTTATTCGCTGTTTTCGTTGTAATTAGCAAGTTTACCACTATTTATTATGTTTGTTCGCTGTTTTCGTCGCAATTAGCAAGTTTGTACCAGATGTTGTTAAACCTCTTTGTTATAAGATAATCCTCGTTACGTAACTTATGATATAAAATATTTGCGTTATAATTACCTTTTATTTTAAATTAGTCTGTATTCTGTATTCAGTAAAATGACTGTATGAAGTATTATCATTATAATTTGTGTAGGCTTTTAGTATATAAGTAACGTGTAAATAATTTTTGATTGCTCGAAAAAGAAGGTCGAAAGAGTAGAGAGTTTTGTCAAGTCGGTCGGAGGATAGAAGTTGAGAGAAGAGAAAACACTGTTCACCGCCAAGAATCATTGGCAGGGGCTTCCTGTAGTGTTCCAAGGGAAAAACTCATTTTTTCCAGAGGGAGTCAACGTGGAGAAAGGTAAAGTTAATGTGGAAGACAAGTAAAGTTAACGTCGGAAAGACAAACGTGGAAGAAATGTAAAGTTAACGTGAAGAGGACGGAAAGCTATCGTAGAAAGGACGAAGGACGGAAAGCTAACGTAGAAAGGCCGAAGTGGAAGATAAGCAAAGACGGACGAGAACATTTGGACCGCAAGCTAGAAGGATTTAAAGAGCAAGGTTTAAGGAACAATTCACAAACTGTTTAATTATTTAATTACCGTTTATACTGTAAGAACTTTATTATTTTACTTCATTAGAATTCATTAATTAAGTCAGACCTTTATCATTTTACTTCATTAGAATTTGTTAATTTAGTTGGACTTTAAAAGTAGGATTAAGATTAAAATAGTGATTTGTAATTATAGTAATTTAAGTCTAGTTATTAAACGTATAGGTTTTTTTTGTTACTTTCGTGTTGTGTGTTTGGGGAAAGGACTTGTGTATGCTGTCGGTCGTGGTATTCCTTTTTTTGTTTTCGGTGGGCACCAAGGGGACCCAGCGTGGTGACGCGGAACGTCACATTTTTGGTGTCAGAAGTGGGATCCCTTTTGTGCCCGCATACACGGTTCAGACACAATCACACAATACATTGTTAGTTATTGCCATGGCTACCTCCGTTGACTATAATACATGGTCGTTAGAAGATTTGAGAGACGAAGCTACCAAACGGTCTATACTTTATATTTCTAAGGACGGGGTTAAAACATTGGCGAGTAAACTTAGGACTCATGACAGGTTAATGATAGGTGGAGAGAGTCCTGTCAAAGGAACCAAAGAAGCAGTGGAAGAGCAGTTACTTAATCCTAGTTATGAGCAGCAGTTGAAGTTGTTAGAACTACAAAGGGAAATAGAAAGAGAAAAGCGCGAGGCAGAAAGAGAAAAGCGCGAGGCAGAAAGAGAGAAAAGGGAAATTAGAGAGTTAGAAATTAAGGCAGAAAAAGAAAAGCGCGAGGCAGAAAGGGAGGCAGAAAGGGAGAAAAGAGAGTATGAAAGACAGAAAGCCCACGAGGAAGAAGAGCGTTCGATGAGAGAAGAGCAAAGGCTTAGGCTACTAAGAAGTGAAAAGGAGGAGTTTGAAGTCAGGGACGCCGAACGACGCCAGGCGAGTGAGTCTCGAAGTAGGAAACCTAAATTTATGAAAATCAGGGAAATGAGAGAAAATGAAGACATTGATGATTATTTTAGAATATTTGAAATGACTGCAAGAGCGCAATCTTTACCGGAGGATGAATGGGTTGGTAATCTGGTGCCTAAACTCACTGAAAAGGCGAAAACAATCTATTTGGAAATTCCAGATACTATGTCACAGGACTACCATGAAAGCAAATCAATAATTATTAAAGCCTATCAGTTAACTGCTGACCATTATAGATATAGGTTTCGGACATCAGACAAACAACCAGATGAGGATTTCGTTCAGTGGGGAAATAGGACGAGAAGGTACCTGAATCGGTGGATGGCAGTTGCTAACGCAACAGGAGACCCAGAAAAAATCCTGGAGCAGATAATGATTGAGAGATTGTTGGATGCAGTAAGCCCAGAGCTTAGAGCTTGGCTAAAGGAGCAGAAACCCACAACTGCTGAGGAGCTTGGCAATCTGGCTAACTTACATGTACAGTCGAGAAAAGGACCGCTTGTTGGCGGTAAGTATGCACCATATGTTAAAAGCCAGGGGTTTAAAGACAACAAACAGACAGATCAAAGAGCAGAGAATTTACCTTTTGAACCGAACCAGAGGAAAAATCCAGTTCCACAAACAAGATTTCCTCCCACTCCTAGGAGTAGGAATCCAGGAAGAGAAATTAAATGTTATAAATGTGGAAAATTAGGACACATGTCCTTCAATTGTGGCCGGGGCCGAAGTAATCCCTCGCAGGGATATTTGCTATGTATGACCCCTCTTGCGTCGGAATCAAAGTACCCAGCTTGCAATGTTAAAGGGAAAATCGGCGGGAAATTTGCAGAGATGATAGTAGATTCTGGGTGTACTAGGACCCTTGTGCATAAAAAGTATGTAAGCCGAGATTCCTTAACTGGGGACAAAATAACGGTATTAACAGCGGCGGGAGAACGTCTCGTAGTACCCCTAGCAAGCGTGGAGATTTTAAGTGAGCAGGGAAGGCATGTGGAATTAGTAGGTGTGCTGGATACATTACCTGTTGATTGTTTACTTGGTAGATCGTCATTCGGACAAACTCTTTCCAAGAAAAATGTTCTAGATCAATGGGAGAGAAATGTTTCAGATGTCAACACCGGCCAAGGTGACGCTTTTGTACTGACGCGACGTCAGAAAGCATTGGAAGACGCCCAGAAGAGAGCAGATGAGTTGGTAGACAGAGAAAACGTGCTTGCAATCAAGAGTTTAGCCAAGAAAGAGGCGAAACATGTCAGTTTACAGGAAGGTGATTTGCAAACTCTTTTCGAGGACAAGAAGCAAGATGAATCCCGCGATATGAACTCAGAGAGTAATGCAGACGTCGTTACTGGTGAGGATCTTTCAAAGGATAAAGAGGTTGGACAAGCTCTTGAGAAGTCAGACCTGAGTGACACAGAAGATTGTACAGGTGAGAATCTTTTTCCAGCTAACATTCTTGATCGAAACAGAAATCAATTAATTATAGACCAGAAATCAGATGTGACTCTCAGTACGGTACGCAATGGTGCAATCGGAAAAGCACCTGACAAATCAGATGGCTATTTCTTTGACAATGAATTGCTAATGCATCGCAGGTTTTATGAAAATCCACACAATGGGATGAGGTATGTGGATCGCATCGTCGTTCCAGAATCGTATAGGAATGAAATACTTCGTGTTGGTCACACTATTCCCCTGTCGGGCCACATGGGTAGTGCAAAAACGTTAAGTCATATAGCTGCTCACTTCATTTGGCCCAAACTTCGCTTTGATGTTAATAAGTACTGTGCAACCTGTCCACAGTGTCAGTTAGTGGCCAGGAAGATGAAATCTAAAAGGGCGCCTTTAAAACCAGTTGAAATTGAGACTCAGCCATTCAGGAAGATTGCTATCGACATTGTGGGAGAGTTACCACGGACGACAACCGGTTACAAGTACATATTGACAATTGTTGATTATGCAACGCGTTACCCAGAAGCTATACCCCTGAGAAATGTTAGTTCTAAAACAATCGCAGATGCCCTTATCCAGTATTTCAGCAGGGTCGGTATTCCCGATGAATTAGTTTCTGACCAGGGATCTAATTTTATAGGTAAACTCATGGCGCAGTTGTATGAACAACTGGGGATCACTAAAATCAAAACGTCGGTTTACCATCCAGAAGCTAATGGATTGGTCGAGCGCTTTAATGGCACGCTTAAGTTTATGCTCAGGAAGTTTGTAAAGGAATGCGTGAAAAATTGGGACAAGTACCTCCCATACTTGCTTTTTGCTTACAGAGAGGTCCCATCCGAATCAACTGGATATTCCCCTTTTGAATTACTCTATGGTCGAACGGTTAGAGGACCACTCGCCGTTATCAAGGAGACTTGGCTAGACCCAAAACCTTCTGAAAATAATTTAGTAAGTCATGTTCTTGAGATTCGCAGACGCCTCGCAACGATGCAGCGAGTTGTTCAAGACCAAATGAGAAAAGTACAAAGTAAGCAGAAGCGCTTATACGACACCCACAGTTCTAAGCGTCGATTGGAGATTGGGGACAAGGCCTTAGTTTTGCTACCCAGTCCTGGTAGTAAACTTGAGATGCAGTGGCAAGGTCCATACATGGTTACCAAAGCACTGGCCGATGGGTTGAATTATGAACTTGACACCGGTAAGTCTCACAAACAACATCGTACATATCACATAAATTTGCTTAACAAATGGCAAAGCAGAGATGAAATTGCTGCCTTAATCATGCCAGAATCACCAGAAATGCCGTTGCCACATGAGAGTAATGTTCCTTTATTTCCAAATGACGAGACATGGAAAGATGTCATAATTTCCGATGAGTTAACTGTTCCTCAGAGGCAACAGCTTGAGCATTTGTTACATGAATATGCAGATGTGTTTTCAGGGAGTCCTAACTTGACAAGTGTTATTACTCATCAGATCGACACAGGAAACGCTACACCCATCCGTTGTTCTCCATACCGGGTACCCCAAAAACTTGAAGAAGAGGTGAATAGAGAAATCGAGAGAATGTTGGATATGGGGATAATCCGTCCCTCTACCAGTCCCTGGGCGTTCCCTGTTGTTATTGTGCCTAAACCGGATGGTACAATTCGTTTTTGTGTCGATTACAGGAAGCTTAATAGCGTAACCAAAATGGATGCATATCCTATACCGTCAATGGACAGAATGATCGACAAAGTGGCTGCCGCGAATTTCATCTCCACGATTGATCTCACGAAAGGCTATTGGCGGATTCCACTAGAAACTTCCACAATTCAGAAATCTGCATTTATTACCGCCAAAGGGTTATATGAGTTTTTAGTAATGCCATTCGGTATGAAGACAGCACCAGCTACGTTTCAACGAATGATGTCGGACATTGTTCTGAAAGGACTAAGCTTTGCAGATGCCTTTATAGATGATGTCGAAGTCGACACACCCTCTTCCTTCCCGCAGCATTTGTTTGAACTTCGCCAGGTTCTGCAACGTCTCCGAGAATGTAATCTAAATGCACGGCCTTCCAAATGCAAAATGGCAATGTCAACAGTTGATTTTGTCGGTCATCGGGTTGGTGGAGACAGTATTGAGCCACGGACAGCCTTGGTTCAAGCCATCAGGAACTACCCCAGGCCTGTGACCAAGAAACAGGTAAGATCTTTTTTAGGTCTCGTTGGGTACTATAGAAAATTTATTCCAAATTTTTCTCAGAGGGCTGCCGTTCTAACTGACTTAACAAGAGGTAAGAATCCCAGTAAAGTTAAGTGGTCAGAAGTCCATGAATCAGCATTTCAGGATTTAAAATGTGCTATGCAAAGTTCCCCTGTTTTACGACCACCCCATTGGGATGACGAATTCATTTTACAGGTCGATGCTTCAAATAGAGGCCTTGGGGCAATTTTAAGCCAGAAAGATAGTAACGGAGAGGAACATCCTGTTGTTTATGCAAGCAGGAAGCTTCAGCCTAGAGAAGAAAAGTTATCTACTACAGAGAAAGAATGTCTAGGTATCGTTTGGGCTGTAGAATTGTTTAGGTATTATCTTTTTGGCAGGACATTTAAACTCCAGACTGACCATAATCCATTGGTTTGGTTGAACCAAGTGCGAGATAAAAGTAAGAAGTTACTACGATGGAGTATCACATTACAAGAATATGATATGATTATCGAACACAAAAGTGGTAAGAAAAATTGTAACGTGGATGCCCTCAGCAGAGTGTAGTGGTCAGTTAGCAATGCACCATCCCTACTCGCCCATTGCTATTTTTGTATCGTATTCTCCCAAAAATAGACAATTTTAGGGGGGAGGTGTCACGTATACAATCAACTACATTAAGTTTTTTTCCTTTTGCCATGTATATATTATGTTTATTCGCTGTTTTCGTTGTAATTAGCAAGTTTACCACTATTTATTATGTTTGTTCGCTGTTTTCGTCGCAATTAGCAAGTTTGTACCAGATGTTGTTAAACCTCTTTGTTATAAGATAATCCTCGTTACGTAACTTATGATATAAAATATTTGCGTTATAATTACCTTTTATTTTAAATTAGTCTGTATTCTGTATTCAGTAAAATGACTGTATGAAGTATTATCATTATAATTTGTGTAGGCTTTTAGTATATAAGTAACGTGTAAATAATTTTTGATTGCTCGAAAAAGAAGGTCGAAAGAGTAGAGAGTTTTGTCAAGTCGGTCGGAGGATAGGAGTTGAGAGAAGAGAAAACACTGTTCACCGCCAAGAATCATTGGCAGGGGCTTCCTGTAGTGTTCCAAGGGAAAAACTCATTTTTTCCAGAGGGAGTCAACGTGGAGAAAGGTAAAGTTAATGTGGAAGACAAGTAAAGTTAACGTCGGAAAGACAAACGTGGAAGAAATGTAAAGTTAACGTGAAGAGGACGGAAAGCTATCGTAGAAAGGACGAAGGACGGAAAGCTAACGTAGAAAGGCCGAAGTGGAAGATAAGCAAAGACGGACGAGAACATTTGGACCGCAAGCTAGAAGGATTTAAAGAGCAAGGTTTAAGGAACAATTCACAAACTGTTTAATTATTTAATTACCGTTTATACTGTAAGAACTTTATTATTTTACTTCATTAGAATTCATTAATTAAGTCAGACCTTTATCATTTTACTTCATTAGAATTTGTTAATTTAGTTGGACTTTAAAAGTAGGATTAAGATTAAAATAGTGATTTGTAATTATAGTAATTTAAGTCTAGTTATTAAACGTATAGGTTTTTTTTGTTACTTTCGTGTTGTGTGTTTGGGGAAAGGACTTGTGTATGCTGTCGGTCGTGGTATTCCTTTTTTTGTTTTCGGTGGGCACCAAGGGGACCCAGCGTGGTGACGCGGAACGTCACATTTTTGGTGTCAGAAGTGGGATCCCTTTTGTGCCCGCATACACGGTTCAGACACAATCACACAATACATTGTTAGTTATTGCCATGGCTACCTCCGTTGACTATAATACATGGTCGTTAGAAGATTTGAGAGACGAAGCTACCAAACGGTCTATACTTTATATTTCTAAGGACGGGGTTAAAACATTGGCGAGTAAACTTAGGACTCATGACAGGTTAATGATAGGTGGAGAGAGTCCTGTCAAAGGAACCAAAGAAGCAGTGGAAGAGCAGTTACTTAATCCTAGTTATGAGCAGCAGTTGAAGTTGTTAGAACTACAAAGGGAAATAGAAAGAGAAAAGCGCGAGGCAGAAAGAGAAAAGCGCGAGGCAGAAAGAGAGAAAAGGGAAATTAGAGAGTTAGAAATTAAGGCAGAAAAAGAAAAGCGCGAGGCAGAAAGGGAGGCAGAAAGGGAGAAAAGAGAGTATGAAAGACAGAAAGCCCACGAGGAAGAAGAGCGTTCGATGAGAGAAGAGCAAAGGCTTAGGCTACTAAGAAGTGAAAAGGAGGAGTTTGAAGTCAGGGACGCCGAACGACGCCAGGCGAGTGAGTCTCGAAGTAGGAAACCTAAATTTATGAAAATCAGGGAAATGAGAGAAAATGAAGACATTGATGATTATTTTAGAATATTTGAAATGACTGCAAGAGCGCAATCTTTACCGGAGGATGAATGGGTTGGTAATCTGGTGCCTAAACTCACTGAAAAGGCGAAAACAATCTATTTGGAAATTCCAGATACTATGTCACAGGACTACCATGAAAGCAAATCAATAATTATTAAAGCCTATCAGTTAACTGCTGACCATTATAGATATAGGTTTCGGACATCAGACAAACAACCAGATGAGGATTTCGTTCAGTGGGGAAATAGGACGAGAAGGTACCTGAATCGGTGGATGGCAGTTGCTAACGCAACAGGAGACCCAGAAAAAATCCTGGAGCAGATAATGATTGAGAGATTGTTGGATGCAGTAAGCCCAGAGCTTAGAGCTTGGCTAAAGGAGCAGAAACCCACAACTGCTGAGGAGCTTGGCAATCTGGCTAACTTACATGTACAGTCGAGAAAAGGACCGCTTGTTGGCGGTAAGTATGCACCATATGTTAAAAGCCAGGGGTTTAAAGACAACAAACAGACAGATCAAAGAGCAGAGAATTTACCTTTTGAACCGAACCAGAGGAAAAATCCAGTTCCACAAACAAGATTTCCTCCCACTCCTAGGAGTAGGAATCCAGGAAGAGAAATTAAATGTTATAAATGTGGAAAATTAGGACACATGTCCTTCAATTGTGGCCGGGGCCGAAGTAATCCCTCGCAGGGATATTTGCTATGTATGACCCCTCTTGCGTCGGAATCAAAGTACCCAGCTTGCAATGTTAAAGGGAAAATCGGCGGGAAATTTGCAGAGATGATAGTAGATTCTGGGTGTACTAGGACCCTTGTGCATAAAAAGTATGTAAGCCGAGATTCCTTAACTGGGGACAAAATAACGGTATTAACAGCGGCGGGAGAACGTCTCGTAGTACCCCTAGCAAGCGTGGAGATTTTAAGTGAGCAGGGAAGGCATGTGGAATTAGTAGGTGTGCTGGATACATTACCTGTTGATTGTTTACTTGGTAGATCGTCATTCGGACAAACTCTTTCCAAGAAAAATGTTCTAGATCAATGGGAGAGAAATGTTTCAGATGTCAACACCGGCCAAGGTGACGCTTTTGTACTGACGCGACGTCAGAAAGCATTGGAAGACGCCCAGAAGAGAGCAGATGAGTTGGTAGACAGAGAAAACGTGCTTGCAATCAAGAGTTTAGCCAAGAAAGAGGCGAAACATGTCAGTTTACAGGAAGGTGATTTGCAAACTCTTTTCGAGGACAAGAAGCAAGATGAATCCCGCGATATGAACTCAGAGAGTAATGCAGACGTCGTTACTGGTGAGGATCTTTCAAAGGATAAAGAGGTTGGACAAGCTCTTGAGAAGTCAGACCTGAGTGACACAGAAGATTGTACAGGTGAGAATCTTTTTCCAGCTAACATTCTTGATCGAAACAGAAATCAATTAATTATAGACCAGAAATCAGATGTGACTCTCAGTACGGTACGCAATGGTGCAATCGGAAAAGCACCTGACAAATCAGATGGCTATTTCTTTGACAATGAATTGCTAATGCATCGCAGGTTTTATGAAAATCCACACAATGGGATGAGGTATGTGGATCGCATCGTCGTTCCAGAATCGTATAGGAATGAAATACTTCGTGTTGGTCACACTATTCCCCTGTCGGGCCACATGGGTAGTGCAAAAACGTTAAGTCATATAGCTGCTCACTTCATTTGGCCCAAACTTCGCTTTGATGTTAATAAGTACTGTGCAACCTGTCCACAGTGTCAGTTAGTGGCCAGGAAGATGAAATCTAAAAGGGCGCCTTTAAAACCAGTTGAAATTGAGACTCAGCCATTCAGGAAGATTGCTATCGACATTGTGGGAGAGTTACCACGGACGACAACCGGTTACAAGTACATATTGACAATTGTTGATTATGCAACGCGTTACCCAGAAGCTATACCCCTGAGAAATGTTAGTTCTAAAACAATCGCAGATGCCCTTATCCAGTATTTCAGCAGGGTCGGTATTCCCGATGAATTAGTTTCTGACCAGGGATCTAATTTTATAGGTAAACTCATGGCGCAGTTGTATGAACAACTGGGGATCACTAAAATCAAAACGTCGGTTTACCATCCAGAAGCTAATGGATTGGTCGAGCGCTTTAATGGCACGCTTAAGTTTATGCTCAGGAAGTTTGTAAAGGAATGCGTGAAAAATTGGGACAAGTACCTCCCATACTTGCTTTTTGCTTACAGAGAGGTCCCATCCGAATCAACTGGATATTCCCCTTTTGAATTACTCTATGGTCGAACGGTTAGAGGACCACTCGCCGTTATCAAGGAGACTTGGCTAGACCCAAAACCTTCTGAAAATAATTTAGTAAGTCATGTTCTTGAGATTCGCAGACGCCTCGCAACGATGCAGCGAGTTGTTCAAGACCAAATGAGAAAAGTACAAAGTAAGCAGAAGCGCTTATACGACACCCACAGTTCTAAGCGTCGATTGGAGATTGGGGACAAGGCCTTAGTTTTGCTACCCAGTCCTGGTAGTAAACTTGAGATGCAGTGGCAAGGTCCATACATGGTTACCAAAGCACTGGCCGATGGGTTGAATTATGAACTTGACACCGGTAAGTCTCACAAACAACATCGTACATATCACATAAATTTGCTTAACAAATGGCAAAGCAGAGATGAAATTGCTGCCTTAATCATGCCAGAATCACCAGAAATGCCGTTGCCACATGAGAGTAATGTTCCTTTATTTCCAAATGACGAGACATGGAAAGATGTCATAATTTCCGATGAGTTAACTGTTCCTCAGAGGCAACAGCTTGAGCATTTGTTACATGAATATGCAGATGTGTTTTCAGGGAGTCCTAACTTGACAAGTGTTATTACTCATCAGATCGACACAGGAAACGCTACACCCATCCGTTGTTCTCCATACCGGGTACCCCAAAAACTTGAAGAAGAGGTGAATAGAGAAATCGAGAGAATGTTGGATATGGGGATAATCCGTCCCTCTACCAGTCCCTGGGCGTTCCCTGTTGTTATTGTGCCTAAACCGGATGGTACAATTCGTTTTTGTGTCGATTACAGGAAGCTTAATAGCGTAACCAAAATGGATGCATATCCTATACCGTCAATGGACAGAATGATCGACAAAGTGGCTGCCGCGAATTTCATCTCCACGATTGATCTCACGAAAGGCTATTGGCGGATTCCACTAGAAACTTCCACAATTCAGAAATCTGCATTTATTACCGCCAAAGGGTTATATGAGTTTTTAGTAATGCCATTCGGTATGAAGACAGCACCAGCTACGTTTCAACGAATGATGTCGGACATTGTTCTGAAAGGACTAAGCTTTGCAGATGCCTTTATAGATGATGTCGAAGTCGACACACCCTCTTCCTTCCCGCAGCATTTGTTTGAACTTCGCCAGGTTCTGCAACGTCTCCGAGAATGTAATCTAAATGCACGGCCTTCCAAATGCAAAATGGCAATGTCAACAGTTGATTTTGTCGGTCATCGGGTTGGTGGAGACAGTATTGAGCCACGGACAGCCTTGGTTCAAGCCATCAGGAACTACCCCAGGCCTGTGACCAAGAAACAGGTAAGATCTTTTTTAGGTCTCGTTGGGTACTATAGAAAATTTATTCCAAATTTTTCTCAGAGGGCTGCCGTTCTAACTGACTTAACAAGAGGTAAGAATCCCAGTAAAGTTAAGTGGTCAGAAGTCCATGAATCAGCATTTCAGGATTTAAAATGTGCTATGCAAAGTTCCCCTGTTTTACGACCACCCCATTGGGATGACGAATTCATTTTACAGGTCGATGCTTCAAATAGAGGCCTTGGGGCAATTTTAAGCCAGAAAGATAGTAACGGAGAGGAACATCCTGTTGTTTATGCAAGCAGGAAGCTTCAGCCTAGAGAAGAAAAGTTATCTACTACAGAGAAAGAATGTCTAGGTATCGTTTGGGCTGTAGAATTGTTTAGGTATTATCTTTTTGGCAGGACATTTAAACTCCAGACTGACCATAATCCATTGGTTTGGTTGAACCAAGTGCGAGATAAAAGTAAGAAGTTACTACGATGGAGTATCACATTACAAGAATATGATATGATTATCGAACACAAAAGTGGTAAGAAAAATTGTAACGTGGATGCCCTCAGCAGAGTGTAGTGGTCAGTTAGCAATGCACCATCCCTACTCGCCCATTGCTATTTTTGTATCGTATTCTCCCAAAAATAGACAATTTTAGGGGGGAGGTGTCACGTATACAATCAACTACATTAAGTTTTTTTCCTTTTGCCATGTATATATTATGTTTATTCGCTGTTTTCGTTGTAATTAGCAAGTTTACCACTATTTATTATGTTTGTTCGCTGTTTTCGTCGCAATTAGCAAGTTTGTACCAGATGTTGTTAAACCTCTTTGTTATAAGATAATCCTCGTTACGTAACTTATGATATAAAATATTTGCGTTATAATTACCTTTTATTTTAAATTAGTCTGTATTCTGTATTCAGTAAAATGACTGTATGAAGTATTATCATTATAATTTGTGTAGGCTTTTAGTATATAAGTAACGTGTAAATAATTTTTGATTGCTCGAAAAAGAAGGTCGAAAGAGTAGAGAGTTTTGTCAAGTCGGTCGGAGGATAGGAGTTGAGAGAAGAGAAAACACTGTTCACCGCCAAGAATCATTGGCAGGGGCTTCCTGTAGTGTTCCAAGGGAAAAACTCATTTTTTCCAGAGGGAGTCAACGTGGAGAAAGGTAAAGTTAATGTGGAAGACAAGTAAAGTTAACGTCGGAAAGACAAACGTGGAAGAAATGTAAAGTTAACGTGAAGAGGACGGAAAGCTATCGTAGAAAGGACGAAGGACGGAAAGCTAACGTAGAAAGGCCGAAGTGGAAGATAAGCAAAGACGGACGAGAACATTTGGACCGCAAGCTAGAAGGATTTAAAGAGCAAGGTTTAAGGAACAATTCACAAACTGTTTAATTATTTAATTACCGTTTATACTGTAAGAACTTTATTATTTTACTTCATTAGAATTCATTAATTAAGTCAGACCTTTATCATTTTACTTCATTAGAATTTGTTAATTTAGTTGGACTTTAAAAGTAGGATTAAGATTAAAATAGTGATTTGTAATTATAGTAATTTAAGTCTAGTTATTAAACGTATAGGTTTTTTTTGTTACTTTCGTGTTGTGTGTTTGGGGAAAGGACTTGTGTATGCTGTCGGTCGTGGTATTCCTTTTTTTGTTTTCGGTGGGCACCAAGGGGACCCAGCGTGGTGACGCGGATCGTCACATTTTTGGTGTCAGAAGTGGGATCCCTTTTGTGCCCGCATACACGGTTCAGACACAATCACACAATACATTGTTAGTTATTGCCATGGCTACCTCCGTTGACTATAATACATGGTCGTTAGAAGATTTGAGAGACGAAGCTACCAAACGGTCTATACTTTATATTTCTAAGGACGGGGTTAAAACATTGGCGAGTAAACTTAGGACTCATGACAGGTTAATGATAGGTGGAGAGAGTCCTGTCAAAGGAACCAAAGAAGCAGTGGAAGAGCAGTTACTTAATCCTAGTTATGAGCAGCAGTTGAAGTTGTTAGAACTACAAAGGGAAATAGAAAGAGAAAAGCGCGAGACAGAAAGAGAAAAGCGCGAGGCAGAAAGGGAGGCAGAAAGAGAGAAAAGGGAAATTAGAGAGTTAGAAATTAAGGCAGAAAAAGAAAAGCGCGAGGCAGAAAGGGAGGCAGAAAGGGAGAAAAGAGAGTATGAAAGACAGAAAGCCCACGAGGAAGAAGAGCGTTCGATGAGAGAAGAGCAAAGGCTTAGGCTACTAAGAAGTGAAAAGGAGGAGTTTGAAGTCAGGGACGCCGAACGACGCCAGGCGAGTGAGTCTCGAAGTAGGAAACCTAAATTTATGAAAATCAGGGAAATGAGAAAAAATGAAGACATTGATGATTATTTTAGAATATTTGAAATGACTGCAAGAGCGCAATCTTTACCGGAGGATGAATGGGTTGGTAATCTGGTGCCTAAACTCACTGAAAAGGCGAAAACAATCTATTTGGAAATTCCAGATACTATGTCACAGGACTACCATGAAAGCAAATCAATAATTATTAAAGCCTATCAGTTAACTGCTGACCATTATAGATATAGGTTTCGGACATCAGACAAACAACCAGATGAGGATTTCGTTCAGTGGGGAAATAGGACGAGAAGGTACCTGAATCGGTGGATGGCAGTTGCTAACGCAACAGGAGACCCAGAAAAAATCCTGGAGCAGATAATGATTGAGAGATTGTTGGATGCAGTAAGCCCAGAGCTTAGAGCTTGGCTAAAGGAGCAGAAACCCACAACTGCTGAGGAGCTTGGCAATCTGGCTAACTTACATGTACAGTCGAGAAAAGGACCGCTTGTTGGCGGTAAGTATGCACCATATGTTAAAAGCCAGGGGTTTAAAGACAACAAACAGACAGATCAAAGAGCAGAGAATTTACCTTTTGAACCGAACCAGAGGAAAAATCCAGTTCCACAAACAAGATTTCCTCCCACTCCTAGGAGTAGGAATCCAGGAAGAGAAATTAAATGTTATAAATGTGGAAAATTAGGACACATGTCCTTCAATTGTGGCCGGGGCCGAAGTAATCCCTCGCAGGGATATTTGCTATGTATGACCCCTCTTGCGTCGGAATCAGAGTACCCAGCTTGCAATGTTAAAGGGAAAATCGGCGGGAAATTTGCAGAGATGATAGTAGATTCTGGGTGTACTAGGACCCTTGTGCATAAAAAGTATGTAAGCCGAGATTCCTTAACTGGGGACAAAATAACGGTATTAACAGCGGCGGGAGAACGTCTCGTAGTACCCCTAGCAAGCGTGGAGATTTTAAGTGAGCAGGGAAGGCATGTGGAATTAGTAGGTGTGCTGGATACATTACCTGTTGATTGTTTACTTGGTAGATCGTCATTCGGACAAACTCTTTCCAAGAAAAATGTTCTAGATCAATGGGAGAGAAATGTTTCAGATGTCAACACCGGCCAAGGTGACGCTTTTGTACTGACGCGACGTCAGAAAGCATTGGAAGACGCCCAGAAGAGAGCAGATGAGTTGGTAGACAGAGAAAACGTGCTTGCAATCAAGAGTTTAGCCAAGAAAGAGGCGAAACATGTCAGTTTACAGGAAGGTGATTTGCAAACTCTTTTCGAGGACAAGAAGCAAGATGAATCCCGCGATATGAACTCAGAGAGTAATGCAGACGTCGTTACTGGTGAGGATCTTTCAAAGGATAAAGAGGTTGGACAAGCTCTTGAGAAGTCAGACCTGAGTGACACAGAAGATTGTACAGGTGAGAATCTTTTTCCAGCTAACATTCTTGATCGAAACAGAAATCAATTAATTATAGACCAGAAATCAGATGTGACTCTCAGTACGGTACGCAATGGTGCAATCGGAAAAGCACCTGACAAATCAGATGGCTATTTCTTTGACAATGAATTGCTAATGCATCGCAGGTTTTATGAAAATCCACACAATGGGATGAGGTATGTGGATCGCATCGTCGTTCCAGAATCGTATAGGAATGAAATACTTCGTGTTGGTCACACTATTCCCCTGTCGGGCCACATGGGTAGTGCAAAAACGTTAAGTCATATAGCTGCTCACTTCTTTTGGCCCAAACTTCGCTTTGATGTTAATAAGTACTGTGCAACCTGTCCACAGTGTCAGTTAGTGGCCAGGAAGATGAAATCTAAAAGGGCGCCTTTAAAACCAGTTGAAATTGAGACTCAGCCATTCGGGAAGATTGCTATCGACATTGTGGGAGAGTTACCACGGACGACAACCGGTTACAAGTACATATTGACAATTGTTGATTATGCAACGCGTTACCCAGAAGCTATACCCCTGAGAAATGTTAGTTCTAAAACAATCGCAGATGCCCTTATCCAGTATTTCAGCAGGGTCGGTATTCCCGATGAATTAGTTTCTGACCAGGGATCTAATTTTATAGGTAAACTCATGGCGCAGTTGTATGAACAACTGGGGATCACTAAAATCAAAACGTCGGTTTACCATCCAGAAGCTAATGGATTGGTCGAGCGCTTTAATGGCACGCTTAAGTTTATGCTCAGGAAGTTTGTAAAGGAATGCGTGAAAAATTGGGACAAGTACCTCCCATACTTGCTTTTTGCTTACAGAGAGGTCCCATCCGAATCAACTGGATATTCCCCTTTTGAATTACTCTATGGTCGAACGGTTAGAGGACCACTCGCCGTTATCAAGGAGACTTGGCTAGACCCAAAACCTTCTGAAAATAATTTAGTAAGTCATGTTCTTGAGATTCGCAGACGCCTCGCAACGATGCAGCGAGTTGTTCAAGACCAAATGAGAAAAGTACAAAGTAAGCAGAAGCGCTTATACGACACCCACAGTTCTAAGCGTCGATTGGAGGTTGGGGACAAGGCCTTAGTTTTGCTACCCAGTCCTGGTAGTAAACTTGAGATGCAGTGGCAAGGTCCATACATGGTTACCAAAGCACTGGCCGATGGGTTGAATTATGAACTTGACACCGGTAAGTCTCACAAACAACATCGTACATATCACATAAATTTGCTTAACAAATGGCAAAGCAGAGATGAAATTGCTGCCTTAATCATGCCAGAATCACCAGAAATGCCGTTGCCACATGAGAGTAATGTTCCTTTATTTCCAAATGACGAGACATGGAAAGATGTCATAATTTCCGATGAGTTAACTGTTCCTCAGAGGCAACAGCTTGAGCATTTGTTACATGAATATGCAGATGTGTTTTCAGGGAGTCCTAACTTGACAAGTGTTATTACTCATCAGATCGACACAGGAAACGCTACACCCATCCGTTGTTCTCCTTACCGGGTACCCCAAAAACTTGAAGAAGAGGTGAATAGAGAAATCGAGAGAATGTTGGATATGGGGATAATCCGTCCCTCTACCAGTCCCTGGGCGTTCCCTGTTGTTATTGTGCCTAAACCGGATGGTACAATTCGTTTTTGTGTCGATTACAGGAAGCTTAATAGCGTAACCAAAATGGATGCATATCCTATACCGTCAATGGACAGAATGATCGACAAAGTGGCTGCCGCGAATTTCATCTCCACGATTGATCTCACGAAAGGCTATTGGCGGATTCCACTAGAAACTTCCACAATTCAGAAATCTGCATTTATTACCGCCAAAGGGTTATATGAGTTTTTAGTAATGCCATTCGGTATGAAGACAGCACCAGCTACGTTTCAACGAATGATGTCGGACATTGTTCTGAAAGGACTAAGCTTTGCAGATGCCTTTATAGATGATGTCGAAGTCGACACACCCTCTTCCTTCCCGCAGCATTTGTTTGAACTTCGCCAGGTTCTGCAACGTCTCCGAGAATGTAATCTAAATGCACGGCCTTCCAAATGCAAAATGGCAATGTCAACAGTTGATTTTGTCGGTCATCGGGTTGGTGGAGACAGTATTGAGCCACGGACAGCCTTGGTTCAAGCCATCAGGAACTACCCCAGGCCTGTGACCAAGAAACAGGTAAGATCTTTTTTAGGTCTCGTTGGGTACTATAGAAAATTTATTCCAAATTTTTCTCAGAGGGCTGCCGTTCTAACTGACTTAACAAGAGGTAAGAATCCCAGTAAAGTTAAGTGGTCAGAAGTCCATGAATCAGCATTTCAGGATTTAAAATGTGCTATGCAAAGTTCCCCTGTTTTACGACCACCCCATTGGGATGACGAATTCATTTTACAGGTCGATGCTTCAAATAGAGGCCTTGGGGCAATTTTAAGCCAGAAAGATAGTAACGGAGAGGAACATCCTGTTGTTTATGCAAGCAGGAAGCTTCAGCCTAGAGAAGAAAAGTTATCTACTACAGAGAAAGAATGTCTAGGTATCGTTTGGGCTGTAGAATTGTTTAGGTATTATCTTTTTGGCAGGACATTTAAACTCCAGACTGACCATAATCCATTGGTTTGGTTGAACCAAGTGCGAGATAAAAGTAAGAAGTTACTACGATGGAGTATCACATTACAAGAATATGATATGATTATCGAACACAAAAGTGGTAAGAAAAATTGTAACGTGGATGCCCTCAGCAGAGTGTAGTGGTCAGTTAGCAATGCACCATCCCTACTCGTCCATTGCTATTTTTGTATCGTATTCTCCCAAAAATAGACAATTTTAGGGGGGAGGTGTCACGTATACAATCAACTACATTAAGTTTTTTTCCTTTTGCCATGTATATATTATGTTTATTCGCTGTTTTCGTTGTAATTAGCAAGTTTACCACTATTTATTATGTTTGTTCGCTGTTTTCGTCGCAATTAGCAAGTTTGTACCAGATGTTGTTAAACCTCTTTGTTATAAGATAATCCTCGTTACGTAACTTATGATATAAAATATTTGCGTTATAATTACCTTTTATTTTAAATTAGTCTGTATTCTGTATTCAGTAAAATGACTGTATGAAGTATTATCATTATAATTTGTGTAGGCTTTTAGTATATAAGTAACGTGTAAATAATTTTTGATTGCTCGAAAAAGAAGGTCGAAAGAGTAGAGAGTTTTGTCAAGTCGGTCGGAGGATAGGAGTTGAGAGAAGAGAAAACACTGTTCACCGCCAAGAATCATTGGCAGGGGCTTCCTGTAGTGTTCCAAGGGAAAAACTCATTTTTTCCAGAGGGAGTCAACGTGGAGAAAGGTAAAGTTAATGTGGAAGACAAGTAAAGTTAACGTCGGAAAGACAAACGTGGAAGAAATGTAAAGTTAACGTGAAGAGGACGGAAAGCTATCGTAGAAAGGACGAAGGACGGAAAGCTAACGTAGAAAGGCCGAAGTGGAAGATAAGCAAAGACGGACGAGAACATTTGGACCGCAAGCTAGAAGGATTTAAAGAGCAAGGTTTAAGGAACAATTCACAAACTGTTTAATTATTTAATTACCGTTTATACTGTAAGAACTTTATTATTTTACTTCATTAGAATTCATTAATTAAGTCAGACCTTTATCATTTTACTTCATTAGAATTTGTTAATTTAGTTGGACTTTAAAAGTAGGATTAAGATTAAAATAGTGATTTGTAATTATAGTAATTTAAGTCTAGTTATTAAACGTATAGGTTTTTTTTGTTACTTTCGTGTTGTGTGTTTGGGGAAAGGACTTGTGTATGCTGTCGGTCGTGGTATTCCTTTTTTTGTTTTCGGTGGGCACCAAGGGGACCCAGCGTGGTGACGCGGATCGTCATAGCCAGTTCATTCATTTGAGCTGGTTTGGTCATTTGAGCCGGTTTGGTCATTTGAGCCAGTTCAGTCATTTAAGCTGGTTTGGTCATTTGAGCCAGTTCAGTCATTTGAGCTGGTTTGGTCATTTGAGCCGGTTCTGTCATTTGAGCTGAGCTGTTTTGGTTTGGTCATTTGAGCCAGTTCTGTCATTTGAGCTGGTTCGTTCATTTGAGCCAGTTCAGTCAATTGAGCTGGTTTGGTCATTTGATTGTACATAAGATTTGGATGCACACAAGAGATTTGCTAATACAAACCTTTAAAGTATAGGACAATATTGCATGGTGTTTAGAATTACCAATAATATTACTGTAGTCTGAACACTGTTCCATGTTTTCAAAGAGAAATTTATGAATGCAGTCATGCTCTGCTGGTGTGTCCACTACATGTAGCAGTTTTACTTGACGTGACATGAGAACACCATTATTCTGATAATTAGTTTAGAAATGAAACTTAAAAAAGCAAAATATTGCCATGTAAGGAGTGGTGAGCTATGTGCGTGCTCTATAATTTCCAGCCGTGCATCTATTGAAAATCAAATAATTAACACTCCAATCAAATGGTGCATATTCTTCAGCTATATTCTAATTACACAATACCAGCCATTTGTGTGTATGCAGTAGGGATCATCAGGAATTTAATTTGTTTTATGTTCTGTAATCCTGTTGTTTTATTACTGCATTTCCACAATCCTAATTTTCTGATCAATTAATTTTCTTTTGCAGAAACTTGCTTCAACTGTGGAGGAGCAGGCCACCTCCAGTGGCAATGCCCCTCTCCTCCTACCACAAAAAAAGGTGGAAGAAGAGAGAGGGGTGGCCACCAGAGTGGGGGATTTTTTTTTTTAAATGTTTACAATTAAATTTCTTTTACAGCGGTAGCCAATAACACGTGACCCACCACCTTCAACACAGTTGGATAAAGCCGAGTTTTAGTGGATGTCAATCCAAAAAAAGCTGTTAACATTATTTTAGATTCTTGACAGGATTTCAAGAAAGCAGAGTTTAAAATCAACAATTTACCCTGCCGAGAGAATGTAAAATTTTTCCAAACTTAATTTCCAAGCCAGTTGAAACAAAAAGAAAACCATATTTTTAGAATAAAACTTGCAAATTTCACCGCATGTGATAATTTGCAACCCAGTGATGCATGATGAATATCAGGCAGATCAAAATCATAAAGCCGTGGCTGCGAGAAGCGCCAGTGAGTTTTTTATCATGTTGAATGAAATGATTATTCCCTTTAAATTGTAATTGACTTTGAAATTTGTTTTAAAATGTTTACTATTTCTTTTTGGAAAAATTGTTTGAAATCCAGTTAGAATTAAAAAAAAAACAATGTTAATGGCTTTCCTTTGATTGACGTCCACCAAACTCAAGTTTGACCTTTAGGGATAAAAGTGATGGGCTGCATGTTAATGGTAAGCGCTGAAACTTCTACAATTCAGCTTATAGTTGTTTTCTGGAGAAAAATAAAGTTACATTCTGTATTTTTTGAAATACGGCACAGCTTGTAAAAATATCCCGTGATACTACACACAAAACCAGGATAATAAGATGTAACTATTCCGTTACACTTATACCCAAATGTACTAAAACTGAAAACCTAGCAAATGTGAGTAAAATGTTTTCCGCTTCATTCATTCCTCAACCAGGAGAAAACCTTGCTTACAAGTTGTGCTGTATTTTGATCAGTGTGTTTTAAAGTTCTCACAATATTTTTCTTATTCAATAAAGTGTACAAGAATATTAATCGAGTCATTTCCTGTTTTGTTGTGATATTGATTGAATTGTCAGATGTCATTTTGTGATATTTCATCTTGGTCTTTGGCTGATCAGCAAATACCCGTTTTTTTTTTTTTTTGCTGATTGGCTGAATCACACACAGTTGTTTGAAAAATAGTCATGTCTTGTTGTCATTTAGGTGCCAAATAAGCATTCAAATTATAAATTTTATTTGTGCATGATGGTCAGGGGTGTAGCTAAGAAAACACCTAGCAGGCTCATTAACAAGTTCAGCCAGTTTTTCTGTCTTGTGCACCTTCAAAATCTCCCAAAGTCTTTGTTTTCTAGTGACATTTCAGCCGGTGATAAGTTTTCTTTCAGATGGTAAAATTAGCTGGTAGCCGGCTCTTAGCTACATCCCTGGATGGTGCAATTTTTGAAAAATAATAAATGCTTTAGGTCTCAACATTACTGATTGAATAATTTATTGCAATTACCAATTGAAGGGCTCCCTGCAATAACGTCCTCAGTGCGTTTTTGGAAAATTTTCACAGAAATCTTGGATTTTTGGCCTCGAAAGGGACTCACTTGCCAAAATTATGACTGGATCATGTTTTTTTTTTTAACATACGACTGAAAGGATTTAATCCAGGTCAACAAATCTTCTATCTTCGAACAGAATAATTTTTTATTTTGAAAAGATACATAGGGTGTCCTGGGAGCCATAGGGTGTCATAGGGGCCCAAAACATTTTCTCAAAGATGTGGATTTTCTTCCCCATTTTGGAGCTGTTTTAAGTACCTTAACAATAATAAATCATTAATTTGACAAAACTGTGCTTTTAAAGGCCTAAAACATACAATTTTAGTGAAAGTTACCAAAAACACACTCAGGACGTTGTTGCAGGGAGCCCTTCAATTGTTGACATTCAAGCTACTCAGTATTGTAATTGTTTGTATACATTAGATGTTATTTAACTACAGCTGTAGTTTGTTCATTACATATTTGAAAAACATTTTTCAAGTTGTTTTCAAGCTTAACATGGAGAAAGCGAAAGGGTTGGGGGTTATTTGGCTACATGCCTCAATACAGTACACAAACAGTACACTGTAGCTCCAAAAAAGTGTTTTACGGATGAAAGCTTAGCACATGATAGACAGAGCATGTACACATGTTAAGAGGGTAAAACATTTTTTTACATTATTTTTGCAGAAAATCTACCTAACTGGAGACCCTGTGTATGACATTGAATTAAATGGAACAAAATTTGCATCAAACTAAATGAAACGATCAAGATTGATTTTGTTTGGTCATTGAACAGAGTCGAACACAAACTTTTATTCTGAGTTTGACTTATGAATGAAATCAAATGCCACTGTTTGATCTTGTGCAGAAATCAAACTTTGAGCTAAAATCTATAATGAAGAGAGACTAGTCCAGTGAACATTTGCTATGATTCAAGATGTCTAATGCAATAAATTTATTGTCTTGTAGTCAAGAGGATTCAACAATTGGAACGACAAAATCAATTGATGATTCAACTTGCAGATGGTCTGTAAACAGGTGAAATCTTTCGCGGACTCACTGCGCCTTTCAATAACATTTATACTCTGAAGTTAAAAACTCCACCAACGGTTTTGTTTTTCCTTGCTATCAATCACCAGGTCACTGCATTTAACTGTGTGTGCTGTGATCTGTGGATTTCAATCCGCTTTGTTGGTTTTTTATTTTTCATGGTTCATTGATTATCTACAAAAAATACATGTCATTTGGATTAAATGCAGTAAAAAATGCAGATGATCAGTTTGGATTAAGAGTTTGCGTCTTACTGAAAGATGCAGTAATGAGCCGTCAACAATTGAAATACAAAACTAAAGGTAAAAAAAGTCATGCTCTTGACACACTGCATGATACACATTTTTTTTTGTCAAGTTCAATTTTGCTCAATGACCAGAAAAAATCAAACTTAATGGAATAGCCCTTTTTGAGGTTAACCTTGCTCATCTGCATTAGAATAAAAGTCAACGTGGTTGCAAGGCAATTTCAGGCAGAAACTACAAAATTGTCCGAAATTGCCTCGAAACCATGTTGACTTTTATTGTAATGCAAATGAGAGAGGTTAACTGCAAAAAGGGCCATTACGGTTCACCTGTCTCATTTGTATTACAATGAAAGGCAACATGGTTGCGAGGCAATTTGGGGCAGAATACTACAAAATTGCCTGAAATTGCTTCGCAACCATGTTGACTTTTATTGTAATGCAAATGAAAGAGGTTAACTGCAAACAGGGCTATTGCTTTTAATTTATTAATTGATTGAGTTTGAAAGCAGAATGCATGATGTGATGCAACAGCTTTAGGATATGCAACAAGAAAAAGGTTTCAACTTGACATCAAAAGACTACAAAAGAGTTTTCTTTGAACCCCTTCTCAAGAACACAAAGCAGTCAAGTTCTTTTGTAAGTGCTACATCGTAGCAGTCCATAATAAATAAAATGTTGACTCCTCAGTGAACTTCTTGAAATTCACCAATTTGAAAGTATAATATTGTGTCCCTCCATGTTATCTGTAGTAAAGAAAATGAACATTAGAATATATGAATATTAACTTAAGGTGAGATAAGAAATTAAGGGTATAATGATACATTCCCCCCTCACCCCTGATGGCATTTATTTATTGCAAGGTGCTATAAATATTGTGTGAGCACTCAGTCTTGTCTGAGGGTGGGTTAATTTTTTTTTTGTGGGGGGGGGGGGGGGGGGGGGGGATTAAAGTGGGTTAGGGAGTGGCCTTATTATTTTATGTCCAATAATACAGTGCACATATTGTGTATTGTATTGTGTCAAAGCTGACTCTGAATTTTTAAAAAGGCTTTCTAGTAAAAGAAAGAAAGAATTAAAAGTCTAACATCGGAAGTTTTTTTTACCTTAAAAAGGCAATAACTTTGAATGAAAGTTGAAATCACAAAGAGGTTTTGACTGATCACTGAGTTGAAATTTAACTAGGTAGTAATTTTGTCTTTATCTTCAGGAGAAAACTGGACATTAAACTTTGTTTTATGCAAAATTCAACTAATTAAGTTGCTTTCATCATAGCTGGAAATTGCAATCCATTTAATAATATCAAAATAAATTAATGTCCAAGATATGAAGGTTTTCAAAGTAACACATGTTCCTCTTCCAAAAATTTGCCTAATGAATTTACATGTATTAATGGTACAGTGTATCTTTCCGGCGTGACCTTAATGTAACCTAATAAGCATTGTTTTAGTTCTATCAGCTCACCTTTACACTGTATGTCCATTGATAGCAAGACAACAATAAGAATTGAATAAAGAACATGGCAATTGTATTCATCTTTGTGATCTGTGTTAAAAAAGAAAATTATATTCTGAATTTATAATTCATGTAAAAGGGTCAGGTGGGAAATTATATGTAGAATGTATTTTGTTTGCGCTCATATGGGATGGACTTGACCAAGCACAATGGGTTATGCAGTTTTAAAGAGCAAAATCTGTTCTTGCCCTGCTTGAATAAATTGACTTGCTATTGATTAACCTTATATTGTTATCCCCACCAACATTCTTGTTTACTGTCATGGCATATCAAAAATAACAAAATAAGGTCAATTTATGCACTTAGAAAATCACTTATTTATTCAACTACTGTAGCTGGTAATCAGTGTTTTTAAAGTGCCTATGAAATGAAATTTATTTTTTGATGTATCGAAAGTTTCACCTTTTTAGACCTTGGAATAAAAGGTTTAAAGTGTTAGGGACGATGCGAAATGCTTTTTTTATGGTCTCAAAGTTAGGTTGTTGGCGCTAAAAAGTGGCTCCAATTTGTGCGCGGCCAAAACCAGTGTCATATTACACTGTGACGTAAATAGTTTTACAAACTGCTGCGGGAATATAGAGAACAAGAGAGCTGACAAGAGACGTCGCTAGAGGTGGACCAATATTATGTGGCGAGCGGCCTCAAACATACGAGATATTAGAATTCTTCGATAACAGAGGGTGTAACAAAGCTTTATTTTGCTCCAGAGGAAAATAGGCCGGCGAAATACACGAAATTTGTTCGTCGACATCGGAAAGGGTACGTCAAGCGATGTTGTTTTCAATGAAAGCGCTTATTGTTAAGATTAATATTATTTTGCAAAAGAAAATAACATTCCGGCCGGTGAGGCCGTTTAATCAAGCATAATTTTTCCAATCCATATCCTGTTTGGAAGTTCCTTCAAGCCTCGGCTCGACTGGAGAGCCGTCGAAGTCAGTGAGGCCTTCAAAAATATACTGACTCGATCGGCACTGACTGGCGAGTAATATAAATGTTTATACGGTATTCCGAATTATAAAATTCAAAGTGCAGCGACGCAAGTGTTCACTGGAAGGCGTCTATTCTACGGAACATCTATCAAAAATCTACACGTACAAATGCGTAAGACTATTCGAAACAAAATACATCGCTGAATCATTGCGTGTTCGATCAGATCAATTTTTATACAATGAAATATAAATCAGACATAAATGTAAACACAATACTTTGAACTCACTTACAAGCCGCCAAGTGGTTAAAATTTTCAGAAACGATCAATCGCTGGCAAGACACTGAACTAAGAAGCATAATTATTACGTATATACTTGAGTTCAAACATTTTGAATAAATAAATAAAAAAATACGCTATCAAGGCACCTTGCCGCTAAAAATACACCATTCACATTCAATTCAGCAAGCCGCCTGAAAAACACCACCTCGGATATGCATAACATATCAGTATAATTTAGAAACTTTCAACTAGCAAGCCGCCAAGACATATCCTTCGCATTGAAAAAAGAACTTTAAGTAGACGAGCGAATTGCCAAGCCGATAAAATTAGTTCATAACCTCCACGCGCGATCAATGAACTTCAGAGAAGAACGGCCGAGTCGCTAATGCGCTAATATCATGATTGTTTGTACTACGAATATATCGTTCGCGTTCGATAAACGCTAGTCAACGAGCCACTAAAAAGAAATAACAAAAACGCCTCTGCGTTCAATAAGCTTACAACTCAACTGGCGAACCACTGAGACGCTGTGCTACTGAAATGTATACCTTTCACGTTCAATAATCTAAATGATCAAAGTCCGTCTTATTCATGTTCACTTACTTCGCTCAAGCGGCACAGTCGGTTCGTCTCGCTACGGCAAAACTACAGTGGACACGATCATTTCAGTTGATCAAGAGTGATCCGAAACTGATCCTCTTCACCTTCAGAGGACTGTAAAGAAACAAATTAGGCGCTGTCTGACATTTGTACAGCCAAAAACGTTGGCAAAATGACCATCACGCTAAAGGATTCCAAGGGAATTATAGCGTAAACAAACCAATGTGTCATACTATTTACGTAATTTACGTCATCACGCACGCCCACTCGCCCCCAGGCTCTCCAAAAATTGGAGCCACTTTTCAACCGAAGTGACGCATCTTCGAGGGGCTAAAAAACCGATTTTCTTTCTTTTCCTCGGGAAATGATTATTGTTTTCGTTCTTTGGACATAATAAACTAATGAAAAACGAAGAAAAAAAATTCATTTCATAGGCACTTTAAATGACATCTTACCTGAACTACTCCACACTGATAGCAAGTGCATGATACGAAACAAATTCATTTTTGTGATCTGTAGTCAAAGAAATTGCAAATTATTAGTTACTAAATGGAATGGATGGATATGGGAAACTTTTTTCAACTCTCAAGGCTGTCATTAGTGTGCATGAACCCAACAACTGGCTATATATCAAACCATCACTTAGTCTAGATTACATATGCATGGCTCATGCTGTCTGGTAATTTCTCTTAATATACTGTACCATAAAATTAAGGAAACATTGAAGTACTTTCTTTATTTTCATGCGGGTACCAAGGTCATACTGTACAATTACATGACTTGACCACTATCATTGCTGATATCTTTATATCTATAGATGATATTTTTTTTGGTGAACTGATTCACTAGTTCGAGCAGTGTTTGAAAGTCACATGAAGACATTCAGCTTAAAGCAATTTTCTTTTATAAAGAAAAACGAGGGCAGGATTTTTTTAAAAATTTTATGGTACATATTTGCCCAGCATATCAGAGCCATTTTTGCTAGCTGCCATCTGCTCAACAACATCAACCATAGAGCTGGCATCTGCTAACAATTTACTCATGGCCATCTGCTCATTCTTTTTTGTGGAGAAGAGCTGGCACAGTCAAAGTATTAGACAAGTATCATTTTTGCTAGCTGTCATCTGTTCAAGAACATCAATCATAGAGCTGGCATCTACTAACAATTTACTGATGGTCATCTGTTCGTTATTTTTTGTGAAAAAGAGCTGGCACAGTCAAACTATTAGTAACATTATATGGTATGAAACTGATTTGAAAGTGATGTTAACTGGATTTTTTTAAAATGATATGATTTTTAACTATCCTTGGGGGAGAATCTCGGGTTTCAATTTACGCACCTTTTTAAAATAGTCAACCCCTGCAACCAGGACTCGAGACTTAGCGGATTTTGGCTTTCACTGATAGCCATTCTGGTTTACTGAAAATGGTACTGCACCGGACGGAAATGAAACTGAAAATTACTTCATATCAATTGCAACTTAAGCAAATTGAGAGAACAGAAACTATCACATAGACTGTAAACGGCATCATATTAAGAACGATTTTTCCTTTCTGTTTCGAAAGCAACAAAGGAAAGAATCAAACTGCTTTGCGCTGTTGATTTATCATGCATGAAATCAAGCGGAACTTCCAGGCATCACGTTCATTTAGCATGAATAATGAGGTCAAAAGGTCATGCACATACACGTTTTTCCAAAAAGAAAGTATCTTTCTTGTTCGAAAGTTTGAATGATTTTGAAATTAATTTGGTTTTTATATTTACAAATTCAAAACAAGTTAAAACGGATTAAAATATGTTCAAATCGGTTGAAAAAAGAAAATCAATAGCAGTACTAAATGTCTCGGATATTTTTTTCCCCCTTCTTTAACTGTCACTGTAACTACCCCCCCCCCCCCCCCCCCCCCCCCCCCCCCCCCACCCCTTACAAGTCTGGACAGTGAAAATTCATTTTGGCTAGTTAAATCAAACCTGTCACTAGCCACTTAAGGCTCATAGGCTAAAAAGTTAGTCTCGAACCCTGCAAACTCTGTCTTTTAGCTGTATGAAGTGGTACAAGGCTGGAACTCTTGAACACAGAGATTTTATGGTATTCAAGAGGAATTATTTATTTATTTTTTAGGATCTTTTTAAAGAAATTAACCACCGGTAGGCCATGGCCTACCTCATGACCTATACCCCATGGCCTACCCCATGGCCTAAGCCATGGGGTACCCCACGTTTTGTCCCTACCCCACACTGAGGGACATGCAGCAGGGAGTGTAGCGGGGACATGTAGGAGGGAAAAATTCAGAGTGCTTGCAACACCAATTTTGGGGACATTTTGTCCCCGCGACGTGTCCCATGAAGTTGAACAAGTTGAACTCAGTGCGACATGTCGCGGGGACAAAATGTCCCCAAAATTGGTGTTGCACAATTATGAAAGTATCAGTTCACCCGAGGGGACGTGTCGCTGCAACATGTCCCTGAGACGTGCCCTCACAACATTTTCATGTGTGTGCAAGCGCTATGATTTTGTCCCTGCTACATGTCTCCGCCGCACCTCCCTGCTACAATTGTCCCTCAGTGTGTACTACACAAATTTGTCGCTGTTACATGTTGCTGCGACATGTCCCTGCTACATGACCCCTCGTGTCTGACCACCTTTATGGAATTTTGATCTAGTTCAGGGATTGTACTGGAGGAGTGTTACCTTGAAGAAGATAATCAGTATTGTTTCGCCAGTTGTCTTGGCATATAATGTGCTGTCAAACAACTCCTTCGCATCCACCATTTTGAAATTATACTCTAGCATAAGTTAGATTAATTATCATTATTTTTATTTGCACTATTGTTTATATTTTGCACCTTGCACTGAAACTTGCTGTTTGTCCATTACGATTTTGCAAGTAAATCCCGTAGATATACATGTAGACAAATTCAAGAGTGCTGCACATGTGCTTGGCCAATTCAGGACTATTTTCTTAAAAACTCTATTAACATTTTTTTCTTAAAGGTAGGAAAGCTTGATATATAGGTAATTAATGCTGGTAGAGAATTATAAATTTTAGGACCTTGGTAGAGAAATATGTAAATTGGAGGCAACAATTAATTGAAGGGCCGAGAGCATAACCGTAGTTCACTGTCACATGCCAAAAATGGACAAATCTGAGTGAGAAAAAACTAAAAAAGGCGTAAAAATCCACATAGGTCGGTTATGCTCTCGGCCCTTCAATTGTGATAATAAAACATAAATTTGACTATTTGACATGAATTGAATTGAAAAAAAATTCATAATGAGTACATTATTTTGAAATCAAGCAATTTTTGAGGATATTTTTATTTGAGAGTGATTTCTTAACTGTGTTTAATGCCTGTAAGTTATATAAATCTGATTGTAACACGTGTACACTTAATTAGCATGTTTCCCTGGCATTTCTACGACAATCAAAACATCGACAAACGCACTTAATAAATAAAACAGAGTCAAATTACAAAATAAAATTGAATTTACTCAATTAATGTACCTTGTTGGCCTTCTCTATCTGCTTCAGGCTGCTCCTCCGCACAGTTCCTTCTTATTTCGTGCTGCCGTTCTTGGTCTCGTTCACACTGTTCTTCAGTTCTTCTCATTCCTCGAAGCCGTTCTAACGCTAATTGACGCTGTTGTTCGGTTCTCTTTCTCCTCCTTTCCCTTTGTCGTTCTCGGTTTCTTTCTAGCTCTGCTTGACGCTGTTCGTTCGTTCTTTTTTTCCTCCGTTCCCTTTGTCGTTCTCGGTCTTTTTCTCTCTTCTTTCGTCTCTTCTCTTCTGTCATGTTTCTCCCAACCATCATATATAACCTAATTATTCAAAATTTAAGCCTTTTTAAATGCACGCCAAAAGTGAACAAGGGCGAAAGCACAAATAAATTCAAAAGAGTTTAGCTGTAAACAAATGCTTCGACGATCTACTAGCTTGAATTTAAGACAAAATCAGGTTCAAAAGTAAGCACTTAGCAGAGTCACGAAGCCTGAAATGCGGTCTTGACCACTGTCTGAGAAATGTGAAACCTGTCTTGAGTTGCAAACCGCGAAAAAATGCAGGGTAAAACGATTTTGCAAATAGTTTCCTCGATCCGCTAATAAATACAGAAGTAAATACTAGCTGACGCAACATAAATTGCTAAGATCCTGGATGTTGTGTGGCGTCATACGCGCATACGCGCTAGCCTTGCGCGACACATCCGCGACACACATCTCCGACACACAAGTTTTTGTTGCAGATAGCGACCGCGAAACATTCCGCTAGCCATGACCATGAAAAATGAGGGCATAGGTTCTATGAGTATGGGGCTCCGCAGCCGGGCCTTCGGCCCGGCTAGTGCTCCGCTACTATATATAGTTAGGCTTAGCCTAACAGCGGCGCCCTCTGAAGACCCTCTGAACAAGCTTAACTAAGATGAAACTTAACTAATAGGTGAAAGGTCGGAAGCACAAGAATTAAGATTAATATTGACGACCGGGCTATTTTTCAATTTTAGCAATTCTCAAAAACAGTATTACCCGACCGTCTGCACAGTACATTTAGACCGTACAAAAGTTCACAAAAACAACTTTTTCTCCGTCTAGAATAACTACTACGACTACTGTTAAAAAATACAGTTGTAGCTTGTCAAAAAATGCCCGAGAAACTGATTTGGAAATCAAAATTGCAAAAATACAAACATATTTGCATACGGCCACGCGAGTGAAGTTAGAACTATAATAAAATTCAAGTCTTGTTTTGTTTACATAAAATCGCTTTTCAACCTATGTAATGAGTGAACAAACACATAAAAATGGACAACACAATCTTCTTTCGATAAATTTTATTCAAATCTCCATTAGTTTATGTTGAAAAGCAAAACGGAAAACGCGCATCGAGGCCGAGCCGTGTCTTCGATGAAATTCAAGAAATTAATACAACTGAATTTAAGCTACACGTTTAAAAACAATTCTCCAAAACTAACGAGAACACATTAACAAAAAGTCAATCACAGATTGATATCTAGATAAATTTGCATCGAAAAATGTAATTTGTTTTACCTTTAAGTCCCTCCGGCGACTACTGTGCTTGGAAATTCTTTAAATCTCCGCTTTGGTGCTGAAATCCGTAAAACGAACCCATCTCTCGCATTGCTAAAAACGTATATAGTTCCTCGAAGCAAGATTTTATCCCTGAAAGCTCTTCTTTTTCCACTAAAGCGGCTCCTGAGTATCCCTTAATCAGCATCTCTGTCTTGAGTAGCAAACCACGAAAAAATGCAGGAAAATAACGACTTTAATTTAAACCGTTTTCTCCGCTCAGTAAACACAGCAAAACATCAAAGTGTTTTCCCAGCTGACGTGACATTCGGCCGTGTAACCGCGCGAAAAAAAAGCCTCGCTTTGGTTTCAACATGACGTCGTACGCGCATATTTTGCGACGTCATACGCGCCCGCGAGCTAGTCCTCCGCTAAGATCCCGATGTTGTGTGGCGTCATACGCGCATGCGCGGTAGCTTTGCGCGACACAAAAGTTTTTGTTGCAGACACACATGTTTTTGTTGCAGACAGCGCCCGCGAAACATTCCGCTAGCCATGACCATGAAAAATGAGGGCATAGGTTCTATGAGTATGGGGCTCCGCAGCCGGGCCTTCGGCCCGGCTAGGCTCCGCTAAAATCTCTCAATTTGTTAAGTTTTTGTGCAAAATCAATTTCTGACCTAAAGTCAGGAGAGAAACACACAAGGTGCGATTGAGCCTGATTTCAAGAACAGTCCCAAAAAGGGACTAGTCAATGTCAATGCGAGAGCGGATTGCGACACGGGATCTTAATTTCAGAGAAAGTTGCACTATGAAATGTTGGTCGTAGTAGACTTTTTCGTTATTTTATTTGGCATGTAGGATTTTCTCTCTTGTGGTGGGAGTCAGAAATTCTTCCTTAAAATGTGGGATTCGAGAAAGAAAGTCATGTAGCGCTCTGCCAAATAACATCTGAGCAGGTGATGTAATACCTGTTGTAACCTACCTACTTACCAACCACGATTTGATTCTAATTCCGATTTTTTTTTTGTACATGTTTTCACGTCCTACAGTTACAAAGAACTTTATTTCAACAAGGATAGAATGGTTTACGTCAAATAGTATAGTTTACACTACGTTCTGGTGTTTATTGATCATATTCGTGCATTTCATACCATTTACTTTACTGTTCACGTAGCTCCTGACAGGGGAAAGGGCTAGTTGATTTGGGTGATTCTTAGTTATTGTTTAGTAATATATTTTTTAAAGAATTAAATATATCTTATGTATATATTATTTTCTCAAAGTTCTGATTGGTTATCGACGTGTTTTTAGATGATCAAACAGTGATAGTGCACAAGCTTGTGTAATATCGCCTGATTTTGGCCGATTGGGCATACAGCCACGTCGGCTAAGGCTGCGTTTTTTTGGGAGAATCCGAAATTGGATTTGTGATCTCGGATCATATGGATTTTTCATGACCAAAAAAACGAAAAATCCTAAAACGGATCATTTAACGTAAAAAAACCGTTGGTATGCAAATGAAGCTATTTTGACTCGCTTGTGTTTATCAGCCTGCTCGACAAATAGTTTTCAAACTATAAGCAATAAAATCTTACCTGAATTGCCCATGATATGAAATCGTGAAAGAAACAAAACAGCGACCGGAACGAGTAAATTTGCACGAAAGACCGCTTGTCAGATGTACTTTTTTCGAATCCATTCCCAAAAAAACGCTCAGATCACGAATCTAAAAATCCGGATTTGGATTTGATCCGAAGAATCCACCCTGAGTGTGGATTTTATGGATTCATGATCCGTTTTTGGATTTGCCCAAAAAAACGCAAAATCCGGTTTTGGATTCAGAAATCCGGATTTGGATTTTCCCAAAAAAACGCACCCTAAGTATCTGGCGCGCGACATTACGCAAGCCTGAGCACTGTAGCTGTCAAGTTTCTTACCATTCGCAAACGTTTTCGTGCAGGCACTTTCGCGCGCGCTTCGCGTTAGTACTTGTCAACGTTCCACTCCTTGTAAAAACAAACAATTAAAAATATGCGAACACACTAAGTGTGTTTTGTGTAATGTTAAGGCTGAATACACTGTCGCAGAATCTTGTGATTTCTTACCGCTTCTTTCAGTTAGTGACCACGAAATAGTCAGAGGCGTTTGCACAGTTTAATTTTGGCTGATCCAATTTAAACAAAATAAAAAGTCTCTCTTAGGTCATTTTCGTGCGAAGACGCTGCTAACTAAATGTTGAGTATTAAACAATCAAGTTGTGGTTAATCGAGTGCAGTTGTTCTAAACTTTACAAGACGAGAAGTAACTCCGATAACTGAAAATTGCTTTCTGTTATACATAATTAATTACTGGATGTGAATTAATTATTGGCCCGATTTATACTAGAGACGGATAATCCGTCTGGACGAACTTGGGCAAACATTCGCTAGATTCGTTCGTCTGATAATCCGTCTGTGTATAAACACGGGCAAAGAGACGGATTATCCGTTAAGACGAACTATCTGCTAAGTTCGTCTTGGCAGACGAACTAAGCAGATAGTTCGTCAAGACCGATACTTCGTCTCTTTGCCCTTATTTATACACAGACGGATTATCAGACGAACTAACAAATGTTTGCCCAAGTTCGTCCAGACGGATTATCCGTCTCCAGAATAAATCGGGCCAATGGCCGAATTTATACTAGGGACGAATTATCCGTCTGAGACGGATAATTCGTCTAGATATAAATCCGGTGCTTTGACGAATTATGAGCCAAAATTCGTCTTCGCTTGACTCATCTGTCAGCACGTCTATCAGACGTGCTGACAGACGAATAATTCGTCTGAGACGGGTAATTCGTCTCTCAATTTATATCTAGACGGAAAACGAAGGCGGATTTCCGCTCAGTTTTGACTTGAGGGAGACTGGTACCTATTCAATTGCAAGGTTTCTTGGATATAATTTTCAAATTGGCGTCCACAACAAAACCAAGTTCTACCAAAATGGCAAAAAAAAAAAAAGGGAAAAAGCAGTCCCTCCCAGTTTGAAAAAAAGCTGGCATGGACAAATGAACACACGAATGTTTTCGCGGAGATTTTATTTGATCCAGAATATAGAGGAAGTACTGTCTGGCGTTGAAAAAGTTCTCAAACATAGAAGATATTTGAAGAAATTCAAAAAGCGTCGAAGAAAGAGTTTGAGAAAAGAGACATGGCTATGAAGGCAGCTTTTTGTTTCTGATTCATGCCCAGCAGTCTTTTCGGATAAATTTCCTCTAAAATTCGTCTAAATTCGTCTCTCGGATTTATACTTAGACGAATTACTCGTCTGACGGATAATTCGTCTAGACGGATAATCCGTCTCTAGTATAAATTCGGCCAATATATAAAATAATCACGTCTGTTAACTGCGGGTAAAATTCATGAGTTAAATTTGTGATCCCATATTCTTGCTCGAGCGGAGATGCGTGTCCGGATCCTTCGTCGTCAACTTATGAATTGAAGTGATTGACCGCGATAAGATAACCATAAATTTTTTGTACTGAATGTTTAATAATTAATCCATCAGTTCTCTAGAGGGCCAGCGATATTAAACCTCCCAAATATAGTACACGCCTTAAGAATGAAAAGGTGTAAGCGCGATCATGAAGTATTGTACGAGGAACAAGTCCAAGGTACGATTGTCAGAGCAAGATCTCGATAGTAGATAGGAAAGAAGGGTTCTGGCACACTCCTCGGCCGCCCCTTTTTAGCACAAATTATAATTCATTTTACTTTTCCGCTACTTTTAGCACTAACTCTGAATTTGCACGCGCGCGCACGAAAATTGTTCCAAATTCACATATCCCGACTTTCCAAAAATCATTAAAAACAACAAAAAAGTCTGCTAAATTTTCAGCATAACACACTTATCTCTGCAAAAAATCAACACAAATTTTCTTAAATTCCATAAAAAATTCGATCAAATTCCATCTCATCCAAAAAAGTCCCACAAAATTCACCAGAATTCCATCTTTTTTAACAAAGAGCGGCCTCGGAGTTCGCCAGAACCCTTCTTTCCTATCTACTTGTGGTGGGTGAATGAGGGATGAAACTTTTCTCCCAAAATGATTTCGGGAAAAAAGATTTTTGATTTCAAAAATTTTTCTCCCAAAATGATTTCGGGAAAAAAGATTTTTGATTTCAAAAAGTTTTCAGGAAAAAGATTTTGATTTCAAAAAGTTTTCTCCCAAAAAGATTTCTGGAAAAAGATTTTTGATTTCAAAATGATTTCTGGAAAAAGATTTTTGATTTCAAAATGATTTCTGGAAAAAGATTTTTGATTTCAAAAAGTTTTCAGGAAAAAGATTTTTGATTTCAAAAAGTTTTCAGGAAAAAGATTTTGATTTCAAAAAGTTTTCTCCCAAAAAGATTTTGATTTCAAAAAGTTTTCTCCCAAAAAGATTTTTGAAATCAAAAAGTTTTCAGGAAAAAGATTTTTGAAATCAAAAAGTTTTCAGGAAAAAGATTTTGATTTCAAAAAGTTTTCTCCCAAAAAGATTTTTGAAATCAAAAAAAGATTTTGAAAAAAGGGAAAAAAAGTTCATTTCAATTGGGAAAAGAAGCTGTTTTTCTTCATCAACCACTTTTTATCCCTTTGGAGGAGGAGGAGGAAAAATTCATTTCAATCTCCAATGACCAATAGCTAAAGTGTTCACTCCATCATCCATCACAACTCTCTTGTCATCATCAGCACTCAAAGCCACTTTCAAAATCTGCTCAGTGAAAATCTCATGCAGATGTGATCGGAGAGAAATCCTATTTTTAACCACATTCTTTTTTGTTCCCTTTGCTTTCTTGATTCCTTTTCCCTCATCCATCTTGATGGAATAACATTTTGGTCTCAATCCAACAAATTCACGAATGATTTTTCCTCCTGCTTCATCTTTAAACATTCCTAAAATTTTCTTGTTTTTCCCAACGGGAAAGCCATTTTTCACAGCGAAATGATCTTTCGGATATCCAGATGTGTCAAACCATTTCTCAACATCTCCAGCAGTGTCAGCGAAGAAATCATCCGTCTCAATCTCCAAAATCAGGGAATCTGTATCAGAATAGAGAACTTTCACACTCTCCCACTTTTTCTTCACATAACCATAATGAAATTTGAACATGTGAATTTGGAGAGATCAAGAATTGCTGCTCCAACAAAGATTGGTTTGTTCAAAGTAACTTTTGTTTTCCTCATGTGAATAGCAGCCACTTTATCTCCAAACTTGGCTGCGTATTTGAAGTTGATTTTTTTCACCAAGTTTGCTTTTTTCTTCCTATCATTCACCAGTTTCATGTCAATTCTGTTTCGCACATTTTCCATGGTTTTCCCGTAAACAGCATTGCTTGCCAGTTTGAAAAGATCTTTCTCAAAATCATTTTTGGCGGCTGTTCTCAGTTTCGTATTCCATTCAATGAAAGGTTTCATGAAAGTTTCATTTCTGAATCCAATTCCTCTCCAAATCTTTTTCAGTTTCATTCCCAGGGAAAGAAAGAGTTTTAAACTCCTTCCATCCAAAACCATTTTTTCTTTATCCATCAAGTTGGGAATCAACTTGTGGAATCCCCCAACTTCCAGGAGTTCAGGCGCCAAAGGAAAATCATTGTGGAAATCATGATTTTCATCTGGATATTCCAAGTCAACTTCCAGGACACATCCATGACTTACCGCATCAACAATCTTCCCCCATTTCTTCAAAACCCCTTCACTCAACCATTCAAATCCTCCCACAGGGAGTGGTTGCACCATCGCAGTTGGATAAAGGGAATTTGCATCGAGATAAACGATGAACTTTGATGGTTGGGAAGGATCAAAATCTTCCATGAATTTGTTGTTTGCCTGAGAAAATCTGTGAAAGACTGTGGAAACTCCTCCACGAATTTGCCTTTCAAAAAACCGAAACATTTCTATATCTCCTTCACAAATCAATTCCAACTCAACTCCTGTCATCTTCAACATAGCATCCCAAAAGAAAGAGGGGGCAGTCAAAAACCATGCGGGGTCCAACAGATAGTTTTCCAACAAAACTTTCCTAAAATTTTCCACCACATCTGTCAGGAGAAAAACATCCGTCTTCAAATAGAGATCATGATATTCTCCCATGTTTGACATCCCAAATTTTCTCCAGACATTTTCAGCATGAGCAAAATCTTCATCTGAAATTCCTTCTCCAGACAACTGGGAGAAAAAAGCATCTTTCCCAGGAAGTTCACAATTAAATTTCTCAAATGAATCCATGAATTCATAGGGAAAAACTCCTTTTCTGGAAAGCAAATCAACATCAACATCATCTTGGAAAAATCTTTTTAAGCAATGCAAATCATTTTTTCCCAAATTTCCAACAAGATTTGCCAAAGAAGAATTCATAAATTTCAGGGAGTCAACAAAGCGAATCTCATGTTTCAAATCATGTTTTTTTCCCTCTTCATCTTCAAATGTTCCCCAAATAATTTTCAGGGAGAAAGAAACATATTTTTCGTCATTGTTTGGGATTGCATCAATCTCCCCAAATTCATTTCCCATGTTTTTGATGAAAAGATGGGAATCATATCCATCTAAATTGTGAATGAAGACTGGAGTGAAATCTGGCACTTTCGCTTGCAAATTACAATATTCATGAGCAGCTCCGCGAAATTCCCCAGTCAGATGACAATGATCAGCAACTTTTGTCTCCTCAATCTTTTTCCTGCAAAGCCAACAAATATCAGTTTTCTTAAATGCTTCCTTTTCTCCTTTCTTCCAAAGAATTCTCTTCCAATTTTTTCTCAGCATTGGTCTTCGCACATCATTCAGAATCCATTTCACCTGATCAACTAATTTCATCAGAAACTCTCTCCCAACATCATCTCCTTCTTTTCCACGAAAGAAAACTGGGGAGAAATCAACCCCAACTTGGCTCACAGGAAGAAAACAAAAGCTGCAGGGAACATGATGCTGAATTTGCTCTGTTTTTTCCCCAATTTTCTTTTCTGTTTTCTCCAAAATCGACTCAAAATCAGCGTAGATGACAAAGGGAACGGTTGTTGCGCATTGAACTTTCTTGAATTTCATGATTGATTTTTCTGGAGGGAGAACAGCTTTCACTCCATCATCCATGCAAAATTCTTGATGAACATCGAGTGTTTCTTTGGAGTTGAATGAATTGAGACAACCATCACAAACATGCCTTTGGTTTTTGTTTTTGGAATCTTCTCCAAACCACAATCGATTTAAATTCTTCACCAAAGCGAAATGTTCATTTTCTCCGCTTTTCAGTTTGAAAAGAATCACATGATTCTCTTTCTTTTCCCTTGCTTTTCTCAAAGTCACGATTTGTTTCCCCTCAACAATCCCCAAGACATTCACAGAAATGTTATTTTGTCTTTCAAATCTGTCAATGTCTCTCCATGAAATTGGGAATGAAATTCCTTCCCAATTGAATTCCTCGCATTGTTTTCTCAACAAAGGAGTGATTCTTTGTGGATTTTTCTCCACTGGATTTTTCCATCTTCCAATGCACCACTTGAAGCACTCATCATCATTTTCATTTTTCATGTTTGTTATTGCTTTTTTTGCAGCAAGCCAATCAGGAAGTGGAATGAATTTTCCAACAGTCATTTCATCCAGATGAATTTCCAATCTTTCAACTCGCAAGAATCTCCAGTTGCTTCTTCCCCTTTGGAAATTCCGCATGTTTTCCAACATCCTCTCATTCATTTCTCTCAGCAATTTTTCCAAGTCAGTTCCCTCAAAAACTTCTTCAACCAGGGAAGAAAAGAAGGCATCATTTTCAATGGCTGTTCCCTGCGCCAAATCATGAGAAATCATTCTGCAAACCAAAACCATTTTCACTTTGAACCCAAAATGTTTCTTCAGAATTTCAACCACATTTCCTTTCACGTTCTTCAAGAATCCGTCTGCGGAATATCCTTCTTTTCCCTTGACAACAAAAGTCGATCCACCCAACCCCCGTTTTTCTTCAATATCAAACTCAGGTCTCTTCAGCATTTCTCCAATCTTCGCGTTCAACTTCAAAAGTTTTTCCCCGGGCTCTTTCCTTCAGATTCCAATCAACTCTTTTCCTTATCTTTCCAAACCAGGAATTCATTGAATCAATGGATGACTCAACAACTTTTGATACTCTTTCTGGAAGAACTTTTTGAACAGCTGATTTCACTTCGGGAAAAGATGTTTTCTTGATGATTTTTCTCTGCGGGTTTTGCAACTCTTTTTCCAGATCAGCTTTTTTCATCCGGGAGAATCCAACCATTCCTTCCGAACGTGCACGATCTCTCAATTCTTTTAAAGTTGACATTTTGAATGAAAAAGAAAAAAAAATGTTTTCATTCAAAATGAAGTTTTCAATCCAGGAAGAAGGAAAAGAAAAGCAGATTTTTTTCACATTCAAAGAAGCATCAGAAAAAACTGGCATTCCGAATTCCACCATTTGGAGGTTCATCAAAAACAATTCAGAAAACAAAAAGTTCACCAGAAAATCAGACAAAAATGTTTTCTTCATTCAGGAAGAAATGACAGATGAACCTTTTCTCCAAGTTGATGGAGAAGATATTTTTGATTGTGATGAACTAAAAAAGTTTGGAATTTCAAACACAGTTTTTTTCAACCAAATTCTCAGGAAGAAAAACCATTTCCTTGATTCGGAGGAGATCTCTCACCGCATCACATGGAAATCTCCTGAATTTGATTTCCTTATTGATAGATTGAGGGAAAATCAAAGGGATACAAAAATCATTCAAAAGACAAAAAAGAAATCATGGCCAAAATCAACCATAAATCACGCTTCAGTTTTTGCAAATGATAAAGACCTTGTAGACCTCATTGAAAAAGTATGAATTTTCTATCCATTGGATAGAAAAAAGAAAACAATGAGTTGGTTTCATAAAGATTTTTTGGAGAAATGAATTTGGAAATAAATGATTTTTTTTTTCTCCACCAAGAAAATGAATCCCGAAAAAGTTTCCATTCCCGATATCATTCTCCAAGAACCACAAAAACGAACCTCTGGAAAGATTTCATATTGTCTTCTCCCATGTTCTCTCAATGACCAAAAACTTCAACTGAAACTCAAAACAAAGTTTAAAATCTTTGCTCATGAAGGAGATTCTTTTTCTTTGGGAATAAATCTCCCTGAAGAAAACATCCCCTTTTTCCAAAAACTGGAAAATCATCTTCGCTCAGCTGCAGTGAAAAAACGGGAGGAAGTGAAAAAACTTACCCCGTCTTTTGCTAAGTTTCATGAGGAAGATTTCCTTCTTGTGAAAACAGATAAATCTGAGCAAGAAAAGATCTTTGCTAAGATTTATCCCTCCAAAATCCCCAAAACGGATTTCTCTTGTCGTTTTTGGGAGTTGGTTGATGGGAAGAAGAAAAAACCCATCCTGAAACAAAAAGAACTCATTGGCATGCCACTTCTCGGGCAAGTTGTCTTTTCCATCAAACATCTTTTCTGTGGAAACGTCAGATCAATCACAGCAATTGTGGATGAAGTCCTTGTGGAGGAAATGGTTCAAACTGCCTCAGTTTTTGATGATTATGAAGATAAAAATGAGGATGAAGATGAAGTTTGATTTGACATCTCAGATGTGGAGAAAATATTTGTTGACAAAATTTTCTTTCCAAAACATTTGGTTTACAAAACAAAATCTGAGAAATTCATTTTGAAAATGGATTTTGTTTTTGTTTTGGGAAATGAATTTTTCCAGATTTCATTTTGTAAACCGGGGGTTTACAAAACTTTCTTTCCAAAACAAAAACAAAATTCATTTTGAAAATGAATTTCAAAATGAATTTCAAAATCATTTCTCCAGATTTCATTTTGTAAACCGGGGGTTTACAAAACTTTCTTTCCAAAACAAAAACAAAATTCATTTTGAAAATGAATTTCAAAATGAATTTCAAAATGAATTTCAAAATCATTTCTCCAGATTTCATTTTGTAAACCGGGGGTTTACAAAACTTTCTTTCCAAAACAAAAACAAAATTCATTTTGAAAATGAATTTCAAAATCATTTCTCCAGATTTCATTTTGTAAACCGGGGGTTTACAAAACTTTCTTTCCAAAACAAAAACAAAATTCATTTTGAAAATGAATTTCAAAATGAATTTCTCCAGATTTCATTTTGTAAACCGGGGGTTTACAAAACTTTCTTTCCAAAACAAAAACAAAATTAATTTTGAAAATGAATTTCAAAATGAATTTCAAAATGAATTTCAAAATTCATTTTCAAAATGAATTTCAAAATCATTTCTCCAGATTTCATTTTGTAAACCGGGGGGGTTCAAAATCATTTCTCCAGATTTTGTTTTGTAAACCGGGGGGTTCAAAATCATTTCTCCAGATTTCATTTTGTAAACCGGGGGTTTACAAAACTTTCTTTCCAAAACAAAAACAAAATTCATTTTGAAAATGAATTTCAAAATGAATTTGGAAAATGAATTTCAAAATGAATTTTGAAAATGAATTTCTCCAGATTTTGTTTTGTAAACCGGGGGTTTACAAAATGAATTTCTCCAGATTTCATTTTGTAAACCGGGGGTTTACAAAATGAATTTCTCCAGATTTCATTTTGTAAACCGGGGGTTTACAAAACTTTCTTTCCAAAACAAAAACAAAATTCATTTTGAAAATGAATTTCAAAATGATTTCTCCAGATTTTGTTTTTGTAAACCGGGGGTTTACAAAACTTTCTTTCCAAAACAAAAACAAAATTCATTTTGAAAATGAATTTCAAAATGAAATTTCAAAATGAATTTCAAAATGAATTTCAAAATGAATTTCTCCAGATTTCATTTTGTAAACCGGGGGGGTTTACAAATTTTCTTTTTTTGTAAACTTTTTTTCCCCAGTTAAAATGTGGAATTTAATTGATGTATCTACTGGACAAAAAGTGGCCACAGAGAAATCAATATCTGCTCTTTCTCCCCATATGGAATTAACCAGACAATATTTATGTCGTGTTTTCAAAGAGGGAAAAAGAAAATTCCACCTCAAAGATGGACGTCAACTGGAAGTGGTTGAAGATGTTTCCAAAAAACCAAAACCAAAACCAAAACCAAAACACTCGAAGGTGGGGGGTGTGATCTCTTCTCCAGAGGAAAACAACCCATTTCAACACCTCCCAGGAAAGATGTCTCCCTGGCCACAAGAAAAATGGGATTTTGTAATTGAGAAGTTAAAAGAGTTTCTGAAAACAGAACCATCTCCATTTCCATTTCCAGAGTTTGTTCCCCCAGAAAATATCCCGGAAGATAAATCTGTTGATATCCCGGAAAATAAATCTGTTGATATCCCGGAAGATAAATCTGTTGATATCCCGTAAAATAAATCTGTTGATATCCCGGAAGATAAATCTGTTGATATCCCGGAAAATATCCCAAAAGACCCGGTTAACAAACACACACTCTGGTGGAATAAAGTGTTAGAAAACTTCAAAGATTTCACTCCGGGGAATGAATTTGAAGACATGGACACAGGACCAGATGATAAAATAGTCTTATTTAATTGTGAAAATGGTAAGTGGTACACCGTGGATAATTATTTTTATGTTGAATTATTGTTTAAGAATATTTGTTATTATTTTTATCCGAGTGAAGAAGAGTTTATGAACAATATCGAAAGAGGGCAATGGATTTTTGAAGTACGACAATTTAATAACTCAGCGCCTGAATTGTGGACACGAACTACATTTCAGAAAAAAAAAATAAGTTTTCATTTCCCAGAAATGAAAATCACATAAATCGTTTTTCATATTTTCTCTCAAACTTTTCCAAATCCAATCCCAAATCAATCACAATCCCATCAACCACCTCCATTGCTGGAAGGAATTCATTTCGAATGAATTTTCCACTTCTCAAAACAAAACGCAAATAAGTCAATGTTTTCTCATAGGTTGTGAATGCGAACTTTGTCATTTCAATTTTGTTTCCATATTTCTTCATTTCATTCCCTGTTTTGACAACCAATCCTGCACCTGGAATCACTCCCAAAATCACAGGATTCATTGTCACTCCTCCAGCAATCGCTCCAATCGCAACAAGAGCGGAAGATGTCAAATTCACAAACAAATTCATCTTTTTGAAATGTTTGTGAGCTCTTTTCAAACACCAAAATCTTTTGTGATAGAATCGGAAGAGTTGCTTGATCTCTTCCAGTTCTTCTTCCTCAATGTTGGGGTCAATGTGGTTGAAACTAAAAATGTCTTCTTTCATTTTTTAGACAATTTCAAAAAGAAATGTGATTTGGGCAGCCCCGATATTCGTTGATCGATCATCTATTCTTGCTGAAAATAACTCTCCTGCTTTGTAAACAACATTTGAAAACGTGAATGTTTGAATTCTATTATCACTGCTAAAACGAGTTCCACTTTGTGATTTTTTATCTGGGAGATATAAAGTTAGTTGTGGAAAAGAAGCTGTTTTTGATAAAATTTGAGTAAACACTGTGATTAATTTGCATTGGATGGGGATGACTATATCATTAAAATAATTATCAAAAAGTACATTTATACCGTCTCCTGATGATCTTCTATATCTTCCAATCAGCATAAAGTTATTGCTAAGATTTGAATTGAGAATTTGATGGTCATTCAAATCCAAATCAGTTTCCATGACCATCTTCCCCGAGTCAAAAACGAAAGGAGCATCATAAACAGAACTTGGCACATCTGATTGAGAACCTTTGACGCCATAAATAATCAGATTTGCTGGACCTTGATCAGCTGACGACGGCGTTCCTTGCCATTTCAAATCCAAATAGATGAATTCAGGGGGAGAAATCTGCCATTTATGCATGTGAATGATTGATCGAGAATAGTTGGAAAACTTCTTCGTTGATTGTTGATTGATATTCAGGCTGGTCGAAACCACGTCAACGCTCACACCCGTTATGGAAGCGGGGAAGAATTCAATGCAAATCGTATATTCCCCTTCTGGAAGCTTCAGCATATGGAATCCAAGTCGCCCAGAGTATTCATTAAAAACATCTTTTGTTATTTTCAAATCATACGCTTTTTTATTGATCTGATGGGGTGAACTTGTAAAATCAGATAAACCAGTCACTGTTATATTATGTTCAGCTCTGGATTCATCCACATCCTCCATCAAATACCGGAATTCATCCTTCAAGTGGGAGGTTGAAGATATATGCGATTCATTGACATATTTTTTAAGGTCAGCTTCTGTTTTGATCAGTTCCTCTGCCAGAGCTACTGTCTTCTCATTTAGCTGTGTATCAACATATTGTTTTGATGTTGCTTCATTAGATGTTTTTGGATCGGGAAGACCAACAAGTTTTTCTCCTCCCATATCCAATTTCCCAGTCATTGTTCCTCCGGAAAGAGAAAGAGTATCTGAGGCTAAATAAGTGAGTGATGAGGAAAGTTGTGTGACATGTTGATCAACATATTTTTTGTTGACTGCTTGATCGATTGCTGTTGGATCTTTCACGTTATAAACAAATTGGTTTCCCATATCAAGACTTGTTTCCATTGGAAACGTTTCTTTCCAACTGAGAAAAACATTCTTTGCGTCATCATAGGAGATCAGATTGTTATAGTTCGCCGATAAATCAGCATAAGTTTGTTGCTTTGATTTGACAACATTGAAAAGTTCTTTCAGATCGATGTTCTTCGTCACTTCATGAGTATGTGCTGGAGCATTTGGGTGGAACTTCTTCAGCGTCACCATATTCACCGCGGAAAGATCATTGGATTCATCCGTATCCAGATTTGTGATCAGTTTCCGATCCATGTCAATCTCTCCAGGAAGAATCAGTTTCTTTCCCCTGAGATCCAGATCTCCAGTCATATGGGAGGATCCATCAACCTGCAAAGAATCTGCTCTCAATTGAATCAGTTTGGTTTCCACACTTCTGTCTAGCGAGTCAACTTGATGTTTTGTAACTGCATCACCATTTGCTGTTCCTTCAGCGACATTGACCAGTTTTCTGTTTGACATGTCATAATCCCCTGTGGATGTCAGCTTAAAACCAACTCCTGGCAATCCATCTCTTCCATCTCGACCCCCTCGAGAAGTGCTTGTTGTTTCAGAAAGCAATCCATTTGAATAGCTCATTTTAAAGTCTTTCATCAAAGTTTTTAGCCATGAATTTCCTTGGTTTATCCACATAGAGGAAAGAAAATGGATCATGCGTTGCTTTCAGATAATCTTCTTTGCTGACATTGTTTTCCCTGCAGATCGCGGTAATTTCTTTGTTGCTGGGGAATTCAAAGATGCAAAAATGTGAGCAATTCAGTCGAATATCTTTTGGTGTTTGGAAATAGCTTTGTGAAAGATAGATGACAGAACAATTCCGGTGCCTGCCTTGGATAAAATAATCAACCAGGGGTTTTTGATTCTTTTCGCAAACAAAATCATCGAAAACAACCAGCTTTTGATTCACCCCAGATAATTCAGAAACTGGGATGATTTCATCCGGGGATGCCTCCACAACATCATACCCAGCTTCTTTGCTGATTGGGCGAAATGTTTTCAGCAGATGTTGATATTTGGTTTGGTCAAGATTTTTTGCATAGAGATAAATTTTATCGTAGAAGAGCAACGGGCGGAGGATCATATCCAAGAGAACATTTGTTTTCCCCGATCCTGAAGGGCCGCAGATCAACATTCTGAAAGCTCGATCCGGCATGAAAGGATGAAGCTGCGCGAAATTTGTGATTGGGTCATGGCAATCATAATTTGGAATCTTCATTTTATTTCCCAGAAGACAAATTTAGATGAACATCTTGTTCAACATCATGTTCTTCATCCAAATTCATGTTTGTGGACTTAAAATGAGTTTATTGAAATGGAATGAAATAGCAAAAAGCAAATCTGCTTTGGGAAAAAAAATCAACTTTGTTCACGATGTCATCACCCAGAAAAAGTTGGGTGAAGAAACAAGCCAAACTGGACTGGCAAAAATGTTCAAACCCATAACAGCAAAACTAGATGAGGTTGTTGCGTCGAATTTGAGACAGCCAGCTTTGCCAGTTCGGAGGAGGCAACCAACAACCTCAAAGGTCGATCCAGGCATAGATTATCTTCCAGAAGTCGATCCATTTGAAGAGATGGATGTTGGAGGTTTATTTGACGATGAGATTGTTCCCCCACAAGCAGCTAAACAAATCCCAGTAAATCCACCAACCTATGAAGAAATAAAGCAGGAGGCAGGAGATGACCCGCCTCTATATGAAGAAAATGATCCACCTACCTATGAAAAAGCTACTGAAGGGGAAGCAAATAAATTACTAGCTGACTTGGATATCTTCACTTATAAGACAGTGGATAAGGCACTTAATAACCCAGATTTCTCCGCAACACAGAAAAAAAATTATCTTGAGAAAGACGTTCTTGCCGAGGCAATCTTTAGAAGAAGACAATTAAACGGTTACAAAGCTTCTTTCACCAAAAAGTTAAAAAGAGGGAAATAACAGCAGAGCAGAAACAAATACAACATGAAAGAATAGATCGTTCAAGGAGAGCTCTGAATGATTACATAAACCATTACACAAGGAAAGCAAAAACATTTTCAGGCTCTGGGCTGAGGAGAAGAAAAAAAGGTGGAGCCATCCGCTTGTTCTCCAATCCCAAAGAACTTCTCAAAAATCTTGAGGTAATCATTGGCTCCATTCTTGCTGGAAACACAAATCTAGCAATCAGAAACACTGGAGTGGGCATTCTTGATCTTCTCCTGAAAGAGTCAGTTATCAACAAATCCCAGCATGAAAAGCTGTACAAAACCTATTTCAAAACATAAAATGGAAAGAGAAATCGTCCTGTCATCTTACGCTGTTAAGAACAGACAAAACAAACCTGCAGATTTCACAACAAAATTTAATCGTCCAATTATTCTTGATCCGAATGAACAATATGTTGTTGGGCTGAAACGAATCATCAATATGAGTTTTACGTGGTATAACATCAATCCACAATATGAAAATCAACTGATCAGGTTTTCCTCTGATGGTGGGAAAACATTTTCCGATATTGCGTTTCCTGCTGGAGTTTGGGAGTATTCTGGGATAAATGATTTCATTCGGGGAGCAACAGTGGTGAAAGAATCTGGAAAAAAAGATGTTTTTCCAATCAATCTAGCCTTCAGCAATGAAACTTTCAGAGTGACGATTTCATTGGCTGAAAATTATCAACTTGATTTCACCCAATCGAATTTCGGGGAGCTTTTGGGGTTTGATAAAAAGATTCTGAAGGAGAAAGTTAATGTTGGCCCTAAAGTTCCAAATCTCAGTCAAGATACTGATATGTTGAACATTCATTGTGATTTGACAAATGACTCACTTGTGGATGGGGAAGAGACTGATATCATCTATTCCTTTTCCACATATGTTCTGCAGGCATCATATAGTTTTGAGCGCGAACCCAGAAAAATAGCATTCTGCCCCGTGAATAAAAACACGATCAGCTCCATTCGCATCTATATCACTGATGGGAAAAGAAGAATTGTCAACTTGAATGGAGCAGACACAGCATTCTCGTTGATATTAAAAAAGACTATAAAATGAAAGCATATGAATTTTCTCGAGTTTATCACCCCAAACTGGGGAAGTTTGTTTATAAGCATAAAGGAACAGGAATCATTTTTGATTCCATCTTCAAGTCACTGAAAAAGATGGCAGGACCAGCTATGAAAGGAATTCTCAAGAAAGTTGCGAAACCATTTGCGAAAAAAGCATTGGACGCAGGAATTTCTCACGCTGGAGAAAAAGTGGGCAAAATGGCAGTTGAAAAATCAGGTGATTTGATCATGAAAAAACTGGGAAACATGAAGATTGGAAAACCATCTGCGAAACGAGAACGAAAACCACAATCACGCCCTGCTTCACTCCCAGCGAAACAACCACAGAGAGAAAGTGCAAATGATATCTTGAATAGACTTATCAGTGGCCAAGGAATTTAAAATAATCTATTAAAATGGCTTTTCGATCGAATGAATATCTCCAAAGAAATGAATTAGTAAGATTCCAGTTGGATGATGTTATCAGAGCCCCAGCAAATGGGCAGCATCAAACGAAAAATGGTTATAAATTTACCGTTAATGACAGATCAGCGTTTTATGACTGGCATAACGTTTATTTTGAAGTGCAATTTCAACTCCAGAAATTAGCAGATGGTGATGGATATGCTGCTGCTGATAGGATAACAGTCATAAATGGCTCACATTCCCTGATAAAACACATGACCATCCGATCTGCAGGGAAGATTGTTTACGAACCTGACAATCTGCATAAAGTTACTTTTGTTAAAAATCTGTTGGAATACTCAGATGACTTCAGCAGATCAGTAGCAAAGAACAGTTTCTGGTATTTGGATGTGAATGCGACAACAGCTGCGAATAACACAGGATTTGAAGCGAGGCGGATACAAACTCAAGCAGTTCAAAACGATGGCGGTGGGGGTGCTAAAGATGTTAATTGCATTATCCCCCTGAATCGTTTCTCCTTTTTCGAAGAACTGGAAGATAGGATGTTGGTCCCAATGCAACTGCAATTTGAAATTAATCTTCAACAGGATTCTGAATTAATTCATAAGGCTGCTGCTGCTGATGATGGAAGAGTTGTCATTAATAGGTTTTTGCTTTGGGTGCCAAGACTGTCTCCCAAAGATTCTCTTTATGACAAATTTGTCAGTTCATTCCTGAAAGAATCGCAATGGAAGTATCTGAGAGAAACATATGAACAATCAGCTCCTGCACAATCATCAGGGTTCTTCCAGATTTCAGCGAGCATTGATAATGTAAGGCATATTTTTGTCTGGCTGAAAAGAACAGCTCCACCCCATGATGACCCTGCAGAAGACTCTCCATATTTGATGGACACTTTCAAGCTGAATGCAGCAGATGCAAACTCATCCTTGTCAACTTGCAGATTGGAGTATGGAAATGGAGTGTTTTATCCTGAAACTGACTATGATACAGAATCAAAAGTCAGAATCTTCAATGATGTCATGGCTTATGCAATGAGGAAAAATGACTTCAACACTGGGACTCAGTTGAATTTGGCTAACTTTCAATCACTTTATAGCCTCATTTATTTCGACTTGTCTTACCAAGCTGAAAAACCAACACGAGATCCCAAACAGCTGATATTTCGATATACGCTGAATGCCAATGCAGCTGCAGCCTTCAATGTGCATGCAGTCGTTCTTTATGAGGAAACAGCTAAGATTGATAAAGTTGGAAATGAGCTGGTCATTGCCTAAAGCGGAGCGGAGCGAAGCCCGGAGCGGAGCGAAAACATATGTTATCATTAAAAATGACAACATATCACCCATATAAAATAAATTTGTCTGAAGGGCAAAAACAAAAACTTGGAAGAGCATTAAGAACAAACATGCCTATCACCCTGAGATTGGGACGAAATCAAACAAGTGGAAGCGATGAGCTGATGCTGACAGCCAATCAAATTAAAAGAATCGCAAAAGCAAAATCTCTGGGAAATGGAGTTGAGATTAAGATAACAAAAACACAAATTAGAAAAGTAATGAAACAAGGTGGAAGTCTATTTTCTGCTATTGTTCCTTTGGCTAAAACACTGATACCCACCCTAGGTAAAACACTTGGGTTGTCAGCACTGGCTGGTTTAGCGAGTGAAGGAGCGAGTCAAGTTGTAAAAGCAATCAGTGGAAAGGGAGCGGGTCAAGTGGGTGGATTTCTCATTCCCCAAGATAAAATTCAGAAACTGATTGACAATAAACATTTGTTGACAAATAAACAGAAACAGGACATTTTGGTTGCCCTTAAATCAGGAGGACAGTTGGTGATGAAACCATCCGCAAAACAGTCTGGTGGATTGTTGGGAAGTGTGTTGGCATCCATTGGAATCCCATTGGCACTTGACATGGTTAAAAATTTATTTGGTAAAGGAGCGCCGCGCGTTGGCCGACCAAAGGGAAAAGGAGCGCCGCGCGTTGGCCGACCAAAAGGAAAAGGAGCTCCAAGATTGGGAGCGTATCCTCCTCCTCCATTTATTGGTAACTGGGGACGAAACCCTGTTGGAATGGGAAAAAAAAAAGCAAAAAAAAGCAAAGGACTTCTGTTAGGGACGAACAGCCCATTCAACAACATCCCAATTCTCGGGGCAATATTGTGAGGCCCAAATTTGTAATTAAACCGCTGTCAAATATTGATCTGTTGAATTGGATTGAATATCTGAGGATTCCCAATTTCAAAGGGATCTTCGCTAGGGATGAAGTCATACCCCAAAAACACAACCCCTGCATCATCAATCTTGATTCACTTGAAAATGCAGGAACTCATTGGGTTTGTTGTGCTCCGGGGAAAAAATTCACGTGGTATTTTGACTCTTTTGGAATGGGATTTCCCAAATAATTCAAAAGTTCCAAACCGGTAATCTGGAACAGTAGTCAATATCAAAACATAAACAGTGTCCTTTGTGGGTATTATTGCCTCTTCTTCCTCCATCAATGGTCGCAGGGGAAAGATTTCTATGATATTCTCAAACCTCTCAGTTTGACTGATACGACGCAAAATGAAAGATTCATAAAAGAATATTTCGATTGAAAATGAAGTCATATTGCGTGAAGGAGAAAAAACAAACTGAATGTGTTGAGCCATCTGGAACCATGACCGCAAAAAATGGAAGAAAGATGTGGTTTTGCCATTGCGCTTCCTGTGGAATCAAAAAGACAAGATTTGTGAAGGCAAAGCCCTCGGGAAACTGAGTCTGCCCTCACAAGGTGGGGGCTTTGGTGAATTAGCATTGACTGGCGTTGCTCATGCTCTTCCCTGGCTCGGGTAAAAAACAGTTGAAATGGGTCGTTATGGAGCCAGTGAATTGTTGCGAAACAAAAACACTCAGAAAAAAGCATTGGATTTTGCTTTGGACAAGATGAAACCATTTCTTGCCAAAACCTCTTCCGATATGCTGAATCAACTGTCCACGGCGATAAGACCAAACAGAAAATATAAGACAGATCGAGCAGATTTGGATGGAAGAGGATTGGATATTCATAACTTGATTGGAAAACTTCCAAGGCCAAAGAAAGGTTTCACTCTTCCCGGACATAACTTCACTGGTCCGTGGAACCCATTGGAAAAGCAAGTCAGATTTGACGATACTGGAAAGATTCTCGAAATCTGGCAACAACCAACAGGAAAAACAGATGCAGTTGCTATGCAACATGATGTGGATTATTCAGTTTGCGCAAAACAAGCAGATCCACGCAAATGTAAAAATAAAGCAGACAGGAAAATGGTTGCCGCTTTGGATTCCATTCCCTGGAAAGAAAGACAGTGGGGTCATTCTTTGGCGAGAAATGTAATCGATGCAAAACAAAAACTTGGTTTGGGTGCCCCAAAAAACGGGAAAAGATTTTGAGTGAGGGCTGGACTCAAAATCTGGCAAATGAACTTCACCAGCCAATCAGGAGAAGATTTCCAAAGAGAAGAGTTATTGCATATGGCGTTGACAACATTTGGGCGGCTGATCTGGTTGAGATGGGGAAATTTTCAAAGTGGAACAAAGGGATCAAATATCTCCTGATGGTGATCGATGTCTTCTCAAAGTTCGGTTGGATTCACCCCCTGAAAGATAAGAGAGGACAAACAGTGGCTGATGCTTTCCGATCCATATTCAGGGAGCGAAAACCAAAGATGCTTTGGACTGATAAAGGAAGTGAATTTTTCAATGGAACTATGAAGGATCTCCTGAATAAGAATGGGATAAAATTGTATACCACAGAGAACGAAGAAAAGTCATCTGTGGTTGAACGTTGGAACAAGACGATGAAGGAGAAACTCTTCCGGATGTTTTCTGCTAACAATAATACGGTGTTTTTTGACAAACTAGATGAGTTAGTGGATCAATATAATCACCGTTTTCATTCAAGCATTCGGATGACCCCAACGCAGGCCAGCGAACGGAAAAATGAGAAAAAGGTTTTCGCTAATCTTTTCGGAGACATGATTTATGCAAAACACAACCCAGCAAAATTCAAGATCGGCGATAAAGTCCGAATTTCAAAGTTTAAACGAAAGATATTCGACAAAGGTTTCACCCCGAACTGGACCGAAGAGATATTTGTTATCGATGAGGTTTTAAACACAAATCCTCCGACATATAAATTAGTCGATCTGTTGGGAGAAAAAAATAACTGGATCATTTTACGAGGCGGAAGTTCAAAGGACAACGCAAGATATTTTTCGCATTGAAAAGGTTCTTCGCCGGGACAAGACGAAAAAGAAAGCCTTGGTTAAATGGAAAGGATATCCCGTTGGATTCAATTCTTGGGTTCCGCTGAGTGATGTGGAAAAGCTATCTTAGAAAATATGAATGTTTCACATTCATATTTATGAAATAACACCTCTTACCTTCAATTCCCGGTGGATTTCCCAGAGGAGATCACTTTGTTTTTGGAGTTCATTTTTGAGAATCTTGTATTCCTCTTGGAGATTGATGAATGATTCAAAGAGGAGTTCTATTATGTCTTCCTCTTCTTCATTTTGCTCTGCTTCTTCCATCTCTGAATCAGAGACAATGAATTCCTCATCAGATGTTTTTGGGGTTTCATCTTCGCTTATTGATTCATCCTCTGAGCAGGTGAGGTCGCTTCGCTCGCTTTCATCATCCATTTTGAGTTACAAGATTAAAATTTTTAATAGATATCACTTCCTCGTGGAAAAATGAATTTTTCCTCCTCCTCCTCCAAAGGGATAAAAAGTGGTTGATGAAGAAAAACAGCTTCTTTTCCCAATTGAAATGAACTTTTTTTCCCTTTTTTCAAAATCTTTTTTTGATTTCAAAAATCTTTTTGGGAGAAAACTTTTTGAAATCAAAATCTTTTTGGGAGAAAACTTTTTGAAATCAAAATCTTTTTCCTGAAAACTTTTTGAAATCAAAAATCTTTTTCCTGAAAACTTTTTGAAATCAAAAATCTTTTTCCAGAAATCATTTTGAAATCAAAAATCTTTTTCCAGAAATCATTTTGAAATCAAAAATCTTTTTCCAGAAATCTTTTTGGGAGAAAACTTTTTGAAATCAAAATCTTTTTCCTGAAAACTTTTTGAAATCAAAAATCTTTTTTCCCGAAATCATTTTGGGAGAAAAATTTTTGAAATCAAAAATCTTTTTTCCCGAAATCATTTTGGGAGAAAAGTTTCATCCCTCATTCACCCACCACAAGTAGATAGGAAAGAAGGGTTCTGGCGAACTCCGAGGCCGCTCTTTGTTAAAAAAGATGGAATTCTGGTGAATTTTGTGGGACTTTTTTGGATGAGATGGAATTTGATCGAATTTTTTATGGAATTTAAGAAAATTTGTGTTGATTTTTTGCAGAGATAAGTGTGTTATGCTGAAAATTTAGCAGACTTTTTTGTTGTTTTTAATGATTTTTGGAGAGTCGGGATATGTGAATTTGGAACAATTTTCGTGCGCGCGCGTGCAAATTCAGAGTTAGTGCTAAAAGTAGCGGAAAAGTAAAATGAATTATAATTTGTGCTAAAAAGGGGCGGCCGAGGAGTGTGCCAGAACCCTTCTTTCCTATCTACTCTCGATGGCACGAACATGGCGAGAAAAACAGCAAATACTTCTTTAATTTGAAAAAACGCAATCAGGTTAAGAAATACATTAGAAAGTTACATATCAGTGGTGTTATTTCTACTGTTGGATCTACAGCGACATTTTTACAGCAACTTATATTAAAAGAAAAACATAGATGTCGGTAGTGTAGAATCCTTTCTTAGAAAATCCTAATTTACCGAGGCTTGGTGACGATGCGAGATTAAAATTAATTAATAACCACTCATGAACGCCAAACTTTTTTAAAAAGGCTTTCTCTACTAGCAAAACACCTGGAAACGAGGGGATACCATTTGAATTCTATAATACTTTTTGGGCCTTTAAGAGGCCCTGCACCTAAGAAACGACCGATGATTCCCGGCTGAAAAATAAAATCGGCCGATTTTTTTGTCACGAGTAAAGGTTGCCAAACTTTATTTAAAAATGAATTTATTTTGTTTTAGTTTCGCTTTTTTTCTCAGATATCGACTCGCGAAGTTGTGTGGTCTGATGGCACCAAAATAGAGCGTAAAATATGACCTTCAGAAAGGAGGTTCAGAATTTTATATCGCAACGCAAAATGATCAAACACTTTCACGTAAGTAAAGAAAAATGCTTATTTATGTTATATCACTCGATAATCATCGAAAAATAGTCAAAGGGAATGCAGAATAAACATTTAAATATACCATACCAAATTACATATAGCGTTAGGGCTGATTTTAAAATAATTTCACATTTTTTCAGTGAAATGCTACCAAAAGCATCAAGATGTTTAATTGTATGTTATTTTGCAACTCTAGCAAACAATATTTGCAATTTCCACATTTTCCCGATCCCGATAAATTTGAATTTTTAGTAAAATCCAAGATAGCTGCCGTCTTGGCGGCTATTTTGGATGACGCCACGGACCCCCAGCAGCGTCCCAACCCATAGTATTAACCTTATCTTGTAGAGCACATCGCGGGCTATCTATTAGATGTAAAATATTTCTGAAATATTGCAACATCGCAAAAACCCAAGGGGGTGGGGGGGGGGGGGTTCTTGTACCACGGTGAGGGTATAAGTTTGCGTGTACGTCCAAGGGTTAATGGGTAGACAGCAGACTTTCGTTGGTGCAAAATATTTGACCGTCAAGTCAACATCCTCCTCCACAGCGAGTTGGATCTTCATCGAAAGAACATTTTCATGCGCCATGTAGAACCAGAGATATACATCTTACGCTTTAAATAACAAGCGGCGAGATCATGTTACTTTCGTTACGCATCGCTGAAATCTTAAAATAGTTGACGCTTCGATTTGGACTTTCATCGAAACAACATTTTGCCGTTTTAAACACTTTCTGGTGCCTTATAGAACCAGAGATATAATGTTTTAAACAATTATTGACATCACCAAGAGCGGCGGGATCAAGTTGAATATTTTCGTCCTGTGGCAATATTAACATTTAGATAGATAACTTTATTTATACACGGTATTTCCATCAGTTTAAATTATCATAATCAGCTTACTACCTAACTTCCTAACTACAAATAAGAGGTAAAATATAAAAAAAAAACTGCTTTTCATGGAGGCCGTGTTCAAAATATATTTAAAACTTTACTTAAAAACTATGGCGACTTAGTTTTGTCTTAAATTCGCTTAAGGAAGACGATTGTCTTAATTCTGTGGGTAAGTTGTTCACAACTGAGCTCCACTGTATGAAAAACGTCTTTTCAGATAATCAGTGTGAGTTTGTGGAAGAACTAGTTTGTTTTCGGTATTCCTTAAACGATAAGCATTCGTGTTATCGCGATAAACAATGCCATATTGAAAATGTCTGTAAAAAGACTGCTTCCGTCATTGGTGCAATTAAACGGATACGGCATCTTATCCCATTTAATATTTTAATCAAAGTTTATAATAGCCTTGTCAGTGCCTTGTTCAGCCTCACTTTGATTATTGCAGTGTGGTGTGGGGAAACTGTAATAAGGGCCTTTCTGAAAAGCTTCAAAGGCTTCAAAATCGCGCAGCCCGCATTTTAATGTCTGCGAGCTACGATAGTAATTTGGATGATGTGTTCCGGGCATTAGGGTGGCGTAAACTCTGTCATCAAAGATTAGAAAAGAAATGTATCATGATGTATAAGACCTTACGACCGGTCAGCTCAGAACAGTGACAATACTTCATCTGCTGAAATTTCATCGCCCAGTCTATGACAATGATAGCCTCACAGGTGTGCAGGTTTTAGTTTGGTTTCCACTCATGCAAATCAAAACGACGGAAGCGAATAGAAAGGGACGGAAGCAGAAGCGGAATCGGAAGAAAAAGGAAACCTTCTGATCCTTCCGATTCCGATTCCATCGCGCTTCTGATTGCGATTGCGACTTGGTTTTTTGATTTCCACTGGAACGTAAGGCTCCCGACACGGACTAAGCTTCCGATTACGTCGCTAGTGGGAACTTGCCCTTTGTAAAATATCTTGCTTTACCTTTTCTTGATTGCGTAACTTCAGAATGCGTGCCTTCCAATTAAGAATGTTTTGTTTTGCTTTCACAAAATTGTAGAGCAAATCCTCTTGCTGGTCTTTGCTGTAAAATGCAATGGAATCGCTTCTTATTTGGTCTTTAATTTCCTTCACTGCGCTTTTCAAGGATTCACAATTGTTACAGACTGTATTATCGACATGATCGCATTCAACCTTCAAAGCATCATCACTGTCATCACTTTAATAGAGCAAGGGTACGGCAGTGGTCTGGGCAGGTACTCGGCTGACAATCTCTGCAGTTAACAAGATACTCCGCTTTGTAACTCGTAAATACGCGAAACGTTGAACGAGTTAATAGCAGACGTGGGGTAAAACGCGTAAGAGAGGGGGAGGGGAGGGTCTCAACGCTGTTTCGCATTCACAAAATGGCTTGTAAGAGCCTTTGATTAAGTACGGTAACCGTTTGCATGCTCTCAAGGGTCGCCTTCCTTTCCATGCACCATGTTGGTTCAGCGTCCAATGTTTTCAGTTCATCTACCATTTTCTTTAGGATCTCAAAACGGGAAACTACATCCCACGGTTTGTTTCTAATTCAAAATGGCAACAAATAACACGACACTTGACTTAATTTTGAAGCCATTTGTCAGTTTGCTAGTCTTCACTTGCACAGTTTTAAATACTTTTTTTAATACGAGGCTAACCAATGCACTAAAAATGGATTCATTTAGCTATTCCGTTCAAGATTTTCTTTTTATGATAACTTCGTATTCTTTGAGCAAGACAAAGTACAATTTTGCAACCACTTTGCAAAAGCAGAGATTCCTTTCGTCCACACGAGCGTCAACATTCTTAGAAAGGTTTTTTATACACATCCAACAGACACTTTAAAACCAAAAATTTCCGTTATGAAATTCCCTAATTATATACTGTAATGAGTAATTTAGATATATCCAGGAACAATTGCAATTTGTAAAGACCGCTGGCCCGAACCGTTGAACCGTGACGTCCACTGTACCACATGTAACGAAATGTAACGCGCATTCAAACTAATCGAAGACTTCGGTCGAAATTTAACATCTAAAACTCACAATTTTCCTTTAGAATGCTATAATAACTTTTTACCAGAAATTTTCAGGTCTTGAAAAAATTATTTTTATGTTTTTGATTGTCAATGCTGTCACGCAAAAATTTTGAAAGTCCGCTGACCTCACCACTTGAGTAAGCGTTGACCCGTAACGTCCGTTGTAGGTAACGAAATGCAACACGCATTCGAACTTATCGATGACTGCGGCCGATTTAAGGTACATTTTTTGTTCCATTCGTCACTTTCTTGTACAAAATTTCATAACATCCTATTACTACAAAGTGTCTGGCCGTGGAAAAGTTGTTCAGACACTTAATTCTGTCTCTTTTCACCTGAAACGTTTAGATTTCGCTGCAGTTCGGAAATACGAATGTTGTCACGCGACCACGTTGGGAAGATTCAACTCTCCAAAGCGGATGGTAATCTCGGAAAATTTTCACCTTTTTCGTATTTTTCGTCCTCTGTGTTCTTTTAACATTATTTTCTCCTATTTAGGGTAGTTGATGAGTGCTTAACAAATTTCAATGTGACATTTACGACGCTATCGAGAGCCTTCTTGACAACACAGAAGTGTTTCGCCAAAGTGGCAAAATAACGGTAAATACAGTAACTTTTAACACTCCGTACAAAGTCAATTTACTTTGGCCACAAAATGTTTTTACATGGACGTAAGGTCTATCCTTATAGCTTTTGATTTACCAGTGTGATTACCTTATATAGTGTTGACCTTTTGAGAAATAATAGGCCTTATCACGGTTTTTCCAAATTTTTATATTGGCCAGATAGCATCCATCGACACTACTGGAAAAAGCATCTCAAAATTAGTAAAGTGGCCGAGTTTAAAAGCGATATCTTTTAAAATAGTGGAGATATAGCTCCGCAAAGTCGGCAAATTTCACAGACGTTTGTATCGCGCAGCCAGATTTTTTGCCTACCGGTAGGCAAGACGATGACGATGATTGGATGACGATGATTGGATGACGATGATTGGATGACGATGATTGGATGACGATGCTATAACGGATGCTTTTCGTTATGTAAGTCAGCTATCAGTGTTGGATGAAATTAGATTAGAATCCATTACATTCTGTTAGTTTGAGAGGTCTCTTATCAGTGCATTTTTAGGGATATTTTTGGGTTTTACCCCTGGGAATTGAGGTGGGGCCTCTAATACCCCAGGGATTGGTCAGGGGACCGAACCACTTTGGTTTCTTGAATAACTTAGTGAACCTAAAAATCTGTGAAAGTTTGAAAGAAATCGGTGAGATGGCATGTGTCACGTCTGCCTGGTCCTCTCGTGGACGGAC